>OZ018412.1:18202518-18802518 GCA_963969595.1 Neckera pumila | reverse complement strand
TGTATTTTGGTAAGCATAATTATCATTGCATCCTTATGCAATCCCAATCAAACATATTAAATTTCAATTCAAAAAAATAAAACTTCATTTTGGATGAATTTAAAAAGTCAATTTTCATGAGTTTACATGATAATTTGTTGAAAAACATTGGTGATGAATTTTTTTTAGATTCAATTGTAGAGATATGTAGGAAACATCCATATGTACATCTTTTTTTAAAGAGCATCTCCAAAAAAGTTTCACAATTCATTCTATAGAGATTTCAATATTGGGGTGACAAATGCCCTAATTTTGTCAAATAGATATCTCTTTATCATAATTAGATTTTTTACTTGCCCTTCATAGGATAACTAATTTTGTACATTTAAGTATGATGGTACAATTACTTTGCCAAAATCTAGTCACTAGTGATATAGATATATCTACCTTATAAAATTTGGTCATATGACACTTTTCTTTGAAATTTCTCTAGGAAGAATTGTAAAACCTTTTGGTTGAAGGGAAGATGTATGCATGGATGTTTCTTACATATCTATACAATCGAATTAAAAAATTTCATCAACAATTATCTTCAATAAAATATTATGTAAAATCATGAAAATTGACTTTTGAAATTGACTAAATTGAATAGAGTTTTGCTTTTTTGAAATTGAAATTTGGTATGCTTAATTGGAGTTGTGTGAGAATCGAGTGTTAATTTATGCAAGATGAAAAATTCCAATTCTTTTTTATACTATGCAGAAAATCTTTGAATGGTTGGAATAGACAGGTTGTAAGATTATTGTGTCTTACTGTACAATATACGTTGACTTCTTTAACCATTGAAGGATATTGTGGACGTTTATTGTCCGTAAAATGACAGAGAATCTTTCTATGTAAGATAGAAGTATACATATTCATCTTTGGAATTCTATGTAAAAAAGGGAGGTCTTACATAGTAGTTTGATCTGCAATGAGTACTCTTGAATTTTTTAAAGCCAATGATTCACGCGGTATCCAAAGGGATAATTTCTACAGGCACTAGTCCACCTTTTAAAGATTAAAGGTTTTAGGATTCATAATATGGGATAGCTTGAGCAATTGTAGTTTGGATTAACCATGAGTGAATGTTGGATGCCATTAAGGGGAAGGACAAAGTAGATTTTTTTTGGAGCATGGTCACCTGGACACTAGTAAACATTCCAAAGTTGGTTTACGGCCATTTGATGTTCATTGCTAGCACAAATTGAAAGGGATTGGACTCTGTAATGGCTTGGATGTCTATTGTAGCTAATTTATATATTTTTCTTTTTTTATACCAATAGATGATTGTAGGCCTATAAATATGGGTATCTTTTTCCTATTTTAAGTTGTAGAAGTAATCTATATACTCAATGCTGCTGGATTGTAATGCAATTGAAGTCACCATAAAACAAGGAAATTTACTTAATGAAAGTTGAAATATATATACATACTTTTATTTTTATTTTTAATTACAAGACCATTTTTGATGTGCAACATCCCTCAATTTTCTTAAAAAACACACAATTGTAATATGGCCTACTATTTTTTGAATAAAAATATCAACCTTGTGCAATGTAAAAAATTGACCTAGCAAATAGTCAAAGTAAATTGCTCTTGTTCTGTGAAGTTGTGAAGACTTTCTTTTCACATCAACTCTAAAATCTTGCAAATTTTGTTATCAAAGCTACTAAAGTTATTATTACACGTTTTTAAAGTGGTTTAGGAAAATAAATAATTATGGAATTTCAACATTAAATTTTTTTCCCCTACTTTTCCCATTTGTATAAGAAATGGTAGTTTTACAACACGTTAGATGAAATATTTTCATTATACCTTCAAAGTTGGTTTCTATTTCATTATTATCTTCTTTGAAGGTTTTTTAACATTTGATAACGTGTGTATTCTTATATCTTCCCTAACTAATAACTCTTACCAAATGACATCATATATAATTTGTTGAAATTTGCAGTTTTTGATAATAAGATGGTATTTTCTTCTGACCATTTGGTTATTTCCTTCCAAAATGTGAATTGTAATAAATATAATAAAAATCCAAAACATTAGCATACAGTACAAAAGTCAAGTCTTCCAAAACACTTATAAAAATCCAAGATAAATATCATTCTTTGTGTGATTAAGGTAGGTCTCCCATTTTCGATCACTTAAGCATTTCAGCATATGTGTGATTGAGCAATGGTGGAGGAGAAAATTTTCTCTAGTGAGGAAATAGGAATAAGAAAGATTGTCATTTTTTGGTAATTTTTCATCAAGTGTAGAATTAGTAAAAATTAACCCATAAAGGCCCAAGGTCTTTTTTCTGCCAAAAAACATCCAAAACTGCCATCTTTTTAGCAAAGAGTGAAAAAAAATCAAAAATGTTTTTTTTGCACATCTAACCATAGGATCTTACACCTAACTAGTATGAAAATGTGTGGAAAAAATTTCCGAATTTTTGACCTCATAGATTGGAAGATATCTATGTTTAAAGTGAAAAAATCAAATTTTTCATCACATTGTGGAACTGGATTTTTTGACTTTGAACATTTTTAACTTAAAATTTTTACACTATAGGGTTTTGAGCTTTAAATGTTTATAGTGGAGAATTGAGTTGACAATCTACCCAAAAAAAAAAATTCAAAAAAACTTAATTTCCATTATTGAAAAAATTGTTAAGTCGAAGTATGTATAAGATAGAAGGAAAATCTAAAATATTCATATATTTAAGATGGGATTAAAATGCACTAATCCCAATGGTCACATTATTCTAGCAAGTAAACTTAACTATGCAAAAAAAAGAAATTTAAAAAATTTGAAAAATTGCATTCAAAAATGAATCCTACAAGTTATTTTTTTCAAAAAGATGCTCTAATTGCCCCCAAAACAAGAATGTCCATAACTTCTCATAACAAATCCAAATGAAATGAATCAAAGCTTTTTAGATAGACAAAATATAATCTATGAGAAAAAAGTACTAAAACAAAACAAAAAATAAGGTACAAATTTTTTTTAATGCTCGCCCTCCCCTGTTTTGAGCTTATTTGGTCATAACTTTTGTTCCTGGGCATCAATTGTGAAAAAAATTATATTCCCATGAAGCTAATCATTTTTTCTACCTCCCAGAATATTTTCAAAAAAATCAGGAAAAAATTTCAACTCATAGGTACCTACCCAAAAACGCATTTGTCCCTCAAAGGGACAATGGGCTTGTAGGGGTTAAAGAAGTGGAAAAGTTAGGGCTTCCTATTTCCAATCAATAGGCAAGCCCATTCTTGATCAATGGCAACTTTATTAGGTGTCAATGTGTTATTCATTACAGAAGAATCAAATAAGAATCAAATGGACTATAAAGTTATGGTTACATTGGATCAGGCTATTGATCGGAAATGGGAGGGTGATTGGAAAGGGGTTGGCTACCTTAAAAGAAGTCAGAAGACGCGCCAGGGCTTCCCCATTTGCCCCACGTCATCCTTTAACCCTTGAACGCTGGGCCGGTGGCCGTAGAAATCACCCTTTTGCAAAACCGTGGGAACAATTGGCTTAAAAAATTGAAAAAGTACTCATTGGAAGTCAAACTACTTGTAAAGGACCTTCCTTTTCACAACAAAATTTGGAGGATGAATAGTTGCATTTGTGTCCTACACAGGAGATTCTCTTGTCATTCATCGGACGCAAAGTGTCCGCTTAGACATTCAAGGGTTAAGTAAATAATGGTACTCGGAGCACATTCGATAGCTAGGAAAATTCCAGTTCTTTACCTGAAAATCTGAGTGAGAAATGCATTATTTTGGGGGTCAATTTGAACATGGGAACCTTAATTTGGACTCGGTCCTTCTGTCCGCGACGCGCTTTCGAACCGCGACGGCAACCAACGGCGAGTGCTCTGCGAACTAGCCCGGTAAGCCCGCGGGCTGAGTGGTGCCTGAGTTGAGGCGTTCGCCGTCGGAAGCCGTCGGAAGCCGTCGAAAACCGTCGGAAGCAGTGAGTCGTGTTTACGGCATCTGCAGACTATCACACAGTGACAGCCAGATATCCCTTGGTGTGTGGACATTCAACGGAGTGTACAGAGTGGAGCTGCTGACGCTCCGTTTCTTCGCCATCGCTCTTGCGGGAATTGCAGGGGAGTTTCGACGCGCCTTCTTCTCTGCGCAGGGCGTTCTGTCAGCTTTCTCACGAACCTGCTCTCGCATTTCCCGTCTTGTATCGACTTCGGACGACCGTTTTCTTTGGCCGGGGTTTCGCTTTGCATTCACTGCGAGGTTGAAGCTGCCGTGTTCTGCTGCTTACGTTTTGGGATCGGTGTTGGATTGGACTCTGCCTGGAGGAATTCAGGTACGTGACTATTTACGTTTCTTGGTTTATTTACCTTTTCTGCATCGTTCTCGTGGAGATCGTCGGTCGCGTTGGTTCATCCATTTCGGGGATCACTGAGTGACGGATTTTTTTTTTTCCAAGTTAGGAGGCTTGCAGATCTCGAGGTCTGTTTTTGTGGACTCATTAGACGCAGAAATACCGTGAAGAAGCCTGTGTGTAATCCTCCTTGATAGCTGTTATTTTTTCTCTTCGTTTAAGTGTCCAGATCCGGAATTTTATGTTGATCAAGGAATGCATTTCTCAGTCGGCGAGGGGTGACGCCTTTTCCAAGTAATATCCGGCATAAAATGGTTCAGTGATGTAGATTCTTGTATTTTTTTGTGGTGAGGCGCACCATTGTTGATCAATTGGAGATGCATCTGTCCTGTAATTCTTTTTGTGCATTGAACTTGGTATTGGTTAGCCCGTTATGAACGAGCGTCCTAATGTGAAAATCGCACCGAAACTCCACTCCCCTAATTCTATCCAAGTGATGATCACCTCGTCCCTGAGGGTTTAAGCAGTTTCCTCTCTCTCAATGTGCTTCAAAACATATCTTGTCATTACCTATTTGATAGAGTAGATACATTGGCAGTTCACTCATTACATGGCCTATGTTTCTTTCGTGGAGGAAAGTTTTTTTTCTATGTACTATAACATCTTTGTTTGAGTTTATCTGTAGTTTGAGGGATGATGTAAATTGCCGTTGGCTGATCTCTCAATTCGGTGACAGGCTTGATCATGTCTTTTCTAGAACTTGAAATTTGGTTTTCATTTGATTTCCTGTTTCCGTAGCATAATGCAAAAGGTTTTACGAAAGTAGCACTTATTGTAGCATAGTGTTTTATTATCTGTGCTCGAAATGGCTTTGACTTACTGTAGGTGACTTGGACCGGGGTTTTTTAACGTCAGAGAAGGTTTTTGAGTTTCTGATTGGATATCTCCTTAATTAGGAAATGCCGCGAATCCTCAGTTTTGATTCCCAACATGCCAACCTCTTTCTAGTGACGATTTTTTGTTTCTTTCGCCAGACAATGATTTTAGTGAAGCTTATGTTCTTCAGAATCATCTCGTATGCCGTTTGTTACGTGGATTCCGCATACCTAAACGCATTTGTAGTGGGCAAGGGAAGGTGTGGTGAGTGAATTGCAAAGTGGACCTAGAATGAATCCTGAATTAATGCTAAGAAATTAGTATGAGAATCATCTTTCTTGGTCCTCCACCCTCACAATTTATCTAATATCTCTGGCAGTTCACGACAGATGCTACCCTGTCATTATTGAATCCGACCCATGCTTTCTTGTGTATTCATCATAAAACCATGGTTGTTCTACCCATGCCTCACTCTTGCCTTTGGCTTTGGCAGAAATTGTTGAACTTGCTTTGTAACGTGATTATTGTAATTGAATGTTTGTACTTATTGCGATCGTCGGCCAGGAGGTGGTCTTCGTCTTCTGATGGTCTTTTAAAGCATCAGCTTTTGTACACTATTGGTAGCTTGAGGAGCTGTTCGGTTGTTCTGTTCACTGGAATTTCTTTGTAACTACTAGGACAGCGACTGAGTCGGCTTCAAATTTCTTGGACTTTGCAGAGTGCGAATGGGTGCTTTTATTGAAATGAGATCTTGAGGCACTTGAAAAGAGAATTTGGAGGAACTTGATGTGCAGAGACGATATTCAGATGCACTGACTACTGGTAATCTAGCGACGTGCATTTTGAAGGCACGTCTGCGTATTTTTTTCTTTTTTCGTATTCGTTTCTGGTATCAGATTCCAGTCGGAAGTTGGCAACAAGTGTTAAGATGGTGAACGAGAGTCTTCCATCCCCAGGATATCGAAGGAACTCCCTCCCGCTGTCCCCAGCTCCTTTTAGGAGAAGCTTATCATCCCCTGACATTTCATGGCGTACTCTCGCTCACCGGCACAAGTTCCTCCTTTACGCGCTTGGGCTCCTGACATTACTTTGTACTGTATATCTTTACTTCGCAATGGCCTGGGGGGCAACTGATTTATGTTCTGGTTTGGGAGGAGCTCAGCGTGCACTTTGCCAACGAGAAAATAACTTAAAAGCTGAAACGTTGAAGGCACATCACCGTCGGCTCCTCTTTGTGGAGGATTCTGGTACGTATTTCTCCTAATGGGACGTTGATTTCTGTTTTGTGTCCATTATTCCTAACTTTGTGGTACCTGACGTTTTCAACTCTTGATTCTCAGCTTCTTTAGAAAAGTGTGACTCACCAAATTCCTAATCATGAAGATATTTATAAGTAGCTTCACTTCTCTAAATCATACTAGTTGTTTGCGACTGGTTCTTGCAAGGTATTTGAGAACTTACAATGTGACTCGATCAATGTGGTTGTTTTACAGATTCGCCCCAAAAGAAGGTTCCGTCTGGGGGAAGGTTAAAGGAGTTTGAGGCCTTCTTTTCGTCTGACAGTGAGGAGGATCAGAATGAGATTGAAATCACACGCCTCAAAGGGACAATCATAGGCCTTCGGAAGACAATCCGAGGCCTCCGAAGAGTTAACACACGCCTCCGAAAGACAGTCACAATCCTCCGACAGGACCATCACACGCCTGCAGAAGACAATCACGCACCTCTGAAAGCCATTCCTGTGCCTCCGAAAAAACCCCGTTTGAGGGGTGACATTTGATGAAGTACCCTTGCCAGATTACTTGCAACCAGCTACCTCTGTGCAGGTGTTGTGATGAGGTCAGACTTCCAGCCGTTTGTAAGGTGGACATCATAGCATTTGCAAAAGAGATGCACGATTTTTTGCACCAACTTCGGATAGATAGGCAACTGAGAATTACTCGGAGGGCGATGGTTACGCATTTACCACCTGTATCTACACAGGTCCTGCCAAGGAAGATGCACTTGGAGGGTCTGATCTATCGAAGAAGTGATTATTTTCACTTCTGATTGCTTGGACTATGCTACATAGGGTGCGTTTCTAAAGACTGCTCTCCCGATCTACCGGTAAATCTACGACGCTCGACCTGTTTGGACGTTGAAGGCCTGATTAGCAGCACTTCTGCAGTTGGCTTTTGTAATCAGCAAAATGTACAATCTGGATTTTTTCTTCTAAAGTTCTTGAATTCGAACTGAACAACTGTGCACTTAGCCCCGCAGATTACTTATGGATTCACTTCAATGCAAAATAAACTGTCCATCCAGATGTTCTCTTTCGCCTGTGTGCTGCGACATGTAAACAGCGAAATGACGATACCTGTATGGACTATAATAACTAAATATTATTCTCGAGAGTCGTCCTCTCTAAAGTAGTTAGTATTGGACATAATGCTATATCTGTACGTTGTGGTTGATCTAGGGGGCTTGGAACGGGAATGATGATGGGTGGTAGTCCTTTTCAACTACTAACATTTTCCATTCTATTTTGTGTACAATGCAGCACTTTGTAAGTTAAATGTTAATTCATTACTATATGTTACGGAGTAATGTATTATCAATGCATAATTTACTAGGCCATTTGTTTTTGGAATGAGTATTCATTCAAAAGTTTCTAAGGGTGGTCGGTGGTCTCTAGTTACACAATTTAATTTACACAAGAATTGGCCACATAATTAAGCATCCTTTCTACAGAAACTAGTGTCCTGTGCCATTGCCACAACCAAAAAAAGTAAAAATAAGTTTTTAATTCATTAAAACTTTCAAGTTCAAAAACTTTCTCACTTGAGTGAGAGGTTGCGTTTTTGGCATGAATAGAAAGCTCTACTTACAAAGGAGTGGAAGGGATTTTGTTGCGTGGCGTTTGGGCACGCAATGTGAAAGTTCTGTTTTTTCAAAAATAAAAGATAATTTAATTCAATTTTTTAATTCATCACTTTTCATCACTATTCATCACGAAACTGGCACAAATAGAAAGCTCTATGCACAAAGGAGTGCAAAGGCTTTGTTTGTGGAGTTTGGACATCCGATGTGAAAGTTTTGTTTTTACCAAAATAATTCAATTTTTTGATTCATAAAATTTTTGAAACTCAATAACTTTCACACCATAGGTCCAAATGCTATGAAACAAAGTCCGTGCATCCTTCCTTCTCAAGAGCTTTCCATCAATTCCAAAATGCCTCCAAACGCCTCACAGTTTCTTAGATCTTAGCGTGTGAAACAAAAAAAAATTAAAAAAATTAAAAAATTAAAAAAAAATTGTAATTTAAGGTATAGATTGTGACCTTTCAAATAATTTGCAAATTTAAATTTTGCATTTAAGAATACATATTGATTAAAAGTACAAAATTTTGTAAATGGTATTGTAAAAAAGGTAACCTTCTAAAAATAGTTAGTTGGCTTCATTATATCATTCTAAGGTATGTGCACCCATAATTATCATTGTTCAACATGTGACACCTACATACCAACCAAAAATCAGTACTAAAGTCTAGATATTGATGACAAAAGACATTAGATGATATTTGGGGGTCTTAGAGGGCCGTTTCAGGCCCGTTCCCTAATCTGCCCAGATTCAATGAACGCCAGTACGGGTGTGTCAGAATTTTTTTTTTCAAAATAAACAAAACAAAAACAAAACTTTACCAAAATATCATTTTAAGCAAAAAAAAAAAAAAAAAAAAAAACTTTTTTTTTTTTCAAAAAATGACATGACAGTTGCTGTGCACGTCAACAGTAGGGGAACTTGGAGCCCTCCAAGGACCCCGAATTTCATCTAATGATCTACGCAATCACAACATGAGAGATCAATTAGGAGAGGCTAATGTCAATTTTTGATACACCTATGTACAATACTTTGAAATTTCTTAACTTATTCATACAATGTCCAAATCATGCATACTAAAGCGTGTCAAAATCCTCTTTCACTTGCCAATAATATACAATAAAAATAAATTTTATTTATTTATAATAATATGTAGGCTCCACTGGTATTAAGGTAAACCTGCCTATGTCAGGCAGACCACCTAATGCAGACATCTACAAAACCATCCATTACAGTCTTACATCAACCCATTTCAAATTTTTGTCAATAAATGAGATTATGACTTGATTAGGTTGGTTAGTTGCCAAAATCAATGCCTTGGGAGATGACCACATACTCTTTTAGACCAATTGGGCATAACACTTCGGAAATTCATAACCAATTCATACTTTGTCCACAAAACAAAATTTCAACTGCTTCATGTCTCACATTTGTCTTTGTATGCAAAACAAATTGATTCTTTTTCCTAATGGTAACAGACCAAACCACCCATTCTGCCTGCCATAGGCAAGCTTACCTTATTGTCGATTCTGGGTGCACTTCTTTTATGCCAAAACTGGTGTCCGTTACGACATCCTCAAAAGGCCTCCGAAGCAGCTCCTGAAAAGTATTCGCAGGATATTTAAACTTCTGTACTTGTCGTCACTGTATTCATCCATACAGTAGTCATCCCCTTCACCTTTTCATCGATTTGGTTTCTTTTCGGAGCTTCGTCCTCACCACGCACAAGCGGAGAGTGTTTCAATTTTCCAAGTGTTCAGCGTTGCACCGCAGTTGTGGACATTGCGCTTGTAACTTACAGCAGACATCATGGCAGTGGAGGGCGATGTCAGCTACCTTGGCACCACTGCCCTCATTACGGTCATTTTTCCGCAC
The DNA here is from genome assembly GCA_963969595.1 of Neckera pumila. Classification (NCBI taxonomy): domain Eukaryota; kingdom Viridiplantae; phylum Streptophyta; class Bryopsida; order Hypnales; family Neckeraceae; genus Neckera; species Neckera pumila. The sequence goes on along the minus strand of OZ018412.1, from coordinate 18,792,557 downwards.
TCCTTGTTTCTTTTTCTTCCGTTACTGCCGCGTTTCTGAGCTTTGTTTTTTTCGCTTTCTCCGTTCTCTAGGAGGTGGATCAAATCTTGTTTCCTTTCACGTGTGAGAGTTCAGGACATCGTGAAACTGTAATACGGAACTTCAAGTGGTGAGGAATTGCTGTTGTGACTAACAAATCGCTTTGGTAGTAGCATAATAATGGCCGAGTAGTGTGAGACACAAGAGCAATGGCGTGAGAAATTTGAAATAGCATTCATAGTGCTGAGCCTGAATAATTGTATTTTCAAAAAATTTCGTACTGCCGAGCTTTGGACCTTTTTGGCTTCTGTGTTTCGTGATTGTTTTTTTTTGGTCTTCTTTTTTCTGTTCTTTAGGTGTTGAATCGAGTCAAGTTTTCTTTCGCGTATGAGAGCTTAGGTAATTGTGAACAGTAGTAAGGAACTTAGAAATTGCGTCGGTGCTGGAGTGGTCAGAAAATCTCGTCGGAGTAGCATATTGGCGACAGTCCGAGACACTGCAGTAATGAAGTCGGTGGCTAGAGAAGTTTGAAATGTGCAGCGTGCTGATTACCTCTTTCGTGGAATTTAGTTGTTAGAAGGAGAAGTGGAAATGTTTAATATAGGTGGAGTTTGCCTTCTTCTTCTAGCTATGTTGCTCCTGCTAGTGTCTGATAAGTGAGCTCTCGTTCTCTTTATGTTTTTTAGACTCTGAAATTGTCATTCTCGTATGTCCAAATTTGAGAAGTTCAGTGTTCATAACGCACAGCATTGTGTGATGGGATTGATTAAACGTTTTTTTGATATCTAGCATTGCTGCTCTCAGACATGGCTTATCCGGTTGAAACTTAAAATTTTACTCTGAAGTACAGAAGGAAGAGCGGGGTGCCAGCTTGTCTAGACGGCCTGTCTGCTTTTTCAAAATTATTGATTGATGTTATAGCCTAACCTGGCCTATTATATCGGTTAATAATGTAACTAAGTACCTTTCTCATGTTAATGCTACTTGAGAAAATCCCAAGTTACGAAAATGTTTCGGATTTTGTAGATGAGGAGCGGATTGATTTGTTGATTGCTACCTACTTTGAGTCATGTTTAGAAAGGAAAATAAGTAACAGGGAGAGATTGGTATGCCTATCGTTCGTCTTAATTTTGCTCTTTGGTGTGTATGCTAATATACTTCGATACTACCAGTCTCCTACTATACTCAGGAAACAGAAATTGTTGAATATTGTACTTGATGATCACCCATTCTCAATTATTTTCGTACTTGGTGGGTTGAGTCGAAGGTGTTTACTTCCGTGGGTGGTGGATTTTGCAGGCAGTGTTTCAATTTTCGTTTTTCATCGTCGCAGCGACTTTGAAAATTGATAAGGTGACAGATTTTGCAGGTAGGACTTTCCTGGGCTTTCTTAACTGAATTATGCCGATTTTTTCTTTTCTCAGTTTAGGGTTAGTAACCTACAAGCGATTGTATGCAGTGCAGATTATTTCTTAGTGGGCTTTTAATCTGACTCGGGCACAGAGCTCTTTAAGTAAATAATTGAGTATATGCTAACAGTCAGAAGTCCTCGGTGTGGATCAGGTGTCTTCAATTTTGTAATACTTGCTGTGACGACCTTCTTGCTCAGTAGCACACACAACCTTCGCCCGGTCAGTCGAGGACTTTCTAACAAGCCTTCCTGCTTTATTTCGGGCGTGTTTATATTACATAGTGAATTTTTCTCTTGAGAAATTGTGTTGCGACTTCATCATGGAAAATAATACTCGGTATTCAAGAGGAAGTGCAGTATAATGACATAGTGGGGTATCTTGGGTACGGGTTTACAGATTGTGCTAACGTCCATGGTTGTAGCGTGGGGCCTTCGATTGTCAATCTTTCTTCTTTTGCGGTACGGAAGTTTCTCTCGGTTCTAACTTGAATTCGACCTTATTCGTATTTTGGATATCTTTGCTTGTTGTAGAGACTAATGTTTCCTCGTAGAACGTAGCTGGATTGGGAACTTCATAAGAGTTAATGCCATTTTCGCTTGTTCACGTTGGTTAGAGTTTGAGACAGCATTTGGTGGAGGCCATTTGCCATGCTCGAGGACATTCTCAGTTTCACAAATATCTCTGTTTGACTGCCTTTGTTTTGTGTCCTATTCTTGATTTTCATGCGTGAAACTTTCGACAAGGAGTCTAATTTACTTGACGGGCATTCATCTTGGCGTTTTAATGATCTTCCATTGACGGAGCCGAAATTTGTTCCTCATGTTAGAGAATGCGAATAGCTCAGTTGAAAGGGAGTTTAATCGTATCTTACTGTTGTGACTTTGGACGCAGGATACTAGAATGGGGCGAGGATAAGCGCATGGATGACAAGCGCGGCAATATTGCTAGATTTGCTGTATTTTGGACTCTCCAGGTATCTCTCATTGAGATGAGACCCTTCCAAGTTGGTATTATCACTGTTCAGAACCTTCAGTAGCTCAATTGTACCGTAGGCCCCTATCTGCCTGCTCGTTTTGATCCTGTTATGTCTGGCTCTTCAGGCTACTACTAAGAATTGTGGACTGTGTCCGATGACAGGGCATTTGGGTGTGGACTGTGTCTCTCCCAGTTACTATTGTGAACGGAATAGTAACCCGAAATCCTGGAATCCAAATTGCCGATGTGTTGGGTTGGGTTATGTGGGGTATTGGTGTGATCATTGAAGCAGTTGCTGATCAGCAGAAACTTCAATTAAAAAGACATCCAGAATCGCAAAGGAGATGGTGTGATGTTGGTGTGTGGAAGTGGTCTCGGCACCCGAACTACTTTGGAGAGGTATGGGATTCATTACAACTGATACGCGCAGGCATTGTGGTATGAATTGAAATTGCATGATATTTAGTTTCTTCCGTGATGGTTTGCAATTGAATATGTTATTGTTGTCCATTGGCCATCAAATCGAGACATCATATTGTCTCTCTCATGCTTCAGAAGTTAACTCTTGTTTTATTTTGAGACAGATCTTTTTGTGGTGTGGGGTCTTCGTGGCTTCTACGCCCTTGCTGAAAGGTGGCCAATGGGGAGCTGTAGCCAGTCCAATTTTGATCTCCCTTCTCCTCCTTTTTCTCAGCGGCATTCCTATACTCGAGGTTTTCACACCTTGCTTATTAGTGCGACTTTTATTAATTCTGCAATCTTCGGAGGCCCTGATATAAGTCACAAGAAAAAAACAAACAAAAAAAAACTCCCTTACCACAAGTACATTGGAACACATTTAGGTTGCTTACACCTTGAACATTTGTATCTTAATGCATTTTTATTTTCAAAGTTGGGTTTGATTTAGGGTTCATTCGCTCATTAATCTATCTAGCAACTCTTAAGATTGGTGTAACTCTTTTATAAGTATTGGTTTTGGTGCGACTACATTACATGGTTGTCCTGCATTTAAGAACGATCAACTTAATAGCGGAGTAAAATACTGCACATTTTTTCCTTAACATTTACAACTTGATTCTGTAAAGAAGTAAGCAAGCTGAAATTCTATCTTTGCTTTGGAGCAGTCATCAGCTGATAAGAAGCATGGAGGCAATCCAGCATACCGGGCCTACAAAAATAGAACGAGGTACGTGGAGTCTCTAGAATTGTTTGTCTAGGTTGCGCACCATTGATTTACTGAAACCGACGACGAATTTCTTTCTCGTAAGCATCGTGAGAGAATGCAAGGGGTTGGAATTGCTTCAGTGTCAGGTATTTGTACTCTGCCTCAAGTATATTAGACCTCCTAATGAGTTAACCGCCAGTATGCTCCATCGTGTGACAGCCCACTCATTCCGCTGCCGCCTGCTCTTTATGAGAGTCTTCCGAAGTGGTTCAAGACCGCGTTTCTCTTTGAGTTCCCTTTGTACAGTAAGAAACTGGCTGCAGGTGAGGAGTCTCTGCAACCTCTGAGCTGAATTACCTAGTTCCTGAACTTATTTAGTGAGTGCATAGATTTCTTCCACTTTCTTTAGGTCAGGCTTGCCTCCTTACTGGTGTTGCATATTGCTATATGGTGTCCTTTGACTGCCATTAGTGATCTGCCAGCTTCATTCTCCTAGACAGCCTTCGATAAGCATGATGTATGGCTGTGAAGCACTTCCGAGCTGATCATTTGGCTTCTGAGCATCATGGTTTTTATTACCATTGCCGACTCTGAACTTAAATGAGTAATTTTCTTTGGTGACTTATGGCAGATTAGGAGATCAGAGCACACATGGAACTCGTCGTGGGAGTTTTATATTATGTGACAAGAGTCTTTTAAACTTGCTGAATAAGAGTACATTCATTCATGTCATGAGACTTCTGCACTGTTGGCATCAGCATCCAATTTTGTATTTCCCTGCACATACTGCACTGCCTTGCATGAGAGTAGTCTATGTCCTTTTTGGTAGGCCGCAACCGCTCTTTGCAACCAATTTTCTAATTTCTCTCAGGCCCATAAACACTTTGAAATTCCATATCTTTTGCCCGCCAATTGGAATGGCATGAAACTAGCCTTGTGCACACCTTGCTCTTAGGGCTTTCCAATGGTAGAAGACTAGAAGGGTGCCCCCATTGCCTTGGTGGTTGTTGAGATCTTGACATGTGTTACAAACAAAGAAACAAACATGGTCTTCATAGTATAGACCAGTGTTTTTTTTTTGGACAAGTGTCGCCAGAAGCCTCCAAACCATTGGAGCAAATCTGGAGGGAGGGCATCCAACAGGTTGAAACAGTTTGACAAGTGCAAAATTTGCCCAAAAAACCCCCATTGGTATAGACTAGTAAACCTTGTGTCATTACTACAACCATTAGTACTATCTAAGGGTCTCTTCACACTATGGCCGTCCAAGTCGAGAGGCCGTGGGACTCTACAATATGATTGGTGGAAACGACGGACTCTCAACTTGGACGGCCATAGTGTGAAGAGGCCCTAACAAACATTGTCTTCATAGTATAGACTAGTATACCTTGTATTATTGTTGCAACCATTAGTACTACCATGTGATTATTACATTGCAAAAAATATTTTATTAAAAACTTTTATATCGATGTTTATAAACATATGTTTTAATAGTATAGATGTGTCAATCCTATTCCCAAATTTTGTATATTTATAATTGTTGCAAATGACTTTGTTTACAAAAGTTTAGCCAATACAACAAGAACAAAGAGGGCTTTGTTATTCTAAGAAACTTTGAGAGGGACAACATTTGTTTGTGTTTCACTTTGACATTTGTTAAACCTTTAATGCTTAGATCCATTGTAGGTGAGGTAAAAGACCTTGAAATATCCAAAAAATAGAGTTGTAAAAGTAACATGGTTATCTTCTACTCCATATAATGAAGTATTGTTTGTAGCCATAAGAGTTTCAAAAAGTCCTTCAATATTATGAATCTAGCAAAGTTACAGATCACAAGCTCCATTCTAGTTGAAAGATTATGAAGGCTCACTAGAAAGTAAACACTTATAAGGAAAACAACTGTTTTTGGTGAAAAAACCTCATTCAAAGAGGAGTCAAAATTCTACTAATTTGGTTAGGCAAGTTTAAAAAAACATTTTCTTCTAACAACAAATGCTATAATCTTGAAATATGTCTTCTCAAAGTTCTTGAAATTTTTTCTACATATTTCAAGTGTTTGTTTCTAAGTTTTCACTACTTGGATTTCAAACAAAAAATGTCCTTAGTCCTCGCTACATAAGAAATCATCAAAAAATGATTGCTGCATTGCTAGTGAATTTGAACTCCTTGTGTTTCAAGATACTGTGGATTTTTTTTGTTGCTTGGTTTCCCTCATTTTGAACTTATTGTGGCATAACTTTTGCTCCCAAGCACCAATTGATATTAAGTGATTTTCTATCTGAAGAAAAAATTTTAGGCAATCACATCAAAAATTGAAGTTACACGAGCCAGTCTAAAATCCATTTTGTTTTTTGTAGGGGAATAATGGGACTTGAAAACTTGAAGAAGAGAGAGCACATATAAACAATGTTATATATTTAAACTACTTAACTAAAAGATTCTACAATTTCATTTATTAAAAGAAATCCAAAAAATTAATATATAGACTTGCATTGAAAGAGACTAATTTATGGCAATTTTGACCTCAAATCACTACAATCAATTTAGAGCCAGAACTAACATCAGGTGATGTCTTCAACTTTACACATGGTGCAATGTGGATATAAAATAATCAAGCCTTCAATAAATGATTTTTAATTGTTTAGAAGACAATTCGAAGATGCACCTATGTGACTCTTCAAAGTTTCTTCAAAGCTTAACTTTTTGAAAATTCACAAAAACTTACAAAAGATTCTCTAAAAATTATTATTATTACTTTTTCAAAATGTACGGATATTTTATTTGAGTGAAATTAAAAGGAAATCTCTACTTATAATTTTACCCTATCTATATATTCACTCTAATTAGGTGACACACCAATTTGACATGAGCATCTTCCGGCAACCTTCGTCCTGGCGTCTATTGACTCTATTCCACAGGCAGGCACGCAGCGCATCTTTACCAAGTCGCTTTTGACCACTATTCTTCATCCCCATTCATCCAGAATATACAGACTTCATCCTCCCAAAATCTACCAAGCATACACTCTACATTTTACGTACATCCTTCAAATCAATACACATCCATTATTGACTTCCTAAAATCTACTTCCCTCCCAAGATGTTCAATCTGAAGGGCGGAGAAAGACGTATGAGAGCCTGTGGAACCTCTCTCGCACAATTGTTGCTTGTGCCACTCTCCATCAATCGCTCGCACACACGCAGCGAGCGACCTCGCGGGATCAGAGTTGCCCTTGCAGCTCTCTCTTTTTTGTTTCGCTGTTGCGGCGAAATTCTGTGGAGACGGAGGCGTTCGCTATGGAGTCGAAGGTGTTCTCATTGGAAGAGGTTTCGGTACACAACCACGCCAGGGATTGCTGGCTGGTCATCGGCGGAAAGGTGACCTTCTTGTTGCAAATCGGAGCAAGTAGTAATAGCCGACGAGACTTCGGGTCTAGTCTTGGGTTTAGGGTTTTCTTGGGATCCAGGTTTTAGTCTCTTTTTTTTTTTCGATTTATGAGGTCTTGATCGGGAAGAAATTTTCGTTCTTGATTCTTTGATTTGGTTTTCAAATATCAGCTGTGATGCAATTTTTTAACTCCCTACGTCGTGAAATAAGTGTCCTGATCGGACCTCATGTTTTTTGAGGTTGTTTGAGTAGATCAGATGGAGACTTTTTTCTGTCCAATTTTATTTAGGTTGCAGTGAACACATATAATGTTCTTTGATTCTGGTGATATAGAATTGAAACCTTTCTGAATCTATGCTCCTCACAATATGGTCAATGAAATACGTGTACGTATTAAGCGTTTTCAACGGAGGAAATATTTTCATGCGTTTTCAACGTCCTTATTTGAGGATGGAGGGAATAGTTTTTTAGTTTTTTAGTTTTCTAGAAGAGTTCTGGTGGAGTGTGTTCGCTTCTTGGAACAGGTTTAACCCTCAATTCAATCTTCCTTTGTCACTCGGGCAATTGATAGTTAGTTCTTATGCATTTTTCGTGGTTGCAGGTTTATGATGTTACCAAGTTCCTTGAAGATCACCCAGGAGGTGACGAGGTTCTGCTCTCCGCTACTGGTATGGTGGACAGTGCATGGACTTGTTTTGCAGTCACATTCTGTTTGTGAAGCAAGTGTCTTTTGTGAGTCGCTTGAGAGTAGGTTGTGGAAATCAATTTATGTAAGGAACTGGTATGGAACATGTTTTGCAAGTTCTGATGAGCTATTAAGATAGGGAACCTTTGCGCGTGACCTTGGGTGTTTTTTCTTATGGAATCGAAATTTGTAATATGATTCTTGTCGTTATTTTTGATAGGATTTCTATGCTTTATTTTGAATATCAAATTAATAAGTTATGAAGCTTTTCTCATAGGGTAAATATGTATTATCTGCATATTGTATGACTAAGTTATGAAGTTTATTCTAATAGGCTGAGTAAAGCTGGGGACAGGCTGTGATTCTTCATCTGTTTAGCATTGTCCTATTCACTAGACTTCAAATATGTGTTCCCTCTGTCTCAAAATATATCCGTGGTACTCTGACTAGTTTTCCATTAGAGACCACGGATTTATTTTGAGACAGATGTAGTACTTAGTAACATTTATCTTACTGATGGCCTATTCATGGCAAAAGGTCTCCCATGAGAAGGGCACACTTACCTTTGGAATGGTGGTGAACTTCTGACCGCCATTTGTTTTGGGGAAAGAGTGAAGTGCACACGATAGTATGAAGTATGATGTTCTATGGGATTTTTATGATGATGTGGATCAAACCTAATAATACTTTTGTTCGATGGATTTCAGGGAAGGATGCCACTGATGACTTCGAGGATGTAGGTCACAGCACTAGTGCAAGAGCCATGATGGACGAATACTACGTCGGTGAAATAGACCCTTCCACATTTCCTTCCAAGCCCACATTCACACCCGCCAAACAAGCTACTTACAATCCTGATAAGAGTTCTGAGTTTCTCATCAGGATATTGCAGTTCGTTGTCCCTCTTGCTATTCTTGCGTTGGCTGTGGCAGTGCGGTTTTTAACCAAGAGTGAAGATGCTAAGAACAAGTGAAAGGTGTGTTCCTTCTCTTGTCCAGTACATAGTTGCTGGCCGTGGATTCCTCTGGTGCTTGGGTAACTATTAGATAGAGGTATAGCACTTCATATTGGAGCTGGGGTACTGATACATGGCAGATAGAAAGGTGGATGTGACTTCCATACTTTCCTCCATATGTAGTACAATAATCACTTTATTCAAGATTTTTTGGCTGAACCATCATCAGAGATAGTTTAGAATATTTGTGTATATTATGGACGCTGTTGGTTTCTGAATACGAGTGCGATGCCCAGCACTTTTGACTCTGCATTGATGTCCTTTTAATGAAGTATTACGAAGTGTTGGGACAGTTCTTGGATTTGTAAGCCAAGTATCGATCAACTGGCTTTTTCGTGTTTTAACCCTGCAAGGATGCTGCCCTGTCAGAAAGGTAGTCAGTCAAATATTATCGCATTTCTAGGTGCATTCTTTGTTGCTTCTTTCCTCTAAAACTTGAGAAATCCGTATGGATCTTGAGCATCTAGTTGTGCAGAATGTGCTCTTGATTAGATTTTCCTCAACTATTTGGCAACTTGAAGATCAAAAGCATTGAGCATGTGTTTTTCAAAGTTGCCAAAGTCAGGGAGCACCTCATTTCCAACTTTGATGTTGAATTCTTGTGTTGAAAAAGAAAAACTCATAAGAATGTGCACAATCAAACAACTCTAAGCAAGTAGGTTCTGCTTTCATGTGCCTGAGAAGTTGGCCAAATATAATTGAAGATAAAGCATTTGCTGATTGTTTACGTCATTGTCACTACTCGGTGAAGGAAAAGTAAGCGAACTTTGCAGCATGGTTTAACCCTTAAAAGATTGAGGCACACTTTGGGCAAAAATTGTAAAAAAAAACAAAAAAAAACTACCACTTTGGAGCAATGAGAAAAAGGTGAAATTTTATAAAATAAATAAAACTTGAACCATACAAATTCATACTCAAATGCTATGGGAATATGTGGAAAAAATTTCACAAACTTTGACTACAAAGATTAAAAGATTTTAAGCTAGAAGAAAATACCTTTTTCCGACCTTATCCAACAAGGTCAACAAATTTTAACTCCTAGAGTGAGATTTTGTATTATGTGTGGTTATTTTTTTGATAGTTGCATTATGTACCATATTAGTTACATATCTACCAAATTTCAGAAGTAGAAAGTTCTACCTATGTTTCTCAAGTTACCCAAAATGTTCAAGGAAGCATAACTTTTGATTTGGGCATCCAGTCAGAAAATAAATTATATTCTATGAAGGAGGTATATATTTATACCTTTTATCAAAATTTCATAAACATTTAACCAAAATTAACTTCGTGCGCAACTACTCGACATTTCTTGCATATATTAAATTGTCACTTGGTCGTTCAGGATTTAAGGAATGTTTACTCATAGAAATTTTTTTGATTGTTAATTTGGCTAAATTTAATAATTGACTTTGAACTACAATAGAAGTTCAATTTATTTTGTGACCTACCATATTTGGTATCAAACAATTGTAGTTTAATTTTTCGTAATATAATGGAAAGGTACTATTGAAAATTTTTAAGTGGTATATCATATGCCAATTTGAATAAAGTCTCCTCTTGTGGGATTCTATTAACAAATTAGCACATTACATTCTAAATATTAGCACAATTTAGATGATTTTGAAAACAAGGCAATAATCCTTGATTTGTTTCTCTACTACTCATATAATAAAATAGATGTGTAAGACAATTGTTTTGATCATTGATGTTGATAGAGAATTACTAAATCTAATAATTGTATTGGACCAATTGTCTTGTGTTGAATTCCTCAACACATGAAAGTCTATAGTTATACAATACCTTTAACACTTTGAGTTGTTCTGAAAATTATGCCCTTTAACATTTAGATAGAAACATGTACTAAATTACATATTAGTTTATAGGAATACTACCTTATAATAGCATTCATGTTCCACAAATAGAATCCTAACTAAAATCTAAAATATATATAATGACTTGAAATTTTATTGGATTGAATGTAATAAATATAAAATGTGTAATTTCATTTTATTTTTTCTAATAAAAGCATTTATTTTTGAATGAAACTAAAAGAAATAAATTTTGAATAACCTAATATAAAGTCTCATTATTAAAATATGCTTTAGACATAGACAAATTACCTTAAAGATCGGATTTAACTATTAATTATTATATATATTTTATTCTTTCATATTCTTATAAATAGATGAAAATTTTGTACCATATTATAGCAATTTCTTGTGATGACAAATCATTTTGAACATGTTCAATTTAAACTCTACACACAAGCAATATAGCACATATGCATTGCATATTATAACAAAGAAACATTATTATAACAATGAAGTTTATTATTGGTATTCTATGATTAATGATTTTAATGCAAAGTACTTTATGTAGTAGTGCTTGTCCATATAAATTTAAAAAAAATTCTGAATCAACTTCTCAATACAAACCATCAATAAATAATCAACCATAAAAAATAAATGGGAAAAAAAAATAGAAGTCTTATATCTTATGAAATTAACAAGAGTTATAGAACTGATGATGCAATTAAAGGAGGAAGTGATGCCCTTAGTGGAATGGATGATGCAAGTGGCAAAATAAATCATAGAGGTATTGGAGTTGATGATACAAGTGATGAAAGAAATGATGCAACAAATGATGGATGTAGAGTAGAAGATTGATGTAATTTTTCACTATCTCACCACAAGGAAAAGTGCTTTGGCGACCTTTTCCTTTTTGACCACGTCCATTTCAAGGAGTTGGTCCATTTCCACCATATTCATATTCATAATCTTCTTCATCTAAATAATCCTCGATTAATAAGCAATTTTTTTCATTAATTCCCCTTCCAATGATTTTTTTGAGATATAGAATAAAAAGATTAGTAAGAGATTAAAAGGAGCAAGGAGAGATTGTACCCTACATGTCTATGAAAATATGAATTTTATTCTACAATAATTTGAATTTTACATTTTCAATTCCATCTTCAATTGAAATGATGATAAATTAAAAAATATTATACTTTCTTATAAGTTATTTTTCAAAGAAATGACATCTTGAAGTATACATTTGAATTTGCAATCTAATGAACTAAAAAAAGTCCATTAAATTAAGGTTCCTAACAGGCTCAAGCTTTGCCTCAATAATCTATCGTCATCTATTTAGTATTTGCAATTTGTGAACACATTACATATATTTTGCACTTTTTCAATAATAAATGAATAATATGATTTTGTTAATCTTTTAATGTAAACATAGTATAATTCAAAAGCTTTAAAGCAGAGTAACCATAGGCCGAACAACAACGCCCTCTGAGAATACACCAGAGGGCAAAAGAGAGGGAACTTGTTTACGGAATTTCACGTAACAGGTATCTAGACCTTGAATTTTTGGCAAACTATTCCACTGGCAGCCTTGACAAATAAGGTCTTGGGTCAAGAAAATGTACTTGCACTCAATATTTTCATCATCGTTCATTGAGAAGGTGAAATGCGCAGGTTCAGAATGCCAACCGCACAAATTACTGGACGCACAATTGTCTTGAGCAAGTGTACGTTCCCGGAGAAAGTGAGCATACGAATTCACCTTCATTGATGCAGCACATTCTCAAACGGTGCAACCTTTGCAAACCTGCAAACGCAGAAACTATGGTAAGCACATCCTGCGTTTGCCAATCAAAGACAAAGTATCACAGATACAAGCCGTCTAAGTGATAACCATCAACCCTACTGTTGAAAGAGGACCAAGTACACGATAAGTACCTACGTTGCTCAAATCTTTGGCTTGCAGAGATGATCGAAAAACAGCAATAGGATCAAAACTGAAACGCAGTCCAAAATAGATTACTATGATTTTCCAAAAATCTAAGATGTACATCTAAGTCTTATCCTTAGAAGCCCATGTATATATAGATCGTGAATATTTCTCGCAGAGCAAAATATCCTAAGAATTTTTTCAAAAGAAGGGTTTAAGTGCCTTCATGCAACTCATCTCACGCCTACTGTTGCTTGCACTCAAATCCTGAACTCCAAAAAGCTCGGATTCAGTGCTTCTCAGGACTGTTAATTGTATTCTCAAACTTTCAACGATAGAAAAGTAGAAATCAAGGCAGATAAATCTTGTTAGAATAAGGACTCATATGGACTACACTATCTTGAATCAGAAACAAGACAAAAAACAATATGCCACACCTAGAAAGCACCGTGTTGTATCGCCACAACTCTGATGCAAAAACCACTGAAGCCGTCCAGGTTGGGAGTAATCGTTTCAAGCTAACAATTCAGTTAAAAAATCGCAGGTACACTTCCCCAAGGCACCTTGACAGAGATTCCATGTCCTCTAAAACATTTCTCATGAAGACACATACTTACAAAGACTCACAGATTGTGGAAATGTGAAAATTGGCTACCGCATAGAAATTCTTGCAAATCTCAAAAACTGCAGTGCTGATCGTTTCGCAATTATCATTATTTTAAACCTAAAGACTCGAGAATGAAGTGTATACTAGAGGTCAATCGAGAGGCAAACACATGGACTCCATACGAAGTGCAAAGGGAATTCACATATATTACAGCCCTGCCACAGAGAATTGGATTCAAAGGGCCTGTGAGAGAGTAGATTGGAACTGAAGATGCCCGACAAAAAGAAGATATCTCCGGAGAGCTCAAAAGTCTATCACACAATACGTTTGCTGTCACATCTCACCATGAGCCAGTTGGACAAAATCATGCGTTCTTGTCTCAACCCCGCTTCAATTGAAGGTCTTCTTGCCAGGCTAATGCAAGTGCAACAACAGGAGAAGAAGAGGAAGAGAGAGTGGCAGGTGATCCTCAGGTTAGGGTTTCGGGTTTTAGTGAGGTATCGTTCCCAGTAGTACGCCTTTTCGCACCTCTCGACTGGTAAGTTTTGATAACAGTTGTTTCAACGGGGGCAGTCCTTTTTCTTCGATAGGTTTTCAACTCCGCAACAGGGGCAACTTCAGACTCAGTAGAATGCTCCTCATGGTTCACAGTTTCAATCGAACCATTCACACTGGTCTTCTGCTTCGCACTTTTACCTTGCGCATCAGCCTTCTCTTTCCCACTCCTCTTAGGCCGCGCCACTTTCTCAGGCTTGATTTCAGCAATGGCGTCATCGTCTTCGTTCGACTGACACAGAGGAGGCGAAAGCTCTCCCAACGTGCACACACGTCGCCACACATCCGGCGTCACAGGCATGACCGAGAGGCGAGACTGGCGCAACAGGATCCAGTCATGCATGACGCCATCACTCTTGATGACGGACAACGGCACAGGCTTGGGAAAAGCCGCGAGCGCGCGCACGTCCACCATGGAGCTTTTGCCGGTGTCGTCGCTGACATCCGGATACGCAGCTTTCACGACCTCCACCACGCCAACCACGGCAGGACCTTTGCCTGAGTGGTAGAAAAAAGCGTGATCGCCTTGTCGCATACTTCGGAGATGGATCTGCGCCAGAGCGTTCCGCACACCGTCCCATTGCGAAACCCCCCCGTTCTGCTCCTGATGCTCCCATCCCCACTCTCCCGGCTCCGTCTTCATGAGCCAGTACCCCATGCTTGCACTGCCACTCCCTGTCTGCAATGCTGCAACATTCACAGCCCTACGCCTAAACCCTAATCCTAAAACCTTGACGATCAGCGAAGTACCGATGAAACTGCAAGTATAGAAGAGGGAGGTTCTATGAGACACAGACAGCATTGAGCTATAAATGAACACCGTAAAGGCCTTCGATCTCCGGCGCCTGTACTTCGAAATAACTAATCATCTTAAACAAAAGAAAAACTCGACAACCTATAACCATTAATGAAAATTCCAACAGGCACTATAATTTCTTCGAACTCGTCCCTAGTGTCAAGCAAAGTGGACGATCTGAGCCAGAGGGAATAGAAGAGGGGAAGCTCTCTATGAAAGAAACAGCATTGAACCAAGAACGACTACGTTGAAGAATTCCCAGAAAGCTTGAGCTGACCTAAACACCGACTCAGATGTGAGAAGCCTGGCAAGTGATTAAATTTCACAAAGAAATGGCCAAGTTGGGTGGGGTGCTTGGATCCGAACTAAATTACTCGTGCCGAAACGATGAGTTGCAGAAAAGCTCCGAAACAGGAAGTGTAAGGCAGCGCCACGGCGCAAGGCCTTCGGGAGAGTATTGTTGTCTCCATACACTTGAAGGTGCCGGCGATCTCAACAAAATTGTTGGCAAAGGCGCTCGATTGAACGATGGAAGAGAAGAGAGGGAGCAAACCCTAACTCACGACGAAGGCACACTGCAGGATCGTGTGGAAATCAAGCTTCGTGATCAAAACCGGGCAACCACCGCCAGAAATTTTGGGAAGGTGACAGTGAGCAACATGTTTGTAAAACCGTCTTAGGGTTGATTTTAGGTAACACCTATTTTCAGCACTTGAAAAATTCATAGTTTTCAAAATTCATAGTTTAGACAGAATTCAAAGAATGCATTGTAAAAGAATCTAGAATCACCCAACAAAACTTTTACAGTTCAATAATAGGAACCATGCTCAAACCATCATTTAGATGCATTTCAATGTTGTTATCCTAATTAGTGGGAATGTTCGACCACATAGTTAGGCATTCTACATTTTTCATTGAAACTTTCTTTGTACACATTGGCTAACAATGAGAATCCATTTTGGAATTTTTTGATAAGAATTTTCACGAATTTTAAAATTTAATTGAGTGAAATATTATTGATTAAAATATGACTCTAGATACTGAGGGTTCTTATAATTCACTCAAAAAGACTCCAAATTTTCTTTAGAAAAATAATATATAAATATTTCATACACTTTCCAAACTCTTTCTACAATTTTTTTGGGAAATTTAGGAGTAAATTATAAAACTCGTAAATATTTGGAGTCATATTTTAGTTAGTGATATTTCACTTGATTAAAATTTTCAAATTTGTGAAATTCTTACTAGAAAATTTCAAAAAGAATTCTCATTCCACTTACTAAAGAATCTTGAAAAAAATTTACTTCTATTGAATGTTTGTTTATTTGAATAAATTTGATTAAATTATAAAAAAATAGAAATTGTTTTAAAAACTTTGAAACCCTAAATTAAAATTATGGCAGAAGATGCCAGTTATCCCATATTTCAAATTGATGGATGAGAAAAAAGAACACAAGACTACTTCCTTTGGATTGAGAAGTTGCATTTCTAATTGCAGATGCTACTGATTTGAATTGCTCTGTTTCAAACAACAATGAGGACTCCAAACTTTCATAATAGCCACAAGTAATTTATGTTAGAACATCCGCAAAAATTCTACTCCCTATCTAGCAGAGCAGCTGCTACAGTTCCATCGAGTGATAGACCTAGACATAAGAAGGGATAAGACAAATCGATATTAGTACGGTACAAAACTCCAGTACAACTGGTCTTCAATACAGACAGCGGTTGGAAGCAAGCACATTTGGACTTACTTTCACAACACATGCATATCCTGTCACCAATATGACCCTTTGGGGTCTCTTCACAAACACGCTAGTGAGAGTCTGGAATTCGAAACCTCGAGTCTCCTCCACCTCTACGCAGTACGCACCTATGAATTTAAAGCCTTCCATGATGAGTATGGAAGGACGCAACATTGTTTCTGTAATGTATATAAACCTATACTTTCTCAGTTTGAACAAGAATGAGATAAAATAAGATAATTACCTCCCTTGCGGATTGAAGGGAGAAAGCTATTGACTTCAAAACTTCGTCTGCAATTTGCAGGGTGTGTTAACCACCAGCCTATGAACGCTTCAAGAGAGCCAAAAGTATGAGGGCGGCGGAGTCTTTGGCTTTCTTGACGCTCGGCATGGGTTCTCCACAACATTCTTCGGTCCACCCGTCCGTTGTGGTCAGCACTCGGACAGAGTATGTGAACCTCTTGGCGTGCGCTGGTCCGCCTTCCAGAACAGACCTATAAAATCAAGAAACGTAGATAGTCAGGAAAATCAACCCTCCTTCAGAGAGAATATGAAGAAAGCATTCACACTTCATCAAACACATTTGGATATGACTGCTCCATGAAGGAGAGAAGGTCCAAGAATTTGGAACAGCACTACCGGACACGAGCTCGCCAGAAGTTTTAAAAAAAAATACTACCAACTGCACAGAGGATGAGCAAGAATTGAAACAGAAACCAAAATACAAGGTGAGCTTGCCTATATTGCGGCATGGGCCATTGTCTCTTCAAGCACAGGTCATTGAGCGTTTGTCGAGTGAAATTGGAATTTCCGTTCTTATTGGCTTTTCCAGCGTTGCCGTCACCATTCTCTGCCTCGGCATCTTTCTCTTTCAGTACTTCTTTCTCTTTTAATATAACCAACGCATTACGGGCTGCTAATTTCTGTGCCATTTTCTTCTGTGCATTTTGCGCAGAACCAATCTGTACACCATCTATAAATACCTCAACGGTCGCCACATTCCCTGCACGCGATGCCTTGTACTCCAGTCCCTCAGCTTGTTGTTGACAACGTTCTTGCAGCTCTCGAACTGGATGCATGGGTAATGTCTCCGGGGTCACCATTGGTTGTACCAAGGGCTCAAATACCTACGCAAAGCGTGTAGTGTTCGTGAGGAAATGAATCCAAGTAGGACCTCTATATGGATATATCAACTACGTCCATCTTCAACTCTAATGCCAACCCCAGCAATCCATACATGAATTTGATCGTCTCGAAGAGTTCACTAGGAAAAAAATGAAAAAAATAAGTGAAAGAACAGCTGCCACAGTAGAAGCGTACCTTCCACACTTGGTCAGAGTCTAGACACGCATCTAGAAATAGGGCTCCAGCGATGGACTCCAGAATGTCGCCCAGCACTTTAGGAGCCTTGAAATCTCCAAGCCCAAAGGAATTTACCCCAGGCTTATCCAACTCCGTCTGTATGTCATTAACAAAATTGCGAATCTGTATATACAAAAGACACCAAATTGTAAATACCAAAAACATCGACGTTTCATTTTTTAAACTGAAGACAGAATCTTCATCAACTTGATGAGCAAATATAAAAGCCAACGCCAGTCAATCAGTTGCTAACAGGTACCTTCCAAACAAGCGGAAAGAATTCACGACATAGTCGAACAATCGGGTGAAAAAACTGTAGTGTAGGAAGTTGCGAGCATATGCATTGCTGTCAGTGCTTAAAATCGAAATACAACGAATGCTCCACATCTTTCAAACAAAGCGAGCAAGTCCTACAGCATAGAAAAATGCGAGTGAAGAACCCCAACGCAGGATAGGGATAAAATACCTGTGTTTCTAAGGCACTAGAGCCATGCCGCAAGTGACGGTGAAACGAATGCTTCACAGCGACACGTGCAAAATTCTCATTATTCACGGCAGCAGCTCGCAAATCGGTCAATCTACCTGGCGGTAAATCAGTATACT
Organism: Neckera pumila; assembly: GCA_963969595.1. Taxonomy (NCBI): domain Eukaryota; kingdom Viridiplantae; phylum Streptophyta; class Bryopsida; order Hypnales; family Neckeraceae; genus Neckera; species Neckera pumila. The sequence goes on along the minus strand of OZ018412.1, from coordinate 18,774,494 downwards.
TAAAGAATAAATACCGTGTGATCAGATGGTCTAACACGGCATCCCCCACAAACTCCAGCCTTTGGTAGCAAGGGACTCCCGAGGATGGTCGAGACGCATGTGTAATAGCTTCAACCAGAAGACTTCGCTCTCGGAATTTGTGCCCAATGCTCGCCTCTAACGCAGGGAAGTCGATGCTTCGCAAGACAGCTTCAGGAACTTGACAGCCTGATATGGCCAACTGTCCGTCCACTTCATCAAATTCAACGGGAATACCTATCCAGTTCATCAAGTGAGTTGCAGCGTCCTGCCCCCCTTCTACATAGTAGATTCCAATAAATGCTTCGACCACATCTGCCAAGGTTTTACTCGAAAGCACTCGATACGCACTCGAATCCCCCTCGATTTCACCGTCTTCCATGTTCGAAAGGTCGTCATTAAGCTCGGTTACAACAATTTCACCTTCTTCACCTACGACTTCCACTACTTCTCCTGCACCTGCAGGCTTCGTCTCTTTATCTGAATCATCGCCATCTTTAGTATCCTCGTCGAATACAGGAGGCACCCCAGGTGCAGCCCACCGGGACGGCGCAAACCGGTCAGCCTGAATATAGCTCTGAAGGCCTTTCTCCAAAGCATATTGATAGAGGACGGAATTACTAACAATTTGCTGTCTCATGCGTGTCAGCTGCCCTTCATGTTTACTGGGAAACTTCAGAAATAATCGACGACTGACAACCCATTTCAGGTATGCATCGCCGAGTAGCTCAGCACGCTCGTAGCTGAATGTCTCCTGGCAGGACGCAGCTGTCAACGCCTCCAGTACCTGCCGCGATTTCCTTGCACGTTAGAGATAATAACAGAAGTGAGACTATCCTATACTACTATTTGCTGCTAATGTCAATTAGTTCGAAATATTAAAAGCAACTTAAAGTGATACGAGCCAACTTAGAACACCTCCAACGCACTCAGTGAAATTCACGAGAAAGGGTAATTTACCTTCGAAGCTGCAATAGGGTAATCGATTCGGTGCTTCAGTTGTATGGCAAGTAACATACTTTCCACTCGTCTCATAACTGATGGCAACCTCTGCGCACCTCTCACTAACGGTCCTGGGAGAGGATGTACAAAGCAAAGCTCTGGTGGTAACATCACGTAATACGTCTTATCTAATGCATCTTGCGAATTCGCAGGACCTGCACAAATCTCCCCGAAGTAACAAGTTAAAGGTGAAGAGTGAGGATGGTCACGCGAAACCCTTCACTCTAGAATTTCTGGTGTTGCGGTTAAGCTGTGATAATTCAACCAAAACAAACCTGAGTCTGGAATCTTGCTAGCAGAGTATCACGGCACTACGAAGAAGCGGGAGTCAAGTAGAGAGAAATACCATCGGAGGTCTCAAAGCGTGGCGACAGCAGATTTTTACAGTGGGAAACTCCACGGCCCCTCAAAAGAGGTTGTTTTTTGCAAACCAACTCAACACCATACCTGCAAAATCTCAAGTGCACCGTTAAAAAGCGTCAAGAAATCATTCAACTCAGTTGCAACGCATCTACCAGTAGCAAAAAAGAACAGCACAACTCATTTTGTCCATCACCATGATAAAAAAACAGATTCCCGGAACCCCATATTTAGAACGGCAGAATCTGGAGGATAGTTTCGAGAAACCGGAGCAGTTTTGCATCGCCTTACTGAAAACTGGATCCGTTTTGAGTAACCCAAGTGAACTGGAGCCCAGCTGAACCTCATATTTATAACAGTCCTCGGCTTTAGAGCTCAGGGTTTCAGTTCGTCAACTAAAAATCCGAGTTTCCAAAGCTCCGAATTTTCAAGCTCTAGGCACTTAAAGTACTCCTTTTCAGAGTTTGAGCATATGAAATAGTTGAATAACACATTCTTGGCGCTCTGGGATGCACCATTTCAATAAATCTGACCATCGGAATAGGCTGTCGTATCTCTCACCATAAACAACCATGGTGTCCAAATGAGGGGATTTCACCTTGAAACTTTACAAAAGGAAACTTTGCTTAAAAAAGGATGGTTCTGAATCTTACTTTTGCTTATAGTAATCCGCGTAGGATGTGTATTCCAGAGGACCAAGGTATCCATCCTTTTGAGGAAAGGAGCTGTCGGCTGTCATGTCAATGCGAACCGCATCTACGTAAAATCTCTTTCCAGAATGCACTGCAGTGACGATCCGTCCCACCAATCCTTCAACTTCAATAAATCCGTCCGCCAATAGAAGCTTACCCTCCGGAGGCACTTCCTGTATGACCGTCTTCTCCACCATATCTTGAGCAGGAAGTAGACCCGTGGCTTTCACCACATCAAATTGCGCTACCGCACCACGAATTCCATACGTTGGATGCGCCCTTTGCCCGAAGGCAAGGCCACATCGCAGTTTCCCGAAACCGTACTCTCTACGATCACCACCAAGAGCACGTTCATCAGTCCCCAAGTACACGTCCGGCCGCGCGCGCTGCAGGGGATTGTTCCACGCATCCGTTTCAATAGTCATTTTTACCAAGTCCCAGTCCACTGATTCTATAGGATCCGACGAAACTTTGTGCACAACCGGCACAAAGAGATATGCCTTGACAGGATCCCACGGAGTAGTTGCCGGCTCGACATTCACGTCTAAGACAATACTCATCAGCCTCACATGAAAACTCTTCAGCTCGGTCAACTGCAAAAAAAAAAAAATCAACAATTTCAGTTCTACAAAGAAAACAATCATCCCTAGTTAGATCCTCGAAGAGTGAAATTCTCTTGGAGATAGAGCGATCATAAAATGTTACATTCTGTCCATAAATCCAGATGGCAAGTAATTTCATTTTCAAAAAGGAATCGTTACCAAGGACTACGTATTTTTGCGTGGACAGAATATCATCAAAAGCGGATCTTAAAGTTCATTTGACAGATTATGTAGAAGAAACATTCAGAGTTCGTCTAATAGACAAATAATTTTCATTAGGATACACCAGATTATTAGTCCGGGTGAGCTGAACTAGCGTACCCTTGCTCATCAAGAAATATGAAACTATACGTTGAGTATAGTTCGCAAAGTTAGCTGCTCACGTAACAGAATTAATTTCCAAACATCCTGCATACAACAAGAACGACCTGATACTTGACATCAAAGCCAAGTGAAGCAACAAGAAACCTGATGGAATGGTACGCGTTCTCTTACAATGTAAAAAAAACTTCGTTCAGCCGTAGTTCTGTTTAAGAGTATTAAAGCTCATTCTTATATAGTATGTAACGAGATTAATAAAGGCAAGTCGTACTATTGTCTTAAGCATTTGAGGTCAAAAGATATTCTCCTTAAATCATCCCATCAACATACCCACAAACAGTTCATTATAGCAGTATTATATTCGCATGTCGACGTTGTTCTCATCCCAGGGTGTGAGCATAGACATCATAGAAATCATTTCAGCACAGCGCAGGAAACAGGATCAAGGAAGAGAGAGCTATATTACCTTAGGTATGCTCAAATTCAAGGCACCACAGAACTCAAGTGACGCTCTAGTGGTCATTGTCCGTGCAACAAAAAGATCCATTGCCATCGTTAACACCTGCATTTCCATTACAGCACTTTCAATAGACGAGTACCCAACATTACATCATGCGCCAAAAATGAGACAATTTATTTCCTAAATCGATGGGGCTAAACTTCGGAAAGACCTTCAGACTAAGTTTAAAAAATCAGCAATGCACTCTCAACTTTCCGAACAGTCTGCTAGTATTTACGATTTTCCGGTCTAATCAAAGATCCAAAAAGTCAAAGATCCAAAAAGTCTGGACAAGTTCGATAAATAGAGATATTGTGCCAAAGAAGGTAAGAAAAAGATTACCTCATGATGAAGCTCTTGGCCGACAAGTATGGCAAAATCTGATGTCTCAGTCAGAAGGCTATCTTTGGAGACACCAATATTTTCACAATTAACTTTGTACATGAATACGAGCACCTTGCCGCCGAGTTTTGCATCAGCATCTTTATCGGCTACAATCCAATCGCCCTGTCACGGATAGCAACTTAACCGATTGAAAAGGGACATTTCGCGAAAAATATAAAAGCTCGGAAAGAGAAGAAAGCTGAGACATTTAGAGACGGTATACGGCAGCTAGCAGCTTCCAGTTCGTCTGCCTTACGAATTGGATTCAAAACGATGCCTGACTGGAGACTTAAATATAAACTTAAGCAGAACGGCTCTCAACATGAACGTAATCATGAATGTAGATAGAAAATGTAGGTATATCGGCAAATGAGTTCAAGCTGCAGATATTGGCACAGAAATTAAGTTTGGAGTTGCAACAATAGAAGAACGGGACCCACAATCATCAGTTCCCAACCATAATCTGAAAAAGTAATCAATGAAATAAAAACTCTTTCTTGCCTTCAGGATGTCCGCAATGCCCTCCGGATAATACTCTCGATGGCGGGATGTGCCAGGAAGAGGCTCTCCCTCTTCACTACCCTCCAACTTCTGAGCTTCTTCCCCACTTCCTTTGTCAGGTAATAACATGTCCGTAAACGCACCCATCTCGTGAAGTTTCTTACATGCATCCAAGCACACAACCTGATCCACAAAGTCGATTCATTATATTGGACATTATAAACTCCTACTGCGAGCATGGACCAGACCTCTAAGGACCTGCACTATAATGAAGGTGGTACCGATAGTGTCTATTCCAATGCAACGTACGAATTATGTTTGATGGTTAATCAATAATGCAAAAAATTAAAACACAACCATCGGAATAGCCTACCTGCTGCGCTGCTCGAATGGAACTACATTCTGGGCCTTCCACCGTCTCTAGTGGAGCGTTGCAAGGTAACTGCAGCTTGCAAGAGTATCTTACACCCCCTTGACCCTCATGCTTGCTCATGATAAACTCGGGGCGCAAGATTGAGTACCTACATAAGCCTCGGATCACTTCAGCACATCGAGAGACCTTCCTATCCAGGAACAGAGAATTGAGTATGGGCACTAAAATTGGCAACAAGCAGAGTTTCTGGGATTACACAAATACCTGTCACTAGGGAGCTGGGAGCAGTAGAAGTGCACAAGACCTACAGCCGAGTTCATGCTCACTACTGCCCCAGTGGCCGGCACCTGATAAATCTCCCCTTCCCCTACATCAATGGAGGCTAGAATAGCACTCTCCCGTTTCTCACCCAGATCAGTTCTTTCAATTGCCTCTTTCCTCAGGGTCTCCTCGCTGTTTTTTGCATTCCGCAAAAAGGCCTCGTGTTGCAGGTTGGCTCTGTAAGGAAATCATCACATTAGACTCTCGCTAAAGCTTACAAAAGTCATTGTCACAGCATCAAAGCATCAAAGCATCAAAGCATCAAAGCGTTACAGCATCACAACTTCCAAATCTACTCGATCTCCATCACAAGATATAGAACAAATAGGAGTCTGGAAATGACGTGACTGGATATTTATAACCTACAAGAAGACCATAATTCATCACAATCCAAGCAGGCCGAAAATTCAATCCTACTACGTTCAACAGAGCCTATTGATCCCTAGTGACCCACGCATCCATTTTGTGGCCGCTGCCCCACTTCTGGAAGGCAACTCTCCCAAGATCTCAACCCTTTCCCCAAATCTCAATTTTTTAATGGATAATAAAACGGATTATCATTGTACAGAGGTGTAATAAACATTGAAATTGCTATTGCCTAATCTTTTTTAATAAATTAATGAAGAGAAAGTGTAAACTATTTTTGAAGTTTTACAAATTTACTTTTATGGGACAGTTAACGAAGTTTTCATGATCAAGGACATTTTCTGGTAATCAATGTAGATGAATTTTAGCGAATTAAAAAAATCCAATTCTAAATATATAAAATGTGTTTTGATTGAATTATCATAGTGAAATACACTGAAACTGGTTTGACAACTACCAAAAAATATATTTCCAAATTTGAGCGTCTACATAATTAATCTCTATTCACAATGCATAACACAATCTCTTTTGATGAAGACCTCAAAAATTTTAGAAAAGACATTTTATAGCACATTTAAATTTTGTCCAAGACTCCTTGGGACATTAAGGGTTAAGAAGGAAACAACGTTCTGAAAGAACACCCAAAAATTTCAGAGAAACAATTCTGACACATCAGATATATACAATTATGTGTAGATTACACTAGCGTTAACATCGTTCCCTCCTGAACGCTGAGAATGTGGCCCAAAGTTAAAGATCAATCAACGTACCTTTCAAGCATTAGAATGTAATCTGATCCCGGCTTCCGAGCACGACCACGAGACTGAATGTAGGCTAGCACAGTTTTGGCGAGATCAAATCGGATGACCACATTACACTGTCGAATATCTAACCCCTCCTCGGCCACACTTGTAGCCACCAGCAATGTCACCTACCTCAACCAACTTTCAATATTAGAGACAACGAAGCCTATTAAGAAGTTCTCCAGAGTCAACTCAGCAGTCCATTTTACCACTTTGAACCACGAGAACAACAATCAACCCCACTAAAATAATTCAGTCTTACCAAGAATAACTACGTTGACGATTATTCAGAAAAATCCATTGGAAACATCTATAATATATGCAAAACGACGCTTGAACCCTTTAAAACCAGATCAAGATCGAAAGCGTGCCAGAAACGTTGCCTGCTTGCACCTAAATGTTTAGAAACCATTCTTCCTAGCCGACGAGCGTAGAACCAGCACACAGAAGAATCGTAAACCCTATCGTGACAACTATACTCCTTGCAGGTTCATTATCACAAAGAGGTGAACATATATGTAGCGCAGTCCCCAGGAGTGCTTGCAAATCCAACATTAGCCATACGATGAAGCACCAAACCTGGATGCCCAGAAATTCAGAACAGTCCGAGGGGAAGCCTTGTGAAGAGAGTGTACCCAATTGGGCAACTAGGTCATCACTGATCACAGGGGTCTTAACTCAGCTCACACTAGGAATTAAGGCCTTTGTAATCAAAGAATACCTAGTAATCCAAAAGGTCATGAGTCACATAATCTCAAACAAAGCAATGCACGCAGGAAAGCCATAGTGGACGAAGGTTATAGCACACCCGTCCATCTCGAAATTTGGAAATAGTCTCCTGCATCTGACGTGTCCGCATATCCTGGTTGTTGTTATGCCCAATCAGACTGGCACACTTCACAAACTTCAATGAAGGCAATTCTGCGAAGACCTGCATAGCATGCCACCCAATCAGACCCTTTCCTCTTTCCTTTGAGTCCTCTATATAACCATACAAGAGGCAACATATGAAACAAAAAGTGTTAAAAAACGGATCGACAACTAAGAAAGTTTTCAGACTCTCTACCAAGATTGCCACCATCATTGCTAGCATCGACGTCCGACAAAACCTCCCTACAGATATTGCATTCTATGCACACCACAAATAGAAGACTGCATAGGTTCCCTAAGCTAAACTCCGAACTTCATCTGCTAACGCAATTCGATCACAAGCAAGAGGAAGACTTAATATCTCATAGTGTTACATAATCAGCCTGTATGTTCCACTGCACCTTGGGCAAAATCTGTGCTGCAACTACCCGCTCCACAAATATGATTGCCCGGAAGTCATCGGTATGCTGATACTTCAGCAAAATTTTCACTAAGGACTGCACTTTCGGAGTCACTTTTCCATCAGCTACTGCAGCTCCAAGAATCTCATCTACATGTTCGCCCACTGACACCACTGCATTGACGCCCACCCAAACTCGCCAGTCAGTAACCATTAAACAATTCAAGCTCATGAATCAGAAAAAACGAGGAACAAAGGGATAGTCATCCTTCATTCAGATAGGATACATGCATTCCATTCAGACACAAGAAAGATTATCTACTCACCTTGAGAATCAGGAAGCTCCCCTTCTTCGACATCCATGGCGTCTTGAACCTTGTCACTCTCAACATCTGCAGATTCTCCATTTTCAGCTGCATCTTTACTGCCTACGGCACCTTCACGTAGCTCGCAACGCAAGAGACCACAAACTTTTTCCAAGTATTTCTCTTGAAACTTCACGTCTAACTGGTGGTTCTGAATCCTCTCATCGTTGCGTACAGTCGTTAAATAATTCAGGGAAACCTTGTAAGCACACCACGGTCCCAATTCATCAAGTGTATAAATTATGGCCCTAAGTTTTTGAGCAAGACTAGCTGCACCATCGCTTTCTGTCCTTTCCGCAACACCATAGACGAGCCGCAACTCCTCTTTCGCACCAGCGTCCCGAGCGCCCATGAATCTCCATTTGCTGCGCTTGGCACTTGCGTTAGCAGCTTCCTCTACAGTGGCCTCCATCTGCTTTATCTCGTCGCGCAATGAGAGAAACAAGGCCGGTTTATCATACACGACCATGGTTTCTGAAGGCATAGGTACATACTTCTCAAGCTCTTCGCGATCCTTGATTGTACACACAATTGAATCCAGTTTACTTTCTAAATTTCGAATCTTTATTGCACAGTCTTCCTGGTTCGACACGCCTGCCCAACCAAAAGGAAACAAGCATGCACGTGTCTTAGAGAGACAGGAATAAACCGACAATGCTAATATATGTCCAGCAAGCACTAGAGGTGACAAATTACTCATTTCCAGTAACATCCGAATCTGAAACAACATGCCCCACACAATGCGTTAGCATAATCATAGAAAGCCTGAAGTGTCTAATGAATACATACCTTTCAGATTCACAGGCGATGCTGTCATTCCAAAGACACAGGGTCGCCTGTCTTTAGAAGAAATATGGTAGAACTCGGACATAACCAACGAGTAGGGATGCTTCTTCACTGCATGGTGGCACTCATCTAGAACGAGTAGGTGAATCGATTCCATTCTCACAATGCTGTGCCTAAGAATGTTCAAAAGAATCTGTGCGGTCATCACGAAAACCTGAAGAAAACACAGAGTTCTTATGAGATCCAAGGCACAATTTTACAGAAAATTTACTTAACCTTTAAAAGCAATTGCAGAAAGCTAGAAAATTGCACAGAGAAAATAAATCATAACAACACATGGAGAAGACCTAAGCACGATAAAGAAACCAAGGGACAGATTAAACTACATCTTTAGTATCGAATTCTCGCTGCCACCTTCGAGCATCCCAGAAGTCTTGGCCCATCTCTCCGCAATAATGACCAACGGTAAATTTTGTGCTAGTACGAATCACCTCTGCTTGCTGCAAGATTCAGAAATTATATAAGAATCAGAATATTCTCAAAAAGCGCCCCATTCTAACACAAACACACAAAATCTGAGCAAAATGAAATAGAAAGCGAAACTAAGAGGACCTCTAAATCTCAAGAAACCGGACGTATCGAGCCTAAGCTTCAATAGCAACAATCTAAAACTCAAACAATTTTTACTCGCAACGAAAAATTTCACAATATTCGTCAAAAAGAAGGGCATGATCTATTGATGTAATTTTCATTTCCAAAAACTCTCTCTCTCAGAGGCGAACTCGAAAAAACGTAAGCAAATTCAAATTCAAATTCAAATTCAAATCAACCAAGAGGAAAGGCTCGACCACTGAATCATCAGTAAACCTATGTATCGTGTCAGAGCTTCATTAAAAGCAATTTAAAACCCAAACAATTCTACTTACAAAGAAACATTTTCAGAAAATTTGTTCATTTCTTATAAAAAAGATTGACAAATTTCAAGTACCTGGTAGACAAGTGGTACTTTCGGGACAAGAAAGACGGCGAGCATGCGCTTCCCCTGCTCCCGCAACAACTTATGCTTCTCTTTCATCAACAGCACAGCAATCAGCGTCTTCCCCGCGCCTGTCTCTAGAAATGCAATGGTGTTCTTCACCTTAGCTTGCGCCAGCACTTCCAGCTGATACGTTCTCGCTTTCTCCTCTCCCTCTTTCTCCTCCATCACGACCTCCGCTTCCTTCTCCTTCTCCTTCTCCTTCTCCTTCCCTCCGGCGCGCGGCCGCTCTCTCTCCCTTCCCCGATCGCGGCAAGGCAACGCGCGCGAGCGCCGCTCCGCGCAATCCCGGCTGGAACCAATCCACAGCCTCTCGCGCCCGTTGCCACGAGTCCCGAATTCGCGATGATACCGCCTCCGTTTGCCATCGCGGTCGGAGTACTCATCGTAATCCTCCTCCGACCTCCCCCGCCTCTCCCGCTCTCGCGACCTCGACCTAGAAATCATCCGCTGGTCCCCACTGCTCCTCCTACTCCCCTCCCGATCCGACCTCTCCACCACAACACCTCCTCTCCCTCCATTAGTAGTAGTCTCCTCACGACTTCTCTTGCGACGGTCATATTTCTCCTCCGCGCGCTCATCGCGCCCGCGGCGTCCAATTTCGTCCCCTCCACCGCGCTTGCGATCTCTGCCACCGTCCTCGCCGCGCACACGCTCCATCAATCCACGCACGAATCCAATCAAAACCGTCTCCCTTGAGAACCTCAGAATATCATGTAATGCAATCTCAAGTGCGTGCTTCTTCTTCCGAAGAAGAAACCGCACACGGCGAGCGATGCAAGCTCCCCTGGGCTCGCAGCTCCTCCCTCCACTTCTGCCTCCTCAGTCCTCCTCCTCCCAGCTATGGCGTGCAAGCTTACGAAGAGCTTCTTCGACGATCACCGACCGATGGACGGGGACCTATATCCAATGGGATGGGACGGACGACCTTCGGTTGCTGACCGGGAGGCGACTCTACGTCCTTGTGTATCTCGCTTGAATAGGAGGCGAAAGAGGCGGAAAGCCGTCACTGCCAAGTGCAAAGGCATCGTTTATATGGTAATCCTTGTGCACAGGACAAGTTAGAGGGTTGATACCCCTGAGTTGGGGGGCCCTTTTGGTTGGCAAATGGGAGGGGTGGGTGGAGAAGGTGAAGTGAGAGAGATTGTGCACATATAAAATAATTTAATTAGTTCATGATTTATTTTGAAATATAGTTAACTAATTTATGGTTTAGTGTGAACATTCTTAAACATCAACTCATAAGTTAATTTTTTCCCAGTTCTCTTTACTATTTTTGATGTGAAATTAATGAACTAGATTTATTTAAATAAATTGTTCAATTTCACCATAAAGCTTTTCTAATGAATTTACTTCATTTTACTTTAGTTGTTCACCCTCCCTCTACTTCTGTTTCATGAGAAGGTTGTGTTTGTTTGTGTTGCTTCCTTGTAATTTTGGTCTAGATTACAGTAATTTCTTATAGTATTCCTAGTTGGCACTTTCATAGTACTTGAGTTGTTCAATTTCTTTGTGCTTTTGACTGACAAATTGTGTGATATAATCACTTCAAGTCAAGTAGATTGCTGTAAAAGCAACAGACTCTCTAGTTGTCCACAATCTAGCTCAAGGCGTCATTGTAGGATGCTAGGTTATAGGTGTACAACATTTCCTATCATCAAAGCATTTCTATGGTACTATGTCTTGAAAAGCTTGAGATTGGTCTGACAATGACAGTAGTCAATTCATTTTATCCAATTATAGTACTTTCACAACTAATCCTACTTACTTCTAGTGAAGTACCTTTAGTATATCGAAGTCTCATTCAACTTATTTGTGTTTATAGATTACAACACATGAATTTAAAGTACCAGAATTTTGTAGTATTTGAATTGATGTACTTGCTTACATTTTTACGTATGAGATTATAAATCGATTATTTTATATTATGAGATTGAGAGTTGATAGATTATTATTATGAATATAATCACCTAAAATTGGAAGCTTCGATTTACATAAACTGTTCAATTATTGCTTAGATGTTTCAATACAATCACTTTTATACAATCTATCTTTCTCCTCGTTGATATCTTTCTTGAATCATTCAACTCCTATTTTTGTGTTTCTATTTGCATTTTGGATTTTTTATTACAAAGAATGAAATTAATTTCCAAAGCAATTCAATGTTTTTAGGCACAAAAGTACTTCAAAGTACTCAAATCCAAAGCAAATCTAAAAACCTTTATCTATACATATTCATTAACAAATCCAACTATAGAATCCTTTAGTTCACTTATCAGAGTACATTCTCCTAAAATTACAGAATAAAAAACCTAACCAATTGTAAGATCATAATTCTTGAATTTCAAAAAGAAATATTTTCAATTCTTTCCAAATGGTTAGGTTTCATCTTTTAAACTTTTTACACAAAAATGTGTAGATCCAACAACTTGTTACCTTCCATAACATATTGAAGAAATAAATTGGAAATATACATAAAAAATTTCAACAAAAAATATTTCATATTTATGCTTGAAAAAAATAATAGATAGAAAAAAGTAGAATATAATTGAATATACTAAATTGTTAAGCATTTAGTTATAAAATTGAAAAATTCCAATCCCAACATTTGGTCGTAATGTTGTAATAAACAATCTACATCCAATGATTTTTTTTCAAAATATTGAAAATGAATTAAACAAAGGACTTCAAAGTTTATTTTAGAATAGAGATTCTACAAGAGATTCCATAATTGCCCGCAAACTAAAACTCTTCATAACTTTCATCTTATCAATCAAAATAGAATGATTCAAAGCTTTCCACATATATATAAATTAAGGAAACCAATTTCAAATTTTTGTTTCTTTAAAAAAATATTTTTTTGAGCTGTCCGAGAAGTAACAAAAACTATATATTATACAATAATTTTTTAACCATATAGTCAAAAGTTATGAGAGTTGTTGTGCCTTATAATTACTCCTTAATCACATATTGTGTGAAAATTTCAAAGAAAAAATTAAAATTCTATTTTTAGTAAGTTGCCTAATATTGCTATGTTGTCCAAAAAATATATTTGGTCCTTTAGGGGTCAAATATTGATGTACCATTAGAGAGGATTCGGAGCTTGTAAAGGGTTGCAAGTTCTCGTGGAACCTTGAATTTGCGCCTTAGTAACAGTCTGACATAGTAGAACAATTGCCACGTCATAAAATATTATTTAATTAATCTTTAAAAAAAATTAAATTTAAAAAAATATATATATTTCTTTAAATTTTTTATTTGTTAATTTTTTATTATTTAAATATTCTGACTACGGCACTATTCATTATAATGGGCTGAAACGACCTTTTCAGCCCTCCCAAAAATATCTAATATATCTCTTTTCAAGGCTTCTATACTTTGAAATCTGTATCAACTTTCTATCATCAATGTTTGTAAATATGCATAGGACAAAATAAACCAATCATAAGCATCCATATTGAAAAAAAATCTTGTTCACATCTAACCGTAGGATCTTACACCTAACTGGTATAAAAAAGTGTGGAAAAAATTTCAGAATTTTTGACCGCACAAATTGCAAGATATTTGCGTTTAAAGTGGAAAAAACAAGTTTTTCAACATATTGCGGGACTGGATTTTTTGACTTTGAACATTTACAATTTAAAACTTATGCACTGTAGTGTTTTGAGCTTTAAATCTTTATAGTGGAGAATTGAATTGAGAGTCTAGGGAAAAAAAGGAAATTCAAAAAAACTTAATTTTCACTCTTAAAAAAATTGTTAAGTAGAAGTAGGTACAAGATAGAAGGAAAATTTAAATATTAATATCTTTTAGATTAAATTAAAATGCACTAATTCCAATGGTTTAGCAAGTAAATTCAACCATGCAAAAATAAACTTTGAAAAATTGCAAAAATTGCATTCAGAAATGAATCCTACGCTTTATTTTTTCAAAAAGATCTATCTATCCAAAAAACTATCCGAAAAACTATTCGAAAAACTATCCAAAAAACAAGAATGTCCATGACTTCTTCATAACAAATCCAAATGAAATGAATAAAAGCTTTTCAGATAGACAAAAACATAACCTATGAGTTAAAAAAATTTGAAAAAAAATTCAAATTTTCAAATTTTTTTTTTGGCTGCCTCCCATATCCTGTTTTGAGTTTATTTGGTCATAACTCTTGTTATTGGGCATCAAGTGTGAAAAATATTATATTCTTACAAAGCTTATCAATTCTTCTATCTTCCCAAAAAGTTGCAAAAAAACACGACAAAAATTCAACCTGTAAGTACCTGCTTGAAATTCCATTTGTCCTTCAAATGGACAACTGTCCTTTAGGGGTTAAATTAGGTTGTTTGTTTTGTCTTATTTTGTCTGTTATGATGAAATCTCCAAAATTGTAAGTCCTAGCCTGGTTGCGTTTTTAGTATCGTTGGAAAATTCTCTGGGAAGAAAGGTGCACAAGCTTTGTTTTGTGGCATTCCAACTTACGACAAAAAAGATATTGGATTTCAAATTTTTTATAAATAAAGTAATTAAAATCTTACTTTTACTTTATATTTATTTTGTTTTATTTTTGTTGTGGCAATGGCACATGGCACTAGTCCATACATACATAATATATCAAATTACTATACATCCCCTAGTAATTATTTGTTTTGCCTATTTGTTTGTTTGTTTGTTTGTTTGTTTGTTTTGTTTGTTATAGTGTGATCTCTTAGACCATACATCCCCTAGTTGCATTCTTAGTAAGATAAGAGGTCCATGAATCGCTCATCTAAGAGCTAAAGCTGAATTTTGGGGAGGTAGAATTTCTTAAAATATTTTTCAGTAAATTTTTCTTAAAAGGCAAGAGATATTGGCATCTAATCCAAGTTGTTTCATATTTTTTGAAGCTTTGTAGAATTAGTCATGAATTTCTGAAGTTGCAGAAAAGTGCATTTTTGTGGGCTCTAAAATTGACCACCTCCTCAAATACACACCACTTGTACATTGGAAAGTGCAAAATGTACCTCTAGAACCTGATTGATTTTAGAACTCGCTCCATTTTAGAACCTGTTACCTTACCATTGGAAAGCTTTTGGCAAGGAGGGGTGCACGGGCTTTATTTTGTAGCGGTTCCAATTCACACAAAAAAATATATTAAATTTTAGAAGGTTCTTTTATGAATTAATAAATTAGAAAACTACTTTTAATTTTGTTTTGGCTGTGGCAACCGCCGGCACGGGGCACACTACCCTAGTCAACCATGAAAATCTTATTTCACTCAATACTTTGATCATTGAAACTCCATTAAAAAAACTTTAAAATTCCTGGGATTGGCTTCAAGTTGGATGTTTTTGAAACAAACGACATTAATTCTTTTCAATTCCAAATCTCCATGATGGGTGCCAGCCCTGCTGGTGATTGGCAGTCTGACTTTTTCACTTTTCTCGTCCAATAGTTTTTTATTTGGATTTCTTTAATGTGCTGTTGGGCACGGAAGGTTTGAGAATGGTACAGTGAGTTGGTCGGCCTTTTGGTTCAGCTCCTTGAGTCAAGGAAGTTGGAAAAAAATGAAATAATAACTTAAGATACATGTGATGATGTTCATTGGGATAGAAAACGGAATTTTCGCTTCAAAATGATGTTTTTTGTATGTAAGGAGGGCTGCACCGACGTACATTGACACAAGCTTCTTGGTGCAGTTGTGCTAAGGTAAACTACCCCATTTTAGGTCAAATAGAAACAAGCCCATTGTAGATAAAATTATAATTTAGTAGTGGTGTATAATCAGGTCCAGCTCATTTACGAATTTTTCAGTCAATTTTCACTAGAAAGCATTAGATGATATTTGGGGGTCCTGGAGGGCCGTTTGAGGCCTGTTCCCTAATATGCCCAGATTTAGTGAATGCCGGTACAGGTGTGTCAGAAATTTTTTTTTCAAAAAAACAAAAATAAAAACAAAAACAAAATTTTTACCAAAATATCATTTTAAGCAAAAATTTTTTTTTTTTTTTTTTTTTTTCAAGAAATTATGTGGCAGTCGCTCAACCACGTCAGCCAGCTGTTGCTGCTGCGTTCCCGCAATCTGGGAACACAGCAGACAGTAGGGGAACTCAGAGCCCTCCAATACCCCCAAATCTCATCTAATGGTTTAGCAACTTTAGAAAGTTCTAGTGTGCTAAAAAATGAACGAATTTTGAAACCGCAAATTGCATTGGAATTAAAATGAAGTGAATTTGAACTTCATAACAAGTGAAAAATGAATAATTTAAAATCACACAACAATTGGGATTCCTTTTACACACTATCTACCATTTTATAGATATTCTTTGGAAGATAGTCAAAGAATTTTTGCAATTGGATGAAGAACAAGCAAGAAATCGTACAAGCAATTTAAGTGGTATAAAATTAAATGTCTCTAAAGCAATCGCAAAGGTTCATTTCTTATATGTACCATTGAATGCAAGTTGTAATTTTCACAAATGCTGGCAACACTAAATAGTGTATAGTGTATAGAAAACATCAAATTCTTTGTATGATTTCAATTAGATATGTGTATTTGTATTGATGATAAAGTAGACTTCTGTGTGATTCTAATGCAATTTGAAATTCCGTTCATTTTTAAGCACACACGGGCCTCCTAAAGTTCACCTAATCTCAAGAGGATCCAAAAATTTATAATTTAGCTAGATCTGACTGTACAATTCTATCTAAATAGTTACCTCTACTAAGTTTTGGCACAAGCAAGAAATAGCTAAACCCATTAGTTTATTGAATATAGCTGATAATTTTTGAGCAAGTGAATCATCATAAAGTTACGTTCTTCAAAACATCAACTTCCCAAATTAAAAAAAACTTCTTCAAATGGCCTTGCTAATTTGAGCTAGGAAGTAGAATGTATAAAGATCATCATATAATATAGTCACAAGGGTACTTTACTTTCTAGATGGAATACTACAAGAAAAAGGGGCCCTAATCAACAAAAGATCAAAACGTTCACATTGATTAAGACAAACTTTTTTTGGGCTATGTTGGTTTGGCAGTCCTCAAAACATCAATCAACACAATTTGGTTGATTTGAACAAAAACAAAATTTACTCAATTGATTTGGCAGTCCTTTGAACATCATTTTGGTTTTCCTACATACCATAGTAGGGTAGGGTCGATTGAAAATTATTATTTAAAAGTATGCCAAGAACTAAATAACTTTTTTTTTTAAATGATCAAATACAACAAAATTAAATGATCAAAATGTTGCAAAAATTAAATGACCAAAATTTTGCAAAAAATGAAAATGTCCAATGTTGGTAGGAAAGTCCAAGGTAAAGTCCTTCTAAAATCTAGATATTTTAGATGGTAAGGTAATAGACTTTTTTCATTGACATTTAATGAGAGTAATGGGTGGAGAGGTCATTCTTATAATGAAATCCATTGTCCATCATGAATCCTCAAAGAGTATGGGAAATTTGAAGAGTGAGAGCTTGACCACTCATTGTCAAAATGTAGTAATTGTGTGCAAAAAAGAATTTCAAACCTCATTTTGGCATAGTAGAGTCACTTTTTTTAAAACATTTTGAACTTCAATAAGCTGTAAAATCAAGCCAAATTTCATCTCCAAATTTTTTTTGATATTTCAAGTCTTTAATCAAAAGTTATTAACAAATTTTAGAGTGAATGTTTGAAATTGTCAAAGAAAATATCCCTTCCAATCCTTCTCTCAAATTTGTCCATAACTTTTATTGGAGGCTTGAAATCTCAAATGGATTTTTGGAGATGAAAGTTAGCTTGGTTTTCAACATTAACTTAGTTCAAAATTTAAAAAAAAAAGTAATTTTACATTGCCTAAATGAGGTCTAAAATTCTGTTTAAACCACAATTCCTACTTTTGACTTAACTATGAGCGGTTGAGCTCCTACTCCTCCTCATTTACAAATCCCATATGGGTTGTCCTACCTCCTACCTTCCCACTTGTATAAAGACCTTATCTTCTCCTCTCTTCAATCACCAAGATAAGTGGTGTTCAAAGCTCAATTGTAAAATACATTGAATTACTTTTCCTCTCTTCAGTCACCAAGGTAAGTGGCCTTTAAATTTCAATTGTAAAATACATTGAATTACTTGGAACATAGGCTGGAGTGGATTTTGGCATTTAAAGTTCAAATGCTACATGCTTTGAATTGTTTTGATTATAGGGCTGAATTTTTAAAGTTAAATTATAAAGTGTATTAGGCAAAGTTTAATTAAGTATTTAGCATCAATTTTCTAGTTGTTGATGTGGCAATCCAATCTGTTTGGCTGGTCTAATGAGGTGGCAATCTTGCCTATATGGCAGATTTTGCTTGTGCGGCAGCTGACGTAGCAAACAATTGAATAACAATAATATTTTTTTAATTTGACCAAATCAAGATACAAATTCAACATAGTGCTGTTGATTTTTGTCCAAATCAAAATGTCCTAACCAACTCTCCTAACCAACATGGTTGAGTTGATTATCATATTGGATTGAACACTATTTTTTTTGTAGGGCATACATTTCAAAACTCAAATGTTGAGTGTGGGAAATAACTTAAAGGAAAACAAGCCAAAGATAGGCAAAACGAGTGGTTTGGCTTTTTGCCATCCGAAAAAAAATTCAGATATTTTTCATATAAAGACAAATGTGAGAAATGAAGGGAGAACATTAATTTTTTTTTTTGAGAAAGCATGAATTTATTATGAATTTTTGAAACGTGTTGCCCCAACTGGCCTAAAAGAGTCTCTAAACTATCCCAAAACAAGCAAAAAGTGTATCCATAATGGTCATCTTACCACCAAAGTAGTCACAATATTTCCTAATGTGAAGGAATAAAAAAATCATTTCTTAAAACTGAATTTACATTCAAAACAGTTCTCAAAGCAATCACTAACAACTTCATCACCATCACCTAAAGTATTGATTTTGGCCACTAACCAACCTAATGTAGTTCTAATCTCATTTATTAGAAAAAGTCTATCATAAGTGGGTGTAAAACTCTGATAGTTGACAGACTACACTTTCTAGATGGCAAATCATTTGTTCTATGAAAGTTTTTCATCAAATTTGTATGAATTTCTACCAATTTTCAAAGATATAAATGGCTCTACTATGAAATTTTTTATAACCTTTTGATATTGGTGTAGAATGGTTGTTGATGTTGGTATACAAACCCTCCACACCTAGAGATGAAATGGTTTAGATTTCTACATTACCTATAGTTATAGCCAAGATGTGCTTCATGATGTGACTGGCTTAGTGACATCATTTGTCTACAGCATCATAGAATTTATTCTCTTGCCAGTTATTGGTATAAGTGTCATTGCCTTTTTGTCTTTTTGATTAGGAGAGAAATGAGGCCACCAAAGGGCCGCGAGATTTGTTCCAACAGTCATCATTGAAATTAGATTTGTCCCAAAAAAATGAAAAAAATTGAATTTTCCCTTGCTATAAAGATCACGGAATTTTTTTTTTAATATGGCCAACGGTTGGCCACCTAGGACTACTAATTTTTAAATAACTTAATTTAATTTTAGCTTTAAGTTTTTTTGTAGTCCATTTTCAACCTTTTATACGACATGAAAATAGAGTATAATTTTTAATTTTCTTATTTAGTTATTTTTTTAATGCTGTTGACTGTTGCAGTTTGATGGTTGTTTATGACTACAGGTTTAACAAAGGGATGGGGCCCTACGGAGGCCCCATTTCTCTCCTAATGATAACATTAAAAATGGCCTTGAATTTCTTACGACATGCTAGAATAGATTGGTTGGATTTTGGTAGCATGGCATTAATTTTAGTATAAAGCCTTATTATATGTCAATTCCTATAAGAAGAAGGAAAAAAAGGACTTGAAAAAAGAATCCACAAACAGCCTTAGAAACTCAATTATAATACATATTGCTATCTTCAAACAACAATTATGAAGGATATACATAAAAGGAAAATATGGCACTAATCACTAAGTGGAAGGAGATAGAAGGCATGTCCGTAGAACGCTATGTCTCTCCATTATAATGGTGGAGACTAGGTTTCAAACCCCTATGGCAACTATGCATTTTTAAATGCAATGGAGGCAAAAAGAGACCTAAGGGCTAGGCACTAGCGGAAGGCAAAGGCAAAGGCAAATGGCCTTTAGGGCCCTAATTGGCCCCAATCCTTAATCCAAATTTGTCTTGCAAATTTCACAATTAGGTTAGAAAATTCAATTGAAGCACGTCCAAATCCTCCCACATTCAATTTGCTTCTTTTCCTTTTTTTAATCCTTTGCCTTACACCTTTTGTACTATTTTTGGAGGAGCTACTTTTTTCTTTAGTACAAACTTTTCTTTAGGAACCACACTCTTTTGGGAGGACCCTAGTAATTATCTCACAATTCCTTTTTCCGACAACAACCTTCTCTTCTATCCGTTGAATATTTGTCTCTTGTATTGTCTTGTATTTGTAACTTGAGTTTAAAAGGACTAAAATGTTCTATAAAGAGTTGCATTACAAAGAGTTTCAAGCCTCAAAGAATCAAAAAGGTGGCAAGTCTTCCCTAGCAGCGGTGCATTATAGAAAAAATAAAATAAAAAAACAACCTTATTTATTTATTTATTTATTTATTTTTATATATTTTTTAGGATTCTAACCTGGAACTACAAGTGCCACGTCAAATTGGCAACTTTATTAATAACTTTTTTAAATGTTTTTTTTAAATTGAATATTTTATTTTTTTTAAATTGAATCTTTTTTTTTTTTTTTTTTTTTGTGTTTGCACTTCCCAAGTCTTTTTGTGGTGGCCTTTTGCAGGGTTCAGATTTTTGGTAATGAAGTCAAGAAACATTTTGCCCCTTATCAAATTCTATTGGCTGCACTAATAAAGATTTTTGAAAGGAATTATTCATCTTTTCACTTCAAAAAGAATTAAGAGAACCAACACATAAGAAAGAAGAGTGGCTTCTATCAAGAAGCACAAGAGAAAAAGAGAGACTAAGACAAAACATCCCTGAAATAGAACCTCAACTTTCCAAAACCTAACTTACATAGCCAAGTAAAATCAAGGCATAAAGTAGTGCTTTAATCCCTAAAGGACCATTGTCCGTTCGGGGGACAAATGGGATTTTGGGCAAGTATGTACGGGCTGAATTTTTGTCATGATTTTTTGAAACTCTTTTTAGAGATAGAAAAAGTAATAAGCTTTGTGGAAATATAGTTTTTTTTTCAATTGGTACCTAGAAACAAAAGTTATGCCCAAATAAGCTCAAAGTAGGAGAGAAGGGGCAGCAAAAAAAAATGCAAAAAAATTTAATTTAAAAAAAACAAAAACTTCCTTCATAGATTATATTTTTGTCTATTTGGGAAGCTTTGATTCATTTCATTTGGATATTATGAGAAAGTTATGGACAATCTTGTTTTTTGGACAACTAGAGCATCTTTTTGAAAAAAATAACTTGTAGGATTCATTTTGGAATGCAATTTTTGCCATTTTTCATATAAAAAAGTTCCACATGGTTTAAATTTTGTTCTAGAAAAATCTCACCATTGGAATTAGTGCATTTTAATTCCATCTAAAAGATATTAATATTTTAGATTTTCCTTCTATCTTGTACCTACTTCTACTTAACAATTTTCTTAAGAATGAAATTAAGTTTTTTTGAGATTCTTATTTCTTCCTAGACTTTCAACTCAATTCTCCAATAGAACGATTTAAAGCTCAAAACTTTGCAGTGCAAAAAATTTAAGTTGAAAATGTTCAAAGTCAAAAATTTAGTCCCGCAATGTGCTGAAAAACTTGTTTTTTTCACTTCAAACGCAGATATCTTGCAATCTGTGTGGTCAAAAATTCTGAAATTTTTTCCACACACTTATACCAATTAGATATAAGATCCTACGGTTAGATGTGCAAAAAAAACATTTTTCAAATTTTTTACTCTTTGCTCTAGAAATGGCAATTTTGAGAGTTTTTTGGCAAAAAAAAATGGCGTTGGTCCTTTAGAGGTTAAAATTCTCAATCAAATCACACCAAAGTGCAAGAATAAGTGCAATATTGTCTAATCCAATTCTATATCTCCAAATACTAATCAGAAACTGTATGAACAAAACCAAGTAGTCTAAATGCCAAAATAAACTTGTTCCAAGTACTCCAAAAAATGGGAGATCTTAACTTGAAGGCTTAGCGTCATCTGTGTCCATCCCAAAATACAGAACAAACCAATGTTGAGTCAGTGAGGATGCACGAGGTGTCTTCAACTAAAGCCAATTGTTATCTATGTCACAGGTCAACAAAAACCAAAAGAGAGTATAAGAAATCACAAGTTAATGAATAAAGCAAGATTCTAAACATAGTATACAAGCCCAAAGACCTTTGCCATTCTTGTAAAGTGCAAGCTTGGGGAAGCTCAAAGGTTGCACTCAAAATAGAAAAACACCACATCAAACATTGATCGTCACAGTGAGAGGTGAGAATTTAGAAGCATGGAAGCCACTATATGCTCACTAATTTGAAATTTGGGAGGGAAATGTCACAGAGATGGACTTAAATGAAAATTGCACCTACCCATCTTGTCCAAAGTAGTAGTTATAAACCAAATGAATGCCCATCCTTAGTGGGTGGGTGGGTAGTAGTTTCCATCATGAAGGCTGTTAAAACTCAAATACTAATGGAAAAGAGCATAAGTGAATATGTTGAGATTGTAATTTAAAAGAGATCAATTAAACTCATATAAATGTGAGTTTATTCCTTAAAAAATATACAAGTGATGGATTATAATCTAGTGGTGTGAAATTTACAAACCTACATGCAATAAAACAGGACTAGGGCTAAAGATAAATATAATTTATAAAAAGGTATGACCTTAGGAAATTTATGTGGTTCTACCACAATAAAGGCTATAAAAATTAATAAAGGGCTAAATTTGCATAGTTCTTTGTTTAAGATAAACCATATGATAAATTCAGGGGATTGAACATAAATAAATAGTCCCATTGGCTAAAGAAGAGATCAAGACTGAAACACCCCTATAACAGGGCTTCACCTTTGACAACACTATACTCTTTGCCTTACTGTGAATCATATCACAAATACATCATAAATTAAAATTTTGGATATCCCTAGAGCTAAACTTAAAAAACTCCACACAAATTGTAGAACCCTAAGTCCTGCTATATCCAAAAAATGCTTGTAATCCATCAATGTCTACTCATAAGCATCAAACTTAGGATAAAATATCCCATCAGGATAAGTCCATGTGTTTGGTAACAAAAACTTGCACCAATTCCATGTTGTAACAACCGGATTTGAAGGTTGTGCCTCACATGTGGCCGTCCCAAAAACAAAACAATCCAATGTCAAGTCACTGAGGATGCACGAGGTGTCTTCAGCAACAACCAATTGCTATCTATGTCGCAATTCCAACAAAAAACAAAACCAGGAACTAGTAAAACAAGTCACAAAATAAATTGCATCAAAGTCACACAAATCCAAACACAATCTACAAAGATGCAAAACGCTAGGAGACCTTTGCCATTCTTCCCACAAGGTAGAAGCCCAAGAGACAAGCACAAATGAGATAAATCGCTCCAAGATAGAACCGCCAAGCCAAGGTCACGAGAAGTGAGGCAGATGGAATGTGGACGGCCGTCTTATGCTTAACTTAATTGGAGGGAAAGAACTCCAAGTAATGATTTGGGTAGTTGAAAATAACTACCAGCCAAAGTAATGGCTAATATAGGTTATAAAGTTACCATCAAGGCCGCACCCATAGTGGGTGGGTGGATGGTAAGTAGCCCATCAAACTTGATTTTGCATAGATATTCAAAGATAAAATAAAAATCTTGCATAATGAGAATTTTGAAATTCATATGCAAAGAAGGGATATCATAGGAAAAATTCTCAAATGAGACTTAGCTATAGAGAAATCCCTTATTTCTAAATTCAAATAAAATTAGTAAGAGCATGAAATAAAACAAGTGAAAATATGGGCACTTTAGGAATTAAATTGTGAGTTTATAGTGTCCAAAATTTATACAAGAATAACTATATTAGGAAATGGATACATATATAAACCATTACCAAGTATGTGTGCTTGAAAAATGGAGCATATTATTAGCTATGGGAAATAGGTAAATGAAGATCTAATATTAATGGTTAATGGACAAAATCATACCATAAAATGTTTGAAACATCTAGCAAAAACTTCACATAGTAAATTATTGTATAATTTTAAAAATGAAAATATTACAATTTACTGAAGAAGAAGAAGAGACTAAGACAAAACATCCCTGAAATAGGGCCTCAACTTTCCAAAATCTAACTTACATAGCTAAACAAAATCTGGGCATAAAGTAGTGCTTTAAAATTTCTCAACCAAATCACACCAAAGTGCAAGAGTAGGTACAATATTGTCTAATCCATTTTTTTGTCTTCAAGTGCTAATCAGAAACTGTATGAACAAAACCAAGTTGTCCAAATGCCAAAATAAACTTGTTCCAAGTACTCCAAGAAATAGGAGATCTTGACCTGAAGGCTCAGCCTCACCTATATCCATTCCAAAATACAAAACAAACCAATGTTGAGTCAGTGAGGATGCACGAGGTGTCTTCAACTAAAGCCAATTGTTATCTATGTCACAGGTCAACAAAAACCAAAAGAGAGTATAAGAAATCACAAGTTAATGAATAAAGCAAGATTCTAAGCATAGTATACAAGCCCAAAGACCTTTGCCATTCTTGTAAAGTGCAAGCTTGGGGAAGCTCAAAGGTTGCACTCGAAATAGAAAAACACCACATCAAACATTGATCGTCACAGTGAGAGGTGAGAATTTAGAAGCATGGAAGCCACTATATGCTCACTAATTTGAAATTTGGGAGGGAAATGTCACAGAGATGGACTTAAATGAAAATTGCACCTACCCATCTTGTCCAAAGTAGTGGTTATAAACCAAATGAATGCCCATCCTTAGTGGGTGGGTGGGTGGTATTTTCCATCATGAAGGTTGTTAAAACTCAAATACTAATGGAAAAAAGCACAAGTGAATATGCTGGGATTGTAATTTAAAAGAGGTCAATCAAATCCATATGGATGTGAGCCTATCCCCTAAAGAACTATATATATGACGTGTTATAGTTTAGTGATGTGAAATTTATAAACATACATGAAGTAAAGCAAGAATTGAGCTAAAGGTAAAAAATTAAGAAAGCCTATGGCTTTAAGCAATTTATGTGGTTCTACCACAATAAAGGCTATAAAAATTAATAAAGAGCTAAATTTGCATTATTTTTTATTATAAACAAACCATAGGATAAATTCAAACGATTGAACTTAAATAAATTGTCCTATGGCTGAAGAAGGACTAAGACTCAAACACCCCAAAAAATGGCCTCATCTTTTCTTAACTTAACTTGAAGCAAAATAAGTATCATGGCCTTCAAAATAACCCATTCTAATTCAAATCTCACCATTCTCTAAGGCTTTGCAAGTAGTGTCAGGACAAGTGTTTATGTAAATATATAAAGCCTTTTTTGTAAAAAAAAGTAGTCTAACAACAGTATCCATAAGTCTAAGCACAAAAATGCAAAGAAGAAATATCCATGTGCTTGAAAATCTTGTTCCATGAAATCCACAAATTTGGGAGTTCAAGATCTAAAGGCTCAGCCTCACATGTACCCAATCCAATACACATCACAATCCAATGTAATGTTAGTGAGGTTGTAACCGGTGTCTTTAGCTGTAGCCAATTGTTATCTATGTCACAGATCCTAAAATTCCAACAAGGAAGAAAAAAGAAGAACAAACAAAGGTCATAAGTCACATCAATGGTAAAGCAAATGCAAATCAGTGAGAAACATCCTCAAATACACTAAGAAAACTCAAACACATTAAAAAATTACCAAGACCTTTGCCATTCTGTAGTCAAGTAAACTTGCTAGAAGTTCAAGAGTCACAAAGCGCTCCACACAAAACACCAGCCAAAGCAAATTGTCACACCAAGATGGTGATGTATGGTAATACAAAGGCACTAAGTAGTTGCGAGGCTCGGAGGGAAAAAACAGAGAGACGTATTTATTAGGTAGTTGTAAAATACATCACAATCTCTAATAGTAGAGACAACTAATAAAGTCTACACCCATAGTGGGTGGGTGGGATTTCCACTTGGCAGGCATAGTTTAAAATTTAAAATTTCTTTGGAGGACCACCCAAAGTAATAATGGTCCAGAAATTTAGACATGTGGAGCATAATTTAATTGCATAGACTTGCAATGTTTTAAGAAAGTTATTTGCTAACCACCCAAATAAAAATTAAGTACTTCTAAGCAATTAGGTATTTGATAAAAATATATATGTGAAAGCGGGATTTAAATAATTGGAAGATAAAGTAACCAAATAGGTGTATTTTAACAATTCCAAAACAAAGAATCTAAGGTAATTTTTGATTGGCTTATTATAAAATAGAGAATTAATCCCTATAAATGGCCAAAGAAGAAGAAGAAGAGACTAAGACTGAAACACCCCTGTAACAGGGCTTCACTTTAGTCATACTCAACTTTTAGCTAACTGGTACTCACAGTATTTTCACCATATAAAAGTGTAACATCTTATCACCAAATTGTGTATAGGTAGTGTCACATCAGGAAACTAAAACTTTACATTGCCAAAATAGTAAAACTTGAGATTAGATCCAAGAGATCCAAGTGCATCTACCCATCTATAATACTAAGCAAATAAAAATGAGGAGTCCAGAATAGGAGTCCATGTGCTTGAAAATAATTTGTTCCATGAATTCCAAATTGGAAAAGTTGAATTTGAAGGCTCAGCCTCACCTGTACCCGTCCCAAACACAAAAACAAGCTAATGTAGTGTGAGTGAGGATGCAACAGGTGTCTAAAGCTGAAGCCAATTGCTATCTATGTCACAAATCCAGCAAGTCAATAAAACAGATAGAACTAAATTACATGGCAGCAAAACTAAGCAATTTGCAACAAAATCCCAAACAATCCAACCAGCTAGTGACCTTTGCCATTTCCACTTCAAATTGGAAGCCCAAGAGTTGCACACAAATATCCTCAAAACTTCCTCAAACACCAAATCACAGTGAACTGCCACCACAGCCACAACCAAGAAAGATGTGAAGCAAAGAAAGTGGAAGGTCCATATAAGCTCAAACTATGGGAGGGAAAACCCTAAATGGGTAATAAATGAGGTTTGTGGTGACTCACTACCCACTACTTGATTTGGAATGAATTATTCTAAGGCGCCACCCATAGTGGGTGGGTGGGTGGACTCTGGTATCATTCCCGCCTAATTCAAATCAATCTAAACTCCCATGAGTGAATATCCAATAAATAAAAGAATTGGGTCATAGAAGTATTACAAGTCCAAACTAAATTGGAGAGGATTTTGAAACATAGATTAGAACTTCGTAAGTAGAAATGTAACTTCCAGAGAAACATAACATCCATGATGGAAGCAAAAAAAAAATTTTACACAATGAGAATAAAGAGGTATATGTGCTTATAAACATCAAATGGGATTTTACTAAGTTGGAATTTTATATGAAAATTTGTTCTATAAAATTATAAAATTATAAAACTTTATAAAATTATAAAATTATAAATTTTTAAGAGGTATAACCATACCACCAAATAAAAGCAAAAGAGCTTAAGAAGCTTTTCTAGAAAAGCATAAAAAAGCTATAAAAGGTCTTAAAGGCTACTTCACAAGGCAATGTATATTATTTTAAACTTAGGAGAAGACCCTAATTTGAAAATCAAATGTCTAAAACAATTGCCGAAGAAGAAGAGACTAAGACTTAACATCCCTGAAACAGGGCCTCATCTTTCCCAAACCTAATTATCTGGCCACATATCCAGGCTTGATATAGAATAGTACTATAAGGAATGTAAAATTCTCAATCAAATCACCAAGTGTAAAAATAGGTACAATATTTTCTAAACCATTCCTATGTCTCCAAATGCTAATCAAAAAAATCTCTTGAGCAAAGACAAGTAGTCAAATGCTAGAAAAAATTGCTCCAAGTACTCCAAAAAATTGGAAGTTCTTGACCTGAAGGCTTTGCCTCACCTGTGCCCGTCCCAATCACAAAACAAACCAATGTCAAGTTAGAGGGGATGCACGAGGTGTTTTCAGCAAAAAAGCCAATTGCTATCTATGTCACAGGTCAAACAAAAACCAAGGAAATTAGAGCAAGAAGTTACAAATCAGTGAGTAAAAGTACACAAATCCCAAGTCAAGTATGAGTATCTAGTGACCTTTGCCATTCTAAGAAGCTCAAGCACAAAATGGAAGTTGAAGAGTTGCCACAAAGAAGCTCCAAGCCGCCCAAGTTCAATCCGTCACAGTGAGAGAGAAAAGCACAATGGTGAAGAAACCATTATATGCGTGTTCACTAATTTGAATTTGGGAGGGAAACATCAAGAAGAGGCCATAAAGAGGTAGTCAGGCTTATTTATGAAGCCATAGACAATGATTTTAAAATCAAATCATAAAAGTGGTAAGTAAGGCACCCATAGTGGGTGGGTGGGTGGGATTATTCACCAGACTTACTTGTGATTTGATTATGGGTACCTAAATAAAATAAAGTGGTACACATTGGGATGTGTTAGGATTACCAAGCCTTATAGAATGAAGGAATTAAGCAACTCAAAGGAATAAAAAGGTAAAGGTGCTATGAGCATGGATTATTACCATAAAAAATTCTTTTATGGTGTAAAGAGAATGATGTCCTAAAAGAGACAAAATAAAAATAAAAATATGTAATTTTATTAAATTACATTTACCTCCTAACAAGATACCACAATAAAGGGTATAAGGCACAAAGTCAAAAGAAACTATTTTGCAAAACTTAGCCCTAAGATATATGAATCTTAAATTGTTCAAAGGCTGAAGAAGAAGAAGAAGAAGGACTAAGACTGAAACACCCCAAAACAGGGCTTCATCTTTTCACAACTTATCTTGTAGCAAAACAAGTATCATGGCTATAAAATAACCACTTCTAAATCAAATCTCATTTCTCATTCCATAAGCTGTACAAGTAGTATCAGAAATAGTTTTTTACATAACACTTCTTTTGAGGGAAGAAGTATCTAAAAATGTAAAAATAACAAAAATATCCATAAGCACAATAAAGCATAGAAGAGATGTCCATGTGCTTGAAAAAGTCTTGTTCCATGAAATCCACAAATTTGGGAGTCCAGGATCTGAAGGCTCAGCCTCACCTGTACCCATCCCAATACACACCACAATCCAATGTAATGTTAGTGAGGTTGTAACAGGTGTCTTAAGCTGTAGCCAATTGTTATCTATGTCACAGATCCTAAAATTCCAACAAGGAAGAAAAGGAAGAACAAACAAAGGTCATAAGTCACATCAATGGTAAAGCAAATGCAAATCAGTGAGAAACATCCTCAAACACACTAAGAAAACTCAAACACACTAAAAAATCACCAAGACCTTTGCCATTCCGTAGTCAAGTAAACTTGCTAGAAGTTCAAGAGTCACAGAGCGCTCCACACAAAACACCAGCCCAAGCAAATTGTCACACCAAGATGGTGATGTATGGCAATACAAAGGCACTAAGTAGTTGCAAGGCTTGGAGGGAAAAACCAGAGAGACGTATTTATTAGGTAGTTGTAAAATAAATCACAATCTCTAATAGTGGAGACAACTAATAAAGTCTACACCCATAGTGGGTGGGTGGGTGGGATTTCCCACCTGACAGACCTAGTTTAAAATTTGAAATTTCTTTGGAGGACCACCCAAAGTAATAATGGTCCAGAAATTTAGACATGTGGAGCATAATTTAATTGCATAGACTTGCAATGTTTTAAGAAAATTATTTGCTAACCACCCATATAAAAATAAAAATAAGTACTTTTAAGCAAATAAGGTATTTGATAAAAATATATATGTGACAACGGGATTTAAATAATCGGAAGGTAAAATAACCAAATAGGTGTATTTTAATAATTCCAAAACAAAGAATCTAAGGTAACTTTTGCTTGGCTTATTATAAATTAGAGAATTAATCCCTATAAATGGCCAAAGAAGAAGAAGAAGAAGAAGAAGAAGAAGAAGAAGAAGAAGAAGAAGAAGAAGAAGAAGAAGAAGACCCTCCACCACCCCTGGTGATGCTACCATTATAGGAGTTTGGCATTGGTATGCCACACTCCTATAGAGGTGCATACCAGGCTCAAACTTCATGATAATTCTTACAACTTCTATAAGTCATGGGAGAATAGACTTACAAGGAAGCCCGTATGTGCTGGATGTTGACAAGGACCGCAAGGAAGGGTCCTTTATTAAAAAAATTGCATATGCTTGTGAGCAAGCGTTTACGCTTGAACCCATTATTGACCATAGTCGAGATAGTTTGTTGTATCTCATCCAAGGCTGCCACTTCAGTGTTGGAAATGTACAGTATTTGATGGACTTGTGAAATTGCGATGTTGTACGCCTGGTGGATGGGTCTGTTGGACCAAAATTTGATGTATTGTATGTATTTAAAGGGCAGGCTCCTTCTCTTGTTGTATTTGCAGAGGCTCAATTTCGTGAATAAAAAACTCCACTTTCATGAAGTGGGCACGGATGCCACGTTCCGCATTGGATAATGAAAAACCAGCTGTCTCCTCCTCGATCATAAGGATGTCGAGAGGATAGATCCAGAACACATTGGAGTTTACCCTGGGTTGTTGAGGATTGAGAAAATCTCTCGGATTTCCTACATTCATGAGGCACAAGTCATTGATGTATCTGAATGCGGCCTGAAACTGTGTCATTACATCACCGCGTCCTAATTTGGCCAGTCGTTGGATAAATCTGATTTTGTATGAGAGGAGATATATGCTACACCAGACTGGTGAGCATGAAAAACCCATGGGTATCCCTTTGCTTTGACGCCATACCTGATCACCGAGTGTGAGGAAGCAATTAGTCATTAGCCAAGAATGTAGTTGCAACAATCTTTGCTCATCCAGCAAGATCCATTTGGCATGGGAAGGGCGAGACGTAGCCCATCTTGCCACAATAGATACCCCGTCCATACCAATTCTCACCCACATTGTTGTGGTGGCTCGGGGGTGAGCATTGCTGCTGTGTCTAAATGCTGTTCTCGTGATGTATGAGATTGCATCATGAAGATTGTCAGCACCTTGAAGTGGAATAGACTCGTAGACCGTGTCATAGACAACATCATGACCATGAAGAAAGAGTCTAGATTCGAATACATTCACGACAGCATTTTCCCTGGCCAAGGAAAGGAGAAAGTGTACATTTTTAAAATGCTCACCGAAGGACTTGGAAGTGGAGTGGACTTGGTGAGATGCATGCAACTCGAAGGGAATCTAGAAAATGCATGGATGATGTTCGACCACGTCAAGTGTATAAAGGAATGGACTACAATGGCTTGCCACGTATACAATCTTGAGTACAAGAAGGTGATGACTATTTCAACATGCGATATGCAATCCAAAGATACTGAGATTCACGTTCAATTTTGAAGGTGCTTAAACGCTGTAATGTCACGACATGGTGTAGATCATCCAAACTTCAAGGAATTCATGGTAGATAATGCTATGGCCAACTGGAATGCAGTTCGTATTGTCTATGGATTTGGTTCTGTGAATGACAAAATGGAGAATCAAGAGAGGACGTGCTTGTTGCATAGGAGTATTTCTCTTCAAAAACACACTCAAAAATACATTAAGGAGCCATTCCAGCAACAATACAACAGACTATGCAAACAGTACAAAAATTCAAAGACAATGGATGAAGCAGAGACACATTACCTTGCCATTCAGTCACGGTGGTTTTCTTCTAGAGCTGCCACTGAAGATGCACTTCATCATTTGGAGCATTGGCTTGCATTTTGGCATTTTAGGTATCGTCAATGAAGAGGCTTCATGCAAATGGTAAGTGCACGTTTAGCTTCAATTTTTATATTTTATGTTTTTATATAAATGTATGCGTGTGAAGTTGTGAAATAGTTTCTCCATATTTAGTTGAAACTTGAAATGCATGAGTTTTAAATGAAGACTTTTCAATATCCATGAATGCAATTTTTTTTTGGAAAAAAATAAAATAATAAATTTTGAATGTTTGGCCAAAAACAGGGGTATTGTGGGGGGGGTCCAGAAACACCCGTCGGATCCGACGGGTGTTGTTGGACCCTCTAATGATACCCTTGTTTTGGGTGAAACGACCCTCCCCTAACCAAAAAAAAAATAGGAAAGCAATAGGTATTGATTGCTTGACATTCCACATGTTTTTGCCAATGCTTTTTTGTGAAATTGTAAAATAGTTTTCTCCATATTTAGTTTAAACTTGCCATGCATGAGTTTTAAATGAAGATTTTTCAGTATCCAAGAATGTAAATTTTTTTTGGAAAAGGAAAAAAATTGATCAATTTTGAACTTTTGACCAAAAACAGGGGTAGTGTAGAGGAGTCTAGAAACACCCGTCAAATCTGACGGGTGTTATTGGACCCCCCCACCCCACCCCACCCCACTACCCCTATTTTTGGTCAATTGCCCTCCCTGGAAAAAAATAAAATGAAAGACAATAGGTATTCGTTGCTTGACATTCCTAATGTTTTACTTAATGGTTTTTTGTAAAGTAGATGTTAAGATTTTTTTGTATTGGAATGTCCTTCATTTCATGTGAATCATATATGGACTTAGTTTTAGTAGTTTAGAGTTCTGGTTGATTGTGATGTATAGCACTGAAATTGTGTTCACATTTCTTGTGGATGGCTTTTTAGGATTTGAATTTGGAGGAGTTGGCAGGCATGCCTTCATGCAACCTATCAAAAACCGTCTACAACAAGTGTTTTCAAATGTTTGGAAACTGAGGTAACAATTTGTTTGATGCCACTTGTGACAACAGTATCCGAGCGTGGACACAAATGACAAATTATCATGCATATTTAAGAGGACACGCATCTGGATCTGGTCCATCAAAGGGGGAGTTGAAGTTGAGAGTTGCAAGAAGAAGCGGAGACCCAAAGAAAATGGCGGAGGCGCTCAATACATTACCTGGAGCTAAGGGTGTGGGAACTCGCATATCGCATTCAGAAGGAAAAGAGATCTTTGGAAGCACTAAGAAGAAGTTGGACGTTCCCATTGGCAATGCAGGAGACTCACATTGACCTGACAAAGTCAATTTCTCCCAACCGCATGTTTGAATGAGGTCCACTACGGCTTCTCTAGAATCTGTCCAAGGCAAAGGAGAAGAAGTTGAGGTGCAACCATCTAGGCATATTATGATTGCATTTGAAAGTGACTGCGACATGTCCAAGTGGCACATTGCTAGGGTCAACCACAAATCGAACATGAAATGTCAAGCTCAATAACGGGCATCAAACATCACGTGCACTGCTAAAATTGCAAAGAGAAGGAAGGGAACACCAGCTCCAGCCGATTGTGGTCGAAAGCAAGATTACGGGACTAAGCGAGAGGTGGTGGCAGACTTATGGTTCTGTTGGAATGACATTGAACGATGTGTAAAAGGTACAAAGCAAAGCTACGTTATAGATAGGCCTGAGGTGCTAGAGGTTTGGCTTGTTTTGACCGGGACCAACCTTAGTCGAGAAGAGACATTGGATTTGCAGCATGCTGGCTTCCGTCTCCAAGAGCGCCTTACATTGTTGCCACAACGACTCTTCAACATGTCAAACATTTTCAAGAGTGTTTTGTATGATCAACCGCCGCCATAAGATGTAGATGTATATCCAATTGTTCGGAACAACTGAACCATACGGAGAAATGCAAGTGCACCAACTGCAAAACAACGGAACAAGTGGAAAAGTGCTGGCAACATTACAGGACAAATTTTGGAAGTGACCTTGCTTCCATTTCCACGCCCAGGTGCAATAGTGTCATTGGAGACCGGGACAGATCCTAACAAAAATATATATCAAATTACATTGGGCATGTACCCCACATGCACATGCCCGGATTTTGTTCAGATGTCTGTTTTCGCTATTGGAAGGCGTCAAGCATACGTGAATTGCAAGCACTTATACTACCTGTACCGTTACTTCTGCAAAATGGACATCCATGATGACCAATTCATCCACGCACCTAGTTATAGCTTCAATGAGTTGAAGCTTCTTCTACTTCAAGCAAGGATCATCACTATTCCAGAGTAGGAGTGATCACATTGAATTTATATTTTCATTAGTATTGTATTAATTTACATTTGATGCAATTGAAATGATTAAAAGCATGTGGAATGAAAAATGTTCATGCATTCATGACATATTTGAACTTGTCATTTGTCAATTGTTTTGAAGAAGAAAGTATGAATGCCCCAAAACTACAATGCTGATCTTTCATCCAACAGTGAACATCTGAATATGAGAAAAATTTCGTTTATTTGTTGTTTTTTCCTTTCCTATTTCATTTACATCCCTTTTTCCTATTTTATTGCTTCATTTACTAACAATGCTAGTATGTGAGCGCAGAGTGGTGATAAGTGCTGAAAAGGCCGAGGAAGAGTGACAAGACCAAAGTTTCAGGGGTTTTATTCATATGTCCCATAATGATTGGCTTTCTCGAACACCCCATTATAAGAGGTGTCACCTTCAATGGTCTTACATGACAAGGTACCATTTGGGGGAATAGCCTTTCTTCGTCATTATGTAGAGAATTATATTCCCAGCGGTACTCTGTCATTTTGTTGAAAATACTAACTAAAGCCTGTATAGATAAAGCACGTATAGAATGATAAATGAAGCATGTATAGACTTTGCCTCAATTGGTTTTTGAGCTTTCTTCATTTGCCTTTGAAATCCATTCAGACCCTAAACACTTAAGGTTAGACTCAATGAGAAATGACTCCCAGGACCAATACAATGTAGTCATTTATTTTTCAAAATTTCTTGGGAAAACGCCGCGGTCACCACCAGACTCCCTCATTTTGGGGGGAGTCAAGGTTTCTTCAAAACCTTAGCCTCCATAAGAAATGACTCTTGGTCTCACCATGTGAAGGATTCTTTTCTACTACACATAATTTGAACACCACATAAAATATTTACTAGTCTACAGTCATAGGATATACGGTCATAGGTCCCAAATTTACCATTAATAGCAAAAAAAATTACATTTCTTGAATTTTTTTAACAAAAAAAAAAATTGGCAAAAAAATGGGATTTTTTTAGGCTCTAGGCTCACAAGCTCCACGCTCCATGTTCACAGGCTCACGGCTCCAAGCTCACACGCTAGCGTCGTTGCTTTTTCTACAAGACCACATTTTTTAAATAAAATTTAAACAATTCTCGCATTGAAGTTTTGAATATTGGATATGCAACAAGTATGTCAGATTTTTATTCTATAAGGTCTTTTTTTACAAAATATTGAGAATTGTTTCACCCTATTGAGAATTTGCTATTGAAAATTGAAGAGAATACATAATGTCCTCTTAGTCCTTGAGGGGTTAATAATAATATTGCTTAATTAAATGCTAAATAAGCACAATACTTAGAAGACTAGAAAATTACAACTCAACTCCAATTTCATGTAAAAAGAATATTTTTCAAAGTTTGACCTTTGAAATTTTTTCTTTTATAGTAAATTTATTCTTTAAGCAATCTCATTAAGCAGACCAAATTTCACCTTCAAAAAATAAAACCTCCATTTTGTATGTTTTTCATTATTTTACATAATGATTGATTGAAAAAATTAGTGAGGAACTTTTTTAGTTGGATAACATTTTTTCATTATTTTACATAATGATTGATTGAAAAAATTGGTGAGGAATTTTTTTAATTGGATAACATTTTTTCATTGTGAAAATATGCACGAAACATTCATGCAAAAAACTTTCTTTGAGAAAAACACTTTGTTACCATGGAAAACAACTGAGATGTAGATTATTCAATTTCTAGGTGTTGCCTTTACAAATTGTATAATATAGATATATCTAAATTGAAAGGGTATTAAAGGAACAATTTATGTGCATTTATTAGGAGACCGATCTAGAACTTGAAATGGAATGAAGTTCTTTTACCTTAAATGTTTGCACAAAGAGCATTTGGAATCCGATGTTTATATATGACACTAGATTTAATAACGATTCATAAATTTATAGCAATACAAACTAATTCAATTCCTATTATTTAGTAATCAAATAGCTGGCTCAACAAAAAATAGTTCAAAAAAGTTAATGGTTACATTAGTTGAAATCATGTGAAATTAATGTGAAATTAAAAATTTCATAATTTTGAGTAGATTATCACATGTACCATCAATTATCATAATAACTTTGGATAGTAATTAAAGGTCAAACTTCATAGATTTGTTATAAAAAAGAAGGGGGGGGGGGGGGATTGGGAGTTCAACTGCTAAAAGAAAAAATAACTATGTTTATAGCAACACTTTAGACCTCATTATTTAAGAAATGTAAATCAATTTTTTTCAAAATATAATCAACTTAAAAAAATTGTGGATAATAAAAATAAATTTCACCTCAAAAAATCCCGTTTGTGATTTAAAATCTTCAATAGGAACTAGGAAGTTATAAAAAAATACATAGAAAACATATGACAAGGTTCCTCCCGATTGTGCTTTGATTATTATCCATATCTTTTGATTGAAGGGTCCAAATTACAAATGGATATTTTGCGGTAAAATTTAACTTGATTACCCATATTTCTTTAGTCTATTGAATTTTGAAAAAAGTTGGTTGACAATGATTAAATGATGTTTAAAGTGTTGCTGTAAAAAAAACATGACAATAAGTGGTTGAGCTTTTTCAAGTCCTAATTTACTATACATATCCCACATAGATTGTTGTACCCCCATATCGCTCTACTTCTATGCCAAGCATTTATCTTCTCTCCTCAAATATAACAATAAGTAGTTTGTGAAATTATGTGAGATAATTATAGACATAGTAATTTGTCAAAATCCATATAAATTGAGAACAAAATTTTGAAATTTTAGTACATTGAAAATTGGATGTTGAATTTCTTTTTCATACTGTTATGAAGATGTATCGAACTTGCTTATGATAGTGAAAGATTCCTTCAAACAATTTGAATGAATTATAGATGAATGTGATATAATGGGTGTAAACATTTGGATGAAATTTGGATGAAAAAAATGATATTTGGATGAAATCAATTTGAGATAGTATGAAAATAGTATAGACCAAAGTATTTTAGTAATACCTAAAATACTATGAACCATCATATTTGGAAGTCTTACAAATTCAAATAACTTCAAAATTAGCGTGATTTATTGTTTTTACTACAAGGTGCATTATTTGAATTAATTTTCATACAAAAAATGTTAATAGCAATGTTAAATTGAATATTTGGCACATTTAATAGTGTTTTTAGCAATTAGTAATTCAATTCAAAAATCAGTGGTGGATCCAATTAAATCTAGTGAGAGATTCAAACATTCATAACAATGGGCAAAACAGACAAACTATATCCTTTACATTAAAGGCAAGGGGCCATCATGGGGAACAAATTTTTAGACAATGACACTTCCAAAAATTGTTTAACCCCTAAAGTCCCATTGTCCCTACGGGGGACAAAATGGATTTTGGGCAGGTTCCTATGAGCTCAATTTTTAATGAAACTTTCTGAAACTTTTCCATAAGATAGAAAAACTTATTAGCTTTTGGGGAATGTAATTTTTATTTCAATCGGTGCCCGGGAGCAAAAGTTATGCCCAAATAAGCTCAAAACAGGGGAGAAGGGGCAGCAAAAAAATTTTGCAAAAAATTTAATTTAATTTTTAAATTTTTTTTCCCTTATAGATTATATTTTTGCCTATTTGGGAAGCTTTGATTCATTTCATTTGGACTTTTTATGAGAAAGTTATGGACAATCTTGTTTTTCGGGCAATGAGAGCATCTTCTTGAATAAAACTTTTTCTTTCACTTTGAATGCTGATATCTTTCAATCCGTACGGTCAAACATCACAAAATTTTTACTGCATGATCTGTAAAAAGTGTAGTATAAGATCCTACGGTTATTTTCTAAAAAAAAAAAATTTTCTCATCTTTTAGATGAACGCAACAAAAGTAGCAGTTTTGAGTGATTTTTGACAGAAAAATGGCCTTGGGACTTTAGGGGTTAAAAGACCAAAAAATGTAATTCTACACTCAAAAATTTCTATCCAAGCAAGAGGTAGACAAGTGTAGAAAAAAATATCGCCCTTCATAGTAATGAAAGTATACAACTTTTGAGTCTCCGAGGAATTTGCATCAAGCCCATTTATTTTAAAGACACCCTCTAGCCTCAAGGCTTGTAGCCAATAGTTTAAAATGAACTTTCTTTACCTTTCATTGAATTGCATTAGTTTAGAGAATATATTCTAAAAGACGGATTTGTATCCCCTTTTCACTTTAAATTATCTCCAATGCCATGATTATTGAAAATTTGCCTTCCAAAGACAAGTTGTGTATCTAATGAGTTTTTATCCATGCCTTTTTTTAATTAGTGTAAGAAAGGCTTTGTGATGTAGCTATGACCCATTTGTGATCATACCTAAATTGCTCAAGTGGCAATGCTTTGTCATTTGCAAACTTGTAAGCCATGGAAATAGCTAATTCTATCCTACACCAAATTCCACGCTCTATGAAATTTGACTTTGATTCCATCGATCTTCATACATTTTTTCTATCACAATGAAAATGAAATATAAAGATGTTAGGTGAATGGTAGAAATGAGTGAAATTAAAGACACTTTCAAATACTCAATGGAAATGGTAATTGGCTTATTTGGTAGTAGCTAAGTACTACATGATTTTTTGTGATTTAAATTGAAGCATTCTTGCATTCATTCAAGAAGTGCTTCAAGGGATTAGGTTATAGAAGATATTTTAGATGGTTTGATAATAAATATTTGTGCTTCAAATAGTGTTAGAGTGTGAAATTCTTTGGGATATTCATGGGCCATATTGATAACTGGTTTGGTTCAGATATTAAAATCATACCAATAAAGAAATCCATTTGAATTACAATTTATTTTACTTGGAGTTGTTTCTATATGCATACTCATCAATGAATAGAAAATTGTAATTTTTTTTTGTATTGCCCAACAAACTCCATTTTTTACTCCATTTTGAGTTTAAAGTAGCATAAGTATTCCTCCTGGACAATAATTGAAATAAGAGCTATATTTTGCGAAAGCTTATGTGTTTTTCAACCTTCAGGAAAAATTTCAAAAAGTCACACCAAAAATTGAGATTATACAAGCCCATCCAAATTTCCATTTGTCCTCCAAGCGGACTTTGGGACTTTAGGAGTTAATGAGTGTAACATGATAAGGACTTCAATCCTTGACTATAGATGATATTTTAGGTTTTGACTTGTAGCTCATTACAAGAATTTTCAACCCTCCGGAAGACTGCTCTAGATTGACATGCCAAGCTACTTCCAAGCTTGGCCTGTCAATCTAAAAAAGTCTTCCGATGAATAGTCAGATAAGCTGACTGCTTGCCAAATCAGTCAGATTTTGTGGGGTTTTTTTTTTTTTTAACTTTTAAAAATTAGTTCCTATGCCACTAGTTTTTTTTTTCATTTTTAATGAAGTGCCAAAGTGGCAATATTGAATGTTATAGTGGTGCTCCAAATTTCAACATTCATCCACATATTAGATAGAAAATATCATATTAGAACATATAACATATTCATAATTTAGTTTTCATCCACAATCTGGCAATTTCATCCAAGATTTTTTTTTAATTTGAAGTTTTCTGGCGATTTTCCACCTTTTTAGTACCATTTTTTTTCTATAGGCGTGGTGCCAGGCCATGAAATTTGGTGCAACTTTGCACCAAATTGCCGGAAATAAAAACACTATGCGCCACTTTTACTACAATTTCAGCTGCGTGGAAATAGGGGGGGGAAATGAATTTTTCAACTTCCCAAAATTTAATTTCAGGGTACTTCAAAGGGTTGTGGAGCAGCCCTCCATAGGCCTAAAAGTTTCTCTAATGAATATGTACTTTCTACCCTTCATATTATAAGGGAAAATTTGCTGGAAGGTGATTTGAAATTTTGGATGGAAATTTTATATCAAAATTTATTGCCTATACTAGTATACAGTTTATTAATGATTGTTGACATTGTTTGTATTGCAATAGCGGTTAAGATGCTCTTGCATAATATATAAATATACTTTCTCTAAATTGTTAGAAATGATAGAATTAGTCATATCAATTTCTATTTAAGAATCAATTAAGCAGTAAAATATTTAAATAGCAAGTGGTCCAATATAACCAACAAATCGTGACCAATATGATTATAAAAAACACAATTTCTAGAAAGTGATATAGAATCTAATTTGCAAAATGATTTTTAGAAAATGTAGTTGTGTTATGTACATTTGACAAAGACTATGTTAGAGAGTGGTTTTGAATGAATTACAATTAACAAGATTTAACATGTCTAAATTCTTTGACAATCAGCATTTATTCTTCTTTGTTGATTTCATATCATAAGTACAAGAGCTATTTTTTGGATAATCCAATTTCAAGTTGAGAAGATGGTTTATTTTTTGATTGATGTTTCTAAATTATATATTTTTTTTGTTTCTAAATTTTCACTTACTAGTTATGACAAACTAAATCTATTATACATGCATTCAAAATCAATCCTAGAAAACCATGTTCAAGGGTCAAGTGTATTCTAAGAGCAGTTCAAGAAGCAATGACTTATACAAGATCAAACTCAAAAGCAAACAAAATCGTATTGAACCCCTAAAAGTTCAAGTCCTAAAATGTTTTTTTTAGGCTTTTGGATATATTTCTATAGAGGCAATTTTTTAATATTAATTTTTGAACTTTATTTTGGAGATGTGAATTTGCCAGCACATTGTTGGAATATAATTTTTTCTGGGACTTCGGATTTAGAAGTTGTTGAGCCCTAATAAAAAAAAGTAGGGATGTCAAGTAGGTTAGCTAAGTCTAGCAACCATTTAATTCCTTCCACAAAGAGCCCGTCCAAAATGCAATAATAGAGGTTGGTTGCCAACCAAAATTTAGAACATAGGATGAACAAATGGTGGGTGCCTATTCTCACTATAAGAAACCCATGTTTTTTATGATGTTTTCACTTTTTTCTAGAATGCATTTTTGTGGACATTAAATAAAACAATCCATGTATTAATGTCAACAATGATGTTCAATAATACATCAAGAAGACAGCTTGCAATAGGTGGCCACTTCAATTTGCAGTGCTACGCATTATTGACCCCTTTCTAGAGCATGTATGGACCACTGCGTACTAATTTATCCATAGAAATTATCTTTTTTATGAAAAAAATTTCTTACAAGAAGAAGTAGAAATCCTAGTCTAGCTTGTTGGAATTGAGAAAACTTAGAAAAAAGGGGATCCTCAAAAAATATCATCAAAAAGCAATGTATTCAGTTTGGTATTTTTTTTAACCTCTTCTTATTGCAAGAATTTTTTGAATGTGCTAAGCACATCATCTACATTGGTACACAAGTACTTAACATGATCTTTGTTGTAATGGATTTAAACCTCAACTTCATGCAATGCAAAAATTTTATAACAAGAAATATCAAAATCTAATGCACCTATCTAGCAAATGTTTAAAAAACAAATTTTATCATTTCAAATGCTACTAGTGTGACGCTGTGCCGTTGGCCCAATTTTCATCTACTCCCGGTTCCACTCCTGGTTCTACTTCCAATTCTATTCCCAGTTCTACTCCCGGTTCCACTCTCAGTACCAAGAATGCCACCAAAATCAAAGTAAAAGTAATTTTCTAATTTTTTAATCAATAAATACTTTGAAATTCAATAACTTTTGCACCACCGCTCCAAATGCCACGAAACCAAGCCGGTGCACCCCTCCTCGGTAAGAGCTTTCCAACGGTACCAAGCACGCGGCCGGGGGACGCACGGTCAGGAAGTTGTCCATGCTACAAACAAAACAAAACAAAACAAAACAAAACAAAACAAACAGCCTCATTTAAGGTATTGATTATCTCCAGATCCATGTGGTCAAACATTTTGAAATTTTCCATTATATTCTTGTAATACCTATAGTCTAGACCAAAATCTTGAATTCCTTTAATTGTTTAAATTTTTTTAAAGGCAATATTGAAGGTTAACTATAAGAAATTTTTATTTTTCATTGAAAAAGGTAAATATTTGATTTTTGAGAAGTCCTCAATGGCACATATATACCATTAGTGGAAGAGATAAGATTGCCAATTTAACTTCATTTCCCGTCTTGAGCAAAGCTTGACAATTCTACTCAATTTGAGATAAAAAAAAATTGTATTTATCCATGTACTTTGAAAACAGTCCTGATGAAAAGAGTAAAGTGTTTTCAGAACTTTCACTATTGAAAATTTAAACATGCAAGTGTTGATTTGGAGTTATTTGGGATTTCTACTTATAAAAAAAATTGCATTTCAACAACTATTCATTTGAATTTAAAGTTTTTGGAAGTGCATTTTGATGTACTAACACAATTCTAAGTCAATCATATCACCTCCAATCCCATTGAACTCTTACATGCGAATGTCTCAAACATTATGGGGAAGGATAATATACTAAAAATAGAATAAGTACATTTCTCTTGTTATCATCTTGGAACTCTTATGCAATTTCACACTCAAAGTTGGTACACAAGCAAGCTCTTTAAACATCTACATGGTTAGATTTTGGAAAAAAAAACAATTTGCTTCATTGGGGATAAGCATCAGCCCATGCTCTTTTTTCATAGGAAAAACACACTTGAAAAAGCTTACGCTCTTAGGGGTTAACTTACAAACATGCTGCTACAAATTATAAATAAGAGTTTAGTAAACTGAATCATACGTCAAACATGAGAATTATCAAACATCCATTGAACTACAGATGAGCAATAATATATCTCTGCCTACTGAATCAGCAAGAACTCCATTCTCAACACATCACACTGAGCCATAGCAACTGGGAGAAACATAATTTACCACCCTTGTGTTCGCCAAGTATGTGCCACGAGTGTCTACTTATTAGCTAAATTCTTGTGCAGTTCAATTGGACTGAAGCTCTCAAGAGTTTCGACAACGCTCCGACTCCAGACGATACTGAAGTTGATGTTTGCACACGCCAACTGTTCACCTTCCTCACCCAGATACTGAAGCTTGATTTTGTAGTTCCCCTGCAAAACAGGAATACAGACACTTGCAGTAAGTACTTCCTCATTGGCAAGTACAAAACGCTTTGCAGCTAAAGAATTAGGGATAACACAACAATATCCATACGATGTGAAGTTAGATACATTGATTAAGCTGTTACCACCTACTTGCATATCAAGCACTCGTTGCCGTCGTGAACTATCATCAGTCTCAACAAAGCAGATTATATGAAATGTGATAAGAGAATCTTAATAAATGTAAATATTTGACCTTGTAGGGCGAAATTCAAGGCAGTGATACTGGGATGGCAAACTTATATGCAAAGAGTAAGAGACTACAGAACAGCTTTGCTATAAACATCCTAAATCCCTACCGGTGGTGTGATGCCTGGAAGAACTTCTGTGTTATCCAGTATGAACACTCCAGGCGCAATAGGGCAGCGTGTCTTGTCGCAGATGTTGTTTTTCTCCGTATGAACAGTAATGCCGTGAAACGACACACTTACGACCACACTTCCCCCATTGATTTCCTTCCCTGCAAGTTTCATGGATCATAATCGGCAGAAATTAATGCTGAACCCAACAGGACGTGCAACAGGAAGTGCAAGAGCAAGCAATTCAGATCCATGGAGTAAAACCCAATATAAGAGAAATCTAATCACAACTTTAAGAAACACCAACTCCAAAAAGAATTGCATCCATACACACTGCACTCATTGGGTGCAACATAGAAATCAAACCCCTCACCCGTATACGCAGGTATAATGAAAGTCATCTCCTCTCCACTGACAACGGGGTCAGGGTTGATCGTAACATTTTTCACCACCACATCATAGTTCGCATGTTTATCTGCACATCATGTTGCGTCAAACTTAGCAGAGAAGCCGATACCGACAGAAAATAGACCGCAAAAGTGTCCACAAATTGAAATTCGAATGAGGTCCAATCAAAGTCACTGTGGACATTTTAAAGGTGTACTTGTCATAATTACACAAAATACTACAGTAGAAAAACAATCTAGATTTAACCCTCGCGAGCAAAGTTCAACACATCGTAATTTGTAAAACACCTTCTCCATGTACACAAAGGTACTCAATTCATTCAATTAACCCTTTAAGATCCAAATCAGACCTCACTTTTGAGCGCAATTTGCCTATCAAAAAGTTCGGAACATATTTCTCATGGAAGTGTATAACATAAATCCTGAAAGTTTCGATTTTTAAAACTAAAAACGGATGTGATAATTGAGGTCAAAACCCTAGAGAAATCACATGAATTACCAAACGACTGTAAAACTGTAAAACCCTAAACCCATAGAACTTGCAAATGAGATCAAACGCTCAATATTTGAAAAAAATTCAGATTACAAAAACAGGGCATAAACTAGTCTCCCTAAACTGAACTTTCAAATCGGCACCGACAAAAAGAAAAGAAAAAAGAAAAGAAAACAACAGCATTACCGCTCTACATGTCCTCTAACGTCACGATTCATCAGATTGTCAGCAGTGACCTAATTTTTAAG
This sequence comes from Neckera pumila, assembly GCA_963969595.1. Classification (NCBI taxonomy): domain Eukaryota; kingdom Viridiplantae; phylum Streptophyta; class Bryopsida; order Hypnales; family Neckeraceae; genus Neckera; species Neckera pumila. Next base: position 18,730,186 of record OZ018412.1, on the reverse strand, counting down.
GTCTAACCTACAATCAGAGAGCTAAATCACAGGTTGAGTAAAGTTACGAATTGTCTCATCTATTCAATTCGTTCCCTCAAAACCTCATCAATTTCAGACAGCAACTCAAGAGACAAGAAATTCGAATGTACCAAATCCAGAACCCAAGCAACAATCATTTACACTCGCATAAAAACGAAAATAAAAAGCGTTCCACAACAATTGCAGAAGAAACTCGCAATTAGCTCCGATTCAAGCTTCAAAAGGACTTCAAATGGGACTCCTCTCATCATTAAAGTCCTATCACACTTCCAAACATCTATTTCAGCGAGGAAATTCATCTAAAACCTCCAACACACCAGTATATGTCAAGCGAAAAAGAACTCGCGCATAAAACCCAAACCACTGAACGAACTCAAATTTGCATATACAGAGCTCAAAAAACTTACCGCAAAGTTGCCAATCACTAGGTTTTGAAGGAGTGGCGCTCGCGAGCACGGCCAAAGACGCAAGCAGCAAAAGCACCGCAGCCCCGGAGTTCACAAATTGCGCCATCTTCCCAATTATCGCTCCAGTACCCACAGCATGAACTTCTGAATCCGAATCCCTCCTCTTCTACAACAGCAATGGCGGTGGCCGAACTCACTAACCAAACTCAGAGTTCACTAATTCAGTTTAAATAGCAGGGAACCGACTCTTACCCACCGTAGATCACTAATCGAGTGACTAAGAATTAACGAGCTTAAGCTTTTTGAACTTTGAGTGAAGCTCAAGTCCGACTGCCTGGAAAAGCAGGTAATTAGCAACTACCACGTGGAGGTCGGTGAAGAACCTGCACTGGTCGGCGGCCAGTTGGAGCCCGGGTTGATACCAGTGTCGATCCGGGTATTTTGAATCTACATATTTCTAGGATTTGAGATACTCTGGTGAAAGGGGATGATAAAATAAAACTTGGATTGGACTGGATTACATATACAGTGGAACTTCTCTAAATTACCCCTAAACGCCCAAGCCACCCAAATCTGGTGTTTGCAAAACTTTAAAGTTAAGTAAAACGTAATGAAGTTTTTATTTTTAGTAGTTTATATTTATAGAAAGTTCTTCTTGAAGTCTGATTTTAGCACCAAAAATCCAATCTTGAAAATAAATGATAGTGATTTTTCTATTCAAGTTTTTGTACAAGGCTACCCATTGCAATCTTGATTTCCCGTAGTGTTGAGAGCTCTTGAAAATGAGCCTCAAATACACTAGATCTCAGAGAAAAAATCACATTCAAAATTCATTTAGAAAAATTGTAGAGTAGATTTTAAGAAGCCATGAATTGATCAGGGTTGTGCAAGTTAGGCCCTTTAATCTCATATTTTTTGGGTTATCAACGTTTTAGATTTGATTTGTGTAAAGAAGATTGAAAGATTTTTGCAATTTTAGCACCCTCATGGTCAAACATTATAATCTTTTACTCCGTAAGTGATATTGTTGTGTTTTCTTTTCCTATAAGATTTCTAACATATTCAATTTGAATTTGTATGGTTACAATTGAAAAAAAATTGATACAATTTATCAAAATGTTGGCATTTTGTTCAATTTAGAGCAAATTCCAGGAAGCCCAAACGGCAAGCCTTGGACATTTAGGGATTAATAGCCATAGGACCAGGCTCAAGGGTTTAGGGTGTGTTATTCTAGGATTAGGGACCAAGCAATCAATACCCCATCGCTTTAAAGAGGTCATTGCTTCAAAGAAGTTCATTTTAGAAAAATTCTACTACAGTGACTCCAAAAATTGAGTTTATACTTTGTTCAATTTCACCTTGTACGCCATATGTTGAAAAGAAGTGGACAAAATCCAAATGAGCAAATATAAATGCTAGTGTAATTTTGTGCATTAAAATCCTAAATTTTGTTTAACCAAAAAGCAATTACGGTCTGAAAATAAAGGAATTCCAAAACTAACCACCCCATAGACTCAGTTGTTGCGGCGGGATTCATAATCATTCCAGAAATCATTGACGCTTCTTTTCTGAGCCTCAATGACTTGAATATTTACTACATGTTATTGTACAACATTTTAGACCCGCGCATAATGGTATTTAAAAAAGTTCACGTACGTGTGCTTTAAAAAATTATAAATAGAGAAAAATATAGATAGTATTAATTTGAATGGAATTTGAAGATTCTCAATGAACCAAGGACTTGACATTCCATACACTATCATAGATGATCTATAGGGTGCAATTTGAACTGTTGTTGCATCTATTTTGACTAGACTTGTCCTAAACACACAATTAATACAATCATTTTAATTTTAATTTAGCAATCAAAACAATGAATTTCATTACAATTTTTTTGAATCTAACATATGAATTTATAAAGTTGCATTTAGTACATTCTTCTTGGATTGTAGGTGATTTAACCCCTAAAGGACCAAACGGCATTTTTTGGCAACATAGTGGTTTTGAGCAGCTTACTACGAACGAAAATTTTATTTTTTTTCTTTGAACTTTTCACACAACATGTGTCTAAGGAGTAGCTTTTAAGGCCCAAAAATTTTCAGAACTTTTGACTGCATGATTAAAAAGTTATTGGATGATATGTTATTTTCAATGGTCGACAGGCAGCTCAAAAAAATTATAAAAAAACACTTTTAAACAAAATAAAAATAAAAACTTGAAATGAATTTTCTATAGTTATATATATGTGGAAAGAATTGAATCATTTCATTTTGATTAATGAAATGAAAGTTATGAGGAGTTTTTGTTGGCAGGCAATTTTTGGATTATCTATTCTAAAATAAACTTTGAAGTCCTTTATTTAACTCAATTTTTAATATTTTTTGAAAAAAATAAAAGCATAGGATGTAGATTGTTTATTAAAACATTACAACCATTGAGATTGGCATCTTTCAATTTTATAATTAAATTCTTAACAATTTAGTATTTTGAATCATTTTCTCCTTTTATTTACTATCTTTTTCCTATATGATGTACAATTCCAAATGATTTGTAAATTTTTAAGCATGTAACCAACTTGATTTGAAGAATGAATTCAAAGAGTAACCACCACTTTGGACATTTTTTCATAAAAATGTAACCTTGTAAAGTGCAGCTGTCCTATTTTTCATAGGGACAAAAGCATTTTTGTCAATTCATACGCTAATATCTTGCAATCTACACAATGGGGTTGGTGGTGAAGTAGAGTCAAGTTGATTGAGAGTAGGATTGAGTTATACTATCGCAACAGCAACAACACATGACTCACTATTCTATGCTTTAAATTAGGTCGTTTGATTTGTTTGTTTGGAACTACGTGTCCCCGGTCACGTTCATGGTTTTATGAAAACTCCCTATGAAGAAGGGTGCACGGACTTTGTTTTGTGGCATTTGAATGTACAATGTGAATGTTGTGGATTTTTAGTTATTTTAATTCCAAAAGTATAATGAAAAACAAAAGTTGGGCTACAAAAAAATAGATGTAAATAAACAACTCATCAATCCTAAAAGTACATAATATTATTAACCTTCACTAGAGGGTTCCCTTTTGCTTCCCCAAAATCAAATTTGCTACATTACAATTTAATTTTTTCCCCTTGTATCTTAGGGGGAATTATACCTCCATTTTGGGAGAGGTGCCTAAGCCAATTAACAATGTTATGGATTGCTTTTTGCACTACTCAAAATAAGTTAGACCAATCCAATTCTAGTCACTATTTAATTTTGTTCCCTACTTTTTGTCCCAAAAAACATCCAGACCCGTTCATTTTATAACAGAATCACCGTTAGTATTGCTAAGAATTTAAGTGCCAATTAGATACATGGAAAGGCAATTCTGGGTTGTTTATAGGATATTTATGCCTTCACTCTATGGGCGGTTTTGTAATTTCAAGATAGACAACTTTTAATTTACAAAAATTGTAATTTTAATCAAAAAATTATTATTCCACTTGACTTTGATTTGTGAAACAACCACACACCTCTGAAAAATATATCCCCCTCTTGGAATTGACCCCAAAATATTCACATTCCGAATCAGGGTGATATTAAACTTGTCTATTTTAAATGAAAAAAGAACTCTTTGGTCAATGAACACCTTTGAATCACAAGGCAAGCACCTTCTAGCCCATTTACACACTAGTATACAATATCACAATTAGGATTTTGTCTCGAGGGGTGCACTTAGTGTATCTAATCCAAACAACATGCGAACAAAACTTTGTACCCCCTATATTATATCCTAAAATTTAAGTAAATGAAAACAAAAAAAATATGAATATATTCTCCTAATTTGAAAGTTTATGTTTTGAATTACTGATATTTTTATTTGCTAATGATAATTAGTTACAAATTTTTGAAGTAAATAGATACACTACAGAACTGAAAAATAACTTTCACACCCCTATATTATATCCTCAAAAATTGTCTAAAAAATGAACAAAAAAATCCTAAAAATAATTCTCTATTGAAAGCTCATTTTGAGTTGAATATTGATGCAATAGTCATCTAAATGTGTTCTCTATAAATATTTGAGTTGAAAAATATGCCATTTTAGGTTCATTTTCAACCTCTTCTAGAAATCATTCCATATTTCATTTGAGTTGGAAATTTTGGCAATAGAAACCTATAGTCATTACCAAACAATGCTCAAAATTTTAGGTTGAAATTATAGTTTATTAGAAACCACTTGTTCACACGTGGTTTGTAGTAGTAGAACCAAGTGCTCTCCCCGAGGATTTTGTTGATCCTTAGAGCATCGCCACCCATTCTCCCAAAATTGAGCTAGAGAAATAGATGGCCGGAGCCCTATATCTTCCAGGCACAAGAAATATCCCAGCCATTCCCGCCCTGTGCACGCCCCAAACAAAAATCAATCTTGCACATTAATTACTTAGTAAAGGGATGAGCAAACTAACATGTCAATTGATTAAAAAAATGCAAGAAATATGGAGTTGTGGCACACAATTCAACATACTAACAGTGAAGAAGCATGGCGTGGACGGTGTCATTGTGTTTGCAAAGACAATTGTGGCGTGTGTGATTGGGCTCCTTCCTTTCTTGGCCGGGCTCGTGGCCGATACAATAGAATCTCCCTAAGTCAATCCTCCATAAGCAGACAAACCTCCAAAAAAGATTTTGTCAAACCGGTCCCGAACTTGTCCACATAACAAAGGTTATGACCCTCTATAAGCAAACAAAATTCCGTAAAAGATTTTGTTAGACCGGTCCGGGACCGATCAACTTATTAGGGAGATTCTATTGTAATGTTTTGGTGAGGCCCCTTGGTGATCCGACCTTTAGCGCAGGTAGCCTGCCCTTTTGCGGAGGTGACCCGCGCTTGTCAATGAATTACAAAGCGTAGCTGTTTGCAATGGAAATTGTCCATGTGTTTCAAGAAAAATAAATAAATTACAAAGCATAGCTCTTTTGGTACACCTTACACCCTACCCGGGCCCGGGAGCGTTTGCCGAGAATGCTCAACCAGTTAACAGCCAGTTCTCAATAGGGCGGCAGCCGGGCCTCGTTTATTGTGGCTGTGAACAGTACTGTACCTTCTCGCACCTCCACTGGGCTCGCTCTTGCTCAGTGCAAGCTCCACAAGCTAAATTTGTCTCGCTCATTCCTCTGCGTAAATTCTCAGTCGCCTTCAATTCCGTTTGTATTTCGTTGCGCAGGCACGGCAGTGAGAATCCCCTGCTGATGTCGGCAGGCATCAAACCATCTTTTTCTCAATTTTTAATTGAGGGCGGCTGAATTCTGGTGAGCTTCGTTGTTCGGGTTTTCTTGAGAATTGCGCGGTGTTTTGGTTTTGATTGTTGATTTGAAGCTAGGTTCGTGCTCCGAGTGTAAGCTTCTCTTCATCTTTAATGTTGTTGTGTGAGTTGTAGTACTTGCAGCCTGGGTTGCTGGTGAAGTAGGAAGAGCGGAGTTGATCGAGATGGGAGGAGGGCCGGCCAGGAGGCGGGATGACGTGGTGCTGATCACGGGCTGTTCCGACGGGGGAATCGGCGCTGCGCTTGCTTTTGAGTTTTGCGACGCAGGATTCACCGTTGTAGCGACGTCGAGGTCGCTGAGTACGATGACGCTGTTCGAAGGTCATCAGTACATTCAGATCCTTCCGCTGGATTTGCTTTCGGCGGAGAGCATCAGGGAGGCTGTGGAGTCGGTCATGCGCATGTATGGAAGAATTGATATCCTCGTTAACAATGCAGCCAAGCCGTGTACGGCTCCCTTGGCGGAGGTTCCTATTGAGATCGTGGACACTGTCTATAGAACGAACTACCTTGGTACGTTGGCCCGCTAATTTTGGCATACTGGTATGTGCGATTTTGAACGGAAGACGGTGCTTTACACTGAGATCTTATTACCTTGAAACTCCGAATTTTTGGAAGTCATGTGGAGATTTCTTGGAATTTTTGTTTGGAGGTCGACTTTCGAAGGTGTTCATCTTTTGTGATTATCCTGCTGTTTGACGTTTCATTTCTTAAGAAAGATAGACGGATTTCAAATATTTCGGTGATCTTTTTTTCCTCTTCGTTATATGTGATGTAATTTTTGTGAAGAGACGAATCAATTATCCGAGCAAACTTGCAGATGATGGCTTTCAAATTTTCGTTTAGAATGTTTTTTCAGAATTGTAGGTTTGTAAGGAAATGATGCTTTAGTGCTGACATCAAGTGTAGATTTACGTCTCAGTATGCTCTACCGACTTCTGGATTTTTGTCAATGGGTTGCCGACTTCGTCTGCGCAGGTCCCGTGATGCTGATTCAAGCTGTCGTGCCGCACATGCTGGCACAGGGGAAGGGCAAGATCGTGAATGTAGGCAGTATTGTTTGTCTTGCGTCCGGTCCGTTTTCTGGAGCGTACGCCGCTTCTAAGGCAGCATTACATGTGAGCACAGATTCTTTGAGGTAAAACTGAATTCCCCAATTTGGACTGCCGTAGTGTTGCTTATTCATCTTTTATGAATGTGTAGTAATCCCTTCAGCTGCCTAGACCTGTGAACGCACAAGAACGACCCCAAATAACCAAGCTATGAGTGTAATATACAGCTAATGGCCAGATACTCCCTTTCCATCTGGGAGGAAGACCTGTCGATGACACTAACTTGTTATGACAATACGTCTCTGTGTTGATAGGTTGGAGATGAAGCCATTCAACATCGACGTCATACTTCTTGTTCCGGGAGCAATCGTTACTGGTATTGCTCCGAAAGGAACAGAAGTTGTGAGAAGCTATTTGAATTCACTACGAATTTTCAAGCCCTACCAAGAGTACTTGCTGAAACGAGCTATGGTAGCCCACGATCCAAGATCCACCCCAGCCCCCGTTTTCGCGAGGAAGGCAGTGGCAGTCATTCTACGAAAATCTCCTCCCGCGTGTTATGTCTACGGGTTTCTGTCTCGCATTTTCCGCATTCTTTACCACTGCCCATACTGGATTCGGGATTGGTTTTTTTTATCTAAAATGCCGAAGTGGATGACAGTAAAGAGACAAGCTTAGACGGTTGAGGATCGACGCCATTGTACCCTATACCCCTGCGGGCCTTTTTGTTCGGTATGCGAGTGAAGAAACTCCTTCCTCTTCGATATCATTAATATCGGCCGTGTGCTTCTCAGTAGTGGATGTAAACCATTATTAAGAGAGTAGTTCTCACTACGTGAGCACAAGTATGGCCTTGTGCTTCGTGGACTTGTTTAAGAATATGTACAGTTCACTCACTTTCATGAAGTCACTAAAGAATCGTAACAATCTGCAACCAGGTCTGCCAAGGATCACTCGTGATATCAGTTCGGATAACTACCGATGTTCAATTTTTTAACCTAAAGTGCGGGCAGTTGGTATTTCATGTGCGTGCCTCATCTTTAATTGTTTTATATATTCTTTCGTGGTCTCAAAACCGACCCTTCCTGCTCAATTGCGAAACAATGTTCAATGGCGTGCTAATCTTATTCAGAGCCATTGAGCAGACTGCTTCACTTTCAAGCAAGTAGATTGATTATCGTTTAGCCTGAATGGCACGCACCCCTAAGAAATTTTGGAAGTTACTTATTGAGTTCCTCATTGTCTACCCAAGATCGAAATTCTTAGAAATGGCTTCAATGAGTAGCTGGACAAAATCATGTAAGGTAGCCGACCCCATTTCCGACCAATTAAGCAATTGAGCATATCTGTAGTGCGCGTATGTTGAGTGGAAAAATTCCCCAAGTACAGAAACAGATTTTAAGAGGATCCCATAATTTTTCACAATTTTATTTCTCAAAACAAAATTACCATGAATTTTGTAGATGAAGATTCTATTTGTCCCATACTACACAAAATAGTGAAATTAGGTTGCCCCACATTAACTTCTTAACAGTCCACACTATAGAAATATTCACTGCTTTTGTACAATGATGAATTCAATTCAAAGCCATGTGTATGGCATAGATTTGTGCACCACTTCATAGCTTGATTCAAAGAGTGGCATGCGCCTCCATGTGGAACAATCATTGATCCATGAGTTAATTTCACTATTTTGTATAGTCATATATGCCGTCCTATTTTCAACTAAGGGTTGCTTGCAAAATTGAGAGTCCTTCGTGAATCATAATGCACTATCTAAGGGAGCCGACCCATTGTCGACCATTTAAGCAGTTACGCATATCTGCAGGGCGGGGTTCTTCAGGGGAGGAATTTTCCCATGTGTAGAAATTTAATTAAGAAGGTTCCGATAATTTTTCAAGATTTTTATTTCTCAAAGCATAATTACTATGAATTTTTTTGTTGAAGATTCTATTCAACCTATACTCGTTATATAGACCTCCCTATTTCCAACCAAGGGCTTGATTGCAAATCCACCAAGGGTTGGTTACAATATTGATCATCTTGTAGCCAATCATAATGCGCCACCACTGCATCCGGAACCGTGTTGTAATTAATGACCGTTCTTCTCCTGCTGATCAGAAAGAGAACAGTCTACAGAGCGGAAATGAGGTGGAGATCGGGAATGGGTCAGATCCCTTACGCCATAAGGGATCATTTACTCTTCTCTCCTTCCATGGTAAATTGGAAATAGAACATTCTATACTGCCAAAATGGGGGTGATCAGGAATGGGTCGCCTACCTTAAAGCAAAGTCTCCATTCACCATACAGCAAGTCACTGGTTCCATTCACCATACAGGTGAACTTTGAGCCTTTGCATACAACAATGTACAATCTTGGAGAGTGGCATGTAAAATATCACACATTTGTTTTGTGCCAAGCTAAAATTCAATTACCAAAAAGGAAATGTCTATTGAGTTGGTGTTTACACTCAAAAATTCCCGCTCTAGTCAGTGAAGCATGTAATGAAGTGAATGGTTGACGAAGCCTCCACTTACATAGGAAACTACGATTTCACAAGCACGGGACTGCCATTTCACACTAGCGAACAAGGCAAATTTACAACAATGACATATATCTTTATAGAGAGGGCGCTCGCAATACAAATGCACCGCCAGCAGTTGCGGCTACATCATCGGAAAAACGCATTCGTTTGCTATCCACACGATTCATTCATATACCCGACAACGAATGTACTCAAACATCATAACTACACAATAAGCTTCGCCTTCACAAAATACGGAACTTGGCAGCTCCTCCGATCGATCCTTATTTCATCAAGTCTGTGAAACAATGCAGCTGCTGCTATATCAGAGGGATCGGTTGGTTCTCTAGCCGAAGAAGCCGTGCTTCTTCTCGCCACCCTCCAGGGGAACGGTAGTGGTACCGGTGGTACCGGTGGTACCGGCGGTACCTCCAGCAGCGCCAGCCTTTTTCTGCGCTCGCTTCTCCCGGCGCAAACGGTTCCTCTCCTTGGCGCCTTCACGCTCCTCATCTGAGGAGCTGGAGCTCGAGGAGCCTCCGCCTATGCCCATGAAGCCCTTCTTCTTGCCTCCTTCCTGGCCATCCTGCAGACACCATCATGCACATGCGCAACGTGTCAGCAACCAAGCTATTCTGGTTAAGTATCAATGTCAGGAGGGGGTATTCTTTCACGGAAGCAACGTTCTTGCAAGTGCTTCGAAGTAATGAGTTCACAGGATTACCCGTGCCGACTATATGCCATATAGATCAAAGCTTCAGAAGCTAGCTGATGAAAATGATACGGACGGCAACAAGGAACACTCAGAAACACCAATAGCTTGTGAACAAATGGGTACGTTCACAGATCAACACTGACAAGTAACTTCACCGATATCCAGCCACAAAAAAACAGAGATTAATTCACACACTACCGGGCAAATGCACACTGAAACATAGCACGTCCCGGCATACCGAGACAGAGCTTCAACACAAATCGGTTGACAGATCAAAACCAACGATCAAAGCAATTTCATCCATGACCACCGACTAACATCAAAATCACAGTATCACACTCAGACATCACGCTGCTACACACAACAACAAGGTACGTGTACCCAGCCAACACAGAGTCAGTGCTTCCAACCAAGACCACCACTAGAAATTGGGAAACCTCAACATATTCCCACCGACACTGGAAACAAGCTACCCGTCAGAACTTCACCCTGCAACGTATGAACACAAACCAATTCAAAACACCGACCAGTGGCAGAAATAATCGCTTTAGGCACCTCGTCGCACTGGAACTATATGAACGAAGCTAGCGATGAGATCAAACCTTGTGGTGTCCGCCCAAGCCGAACAAGCCCTTCTTCTCGTGTCCGCCCTCAGTTGGAGGCTGAGCAACGCCGTGTTGGTCATATCCTCCTCCACCTACAGTTGGAGGCTGAGCATAACCGGGTTGGCCATATCCTCCACCCTCAGTTGTAGGCTGCGCAACGCCAGGTTGGCCATGTCCTCCAGCAGTGGACGTCGGTATTGTGGTGGGTTGAACGCCCTCGCCTTCCTTCTTGTGGCCATGGTGCACCAGATCCTTGATCTTGTCCATCGCTAGCTAGCTACTAACCGAACTGTGGACCGAAACTGCAAAGAACGCAAGACTAGAGTCGAAACAGATCGAGTCTGGAGAAAAGACGATCAGTACAAAGAGCTCTGTGAGTGGATGGATTGGTGCTTGAGTGAGATGCAATGAGGAGCGAGAGGTCGTTTACTTATACTCGGGCCGAGAGTGATGCTGTCGACTCTACAACAGGGGTGAGGTGGCGGATTGAGGATCGGATGCCAAGTGGCCTTGGACAATCAGCATTTGGAGACTTGGAGTGAGTGATTTTGGTGAAACTCCGTGATAAGCTTAAGTTAGACGCCGTTTCTTCAGTTTTCTGGGAACTTGATGAGCGCTGCGGTTGGGCTTGCATGTTTGGCTGCAGTACAGAGATCTTGCTCGGGTCTACGTTACGTTGTAACATACTGTAACAGTCTGCCAATGTAACATACAGTCCCGGTTTCCTGGGTGGCAGGAACTAAACTTCTGTTCTTTTAATTGTGAGTGTGTCTCCTTGGGGAAGGTGGAAGTGAGAATTCATTTTGCAAAAGAATATGAGCGTCAACGAAACCGAAGGGACTGAGGAGTCAGGTGCCAAAGGGAGTCATGCAGACTCGGGCTGGACAGATCACTGACCAGATGTCATTTTATCGTCTAAACATTATCATGCATTGCAATCACAGGAACACGCAAATCATTTAGAAGTTTTATAGGCATGAAGGTGCAATAGTGGCACAAATTGGGAGTGGCACATGTCATTTGATCTCGCTTGGCTAGGATACAATTTTTTTTCACTATCATACACCTTGATTCATGCACCTTCTATGTCAAATAGATACAAAAAAAAATCATCATTTTTGTTTAAAATTGAGTTTCTTAGACTATTTTAGAGTTGGCCTGAAAGAGTCATGGCATCTACAAGTAGACTATGAACAGCTTAGCCTGGGGACTTGAAGAAATGGATGAAGCACATTCAAGAATGCTAAAAAGCAAATCTTTTTTCTATTATGTAGTGCAGTCACTTCGTACTATTTTCAAGGTTTTCAATCAATTTACTTAAGATGGAAAGAAAAGAAAAAACTTGCAATAATTAAGATCTTATGACCACAGCCTTCTCGTAACATGTAATGTTTTGCCTAAAAGCTCCAAATCTACAATCTTTTTTCTACTCGAAGATTTGAAGTTTCTTGGTAGGAGGTGCATAAAGCAAACAACTAGGAATTACTTCAATATAGGAAAGTTTTACTTTAAACTTTCACTTGATTTTTCATTAACCCCGGAATGCTACCACAAACACTGAGTGTCTAATGAATGACAAAGAACCTTTGCATGTAGGACAGAAGTGCAATTATTCATCCTTAGAATTTTGAGCAAAAAGGGAGGCCTTGCACAGTAGTTTGACCTCAAATGAGTAGTTTGACCTCAAATGAGTAGTTTGACCTCAAATGAGTAGTTCTAGTTTACTTAAACTAGATGATGCACACTACATAAAAAGGATGATTCCTGCAGAAACCAATTTGTCTTTACAAGGGTAAAGAAAAATGGAAGTTGCACCTTTGACAAGTTGTCACATATTTCCTTTAATTCTTGAAGAATTGGTTATGAAGTTTGAAGTTTGAAATTATGGGAAGCTCTGAAAACATCCCCAAAAGCATTGCCACCTTGGCATTGACATGTTTACTATTGCTACATCCACGAATGCAAATTGTACATATGTGTTAAGAATGCTTTAAGAAATTGAATTGTTTAGGCATCTCGTACAATAGAATGCTTTTGGCTAGCAGTGCAGGATAGAGGAAGTGCTACAAAATCAACTTTTCAGAACCAATCATATTACTCACATGACGATCAATGCTTATCGAAACATGTAAAATTTTTCACATTTGTTTTATTTCAAGCTAAAAATCAATTGCCAAAATCGAAATGTCAATACAGATTCAATTGGTATTTGTTGCACACAAACAACGGTCCTCTGTATGATCAGTGGAGCATGTAATGGTGAATGGTTGACGAAACCTCTACTTCACATAGAAAACTACGATTTCACAAGCACGGGACTGCCATTCACACAAGCGAACAAGGCAAATTTACAAAAATGGCATGTATCTTTATAGAGAGAGCGCTCACGCTACAAAAGCACCGCCAGCAGCTGCGGCTACACCATCGGAAAAACGCATTCGTTTTCTATACACACGATTCATTCATATACCCGACAATGAATGTACACAAACATCATAACTACACAATACGCTTCGCCTTCACAAAATACGGAACTTGGCAGCTGCTCCGATCGATCAAAACCGGAAGTCTCTTGTTTTCATTAAGTCTATGAAACTATGCTGCTGCTGCTGCTGCTGTATCAGAGGGATCGGTTCATTCTTTAGCCGAAGAAGCCGTGCTTCTTCTCGCCACCTTCCATGGGAACGGTGGTGGTACCGGCCATGCCTCCAGCGCCGCCAGCCGTTTTCTGCGCACGCCTCTCTCGGCGCAAACGGTTCCTCTCCCTGGCGCCTTCACGCTCCTCGTCTGAGGAGCTGGAGCTCGAGGAGCCTCCACCCCTGCCTCCTTCCTGGTCATCCAGCAAACACCATCATGCACATGCGCAACCGTGTCAGAAAACAAGCTATTCTGGTTCAGTATCAGTGTCAGCAGGGGGTATTCTTTCCACTGCAGCAGCGGTTCTTCCAAGAGCATCGACGTAATGAGTTCATAGGATTACCGTGCCGACTATATGTCACAATTCAAATTACCGTGCCGACTATATGTCACAATTCAAAAGCTAGCTGATGTAAATGATACGGACGGAAACAAGGTACATTCAGAAACACCAACAGCTTGTGAACAAATGGGTACGTTCACAGATCAACACTGACAAGTAACTTCACCGATATCCAGCCACAAAAAAACAGAGATTAATTCACACACTACCGGGCACAAACACACTGAAACATGGCACATCCCGGCACACCGAGAAAGAGCTTCAACACAAAACGGTTCACAGATCAAAACCAACGATCAAAGCAATTTCATCCATGACCACCGACTAACATCAAAATCACAGTATCACACTCAGACATCACGCTGCTACACACAACAACAAGGTACGTGTACCCAGCAAACACAGAGTCAGTGCTTCCAACCAAGACCAACACTAGAAATTGAAAACCTCAACACACTCCCACCGACACTGGGAAATTCAAGCTACCCGTCAGAACTTCACCCTGCAACGAATGAACACAAACCAGAACACCGACCGTTGGCAGAAACAATCTCTTTCATGCACCCCATCGCACTGGAACGACATGAACGAAGCTAGTAATGAGATGATCAGACCTTGTGGCGTCCTCCCATGCCGAACATGCCCTTCTTCTCGTGTCCGCCCTCAGTAGAAGGCTGAACAAGGCCGGGTTGGCCATATCCTCCAGCAGTGGTCGTCTGCCCAGCAGTAGAGGGTTGAACGCCCTCGCCTTCCTTCTTGTGGCCCCCGTGCATCATATCCTTGATCTTGTCCATAGCTAGCTAGCTACCGAGCTGGGTACCGAAACTGCAAAAGAACGCAAAACTGGTGTCGAAACAGACGATCAATACAAAACGCTCAGTGAATGGATGGATTGGTGCTGGAGTGTGAGATGCAATGGGTAGCGAGAGGTCGTTTACTTATACTCGGGCGGAGAGTGATGCTGTCAACACTAGGGAAAAAGGGGTGAGGTGGCGGATGAGGATCGGATGCCAAGTGGCCATGGACAATCAGCATTGAGTGAGTGGGGACTTGGAGTGAGGGAGTGATTTTTGGTGAAGCTCCGTGATGGACGCCGTTTCTTCAGTTTGTTTAGATATGGATGAGCGCTGGGTGGGCTTGCATGTTTGGCTGCAGGACAGATATCTTGCCCGGATCTACGTTACGTTGTACTGCCAATGTACTGTCAGTGGTTTCCGGGGTGGCAGGAACTAAACTTCTGTTCTTTTTTCTCCAACCAGACGCTGTTTCCGGACACCAGTTTCGGGGGCAGGTGAAAGTAAGTTAAGAATTCATTGCAAAAGGAGATGTCAACCAAGCCCAAGGGCCAAGCAGACTCGGACTGGGTGTCATTTTAGCGTCTGAACTTTATCGTGCTCAAATACGGCACTGCGTGCGTGACCAGCTCTGATTGTGTGCATCTGTCTGCTCGACCGAGTCTCATCCACACAGAATTCGTCCACACAATATTCATCCACACAATATTCATCCACACAATATTCATCCACATAGTATTCATCCACACAATATTCATCCACACAATATTCATCCACATAATATTCATCCATACAATATTCATCCACAAAGGCAACAATTATATGAGTTTTCATCCAAGGACAGAGCTGGTTATATATGCCTTGTAATCCACTTGCTGCCTCTTGGCGGCTCAAAGGTTACCTAGTTTGTAGAACATGTGATCATTTTTAAGCTTCTAAGGCAGCAATAATGATTCAAGTTAGGAGTGTCACTTGCCATTTGATCTAGCTCTACAAGGATACAAACTATTTTCTTGACCATATAGGCTGACTTCAATTCATGGGTGGGGGTGTGAACCGACCCCCTTGTTCATCCCCAATTTCACGCCTGGAAAAAATGCTGGAATTTTTTATTTGCCACCCATGATAAAATTTGGAAATTTTGGATTCATATTTGCAATCAGAGGCACCATATTAGGTAAAAGAGGTGTAAATGATAAATTAGTCATGCACAATATAGGGGTCTATTTTTTTACATGCACCTTGTGAATAACTCCATGAGGACGAGCGAGGAGGTCGGTTCATCCCAAACCATTTCATGCACCGCCTTTGTCAATTACACCTTCTACAAGTTGTTATATATTTTTTTATTCTTGAAGAATTACTTATGAATTCTGGACTTGAAATCTCTATAGCCTCTAAAAGCATCCCCACTTTGACAAGTTCTCTATTGGTACATTAACCCCTAAAGGATCGAAGCCTTTTTTCAGCCAAAAAACACTCAAAATTGTCATTTATGTAGCAAAGAGTAAAAAAATTGAAAATAATTTTTTTGGCATATCTAACTGTAGGATCATAAACCTATTTAGTATGAAAATGTATGGAAAAAAATTTCAGAATTTTTGACAGAATAGATTGCAAGATATTCGCTTTTATAGTAAAAAAAACAAGTTTTTTAGCTTATTGTGGGACTAGAATTTTTGACTTTGAACATTTTTAACTTAAATTTTTTGCACTATAGAGTTTGTGATTTAAATCTTCATAGTGAAAATTTGAGTTGAAAGTTGAGGGGGAAAAATATTCAAAAAAAATTAATTTTCATTCTTAAAAAAAATTTTAAGTAGAAGCAAGTACAAGATTGAAGGAAAATCTAAAATATGAATATCTTTTAGTTGGAAATAAAATGTACTAATTCCAATGATGAGATTGTTCTAGAAAAAAATTAAACCATGTGGAACTTCTTTTTTTTGAAAAATTGCAGAAAATACATTCAGAAATGAATCCTACAACTTATTTTTCAGGATGTTGCTCAAATTGCCCAAAAAACAGGATTGTCCATAACTTTCTCATAACAAATACAAATGAAACAAATAAAACCTCTACAGGAGAAAAAATTATATTCCCACAAAGCTTATTAGTTTTTATATCTTGAAAAAAAGTTTCAAAAAATCAAGACAAAATTCAACTCGTATATACTTGCCCAAAACTTGCATTTGTCCCTCCAAGGAACAACGGTCCTTTAGGGGTTAAAGAATGCAAATTTTACATGTGTACTAAAGAGTGCTTTTACAATTTGAATTTTTTAAGCACCTCTTACGTTACAATTCTTTTAGCTTGCACTAAAGGATAGAGGGAGCACTACAAAATCAACTTTTTGGCATTAATTGTGATATTCACATGTTAATCAATGCTTGCTTGAACCAAATTGGAAAAAATTTATCCCCAAGAAAGTCAAAATTCTAAATCCTTGTTCTTGAAATTTTAATATGACTTGGTCCTTTGGTTTTGTATACTTTTTCCTCTATCAATGGAATTTGTTCATGTGTTTCAAAAAAATAAAAAAAATAAAAAAATAACTTGCGAATAATGTAGGATTAATTTGAAAACAAAATAAAATTTATCTTTTGTTATAATTCTATGAAGAAGGTCATTTATTAGAAAGAACAGTAACAAAAATTCATATTTCAGAAGGCATGCAAAAAATGTCCCCGTTTTGTATCTGGAGTTAATAAATTTTAAAATTATCAAATTTAAGTTTGACATGACCATATCAACCTTTATTACAAATTTCAATTATACTGGATTACTAATCTTCAAGTTGCGTTTGGAAAACACTCTAGTACAAAAGATGAGACAAACAAAATACAACTCTTTTTTGCAATCAATCTCTCCATGCAAATTTCATTGTAAAAAATTTATCATATAAAATTTTAATTGTGGATATTATATTTTGGAATATTTTTTAATTAATGTTGGTAATACATTCATTGTTTTTTTAGAAAAATATTTGGTACTAGAATAGATGGTTCTTACTCTATATCATGCTTGAATATTGATATGTATATCTAAACCATCTCTTCTAAATCCAAAACCAAATCCAAATCCTAACGCATTGACCAGTTACAAGGGTCCTTTTCAATTCAAAATCCCAATACTTTAACCATCTATATTCTTGTATTTGGATCATGTTTAGGCACCCTTGTAAGGTTAGTTGATTAGATCCATAAATATCAACTAAAATTTGTTGTTTGAATTTATTTTAACATATTTATTATAGGGATTTTACTTCTAAAATAATTTAGTCATTTCTAACTTCCTATATTACCTAACATTTTTAAAAAATTTCTATTTCTTTTTGTAGTTAAAAATCCTAAAAAGGTCAAAATTATGTCTTTTGTTCTTATTGATTTTTTTCATTCAATCATAAACACTTCAAAGATTTTTGAGGCGGTATTTATTGTTGATTGAAAAGATATGATCTCATTATTTTTCTTAGGGTCTCTTCTCTATCTTTTCAAAAATTTCCTAAGTCAATTACCAAATCATTCTTGTACGTTTGAATCACTAATAAATTGGATTTAATAAATTCATTGAAAACTTAAGTTGGCAAACTTTGAAAACGCCATTTTCTTAATTGCAATGAAAGATGAATAGTGAAAATTTCATTGAGCTCATTGAAAGTGTTTTCAACCTACAAGATCCTTCCAACTACTAAAAATATATTTTGTTGTGAGAAATAAATAATTAAAGAATTTATTTAAATTGTTCTATAAACTATGCTACATAAACGTATTGAATGAATTGCTATTTTGGATAGAGATTTGAATGGAAAGAGTCTAAATTCAATTTTATTTGGTTGAAGAAGGATTGAAATGAAATACACATAGGCAAGCCTCATGATATCCAATACCTTAAAAATCAAAATTTCCCGTTTTTAAAGCCATTTTCTACTTGTTTCTATATTGAATTTAACAAAATGTTCTCATTGGTATTAATATTCATTCCAAAAATTAAGCAAAAAATATAGTTATTTTCAATTCAACAAATCTTTGAATTTTTCCAAAGATTCACAATGAATTATAGAATCTCACTTTCTACTTGCTTTGAAATGGTTATACAACTAAAAAGTAAATTATTATTATTACTATTATTACTATTATTATTATAGTTATTATCATTATTATATACACACAAATACCAGTATGACCATAATATGCTTGCATGTCTCACACATGTTGTATTTTCATTTCTTTGCAAAATATGTGCTTAGACAAATGCTTTTTTTGGTAAATATTCTTGAAGATTTTATGTTTTATAATAAAAATGTATTTTGAAATTATTTAGCCCAAAATTATTTTAAATATAATTATGCCTCTAAATTTTTGACACTTAGTTTTAGAATTATCTTATGCCAAATTTATTAATCATCTAAAGTAGTTGGTAAAAAGCATTTAAAATCAATATCTTTACAAAACTCAAAATTTTAGACCTTATAAGAATTAGAAGTTTGCCTAGAATATTGAAGAAATAGTCTTAACATCTAAATGCCCAAGGTATTTTTTGAGCTTTTTGGAGTTTGATCACAATGAAACAAAAAACTGAAGTATTGATAAGTTTTTTTTGGAAGTGCAATCATATAATCTTAATCTCCAAAGGACAAAGTAGTCATTGAACTACCAATCGCAAATTTGAGCAGGTTAATTTATCCTACGAAGTTAATTTTGAAAGGCTTTTTTAGGATTTGACAGAATGTGTGGACATGTACTCACTTCTTAGAAATCTAATTGATTCCCCAATTGGATGCCTAGATAAAAAGTTCTATTGCCTGAATTTTTTCATAAATTTTCTAATATACTTTAGTATGGTTGGACTTCAAAACAACTTTTTTTTCTTGCTGCTCTAAAAACAATAATATCTTTTGGCAATTTCTGTTTAAAATCTACAATTTTAAAATCCATAAGGTCAAAAATAATGAATTTTTCTAGCACATTCCTATAATAGTCTACACTATAAGAAACCCGCAATTCATGTGACGAGCACTAACTTTTCTTGACGGATTTGAGTGGACGTCCAATGCAACAAATTTATGTTTTTATGTCAACATTGATGCTACATTGGGACGTTTTTGTTGACACAAAAACATGAATTTGTTGCATTGGATGTCCACTCAAATCCGTCAAGAAAAATTAGTGCTCGTCACCTAAAACGCAGATTTCTTATAGTGCTAGAACACCATCTTTTGTACGATTGGTTTTAAAATGAAATCATTAATGTCTTGTTGCTCAAAAAAATGGTATTTTTTGATAATTTTTGCTTGAAATGTATTTCGGTCCTTCAAAGGTTCAACTAAATTTGTTATGGATTTTTAAGGAAAAGAAAATACAACAATATTATTTATGGATCAAAAGATTATAATGTTTGATCACAGGGGATTGATAAAAATTTGAATGTCTATTTGAAAGCCTTGAGTTCAATTTGAAATCTAAAATTCTAGAATGAAATATTTTTCAAATAAAAAATAAATAAATAAATAATCTATGTGCAATCTGATTTCCAAAATTAAATCATTTCAGCACACATATTGAAACTGACTTAGGATTATGGTATTTGAGGTTCATCTCCAGGAGCCCTTCACAATATGACAATATGAGATCAAGATTCGATATGCACAGCCTTACACTAATTCTTGAATAGAAAAACAATTAACAATTTTTTTTGAATATCAAATTTTGATGCTAAAAATATACTTCAAAGGACATCAAAAAAAAATACTGAAAGGGCAAGGGTTAGCCCTTGAAGATCTAAAGAGTTTGATTTGGATTGCAATATGAATTTTTATTGTATATTTGACATAGAAGGTGCAAGAATTGAAGTATATAATAGTGGAAATTGTAGCGGGACCTTGAATGAACAAACTCTTAATTCACACCATCCCAATAGTAGTTAGAATTACTTCTCTCTACAATAGTGACAAAAATTTGTATTCATCTTTAGCTGAATCAAATGATTTATGGCGATCCTAGTCTGGATTACTATTACACCTCCTACATGTTTGGTTTGAAAAACTGCAAAGTGACCAAGTATTCTATTTATATGGTGTCGTATTTGAACATAATAAGGTATGAATGCTAAAATGCCATCCAAATGAAATATGTTAATTGTTGAATTTTCAATCCAAAGTTGTACCATAGTTTAGTACATAAAACACTAAAAATATTGGAAGTCAAATATAGCACTGTATATATGGTTTTGTATTGACCGTTCATGGTTAATTTGGCCTAAAATAACTATCGGGTGTCCATGACAATTGTATATCTAAGCATGGTCCTATGTATGCTAGGAAGTTTATATGCTTTGCTAGATCCCCATGTAGGTTTTATTAGTTACTCTAAGGATTGTCATTGCAACGTTTGTAGAGAACTGTTGGTTAGTTCATTGTTAGCCTAATTGGTAACACATATAACATTAGAAAAAACCCAAATGCAATTTAAAAACATTGGAAAAACACCAGTGGAAAAATCTACTCCTTCTAAATATCTCAAAATAAATCCATGGTTTCTAGTGGCAAGTTGTAAAAGTAGCATGAATTAATTTTGAGCCAAAAGGAACATAAAATTTATGCTCAGAGTAAAAAGTAGAGAAAAGAAAAACAAACTTCAAATCAGAAAAAACAATTTTATGTGGAAAATGGAGGAAAAATAATTGGTAAAAACTCAAAAAAGACCCCCAAGGTTGTAGGGGGCCAGGGAGGATTGATACATGTATTGCCCCGTTTATAACCCCTTATAAAAAACACAAGAATTTTTTATTTGCTACATATGATGATATTTGCAAATTTTGAATTCATATTTGCAATCAGTGGTGGCTGAGGAGCCCTATGACGAGCCCTATGATATCATATTGTTCATTGTAGAAGTCTCCTTTTCAAGGATGCAAAAGAAACCCCTATCTCATTGGTTAACCCCTAAATGTCTAAGGCACCCAAATCTGGTGTTTGCAAAACTTTGAAGTTAAATAAAACATAATGAAGTTTTTATTTTTAGTAGTTTATATTTTTACAATTTTTTCTTGAGGTCTAATTTCAGCAACAAAAATCCGATCTTGGAAATAAATGATAGTGATTTTTCTATTCAAGTTTTGTACAAGGGTACCCATTGCAATCTTGACTTCCCGTAGTGTTGAGAGCTCTTGAAAATGAGCCTCAAATACACTAGATCTCGGAGAAAAAATCACTTCCAAAATTCATTTAAAAAAATTGTAGAGTAGATTTTAAGAAGCCATAAATTGATCAAGGTTATACAAGCTAGGCCCTTTAACATCATATTTTTTTGGTCACCAACTTTTTAGATTTGACTTGTGTAAAGAAGATTGAAATTTTTTTGCAGTTTTAGCACCCTCATGGTCAAACATTATAATCTTTCACTCTATAAGTGATATTGTTGTGTTTTCTTTACCTATGAGATCTCTAACATGTCTAGTTTGAATTTGTACGGTTACAATTCAAAAAAATTGATACAACTTATCAAAATGTTGGCATTTTGTTCAATTTAGAGCAAATTCCAGGAAGCCCAAAACAGGCCTTGGACATTTAAGGGTTAACCCTTGAACGCCGACGAGGACGTTGTGCGTCCTTTGAATGACAAAGAATCTTTCCCTACAAGACAGAAGTGCAACTTTTCATCCTCGGTATTAGGAGTAAGAAGGAAAGATCTTCAACAGTTCTTTGACTTCCAATGAATGTATTAAGCTTTTTCAAAGTAGATGATGTCACACGGAATCACAATACATGATTTCCATGACTACCGGTCCGTCCTTCAAGGGTTAATAATGTTATATATGTTACCAAATGGGAGATCTTTGCACCCATTTGTTGCACCTTTTTGTTGTTGTTTCTGCAGTGGTGCGTGCATCCCAGATACGAACACAATATTTTGAAATTTTCTGCCATAAAAAGATCAAATGTCGGTGCCGTGAGTGCTGCGAGCGAATCTCCAACAATTTTGTCCGTCTAATCGAGATCCTCGTCTTCTCCGCCCGTCTCTGCTTCACTGCAGTGTTCGGGAAACTTTTTGACTTTTACCGGCCAGTTTCCTTCAATTGTCAAATTGAACCGGTTTTTCAAGAATAGAATCCGGTAATTTCCTCTATTTTTTACTCAAAATAAAAATATTATAGATTTTTTCACCGATTTTCTGCCGATATTTTCAAATTGCAACCGGTTTTCTTCCAAATTCCACCGGCTAACTTTGAACTAACTGTCGGATTTTTCCGATCATTGCTTCACTGCTGCTGTGCTTGCTGCTCGAGTCTATCCATTGCTGCTTGTGATGAGCATCCACTGGGCTGGTATTCGTAGAGAAATCGCAGCACTATCCATTGACTCGGATTTGGAAGGTAGCGGTTGAACTTTTGCAGGGTTTTAGGTGCTCTTGCATGATATTTCTCTAGGGGACGAAGAAGAAATATCAAGTGGAACTCCAACCGACTTTTAGATAGAGGTTCACTTGGAGTAAGTGAAATCTTAACCCTCAAGCGCTCCCACGTCTATATTTGGGATGATGAACAGAGGGCTTCTACATCAGGAAAATTTCCCCATTGAAACAATATTGCTTCAATGGGTTCACAATAGAGTATTAAAACTTTATTGTTACAATATTAACGGAGCAACAATATAGTTTCAATGGGTCTATTGAAACTATATTGTTGCAGTTGCAGTACTATTGTCAGTACTATAACAGTAAAGTTTCTTTACTCTACTATGAACCCTATAAAACAATATTGCAACAACACTGACACAAGGGGGGTGGGTGGGTGGGTGGGTAGTAGTTCTTGATGGCATTGCAGGCCGGTATTGTTTTGTTCAATTGAGTTCTCATTCATCCAATGTATTACTTGAATCTAAAAAAGTCAACCTTCCTTAACCCTTGAACGCTGGGCTGGTGACCTTAGAAATCATCTTTTTTGGCACTGCATGACATCATCTACTTTGAAAAACCAAAAGTGCTTAGTGGAGATCAAACTATTGTAGAAGACCTCTCTTTTTTACAGCAAACTTCCGAAGATCAATAGTTGCATTTCTATCCTATATAGGAGATTCCTTGTCATTCATTGGCCGCAAAACGTCCACTTCGACGTTTAAGTTTTACCAACTAAATTCATGAAATTCCGGTATATGATGGTTCTGTACAAAGATATAAGCAATAATGTACAAAAACTCAAAAAAGGATGGAGAGGTTTAGGAGTTAACTCCTAAAGGGCCAAGCGTTCAAATTTGTTTTCTAATTTTTTGATAGTCAAATGATTTTACCTATACCAAAATTTGAATTTTTTAACCCTCAATGTTGAAGTGATTAAAAAGATAAATCCATAAGGGGTCAATTAGTCTAAAGAGATGGAATGTGCTTCATTGATTAATGAATGCAATTACTTATAGGAAATCAAAAGATAAGTATAACATAAAAATTAGAGTTGAAATAAGAGGATATTTTTAAGAATGAAACTCAAAGTGCAAAAAAAATTCAATCCATTTGTCTTTATAAATGGATTGTGAGATTTTAGTATTTAAGGCAAATAATTTTTTTTTTGCAGCTTGTTCAATACCTGAACTCTCAATTACTACCTAGCCTCTCTGTGAGTACCATTGTCCCATGTGCTTATATAATTTGGGACCACATAACTTTTGGTCCAAGCATACACTTAGAATAAAATTTGCATTTTCACAAAGCCAATACTATAAGAAACCCGTGTTTATTGGAGTGTCCAAATCAAAATACACAATGTCCGACCCCAAACCAATGATGTCTGAGAAAACATCAAGATGTCAAAGTTTTGTTTTTTTGTGGTTGCAACTTTGGGAGCTTGTGTCTCCTTCATCCAATGTTCATTTTCAGTAAAATTGTTGGATTATGTTTCCTTTGAAGTCTAGTTATTGTGATAAAATTTTCATGTCAATCCAAGTTGTTTTGAATGTTTGGAAGCAATTCAAAGTTCAAAATCGAGACATTTTTGGATCACATTGAACTTTGGTGGCTTGTTTCTTTTTCATATAGTGTCCATTTCCAATATAAATTTTTTTGGGAAAGTTTTGCATACTAGTCTAGTTTGTGTGGCTAAAACTTCATATCAATTCAAGAAGTTATGAGTGAAGTCCTAAGAAGCATTTTAGCAAAATAAAGCTCAACCTTAGATGTGTTTTTTACAACTTTTCTTCCTATTTTTTTTTACATTTTTCAAAGCCATTTTTCAAACACAATGAATCAATTGAGTGCGATTTTCTTTCACCAATGTGTTTATATTTTGATTTTGAACTACTTTGTAGTTTAGTTTTTTTCATTTGAGAAGGTTTAGAAATCCAATTTCACCTCCAAATGTATTGCTAGTTGGGAAAAATCCAGCATCTTTTTTCCATACTAAAACATTACAATCTTGCAATCTATGTAGCCAAATGACTCCAAATTTGATTCACGTCATCTACAACATACACACTACTAGTACAAAATTGTATGGTTGAGATCCTATATCTTAGTGATACTCAGACCTATAACACTTTGAAGGCAGTGATGTTCTTCAATTTCAAAAGATCATGGACCTTTAAGGGTTAATTGATTTAGTTATTTGTCCTTTTTTCCTTTTGTATCTGAGATAGTCACCAAAATTGTGAAATTTTGGTGATTGTCCCATACTGATTTCTCGACATTTGATACTCTACAAATATTTTGTATTATTGTACAAGAATGCGCTAATTTTGAATTAGGTATTATTATAATCAGGACATGTAAACCTCCATGTGTACAAATGAAAATATTTGTAAAAGTGTTTGTTGATTTTCATATCTTCTAAAATAAGTTTTTTAGTATGAGGCAGCCTAATTGTCAATGCAACCTAATTTCACTATTTTGGGTATTGTAGAAATGTCAGTCCAAGCTGTTTTGAATGTTTGGGAACAATTCAAAGTTCAAAATCGAGACAGTTTTGGATTGTATTGAACTTTGGTGGCCAAATCAATTCTATTTTCATACAATGTCCATTTTCATAAAAAAAAGATTGAGAAAGTTGAGCATGCTAATCTAATTTGTGTGGCTAAACTTCATATCAATCCAAGAAGTTATGAGTAACTGAAATGCATTTTCCTGTAGCAGGAGGTTCAACCTTAGATGTGTTTTTTGCAATTTTTCTTGCTATTCTTGTTTGACTTTTTAAAGCCATTCTGAAAACACAATGAGTCAATTGAATGATATTTTCTTTTGCAAACGTGTTTGCATCCTAATTTTGGATCATTTCATAATTTAAAGTTTTTTCATTTGAATAGGTTTAGAAATCTAATTTCACTTCCAAATGAAAATTTCAACATTCTTTTTCAACACTAAAACATTCCCATCTTGCAATCTATGTGGCCAAATGACTCCAAATTTTATTCACGTCATCTACAACATGTATACTACAAGATTGTATAATTGAGATTCATGTACCTTAATAACATTTAGACCTATAATACTTTGAAAGCAATGATGTTCTTCAATCCCAAAAGATCATGGGCCTTTAGGGATTAGTTGATTTGTTTTTTTTCCTTCCTCCCTTTTGTATCTGAGATCATCAACAAAATAGTGAAATTAGATTACCCACACTAGTTTCTCAACATTTGATACTATATGAATATTTCATATTATTTTACAAGAATGCACTACTTTTCAGAAATTAGATATTATTGTAGTTGGGATTTGTAAACTTCCATGCATGCAAATGAAAATATTTGTAAGAGTATTTGTTGATTATAATTTTTTTTTAAATAACTTTCTTAGTGTAAGGCAACCTAATTGTTAACCTTGTTCGGAGAGCTTGGTCTTTGTAGAAATCATCCTTTTCCATATAGTGTGTATCATCCACTTTAAGAAGACCAAAAGCATTCATTTGATAACAAGCTATTAGGTCTCTCTTTTTTGCACAAAATTCAAAGGATGAACAATCAAACTGAAGTCCACGATGCAAAGACTCTGTCATTCATCAGACACTTAAAGTAGACAAGCCTATTACTACCCTGATTTGAAATCTACATATATTGGGGCCAATTCCAAGAAGGGCATGTATTTTTCAAAGATGTGTGCTTGTTTCACAAATCAAACCCAAGTAGAATTATAATTTTTTTGATCAAAATTGTACTTTTTGTAAATTTTTTAAGTTTCAACCCTGAAATTACAAAATTGTTTGTGGATTAAAGTCATAAACACCATATTAACAATCCATAACCACCCTTCCATGTGTGTTATTAGCATGTAAGTATGGACCAAGGAGGGATTGACACATTATCCTTTGTGATATTAATGCTCTAATTTTATCAAAAAAGTGAATGGAATTGAATGAGTGTTGTGGCGGAAATGGGGCCAAAAGTAGGATGATAGAAATAGGAAGCTAGCGATTTTAGGCTGGTTTACCTTAGTGTCCGTGACAACGTTACAAGGTTAAGGCAACCTAATTTCACTATTTTGTGTATTGTACTGTTAGGTTGCCTTATCTGAGATGAGTTACCTCATAGATTAATGCTTGTTCCACATGAAAGTGCATGCCACTCTCTGAACCAAGCCTTAAATTGGTGCATAAATCTAAGATATACACATGTCTCTGAATTGATTGCTTCATTGTATAAAAGCAGTGAATATTTCTATAGTGTGGACTGTCGAGAAATTAGTGTGGGACAACCTAATTTCACTATTTGTGTACAGTAGGTATAATGAAGACCCCACCACTCCCAAGTCCCCAACCACTGCCTGACTTGACTTGAGCCCATCCCCAAGTACTGTACACTACACCCATTCCCTTTCCTGAAGGAACGTGTACCTCAGAAGTCTTGTCAGTGTAATAGAAAAGCACAAGTCATGCTGCTTGACGTGGAACCTAACTTATCCATGAGAAGGCACACCACTACAGTACCAAACTTTCCAAACCTTTCCAGGAATTTCCCATGTGGGCAAAATCAAAAATATGAGGATTGGTAGCTTATACTGTTCGGTGCTGGCTCATAAGCAGATTCGAAGGACACTCATTCGCTGAATTAATCTTCTTTATCCTCCATAGGAAAAAAAAATCAGAGGTTTGGAACTATAGAGAAACAATTCATCAAAGTGTAGGTTTGGGTTAAATAAAATAAAATAAAATGGAACAGTATTTGTTCAGCATTCGTGGAATGCGTTTTGTGTATAGTAGTGAGCCACTCAGCCCTGTTGGGCCCGTTCACTTCTCACAGAACCTTTTTTTTATTTTATTTTACTTAAACACATGGACAATTTCCATTGCAAAGGGAAACAATATAGCAAACCAAAAGCAACACCCCTGGCAAAATTTTCTTCACTCACATACCACTTTAATCCATAAACGATACCACGGTCATTTTTGGGTTGATGAATGAGAGAGAATCTTTGTGTGTAGGACAGAACAACAACTATTCATCCTCGAAATTTTGTGTGGAGAAGAGGAGATCCTAAATAGTAGTTTGACCTCTAGTGAGCACTTTTTGCTATTTTCAAAGTAGATGTTGTCATACAGTGCCAAAATGGATGATTTCAACGGTCACCAGCCCAACGTTCAACGGTTAACCCCGGGGTTAACCCTGTAACGTTGTTGCGGACACTAAGTATCCAATGAATGACAAATAATCTTTGCATGTAGGACAGAAGTGCGATTGTTCATCTGTGGAATTTCATGCAAAAAAGAGAGACTTTCTATAGTAGCTTGTCCTCGAATGAGTGCTTTTGGATTTGTTAAAGTAGATGATGCACACCGTATCAAAAAAGATGATTTCCGCGGAGACCAACCCGTATTTACAAGGTTAACATTGTTAACTACTCACATACTTTTAACATTGTTAGTTAGCCTAAACCATTCTTCCTTATAGCTGTAGGATAATCCTTCATTGGATTTTTGGGAGTGGATTTAGTTTAATTTGGAGAGAGTCATTGGCTAATTGGAAAGTTCCAATGCTAGTGTCATTGATTGATCAGGAAGTTGTAGAAAATCATGGGGTAGCTGGAAGGTAACAACATTGGGGGCTCTTGTTTTTTAGTAGAACAAAAGCCCCCCGCCCCCTGTCCTCTCCCCCACTAACGCTGGTTAATAAAATTATGCTTGATTCGCATTTTTTTTATGTGAATAAATGGAAGAACCATTGCATTAAAAAAAACATGTCCAATACAAGACAGCCAAGGTGAAGGCTGGACAATGAAGAGAAGTGAGCACAAACTAAAAGAGAACCAAAAACAAGCTACACACACGAGCCAGGCATTATAAGAAAATTGTGTTGCTCTCAAGAAGCTTTCACCAAAATCTAGTGAAATTAGGTTGCCTTACTTGAGATACATTACCTCAAGATCAATGCTTGTTCCGCACAGAGGCGCATGCCACTCTCTGAACCAAGCCTTGCATTGGTGCACAAATCTTCGCTATACATGTGGCTCTGACTTCAATACATCATTGGACAAAAGTATTGAATATTTCTATAGTGTGGACTGTCAAGAAATTAGTGTGGGGCAACCTAATTTCACTATTCTGTGTTGTGAGGAGGTGATTGAACCTTGTTCCAAACAATGTAAACCACTCGCGGGACTTCTCCCGTTCATTTTGCGGGGAAGTTTCTGCGCCGTAATGCCCGATTACGCGGACAAACCCGCGTAATCGGGGATTATGGATTTTTCATCCGGCTCCAATTTATCATCCAGGTTTTCATTGAATTTTGCTTGTGCTTTACGTCGGGCGATACCCTTATCGTCGGGCATTGCGCCAAATAATCGGCCCTCCTCGTCGGGCTCCGCCCTCCTCGTCGGCCGATTATTTGGCGCAATGCCCTCCTTTGCAGGGATTGCCCTATACATAACCTCCCATCCTACCAGCAATAACCGGAGAGTGAAGCCAAATGCTACAAAATTTCGTTTCAACCTTGAGTCTCAATTCAACCTTTCCCATTTGCATCCACACTCATCCATGCAGATATTATTTTTTATCACACCCAATTAGTCTGGACAGTGGGCCCTGGCTACAGTAGTACCCTGAAAACTGACCGAATCAAAAGCCCCAGCAAACGATTCCTGTGTGGTCACCCATCCCACGCAATTCCAGAATAAGAACTTATTCCGTATTATTTAGTTCACCCAGAGCTTTCAGTTGGTGCCCTAAGTGAGGAGTGTTTTTTGATCTCATTTAAAATGAAAATGAAAATGAAAATGAAAAAGAAAAAGAAAAATGAAAAAGAATTCTTTGCTTTTTCAGGTTTCAGTGTTTTCTTCTCTTTGCTCATT
The DNA here is from genome assembly GCA_963969595.1 of Neckera pumila. Lineage (NCBI taxonomy): Eukaryota > Viridiplantae > Streptophyta > Bryopsida > Hypnales > Neckeraceae > Neckera > Neckera pumila. The sequence continues at coordinate 18,700,518 of OZ018412.1, read as the reverse complement.
TTCTCTTCATTTGACCAGCTTTTGGGCTTGGTTGTTCTTTGTACTTTTTTTTTTTTTAATGCAGTGGGTCTCTCTTTTTTCTTTTTTCTTTAAATGAAAAAAAATGAAAAATGAAAATGAAAAATGAAAAAATGAAAATGAAAAATGAAATAAAATTAAAAAATTAAAATTAAAGTTAAAAAATTAAAATTAGTGGGATAACTTACTATAGTGTAGTCCACACCAATTGAATGTTTCTAGAGGTCCAGGCCAAGGATCCAGGCGGAGTGGATAAGTGCGCGGATCCGGTGGGGGCGCCGACCAGTCGCAGAGGACGTACAGTACCCACTGGGCACTTCAATGGAAGAACTCTGCCACTAACTTACATTTCTGCATGACGGACACGTGTAGATGGTACAGTCAGGCGCATTAATGGGGGGCCTTATCTGCCACCTGGAAGCGGGGCACTGGAGCACCGACGTGGATGATTTCCACGGACGAACGACTGCCATGACCCACTGACGGACTTCCGTCGGTTCAGTTGGTTGGTTCGGGACTCTGTTCGTTCGTTGTTGGATGGACGAAAAAAACTCTTTGGAGTGGGACTTCTGCACCCCTCCTCAAAGTGCGTGAAATAAGGTAGTCTTGCTCTAAAAGTGATGATGCTCTAAAAGCGACCATGACAGGTACCTTTTGCTTTCTTCAATGTACCAACAGTGTACATTTCAAGAGGTGGTCATTTTTAGTGACTACTATGATGTTTCAACTTCAAAAACTTGTAACTACCTCTACAAAGGTCCACAAAAAATGAAAGGATTTGGATTAGATGTCATTTCCATTTTTCTTCCTACTGAAATGTACTGAAAATGGTTTCAAGGAGTTTAGTATCCTTGAAAAAACAAACAGCTCTTAAATGGTTGCTTTTAGAGCACACTACCTTAAAGAAAAGGACAGCCAATGTAAGAGATTTTTGGTGAAGAAGAAAATGAATTGTTGTCTAAGGTTGAATTAGAATAGTCCATCTCGTTCAGGATTAGGAGTTTGCCTTCACAACATTGCTAATTTTCTTTTTTAATTTCCTCGTGTAAAGACAAATGTGAAAAATAGCAAGAGCAGTAGAAATATATTTTTTTTGATAAAATATGAATTTGTTAAGAAATTTTGAAGTGTGCTTCCCATCATGGCCCAAAAGGGTCTTTGGACTACCCCAAAACCAACAAAAAAAATGTATTCATAGTGCTCGTTTGGTATTCATCTTAACCCCTAAAGTCCCAAGGCTACTTTTCTGTCAAAAAACACTCAAAATTGCCATTTTTGTTGTGTTCATCCAAGAAAAAAAATAAAAAATAAAAAATAAAAAATAAAAAATAAATTAAATAAAAATATATATATATATATATATATTTTTGGAATCTAACCATAGGATCTTGTATTTCACTTGTCTGAGATCATGTGGTAAAAACTTCATGAAGTTTGACCATATAGATTGGAAGATATTAGCATTCAAAGTTTAAAAAAAAAAAAGCTTTTTTGAACACTTAGCTTGCTTGCAATTTCAGATGACTTTGATCGCCATTTGTGGAATTTTTTTGCACTATAGACTTTGAATTAAAAAAAAATAATGCTGAAAAATTGAGTTGAAAGTCTAGAAAAAAAGTTCAAAAAACACACACTTGATTTTCATTCTTTAAGAAATTATTAAGTAGAAATAGGTCCAAGATTGAAAAAAACACTAAATTTTTAATAGCTCTAAGATGGGATTGAAACACAATAATTTCAATGGTGAGATTGTTTTAGCAAGAAAATACAACCTTGTCAAACAATTTTTTTTGAAAAATTGTGAAAATTGCATTTAGAAATGAATCCTATAACTTACTTTTTCAAGAAGATGATTTAATTGCCCAAAAAACAAGATTGTCCATAACTTTCTCATTATTAGTCCAAATGGAATGAATAAAAGCTTTACGTATAGACAAAAACATAATATTTTAGAAAAAAAAAATTATTATTTTGAGTTTTTGAGTTTTTTTTGTGTTGCCCGCTAAGTTCAATTCCAAGCTTTTTGTGGTATAACTTTTGCTCCCAGTCACCAATTGAATATAATTATAGTTCCACGTAGCTAATCAGTTTTTCTATCTTGTGAAAAAGTTTATAAAGTTTCATAAAAAATTGAGATCACAGGAACTAGTCCGAAATCCAATTTGTCCCCCAAGAGAACAATGGGACTGTAGGAGTTAAGTAAGGTAAGAGACTCATAAATCGACCATCTAAGGGATAATAGACCTCTGTAGAAAACTCAGTAGAGCATAGCATTTTTCACATATTTTTGGAAGAAAGAGAAAAGAGAAATAGTTCATTGACAATTTAAATTGTAATTTCTAACTTAGAATTAATTAACAATAAATTTTCAAAGTGAAAGGTGTATAGGTAGCTATTGGTGCTCATAGACTAGACCAATCTTCAATCAAAATCAACCTTTCAATGGAGCACTTCAAACTTAGGATGTTTCTACAATTTTGGCTCTCAGAAAATGATCCACATCATGCTTTCATTTATTTTAGCCTCACATGAATGTATATTTTACTCAAGGGGATTTTAAAATACAAGAAAAAATAAAAAGCACATTGAACAAATTGCGTTCTATTTTTGGAACTCTTTGCACTATTTTTGACAGTTCTATAGGGTGATTCTAAATGCCCGCTCACAATTCAAGCCTCTTACCTTAGTCACATACTTTCTAACATGGGCTCATTATGAGGGCCTAAAAAAACCACTTCTAGAAATGAATTTACACTCAAAACAGAGTTGTCATATCGGACAGAATCAGACGAATTGGACGGAATCAGGGTTGACTGGCTGCAAACTTTGGAGGTCAATAACTTTTGCAAAAATTATTCAAATTTGACATATGAGATGTTTTTTGGCATTTACAGTTTTTGTAGATGTCGAAAAACATCTCATATGTCCGATTTGGATAATTTTTGCAAAAGTTATTGACCTCCAAAGTTTGTAGCCAGTCAACCCTGATTCTGTCCGATTCGTCCAATTCTGTCTGATATGACAACTTTGACTCAAAATGTGTCGGTTCCTATTGTAGTCATTAACCCTTAAAGTCCTAGTGTCCCTACAAGGGACAAGATGGATTTCGGGCAAATTCTTGTGAGCTTAATTTTTTGTGAAACTTTTTTAAACTTCTCACAAGATAGAAAAACTTATTATCTTTTTGGGAATATCATTTTTATTTCAATTGTTACTCAAGAGCAAAAGTTATGCTACAACAACTTCAAAACGGGATAGAATGGGCAGAAAAAAATCCACAAGAAATTATATTTTTGTCTAAATGGGAAGCTTCGATTCACTCCATCAGTAATGTGAAAGTTATAGAGTTTCTTGTATTGCGGACAATCAAAGCATCTTTTGAATTTATTTTTTCCACTTTAAATGCTAATTATGTCTTTCAATTTGTATGGTCAAAGATCACAAATATTTTGCCACATGATTTGGAAGAAATTTAGTGCAAGATCCTATGGTTAGATTCAAAAAAAAGTATTTTTTTAATTTCTTGGATGAAGGCAGCAAAAGTGGTAGTTTTGAGTGGTATTTGACTAAAAAATGGCCTTGGGACTTTAAAGGCTAATTACTCCATTACTATCATCTAAAACATTGATTGTGACCCAAATCTCATTTATTGAAAAAACACATCCTATAATGGGTTCATTTCCTAGGTGCCACAATGAATTTTTTGATCTTAATCCCTAAAGTCCCATTGTCCCCTTGGGGGACAAATCAAATTTTGGGCAGGTTCCTGTGACCTCAGTATTTAGAGAAACTTTTTGAAACTTTCCATAAGATAGAAAAGCTGATTACCTTTATGGGAATATAATTTTTATTTCAATTGGTGCCCGGGAGCAAAAGTATTACCACAAAATGCCTCAAACGGAACTCGGCGGGCAGCACAAATTTTTTTGCAAGAAGTCAAAATAATTTATTTATTTTCTTTGAAATTTTATATTCTTGTCTACATGTGAAAATTTGATTCATTTTATTTGGACTAATAATGAGAAAGTTAAAGATAATTTTGTTTTTTGGGCAATCTAAGCATCTTCTTGAATTTTTTTTTTGTAGGATTCATTTTTTAATACAATTTTAAAAAATTTCACAATTTTTTTTGAGAATGTTGTGTTTGGTTTCTAAAAGAGTCTCACCATTGGGATTATTGTGTTTCAATCCCATCTAAGAGCTATTAGCGATTTAGTTTTTTTTTCAAGCTTAGACCTACTTCTACCTAACAATTTTTTAAAGAATGAAAATCAAGTGTGTGTTTTTTAAATAAAAATTCTAGACTTTCAGCTCACATCTTCAACATAATTTTTTTTTAAATTCAAAGTCTATAGTGCAAAAAATTTCTACAAATGGCGGTCAAAGTCATCTGAAATTGCAGGCCAGTGTTCAAAAAAACTTTCTTTTTCAACTTTGAATGCTAATATCTTCCAATGTATATGGTCAAATTTCATGAAATTTTTACCACATGATCTTTGGCAAGTGAAGTACAAGATCCTCCGGTTCAATTCTAAAAAAATGTTTTTTTTGTCTCTTGGATGAATGCAACAAAAATGGCAAATTTTAGTCTTTTTTGACAAAAAAATGGCCTTGGGACTTCAGGGGTTAATGGGTTGTTCTACGTTATAGGAGGGAATAAATTACCTCTAATTTTGGAATGAAACTATTAGCAAGATCACTCTTCAAAAATCATTACAAGGAATTGCAAATTGTTCCAAAATGTTTATATTATATGCTTCATCTATCTCATTGATAAATTATTTGATTATTTTTTTAGCTTCTTTATTGAAAATTAGATTGAATGAAGTGCATTTTTTCAAAATAATTTTACCACTAGATGGTTCAACATTTAGAGAATAATCAATGTAGCATTGGTCCATTGGAAGAAAATGTCTCCCTTGTCTTGTGGGATCAATGGTGCTATTATGTAAGCCCAAAAATGCAAGCTTTGAGCACTGAGCCTACAATATAGGTCTCTATAATATAGATACCACTAACTATAGAAGGTGTATATATTATAAACACCTATAATATGGTATTTGTAACATATAAAACCTATAATCTTAGATAGTTTCTATAATATATATATACCTATATTATAGGTGTGTAGTATTCTAGGCTCATGGGGCTTACACTCCTATGCTCATATAATAGCAACCCTCCTTGTAGGATGGTTGAAACTTCCAAATTCTAAATCATTTTTATATGTAAGTAAATGCAGGAAAAGGTGATAGAAATGAATGTTATATTTTTTGAGTTGTATGAGTTTGTGATGAATTTTGAAGTGTATTGTCCTAATAGATCAATATGATGTTAGATCCTCTCTAAATCAATAGAAAATTGTATTCTAAAATGGCCACAGTGCAATCCTTAAATGACTATGACATCAGTTATTTAAAGTAGCCATTTTACATAATGATCCCATACCCAAAAGGCAATCTCATAATGGCCAACACTTATTCAAAAATGAAGGTTCAAGACAAATTGCATGAGCCAAATGAACCCATTCTATTTGTTTGGAATGGAAAAAGTGTCTAGAATGGTCATTCTTTTCCATTTTGTCACCTTCCATAGAAATTATGGACTACATAAAGTTTGAGATATGGTAGGCTCAAAAGTATTATTGGACTAAATGCTAACCGCAAAAATAAAAATAAAAATAAGTCTAAAGGTGATTTAAGGACTTTAGAAGAGATGAAATACAACAATGAATTAAAATCTTTTTTGGAATATCCATCTGAATTTTCTCATCTTTTGTCCCACACACAGGCAAATGAATTGGAGGTGATAGCATTTGAATTTTGTTTTTGACAAAGAAATTTTTTTTTTGTGAATTTTTGAAGCGTGCAACTCAAACAACCATAAATAATCACTAAATGCCACCACCCCACTTCAAAAAACAAAACAAAATATTCAAACATGAATTAAGGACCTATTTGTTCAAAATCTAGACTTATACAAAAATGCATATCCAAATCCATGAGTTTTGAGAGGCTATATGATAGTGAGAAAAAATAATGAATTTTTTGTGATATAATTAATTAAGCACTATATATTCAAAAAGTTTCATTTTATCGTTGTGTTTTAAAAGAGGACAAAAATCTAAGTAACATAAAATACAATAGTTTAGCATAAAAAGCGTATAAGAAGTAGTTCTTTTGATAATTATCAATATTAATGTTGTAAAGAACAATTATCTTTCAAAATTTGGGTAGATGGTTTTCTTTTGAAAATAAGACAATAATAACAATTTACAATGCAACGATTAGATTTGACATCACTAGAATGTATGCTTTAAGAGAATAAAAAAATAATAATTATGTGAAGCTTTAATTGGGTTGACTTTTAGTTTAAAATAACATTCAAATATGAGTTCATATTTCAAATCAAAAGATATCAATGTTTTATTTGTTATTGTTGAAAACTTTATTACAATGAAATATTTTGTCAACATCATCTCATTTCAAATCCATTCCAAAAAATTCACGAAAAAATATCAAAGTTTTTTGGAACCAACTTTATAAGGAAAATTTATAATGTAAGTTTTAATAATAAATTAAAACATTGGTAGCAACAATAATAGATTTAGTTGTACAAATTCAATATTAAAAATTTTAAATTTGTAAATTAATTGCAAAATATTCCTACATATAGAACTTTTTGATATATTTTTGTAAGCTCTAAAGAACAAAGACACTACACATCTTTTTGGATTAACCCTTAAATACTCAAAGAGAAAAATAATGGATAATGAATGGTCAATCATTTTTTTCCACATAAAAGACAAGTGATTTTCACCTAAATTTTTGTAATTACATTTGTTGATGTTATATTTGACACTTGAGTTCATTTCAAGCTATAGTAACTATTTTCTAATTAAATAAGGGATAATGTCCCAAAAAAAAATCTTCTATGCAGTACTCATTCTGTCTCAAAATAAATCTATAGTACTCCCATAATTTTCCATTACTGGTAGATCCCACAAATTTATTTTGATATAAAGGGAGTATATTTTACTACCTCCATCCCAAAATGATCCTCCTTTTAGACAAAATGTTCTCAGATTTTGTAGCTTTTTGTTCTCAGATTTTGAATTTATAGAAAAAAAAATTTACATCTACAAAATAGACTGCAATACAAATCCACAGGCAGTGGTTTCATCAAATTCCAAATTAAACTCCGCCTTGTGGAATGTTTCAAAGTTAAGTGGTGTAGTGTAGTTTATGGCTCGTTTTTTTGTGTTTAGTTTGGGCATAGACTAAAAAGTCAGCCAACCAATATGCTTCTTGCCCACTTCATAAAGGGCAGATCCACCTCATAAAGGGCAGATCCAAGGAGTTCAAGGAGAAGACAAGTGTCCCATTCTTTTTTCTCTTGTTTACACTACTCAAATTTTAGTGACCACCGTGCATTGCAAACTTGACCATGAATTGTAAAATTCTTGGATGTTATGAAATTTTACATGTATATTTTCAACTCTCTTATCTTTCACTGAGCACCAAAAAACATCATTTTTGAATATTCTCTCAAAGATATGCTCCTTCAACAGAGTTGTCATATCAGACAGAATCGGACGAATCGGACGGAATCAGGGTTGACTGGCTGCAAACTATGGAGGCCAATAACTTTTGCAAAAATGATCCAAATTAGACATATGAGATGTTTTTCAGCATCTAAAGAAACTGTAGATGCTGAAAAACATCTCATATGTCTAATTTGGATAATTTTTGCAAAAGTTATTGGCCTCCATAGTTTGCAGCCAGTCAACCCTGATTCCGTCTGATTCGTCTGATTCTATCCGATATGACAACTCTGCTTCAAAGTGCACTACCTCGTATTTCTATTGACCTAAGAAAACTTCAAAATTAAATATCTTCTAGATCGTGTAGTCAAATAATTTGAATTTCTTTGAGATGCTCAATTTCAATGTTAACTTCAAGATAATATGGTTACATTCTATATAATCTCATGGAAAAATGAGCAAGAATTGCTCAAATAGTTAGCAATTTTGGCCCATTTTAAAAGAATATCCCCCCTTAGGTCATTAGGGGCTAATGAATTTGTCCATCTAGTACTAGAATTTTCCATCCAGGCAGGTTGTTGAATAGTTCTATAAATTGAATCTAGTAACAATAAACTCCTAAGATCCATATCTAGGACCCAATCTTAGAAGAAAAAAATATTAAATACGAAGTATTATTCTCCTAGGTATCTTACTTATAATTGAGTGCACATGATTTAGTACACTGTATATTAGCTCTAAGTTATTTCTAAATTTTTGACAGTGTGAATTAAAACCTCCTTGTGTTTACGTCTCACGTTGTTTGCTAAGTTTTTCTAAATGCCCCCCCCCCCCCCCCCCCCCTTCCCCGTAGTTTGAGTTGTAATACATCATCATTTGCATGCATAAGTATTAATTACTACATGCACTTGGAGCCCAGAAGTATCTAAAACTTACACAAAGCATAAGGCATTCATGGTGGTTAGATTAGGCAGTGCTTTGTAAAAGTTGTTGTATGACAAATCTCTGCCAACACTAAAACCATTTAAAAAAAAATTAGTAGTTGGAAGGTTTGATGATTGTGATGCAATGGTATACTAACCTAGAAGAGTTTCACATTGTAGAGACCAAATCACACAATAGTCGGCCTTACTCAAACACAGAGCAAACCCTAATACAAAGATGTGAACCCAAGCTTCCACTTAGGAAGTGTAACAAAATGAATACTCAATGTAGGGTACAACAACTCAAAAGACTTGAAGGCTGGTGACATTTGCAAGATTTGGCAGAGTTCCGTTGAGCTTATTGAATGAAAGATCCATGCATGCAATTAGAACCAAGGCGGACAATTTGGCCACCGGTTACCTTAAACAGAAAGCAAATCAACATGATTAGCAGCTAAACGCCTTGATGTTGAGCATCCCAAATTCAAAACCCTAAATCAAAATCTCGTAATTGGATGAGTTGGTTCAAATTCTAAAAGGCATCTTCTAGTATCAGTCCGTCAAGGTCATTGCTATCAAGGTTGATTGTCTAGGCAAGGTCTAAACCAATTGTCCCTCGGGTTCATATTCTAGAGCCTCAAGAAGTCCAAAATTTTGCTAAAGAAACCATTGTTATGAAGATCCTTGCAAAAAGATCGATCAAGAATAACATTTTTGAACATGTCAGATTCACATCATCAAAATATTTGAGACTACAAGTGAGATTCTAGACTAACTTAAATGTTCTTGAAAATTCTATAAACCAACAAGTACAACAATAGAAGTGATTTCTCAATTGGATGTAATAATGTTTCAATCAATAAAGGTGCCATGCATCCTCTTCAATCACACTTGTACTCTGTACTTGCTAGAATCTATCAAGAATTAGACTCTTACAAGTTGTATAAGACAAGCATAGAATCCAATATGTCGAGAAGAATTCCATTAAGATGAGGGTTTCCTGTCAACTCTCTGTAACACCACGTCCATCCACAAGCAAGTATTACCTTCAATGACCATGACAATGAACAAGGGTATCAACCAATTAAAGAGATACCATGCGGTACTCCATAATTGGTTTCATGTACATAAAAAAACAAATGAAAATGAAAAACCAGGCTCAAAAGCTTATTGTAGTGTGCTTGGGGCGCCTTACCCTTGAATTGCCCTTTGTGCGTCTGTAGCAATGCTTTTTCCTTTCGAAATACCAACTTTGATAGCGGCAAGCAAGCTTGGAATATAGATTGTAAGGGTCCTCAATAGTAGTTCAGAGGTTCTTTGACAACTGCTTTGACAGTCTTAGAATTCATGATCTTTGAAAGTACCCATTTGCGCTACTCTACAAATCAGTCCTATGTAAATTCTTTGTAGGAGATATATTTATTGTCTTGGAAAGTACCAATTTAAGGGGTAGCGTGAGCTAGCCCCCAAACCACCGTTGGACCTAACAATGGTTTGGAAGGTAGCTCGCGCTACCCCCTAAATTGGTACTTTATAAATTCTTTGCAAGAGATGTATTTTTTGTTTTGAAAAGTATTGATTTAAGGGGTAGTTTGCTCTACCCCCTAAGTTGGTATTTCAAAACAACTAATCTTATTAGTTTTTGTTGACTCCCAACTTTTTCTATTACGCAACAGCCGATTGAAGGCCGTGGAGAACCAAATGCGCCACAGATGCGCTAAGTCTAAGGTACAACTTCTTACCTTTAAATTTTTTTTCAAACGACAAGCTATGTCAAGGTACCTCTAATTACAACAATAATCCATCTTTTATGTAATTCAAATTTTATCCAAAATTTATCTTAATTGATTTTGTAGGTGCTATGTGTAAAGAAAGCATAAGTGACGAGGGCGGGGTATACGCAAGGGACAAATTGAACGCGAGTAGCTAAAGGTATGATTTCTAGCCTTAGTTTTTCATTTTATGTTGCCTTTTACAATACTATAACCAATTATGGGGGTATTGGGAGGTCCCCCCTAAACCACTGTCGGACCCGGAGTAGTGATCCTTCTTGTTGCTTACACATTGATTTTGCAATCGGCCACAACCGTAAAGTGAGAGAGGAGCAAGCCTGAAGCATCCATAGATCATTGCAAGGTAGTAGGCTGTAAAAGTGACCTTCTCCTTCAAACCGACCCTATAATTAGTTGTAGAATGGATTGGAGGTGATCTTTGAATGGACCACTTTGGCTATTGAATGCATCAAGGAAAAATTGTTTTTCTATTGCAAGAGTCAATCATTGACCTGGATTTCCTCAAATCACTTTAGAAGTTGCAAGGGTACGGATTTGGGGAGACCTAGGGGTTACAAATAGGTACCTACAACAAAAATCTTTGAAAATTCATAACTAATTCAAAAATGCTTCAAAATACATGAAACCACTTGTGTTACGTTCAACATCTATTTTTCTTTCTCAAAAAAATGATCTAAAAATATTTTTATCATGCAAACCTATGAAAATGGCAAATCAGCCCTTAAAGGGTCGCTTCTAGAGCCTACTACCTTATTGCAGCTGACTAATAGTGCGAGAGATTTATGAGTGCATGCATTAATTACCTCATAGACAGGGCATGTTCGTTCATATTGGTGGGCATGCCATACGTTACAAGATCAACCTTGTATTTTTGCCATAGCTTTTGTAATTGGTCTCCAACACCAATCATTGTGACCGATTTTGGGAGTAGTACGAGCTACCTCCAAAATTGGTCATTTCTAAAATTAATCAATATTTGTTCTTAGTTTTTCTAGACTAAATTTGCCTATGATTTGATGTTTGGAGGTGTGGTGTCTGAGGCGGAATTGATTTCTGGGTTTATAAGGTAGTAAGTTCTAAAAGTGACCCTTTAAGGGCTGATTCATCTTTTTCATAGTTATTCATGATCAAAAGTATTTTTAGATCATTTTTCTAAGAAAGAAAAATAGATGTTGAACGTAATACAAGTGGTTTCATACTGTTTGAAGCATTTTTTGAATTAGTTATGAATTTTCAAAGATTTTTGTTGTAGGTACCTATTTGTGACCCCTAGGTCTCCCCAAATCCGTACCCTTGCAACTTCTAAAGTGATTTGAGGAAATCCAGGTCAATGATTGGCTCTTGCAATAGAAAAACAATTTTTCCTTGATGCATTCAATAGCTAAAGTGGTCCATTCCAGGATCACCTCCAATTCATTCTACAACTAATTATAGGGTCGGTTTGAAGGAGAGGGTCGCTTTTAAAGCTCACTACCTTAGAGGGGGTTTGCATGGTAGAGCATTGAGGAAAAGGTTGGTTTTTTTTTGGGAAATGGTGGCCTAAAGTTTTGGAGGATTTGAATAAGATTTGGAGGATTTGAATAAAGGCGCAAGTGTAGTCTGACTTGGCATTGCACCCTTCGCCTGTGCTATTGGAAGCATTTGTAAGCATTTTTGAAGGTAATGGCTCTGTTTCGATGATTTGGTCTTGGTTGCTTATGGGAGTGGATTTGGAGTGTTTACGGTTGTGGTGGACCGGTGGGTTTGGGTTTTCAAGTTCAGCAAGTCATTGTGTTGGTCCACGCTTTGAAATACCGAACTTAGATTGACAGAATTGTTGTCAGAAAGTTGCCTATTCTTTGTCAATTTTCATAGGATAAATAACTTCTGTGGAGTGGGATGTCTGAATTGCTTGGGTGGTATCAGACAGCACTAGTTGAAGACCTTTGACGACAGCGAATCATATCATTTGTTTTATGATCCTTCACAAGCTTCAGCAGCCATACTCGGTGAAGTATTTCGCGATTGGATTTGTGTTTCAGTTGACTGCAGATGAAAATTTAGCATGGCTACAACATAACCCGATTTTGCTACTGAAGGGTGCAAGCAATGCTGCTCAAAGCGTAAGCACAAATTACTCAGTTTGCATTCTCGTCACTACTTTCGATTATTTTGGGATGCAGTTCTAGAACATTGATCATGAGGATGAATATTCCTTCCTGCATTCACCACTTTAAAATCATTTGTCCTTCAAACCCATTGTGGATACCATGCTTTCATCTTCTGGAATTAGTTTGAACATACTGTACAGTACAGGCTTGGCTTTCATGCAGCGTTGCGGAAGCAATGGCTGTGTTTGCAATTCCTCAAGACACGGAGATCTGAAGACAGGAATCAAATTGAACTGAGTGACTCATTAAATGAGTGGCTTTGAAATAGTCTCCCTGTCAGTGTTGATTGCATTCGGCTGTAGCTAACTGCATTGTGTGTGCAATTGCCAGCAGGCCGTTTGTCCTTGGCTCCATCAACATTGTCACTCCAAAGCGCGTTTTGCCTGGCCAGGGTAACCTACGAACACTTGGGGAGGTCTCTCCTCCGGCGGTCCAAATTCGATCTGGGAAGACGACGAAGAGCAACCAGTCAGTGTCTAAATATTACCATTGACAATGGTTGAGAAGGTCGATCTATTATGAGACTCGGAAGACTCGGAAATTGGAATGTTAGAAAGCCTAGGAGCACAACATTATGCAATTTAAATTATGTGAGACACAGTAAAGTTTGCGTGTTTGCAGAATCTTCAAAGTACTATTTCAGGGAAGCTTACCCGGCTTTCCAGAGCTAATGCCACTAGCAGGTAACCCTTTTTAGTTTCTGTTTTGAAAAATTTCTGCGTTCTTCGTTTCTCCAATGGTCGATTAGGTTTGGAAGTAATTGAAATGTTGATGTGCTCAGGGGAATCGGTTTATGTGATTATGATTCATGATGATGGATGTACTGCTCCTTGAATATCTTCCGAGTTTAAATCCATTGATTCTTTGGTTGATTGTGTTTGGTGCAGGGCCAAAGACTTTGCAGCCGGCAAGGAAAACACTCGTCTTTGATGTTAGTATCATGCGCATTGCCAACCATTTAGTTAATTAACATTAACATTAAGATAGTTAACATTAACTTAAGAGTAATTGAACATCATCTTTCTATGTTCTATTAAACCAGTACCAATTTATTATTACAAACTCAGTGAATTTGAAAAACGGAATTTTTGAAATGAAACTGATCAGTTCGCTTCTTCTCTGCTTCTAGGTGAGTGGAAGCAATGGTCATCACCTGCCAACTAGGTGCACGATGTGATCTCGGAGATTTTGATGGCAAACGAATATGCAAAGCAGATTCCAACACTGGTTGCCGACGCACTTCACAGGGCCTGTGAAGACAAAGCAGCCTGTCACTCATGTTCCGGAAACAAAGAAGCGGGTTTCCAAAGATGGAAAACCTTTAAGATATAGAGTTTTCAAGCAAGGCCCAGGTGCAGAGGACCATGATTGGCAAACTCTAGCCCTCAAAGTCTGTAAACAATTTCAAGGTAATCTTCCCCTCGGAAAACACTGCCTAACCGGCCAAGCTAACTCGAACCTTGTCCCCATGCCTGGGTGCCCGGAGCCCTGAGCAGAAGAGAGCAAGTCAAGAGCTGTTCACCTCTCCTAATGGAAGAGTATGATGACGCAAACTGTAGATGATGATGCTAACTATTTTTTGTTTTTTATAATGACCAATTCAATTGACCTTATTGTGGAGTCTGCTAGTCCCAAGTCTGCCAGTGGAGTTTTTGCAACTATGATGCACATCCAGTGGGGACAGTTGCAGCTCCCAATTTGTCAATCAGGTGCTGCAGGCCTCTTTTGTGAAGGTGAAGTGAACAATCGGCCCCGCCTGCAATAATCATAGAAGGCCTCTCGGTCCAGTTAGAAGAAACCCCTTCCAAGGTCTAACCAACCAAGGAATCAAACAAGGGACTCACACCAACATCAGGTGACATTCAAAAGAGAAGGCTCTACCAAGGCTGCTGCTCCGAACCCACAACGAGAACAGAATGCCAAAAAAGCCTCGTGCTATGTGGAAATGCTGCCTGTGGATAAAAACTATTGATGATGATGCGAACTACTTCGTTGTTCCTGCGAAGCATTTCAAATGGAAACGCTCTCAACCGGACTTTATCTCACAAAAATTCAGGTACCATATTACAGTTCTGCTTTCAAGTGCATTTTGTGGTTTATTTCCCGCTGTCACTATTATACATGAGCATGGCTTTTGGAAGTTACCCAAGCAAAAAACAGAAAGTCCATTTCGGAATTAACAGTTGCCATTATAGTAACTTCCAGCAAAAAATTTGGTCATCAAAATATGTGTATGGGTAGATACATTCTGTTACCTGCATTGAGGTTTCCTAGATGCTTTGTTCAATTTCAATATATGTGAGAATGACCCCTTTTGGCCATTTGGCACTTCTGAAATTATACTATGATCTGTGCGCAGTATCACTCCTGCAAAAGGCTGGATGTCTTCCAAAGCCGTGAAGCAAGCGAGAGTCTGTGAGCTGGAGAGGTGAACCTTTTAAACCATGGAGCATATGCCAAGAGATTGCAAATGATGTGTAGATGTAAAATTACTATCAATGTTACAATTGTTGCATATTGATAATTCTGGTAGAAAATGACAACGTAGGTGTATGCCTCCCTATATGTATAAGCGAGCTTGTTATGGATTTGGTTTCCAGTTTGTGGAAGTTCATCTCAACTTTGCACAACTGTATTTTTAAGCTGATGACTAGTGATTGCTACCAGAGGGGTTCATGATGTTACGGTGCCATTCACAAACTGCTTGTGAATGTCATTTGTTTCAAATGGAAGTGATTAAAGTGGCTGAGTTTTGTCACTCGATTGTCCAGTTACATCAATTTTCATTCCAAGTCACTTGGTCTTCCTAAGAGCTACTTCATTTGAACCGGCAATCATGATGAAGCATGGTTTTCTTTGTTAACCAATGTCACCGGTGTTTGCACGGAACACGTTTACAAATGACCACGAGCACCAGGCTTGTTCACTAGAAGAGTTGTACCATAAATTCAAGGTAATTTTTCCTTCCAATGATTGAGTGTCATTGAAGGAGCTATCTAACCAAACCAGCGTTGTATCAGTTGAACAGGGGTTTTAACGGGATCCATAAGGTAGGAGGCTCATAAACCGCTCATCTAAGGGCTAGTCCGCCATTTTCATGTATTTCCTTAGATAGAAATCAAGGCCAATGATTGGCTCTTGCAACAAAGAAATATTTTTTTTCTAGATTCAATCAATGACTAAAGTGGTCCATTTAAAAACCACCTCATATCCATTCACTACCATTTTATAGAGTTGATTTGAAGAAGCCGGTCGCTTTTAGAGCAAGCTACTTTAGTACATCATGTTTCAAACATCTACAGTTTTCCATAATAAGTTCCTTTAAATTTTTGGTCCACTCAATATCCCTATTTAGTGTGGAAGAGCAAATTGAAAATGTGGCTCATGTATTCAAGATCTACTACCCACTAAAACCAATTATTGAAATAGCATATTCCTTGGTTTCGTTGAGATGTTCTTATTGGGGTATTAGTGGATAGAAGCAGTGTTGGTGGTACCAAGACAAAATATAGGTACTATTGCAAGCATCTTCTGAACTTTTTGAGATTTTTAGATTGCACTAGAGGTCACCTCTAATTTCCAACATAGACATCCACAAAAGGACATTGACTCTCTCATTCATGCCATTGAGAATGCTTTTTGGAATATGGAAGAGGAAAAGTTGAACAACATTCTCTTCTCTTAGCAGTAATGTATGGTCCAAGTCATGCTATCAGATGGCAACAATCACTACCATTAGTTGCACATGGGCATGGAAAAGATGCAATGTCAAGGGGAACTACCATTCACTCTACAATGTGCAAATGACACCATCAAATAAGCACGCCCGGAGTTTCATTTCCATGAACCATTGAAACGCCAATGGGACAAGTATGTTTAGAAATCCCAGATTTATTTCAGAACGGAGGGAGTATGAGATTGCCAATATTTGGATGAAGTTTACTATTTTCAGGTAACATTACATTATGGACAAGTAAAGGATGGATGATCAAAATTCAATGCTTTGTCTGATCTGTTTCAATTCAAGGGTACCACCAAGAAAACAAAGGATATTCACTAGTCTGCAAGCTTCCAAATTTGACATGATTAAGGTACTGCAGCCCATTGTGGTCAAAATTAGGAGTTTGCCATCATCCCATCACCAAACTTTTTCAGTTTTTTTACCATGTGAAGACAAGTATGAGAATTTGTGAAGGCAATTGAAATCATAATTTTCAAACAGGGTATGAATTAGCTATGAATTTCTCAAGTGTTCAACCCAAAGAAGTCGACAGGCTATCCCCAAACCAACTCCAAGTGTATCCATAATGCTCACCTACCTCTTCTAAAGGAGACAATTTTTTTTTATATGTGGATGACCATAAAAAGTCACTTCCTACAATGACTTACACTGAAATTACTGCATGTTCCTAATAGGGTCACTAATTACTCCAGTGAAGTTAAGTGAGATGTTGATTGTGGTCAGAAAAACCACAATGGGGTCATTGTGTGTCCCCCATGGGTCATTTGACCACAATGGGCTGCCTTACCTTACATTCTGCAACATTGAGTTATATGGCTTCCATACAGTAACTGATGGCGTGATCATCACAACGTCGATTTGAAGGGCTACAGCAACTTACTGTAGTGGTCAGAAGTCAGGACCTGTTCTGTAATCTGTCAAACTTCACCGTCAAAAATCGGTACAGTCAGTAATAAGTACAGTACAGTGAGTGACCTTAGCTTCACTGTCCAATTTGGGTACAGTACTATTGTATCGTCTTTAAGCGTCCTGACTCGCATGCCACAGTAGGACATTATGGGTCTGCAAGGTTTCCCATTTGGCGATGGAAAACTGCTGTCATTTGCAGGCGCGACTTTGCTCAACAATACTCTCTTTTACTTCTATAGATGTAGTAAGGAGCGTAAATTACTCATTAGTCAGGATTTCCAAGATTCCTGGTGCAAAAATGGAGTCTTCTGCTCTGGTAGTTTTTACAGGCCCAAGTGGCAGCTATCGCTTAACCTTCTTCCCAGGTTACCCCGTCCGCGGGAACCGGATTGATCGTTCATCTTTCACGTGTTTTTTTTAATGCAATGGTCACTATCTCTTTGAAAAAAAACAAAAAAGACTCATAGGCTGCACTGAAAATCAGCACTCTCATACACAAAGTTCCCCACCCAAGGTGTTAGAATGAAAAGAAATGGAGTTGCAATTGTGTTTAAAACTATGAAAATAAAATAAAATAAATAACCAACAAGCAATGGGAATTGTCCATGTATTTCAAAGAAGAGAAAATAATGATTACCTTGTCAGAGAAACAAATTAACATGTGATGTGAGCTTAGAAGCACGTCACCAATACCCAAATGGCCAATGGTTCTTTGATGAACCACCACATTCATTACTGACAATTTTCAATAGATAAGGTAGAGCCACCTATAACCGACCAAATAAGGAATTCCAACATGATCTAGAGTAGTGAAGGCAAAGCAAATATTTTTCAGAGGTACATCAATAGAAATTACAAGGATTGCAAAAAATTCGGTAATTTTATCGCTTGAATTGAAATTACTAGGAATTTTGGGAGGCAAAAAGTGCTTTAGTTCCATGGCCAACCTCTAGACTCTTCCAATGCCGATCATTCAATAACTTTTTTCCTAATCATTATTTTCTACTTTCTTTCTCACAACTTGAGACATGTGTCATGTATTTATTAGTTCCAACTTTGAAAAGGAAAAAAAAACTTTCTAAACTTGGTCAAGAATATGTGCATCTATAGGTTGGAAATGGGTCATTGGATGGGAATGGGTGGCTCTACCTTCAATACACCATTTAAAGGTTTAATCTAGGGTGCACTTTAAGGCACTGCGCCATAATGGGGGTACCCACCATAACTGATGGCGTGATCATCAAAACGTCGATTTGAAGGGCTACAGTAACTTACTGTAGTGGTCAGAAGTCAGGACCTGTTCTGTAATCTGTCAAACTTCACCGTCAAAAATCGGTGCAGTCAATAAGCCACTATATCCATACCTTAAATTTGGTTGGCTCGCTGTTTGTTTGTTTTGTCCAGACTTCGTTATCTAGTTTAGACTTTGCTATGAGTCAAGCTTACAGAAGTTCTGGATAATTTCCAAATCAATATATGATCAAATTAAGAAGTAAGTCTATGACCTAATACTATCTTAGGCACTTTTTCTTTCACAAGAAGTGACCTACATCAATGGACAAAATGGTGGTACATGTTAAATCAGCAAGTACTACACCTAACCTGTACAAACTACCTACTGTTTGAACCAAATCCAGCTCCTGATTTTGTATTCAAGTAGCGCTTGCATATATAATATCAAAAAAGCTTAATGTCTTAAAACCATTAATTGACTTCAATAATACCCCTTGCAAAAGGGTGGCTATGAATTATTCGGATTTGTGTATGCATTAATGGGCTGCATGGTCTGTCCAATAACTCCCCAGGCTGAACGAACCAAATTTGGGGTAGAAGAGTGTTAAAGCAGTAACACAACAACCACCCAAACTTGCTTTTGTGCTCCGCTCTTGTAATTCCAAGCTAGCTTATTGCCGTTTGTTTGCCATCTCCTGAGAGTTGTGGTTGTAGACAATTTGGTGCTGGAAAAAGTGGTAGAAACTGATTAGCATGGAGCATTTACAAAATGTTGCTCAGAGCTCTACGGGTCCACAGGTCATTATGCTGTTTTGTCACTTGGTTAAAATTGTCTTCTTGTTTTAAGTTGGTAAATTCTTGTGAAGGCTATAACATGCAATGTGGGCTGAAGACACCCGTTGCACCTCACTAACTTGGCATTGGTTTGTTTTGGTTTTTGGGATGGACACATGTGAGGTCCACATCCTCTTGAAGTTTCCAATTTATTTTTGCAAGAGACGATTTCTACCTATTTTTGACTACATTTGAAAGGAGCTAATGTTAGTACCTATATTCTATACTCAAGCTTTGTGTACAACAACTTAGAATGTATATTGGCATTACTCTTAAATATACTCTCAACGGTACTAGATAATTTTGGTTTGGTTTCATATTTGGCAAATAGAGAAACCACTAATGTTTTAGCTACTTAGCAATAGCAACAGATGGGACTTGTTGTTCTACTAAGTTCAAGGTGATGGTTGCCTCAACTAGTGAAGTGGAGAATTACAGTTGTGATAGAAAGACTCAAGTGCAGACTTGCAGTTTGATCGATATGGTCTAAACTTGATTACAAGCTTTTCTAATGGCCACACAGTGTACATATACCTTGATTTGGTATATTTTATAGTTGATTAAATCCTTGATATTGATCATATATCTCATTGAGACGGGAAGACCTAATGGCACCCTCATACTAGGATGTGATGTACACCAAAATATTGATTACTGATTTATTGTTGAGTTGAATCAACATAGCAAAAGGACCCGTATAGCGCTGGTACTTGCATCGATTTTTATAGACTCGGATTATACAATCACTTTGGATAAATATCAATTACCAAAGTTGAGTTCAAAAACAATGGGATGAATCATAGACAAAATAAGAATCAAAATTGTGCCCTAAAATGACAAGGATGTTCCAGAAAAGTTAAGTTTATTTGTTTGTTTGTTTGTTTGTTTTATTTTCCAAGATTCTTTAGTCAAGTTCAAGTGGCTAGAATCATTCTCAGGACACACTTACTTTAAGATAGCCCTATGGAAAACAAAGAAAATATACATGATAAAAATAGACAAATATCTTTGATATGACATATTTACTATTATAAATTTCGCCATATGAGGAGTCTAATCTCTCTATATTTTGGAAATTTAGGAAGAAATAGACCTCTTAACTAGTCTACTTCCTACCTATTTATTTGACCAAAAAGAGTTAGAGTGCTTGATTATTATACTCTCTACTTTTTTGAGTAAGAAAATATAGTTTTTTTGATTATTCTACTCTCTATTTCTTTGATTTAGAGTAAATAAGATCATTAAGAAGGGTAATAAAAATTTCCACCCTCCCACCCATGAAGTTAATGGAGGAATTTGAAAAGATCTGATAAATCTTACCCCATTTGGATCTTAAGACACCATAACTTAATGTATTACAGTAAAACAGTCAGTACTACTGGAGTTATGAGCTGTATGCTTAAATCACAGCATAATGAAACAGTTCAGCCTTGAGAGCAATTTCAAAAACAAGCAAGAGTAAAAATCCTGGCTGCCACTGTGCTTTGAAAGAAATGGACATTATTAACCAACAGGTGTTCATTACCAGTAGTGATACAAGCTTACCAGATTTTTTCATCAATCAGCTGGATGTATAGTCTTACTATGAGTTCTTTTTGACTAAGTTGCAAAATTGGGTTTAAGTTTTAACGACTTGAGATTGCAAATACTTTTGCCAATGTGTTTCAACGCCTGTGCAGTCAGTGACTGAGTGACTGACGGTGATGAAATAATAATTTTTGACCGCAAGCGTAAGCTCTGTCCTAAACAACTTAGACGGCAAAGTGAATTGCTAAGCTTGCTTGTGAGAGTGCTTACTGGCTTGCGAGAGTGACCAAGGCTTGCTACGGAGGCAGTACAGACCATGTTCTCGATGCTTGCTGTGAAGAGTTAGGCTGGCTGCATAAGTTTTTTGTTTGGTGCTGGGCATTCTGATTAGTAAAGAGCAGAGTGGAAACTCTCGTTAATATGGCAAATACTTCACGGTCCTCCACATGTTACGAGGTTGACGGATTAAGCATACAAGCAATTTGATGTAGCATGTTTTTGATGTTGTATTTGATTAAGTTCTCCTAGTGAAGGCAATAACAAGCGCTTGCAGATTGAAGACACCTATCCTACTAACATTCTATTTTTGTCATGTTGTGGGATGGGCACAGGTGAGGTCTGTAGCATCTAGGAGCATTTTCGAAACTCTCCAAAAACTCTCCACCGCTAACTCATGATTTATGCTGTAACTTGCTTATACTTAGAAGGAAAGATGATGGATATTCAATATGATGTATGAGGAAAATCTATAGCGGAAAGAGATTTGGGCTTTATTCTGTGTGATATAGCAAGTATTTTTTGATAAAAGACTGCTTGAGATTAGAACATTGCAAGTAAAAGTTTCTTACAGTTGGTGCAAGTCGTTTCCTTTCAAGAAATATAGAAAGCACATATGGACAAAGTATGATCTGTGTCACAAAGCAAAGTGGAACTGATCTAATGCAAGAATAGACAAGAACATATTAGTGCCCAATCTTGGGATGTTCCAGAAAAAGCAGTTTTGTCTAGACTTCATTACCTAGCTCATATCATGCAAAAAGAGAGATTTAGAGGAGTCATAAACCAAGTACAAGCCAAAGTTGGTGACACATCAAACATTTGGTGCACCTAACTTGTACAAACCACCAACAATCCAAGCCAAATCTCTTTGTAGATCTATTTACAAGATATGGCTTAATAGAAATAATGAAAGAAGAATCTCAAATTACCAACCGGCTTAACTTACTATAAAAGTGGTTGGAATTAATGAGGACAGGTTTTGACGTTAATCATGCCTCATATAGTCTGGTTAGCTTGCCATCTCGCATGTGAAGCCCTAATCAAAAGTGGAAACTGAGTTGCAAATAGTAGTAGCCATTTATATTGCAACTGGCTCATCTTTGCTTGCCAGAAGATTGCTTTCTATTGCACTGCTTTCTACTTGCTACTATCACTTTCTACTGCAACTTGTTGCTTAGTGCTACTATTAGCCGTTCACCACTGGTTGCTACGTATTATAACTAATAGTTGGAAGGAGATCTCGTTGGAAAAGTTTGGTGGTGGTGCTACGGTCAACATGGGCTCTTCGCAAAATCAGAACGCTACTGGTCTTCAGGTTCTAATAAAAAGCTGATCATTTGTTTGTTGAAACTCTTCTTGTTTTGTTTATGTTGGTAGTTTTCCTTGTGATAGCAATAACACGCGTTAGTGGACTGAAGACACCCGTTGCACCTCACTAACACTACATTGGTTTGTTTTGTTTTTGGGATGGGCACAGGTGAGGTCCACTACCTCTTGAGAAATCCAGCTTTTTTGGCAAGACTTGATTCTACTCCAATATTCACCATTCTTTTGTATAAGAGAGTGATTTATTTACAAAATACTATACTTAGTTGGTTTAAAAACTAAGCTACAATGTTGGTATGATTATATGGGTTACTTTGGTTCTTTGTTTACTAAGTGCTTAAGTCCAATCTTTCTTAACAGATGAATCCTTGATACACTGTAAGGACTACTTAGACTTGTACCCAAAAGAGCATACTGGCCATTAGCAATTTGCTTAGGATCTAAATTTACTAATGATGCAACAATGGTCTTTGAGCTAAGTATACAGTATGTGGTAAAATACTTGTTGGACCTTCCTTGATTTGGATATATGAGCCTGGTTAGGAATTTGGACACTAGATAGAATTCTGCTCAACCTCTAACACATGACAATCAAATTATATGCATCTCACGTATTGGTACTTGAGATGTAGTAGCTAGTGATTTAGACATAAGGGCTAATCACTGGTTGCCTTGAGATTTAGACACAAGATGGATCTATGACCTGCTTGTAACTATATCAAAGTAGATTCTGTATATTTCACGTATGTGCTTGAGACTTTGAAATGCTTGGAAGTTCAAGAGTCTCTTACAAGCCATTAGCCCAAATAACAGATTAATATCTTTTTAGGCACAACTGGATTAAAAAGCTCATTTTGAAAGTTATTGTTGGAAACAAACTTATTAAAGCAAAGGATGGATTAGGATAAAATCAATCAGACTTGTGCCCTGAGTATCAGGGATGTTCCATAAATGCTTTGTTTTGTTTTGTTTTGTTTTGTTTTTTCTAGACAATTTATTCAAGCATTACTCTTAGGTATTTGCTTGAAAGGATATAAAAGTTTATAGGAACGTGTCATGATACTTTGACATGTTCTGACTCATTTCAAATTTATTTAATTTGATCTTTTACCTAAACTTAGAAGACTATCATATAGGTCATATCCTATTTTGAAATTGATAGCCTAACTTGTCCCATCAATAGTTGTGATTTTGATTTTGATGATTGTCCAAGTCTTGATTGAACTCAGGCCTTGAGTCACCAATAGTGGCACCAATTTACCACCTTTAGGTCTAATATTAAACTACCTCTTATGGTGATTTTAATGGTGGATATAATTATATGATGTAATTAGCTTGTCTTTGGAATCATTTCTTAGCTTATATCTATGGGCTAACTACCTCTGAGAATATTGATTACTGCTTGATGCTATAAATTAGGCATACTTATGTCTTACAGTTGCCTGTGAACTACTTAATTATGCAATTTGCAAGGTAAGATATGGAGGCTATGAACCTTGGATGCATTGATTGACGCCTAATTAAGTCTCCATAACGGATGCAGACTACCATCAAGATGGAAGATGGCCAATGGCCTGTTATATGTATACCAGTCTAAAGCATGCATGTGCTCCTTGTGGCTGATTTTCGCAAAGAGCTTGAGAATTGAGGGATACTTGCTGCCTTGCTCACTTCTCATTTCACACAGCTATCACACTTGAATTAGCTGATTAGTTTCCCTACTGATTTCTTTTTAGTTTTCAATCACAAGGGATTCTTGCTTTCACTTTAGACTGTTGCCTTCAGCAATCACTTGATCAAGGCTCAATCTTACATTGGGGACAGGGTGCTGGAAAAATGGCTGCCTCACAAGCATCATCTTCTAGTCAGGTTCTTTTGATTCTAATCTGTGTTATTAGGACTTTACAGGAATGTGATGATCTAAGAATTTCTGGTGACATCGATAGCAAGAAACGATGAGCTGTAAACACCTAGTATATCCTCACTAACCCCATTTTGTGTGGTGTTTTTGGGACGGGTACAGGTGAGGCTTACGTCCTCTGGAAACTTCTTGGAGCAATTGGAAAAACTTGATTCCTACACAAGCTGTTGTCCCTCTAGAAAAAACTCTGCATTGTTTGGGAAAGTTCTTGTAAATACATAGCTTCTTACTAGGATGCTGTTTCTTACTTTGGATGTATGAGTGCTCAAACTGAATACTCAAATATGTTGCATACAGTTGGGTTTATCTGACATAGACCCATCTTAGTGAGAGTTTAGTGACTTACACAAGCTCATATGGATGTCAAAATTAAACTTTCTATATAAAAGCTGTTTTAGATCAAATTTTGACTGACAAGAAAAGTTCAGATGAGTGCTCTATCTAGAGATGTACCAAAAAAGGAAGGTTTTGTTTTGTTACTTTGAGATCTCTCAGACTGTGCGTTCCCTGATTGCGTGCTTGATACCGTCAAAAAGCTCTCGGCGAGGAGGGGTGCATGGGCTTGGTTTTGTGGCATTTGGACCCATGGTGCGGAAGTTATTGAATTTTGAAGTATTTATGGATCAAAAAATTTGAAAATTACTTTTACTTTGATTTTGGTGGCGTTCCTGGTTGGTGGCGTTCCTTATACTGTTGGAAAGCTCTTGGCAAGGAGGGATGGACGGGATTTGTTTTGTGGTGTTTGGAATGGTGGTGTGAAGTTTATTGAATTTCAAAGTTTTTATTATGAATTAGAAAATTAGAAAACTATTTTTACTATGACTTTGTCTGTGGCAACAGCACACGACACACTAGTTTGGATGAAGTTTACCATTTTCAGGTAACAATACATTATGGATGAATAAAGGATGGATGATCAAAATTGGATGCTTTGTCTCAATTCAAGGGGGCCACCAAGAAAACAAAGGATATTCACTGGTCCGCAAGCGTCAGAAAATCCTTCCCAAATCTGACATGATTACATTCTGCAACATTGAGTTATATGGATTTCCACACAATAAGGTGGGTACACCCAAAAGCGCTACAAATTGGGCCATGAGTAATTTGAAGGCTCAGTAGATAATAGTGAATACATGATTGAAAAGAAATGTGTAGAAAAGAAGAAATGCACAAAAAAATTCAGATTTTGACAAATATGAGAGCACAGTAGGGGTACAAAGTTTTGAAAGTAGAGTATTCAAAAGCACTCATAGGCTGAATCAATTGGTAATGTTTAGGGTTGGGAGAGGCGGGTGGGCGGGCGGACAGGGAGAGAAACATGTGAGTGTGGATTAGCGGTGAAATTTGTTGGGGGGGGGGCAATGTGTTTTGGCGCTTGAGGTTTTATCCTCGCGCAGCCCACATTGTCCCACCACCAAAAGCTACTGATCCAAGGGTATAGAAAGGGGGAGCCTTGAAGAATTGCAAGCGATGCCGCAAGCCAAGAGAGGAGCTGTTTCGAGGGGAGCTGTACAAAGCTCCCCTCGGAGTTTACGGTTGCTGCATGCTAAAAGAAAATGTGTAAGGTTTGTGGAGCATACGGCTACAAATAGCAAACAATCAGTGGACAAAGTTAGGGGGTATTCAAAACCCTAAAAACTTTGTCATTTTGCTTGTGTTGTTATTCAAAGCCATTGCTGGCATATACATGCGTAGGACTGACCGGATTAAGGAAGGTGATAATGCTCGTAAGTTTTGATAGCCAGTAGAATGCTCGCATCCCCATGTTAACTAGTTACACAGCCATGTCTAGAAGTTCCTCCACTATAGAGGAAACTACTGCACCTACAAAGACCATTGCTTGGAGGGAAACTTCAAGACTGAGCAGTCAAAGCCACGCGCTATCCATCTAGACATCAGTTGCATCCTAGTTTATTTGCAAATACCATAGTCCTACTCGAACAAGAAGCCTTATCCCTGTCACGAGTTGCATTGATAGATTTTGCCCCAACCAAACATCCCTCATAAATAGAACTGCAAGAATGGGTTAACGTAAACTTGGTAGACCCAAACATGTCAATTAGTAGAATCCGCATGTTACAAAGAGGCTACTTTGTTCTCACCTTCCACTATAAGAACCCCGTGTTTTTTGGAATGTTTTAACTATTTTTTGGAATACATTTTTGTAGATATTGATAAAAACAACCCATATTTTTATGTCGACAATGATGTTCAATAAAACATCTTGATGTTTTGTTGAACATCATTGTTGACATAAAAACATGAGTTGTTTTTATCAATATCCACAAAAAATGCATTCTAAAAAATAGTTAAAACATCCCAAAAAACACAAGGTTCTTATAGGGTTCATCCACGAGGAAGGAGCCACAACTTCTCTAAAAGAGAGTCCATTTGCATTTGGAACTCACCAACTCTACCTACACCCATGGCAGCCACAATTTAACCCCAAAACCCCAAAAGAAAGATCAGATTTCTTCTATTAGATGACATGTACTACAAAGCACTAAGGGAGATAAGCGCGTCCATAGGAGAAGTCGTATGGAGTGGCAAAGAAGAAGACTGTTTGAAGAAATCCTCCACTCCTCGTATTTGTGTCCTATAGAGAACACAAGAAATTTGCCAGCTTCTATTATCCTCCTAATCCCAAAGACAACATAAGAAGTGGAAATTTTCCTCAAATATGAAGCAACAGCTGCTTGGAAGTAGGTCACGGTGCAAAAAAATGCCCCAACCAAAAGAGTAGCAAAAACCTCAGCAAGGATAAAGAGGCTAGCAAGTAGCATAGGATTCCACCAAAGTCGGACCACCACCTGCAAGAGAAAACAATAGACAAACAAAGCAAGCCTAATAGAAGACCACAAAACCAGGTGGGTACCACAATGGAACCACCTGTCAAAAAACACAACGTTAGTAGGAGCTCAAAAGTAGGATGCAAAAGAGCCTCTACAAACAAGACTCTAAACCCTTCAAACACTCAAAAAAAGACACAAGAGAAACCACTACTCACTTCCCCAATGAACACGAACAGTCTAGAAAATGAGATCATAAATTTCATGGGAGAGAATCTAGAAAATTTACACCTAGGGGAAGAATGGCAAACAATAGAGCAAAAAGGGAAAGTAATCCCAAGTCATGCAACTCCAAACATGTCCAAAAAAGGACATCCAGGATCAAAAAAGTGCTCCATCTCCTCAGGCATATTGGAGGAATCCGTCTGGGAGCTTTTTACAACTCTTTGAAACACCATTAGGTGAAAAAAGGCTATAATTCTAGCCAATTATTTTCACAAAATGTGGTAGTTCTCTACTTTACCTCAGCTTACTAAATGGCGAGTTACAGGGAACCAAGATCTCACTTCCAATTGGGAAGGAACAAACCACCAAATTCCTACGTTCCAATTGTTGGGACCAGATGCAGATAGATCTTGAACACAATACTGGCCCTGGAAGTAGGAGCCTTGCCAACAAGCATTGGGATTCCATTGGCTGGACCAGTAGCTGGCAAAAGCTGGAGGATGGATCTTACATTTGTCACGTAATTGCTTTGATAGAACACACTGCTAACGATGACTTGTTTTACATTGAAGAATCCTCACATTAGTGGACAATTGTTGATGATCTAAAGATATGGACAAGTATAGACTGGGAGATGGATATGGAGGCCAGATTCCCACTCCAAATGTTGGTAAAGTATTGGTAAATCCAAACAGATGCTAGGGAGAACAACATGCAAGTCTCTCACTTGGCAACAAATGAAGACTCTAGTGATTAGGAAGGATCACCAAACAGACCCGCCCTTGTACCCGCCCTTAAAAAAAGGACACTACAAGAGAACGGAATGCCCCAAGGCACACCTGACTTGGACCCAACTAAGGTGGCTGCAATACATTGAGGCCTAGACCAGCCGACCCTGAGGAGCAATAGCAATTAGCCTACTCCGCAACAACGAAGCAACAAGGCCCCAGCTTGCAAATCACCACCAGTCCAACAAAGCAAAGAGAAAGCAACCAATCCAACAATCAACGAGGATGAAATTTGGATAAATACGATATTACATGCAGCACCCAGGCAAACTTTAGAATGTGCCTTGATAATGCAACAAGAAGACCTAATCTCCTGGCCAAGAATAAAAGTTCCACAAGCTGCTTGGTATGACCACACTCTCTTGAAAACCCTAATTTTCAAAGAAATAACAACGTGGATTCTACAGAAGGATCTTCCCAAAAAAACACTTGCACTCAAGATCAACAATCTCGACATCAAAAAACAAATGAGGATGGGGGAGGCTCATACAGTGGTTATACAAATCACACAATCTCTTACTACACAGGCAACACAATGGAGATCAGACCTTAGGTTCTACGTGCCGAACCTTTGAAAAAATGCTAGACCCTCTCACCACCGTATGACCAAATAGAACCCCCACCAATCCCTCTCCATGACTGACAACCAAATTAGCATAGTAACATGGAATGTGCAAGGTTTTTCCAGCAAAGCTCAAGGTCAGCTAAAACGGAGATGCTTCCGCACTCAGGTAAGAGACATCTTTCCTAAATCAAATTTGATCATTTTGCAAGAATATAAAATGAACCAAGAACTTTGTGAAAAGATTGGTGCATTAGGTATGAAACGAGGTAAAGCTTTCTGGAACAGTGCCATGCTAAATCAAGAAACAAATAGATATAGAGGTGGAACTAGTATAATCTTATCAGCGGCCCTTAGTCACACAGTATTAAAAAGTGGCATTCTTATCAATGGAAGAGCACAATACATTATCTGTAAACTTGATGGCCTTGAAGTAGGATTCTTAAATATTTATGCACCCAACCAAGGCAAAGAATGTGCAACTTTCTGGGAACAAATAAATTCACAACTACCAGCTGCTTCATCATGGTCAATAATTGGAGATTTTAACATGGTAGAACAAGAAGAAGATAGGAGTGGAAACAAGAAACTCATAAGAAGTGAGGAACAAGAAGCATGGGATGCATTAATTTTCAAATTCGGCTTGAAAGATGTCAATCGTAGTGATGATTTTTCCTCAGATAATTCCCTACTCTCATCACATGGTCTAACAAATGAGATAACGAACCAGTATTGGCTAGACTTGATAGATTGTATATGGAAGACTGGGCAAGAGATAGGGGAGGGAAGGTACAAATTCTTGAAGGTCACGGCACCTTGTCTGACCACTTACCAGTTCTAATTACGCTAAGGAAGCCTAATCAAATCAAAACCCAAAACAAACTCTTCAAGTTCAATTTAACCTTCCTAGAAGATGCATCAATCAAAGAAAGAATAATTGAACAATGGAAGGCGGCTCAACGGCCCAACCATGGAAAAGAAGGCTGGTCAATTTGGGTAGCAGCTGCTATAGCTAGGGTTTGCAATTTTTGCCAATTTGAGGGAATCAGCAGAGCTAAAATAAGAAGAGATAGAATTATGCAACTACAATTCCACCCTCTCGTCAGCAGAACGCCTCCTACACCAAGACCCAAAAAATTCCTTCCTTATGGCTGCAAGGAACTAAGCCCAACAAGAATTGACGGAAAAGGAGATCAAAAAAGTAGAGTGGGACAACATTAGGACCTCGCCCAGATGGTTTCAACTCGACAGACGAATGCAAAAGGACTTCATTTTAGGTGTCCAACAATTCAAGTTGAATCTGCCAATTCAACAATTCATAGACGACGACAGAAAAGAACACAACACAAATAATAAAATTCTGGAGTATGCAACAAACTTCTACAAGCAATTATTCATCACGCAGAGTTGAATGGGGCTTCTTAGAAAGCTCCACTATAGGATTCAACCAAGAATGGATAAGGTGGGTAAAAACTTTATATATAGATTCATGGTGTAAGGTTGGAATCAACAATAATATAAACTCCTCTTTTAAGCTCACTAGGTCGATTCAACAAAGATGCCCACTTGCACCCTTTCTTTACCTTTTCATTGCTGATAGCTTAGGTTATTTGTTAGAAAAACAAAGAATAGAGGGTCTAAAACTTCCAGATGTCAAACACAGTGTTATTGACCAAGAGTTTGCTGATGACACTAATTTATTCTTATTTAGCACCCTAGATAACCTTAACAAAACAAAATCAACACTAGAACTTTTTGCTTTAGCCTCAGGTTCTAAAATTAACTGGCACAAATCCAAAGCAATTTGGATATGAAACTCACCTAAGCCTTTTAAATGGGGAGTAGAAGCCCACCTTCATTGGTTACAACCGGGAGAAACCACTAGGTATTTGGATTTTTTCATGTGATGTCAAATCTCACCAAAGGTAAGATTCAGAACGGCTTTACAAAACCTAAAACAAAAATTAGCATATTGGAGCACAACTAAACTCTCACTAGTAGGCAGGATAATAATAGCTAAATAAGTTTTACTTGCATCTACTTGGTACTTAGCTTCTTGTTGGTCCCCACAAATAGATACTATTTCAAAAATAAAAAGTCTTATAAGAACTACATATGGTCGGGAGAAAACGGAGAATGTTGTTGAATGGAATTCAATAGTTCAATTCTATGAACAAGGAGGTTTTAAACAAATAGACCCGGCTCTACAAATCCAAGCCTTGCTTGTCAAACTCATGATCAAAGGGTTAATGCCAGGAGATGTCCCATGGCGGATCCTAATACAATATTGCATGAGGTCCATTTCTCCAAAGCGAGGAGGAAAGCGGCCATGTAACATCCACTTTATCTTTTTTGCAACTAGGGTTAGAGGCAATGGTTCTAACATTTGGTGGGCAGTGTGGAAAGCATGGTGCCAAGCTAGACAGGTGCTAGTTTTTCAACAGCCAGATGGAATTGAAGCAACGGGAAGAAAAAATATCTTTTGGCATGGGGAGCTGTATGACCAACACAACGGTATGATTGGCGACTCGTCATACTCATACGGCAGCATTTGGGCTAGGAAATAAATCAACAAAATCCAAGACATGTGGAACTTCAGCAACTACAAGTAGAAACAAGATACAGAGCTCAGCCTCATACTAGGACGTTGTTTCTTCCAGGCAAGGAAAGCAGAGATCCTCAGTGCCATTCCAAGTAACTGGACCATGACCAGGTCTCCTCTCACTTCAAGACTACTGAATGGGTGATGGTGCCCCTGACAGAATCAGAGACAACTCTTTACTAAATGGACGGTCCCCATAAAGGTAAACGATTTTATCACACTCACTCTTGTTTTTATAGGAATACCAAAGGTGAAGAATCCCAAGACTTAATGGAGAAAAAGCTCTGGAGTGCTAGAGTGATTACATGTAGAGGAGATCTCCAAACAACCCAAATTAACCGTGAAGACCAGTTCTCCGGTTCAATCTGGCTATTGTAAAGGATCTAGGATCTTGAATGGGACCCGGGTGAATGGAATTGGGGAGTCTGTGGATCCAATCACACATGTCCATTCTTCAATTATTCCACCAGATGTGGTTACCGCATTGGTCTCCAAGGTAAGAACACCACGGCGAGGCTCATCATCAAGCTTGGAGAATTTCAGCTCACTGACCAAGAAATGAAGTCTGCTACCCAGATTATCTGGGATAAACGAAGGCCCAAAAAATTTCAGTTCTTTTTATGGCTAGCTAACTTAGGCGGGCTTGCGATTGGCAAGTGAGTTCAGTCATGGGCTTTCCTACGGAATGCAAGAGGTGCAGACAACAAGATGAAGAAAATGTGGAGCACATCCTCAGCACCTGTTACCACGCCCAGTGTGTCTGGAACTCCTTTCGTGAGATTTGCAAGGCGTTAAACATTCAAGAATCTCCCTCATGGCAAGAAATTATCACGGGCATTACATCGGGATATCAAGACCAAGAAGGCAATTATTGTTCGGCTATCTCTTCCTTCAACATTGTTTGTGATATTTTCAGATCGGCAATTCTTTGGAACATTTGGTGTGCGCGCAACAAGTTCATCTTTCAGGGAGAGACCTCGACCTTTCACCAAGTTTGTGAACAAGCATGGCGGGACACCATCATGGCTGGCATGGCACAACGCAACAATACTCTCTTTTACTTCTATAGATGTAGTAAGGAGCGTAAATTACTCAATAGTCAGGATTTCCAAGATTCCTGGTGCAAAAACGGAGTCTTCTGCTCTAGTAATTTTTACAGGCCCAAGTGGCAGCTATCGCTTAACCTTCTTCCCAGGTTACCCCATCCGCGGGAACCGGATTGATTGTTCATCATTCACTTTTTTTTTTTAATGCAATGGTCACCATCTCTTTGAAAAAAACAAACAAACACTCATAGGCTGCACTGAAAATCAACAGTCACATGCACAAAGTTCCCCACCCAAGGTGTTAGAATGAAAAGAAATGGAGTTGCAATTGTGTTTAAAACAATGAAAATAAAATAAAATTAATGACCAACAAGCAATGGGAATTGTCCATGTATTTCTAAGAAGAGAAAATAATGATTACCTTGTCAGAGAAACAAATTAACATGTGATGTGAGCTTAGAAGCACGTCACCAATACCCAAATGGCCAATGGTTCTTTGATGAATCGCCATATTCATTACTGACAATTTTCTGGAGATAAGGTAGAGCCACCTATAACCGACCAAATAAGGAATTCCAATATGATCTAGAGTAGTGAAGGCAAAGCAAATATTTTTCAGAGGTACATCAATAGAAATGACAAGGATTGCAAAAAACTAGGTAATTTTATCGCTTGAATTGAAATTACTAGGAATTTTGGAAGGCAAAAAGTGCTCTAGACCCATAGCCAACCTCTAGACTCTTCCAATGCCGATCATTCAGTAACTTTTTTCCTAATTATTATTTTCTACTTTCTTTCTCACAACTTGGGACATGTGTCATGTATTTATTAGTTCCAACATTGAAAAGGAAAAAAAAACTTTCTAAGCTTGGTCAAGAATACGTGCATCTAAGGTAAAAGACCCCATTGCGGTCAAATGGCCCATGATGGACACCTAATGACCCCATTGTAGTTTTTCAGACCACAATCAATGTCTTACATGGTAGTTATGGAGTAATTAGTGACTTTAATAGGTACTTCCAACTTTTTAGTGTAAAATTCTTTATAAAAACTGATTTTTTAGGTTTTCCATGTTTGAAAATGTTGTGACTGCATTGGGTAGGAAGATGACCATACTGGATTTAGATTTTGTTGGTGATGAGGTAGCCTACAGATCCCTATGGGCTGGATCACTTCAAAAATTCAGAACTAATTCATACTTGGTCCAGAAAATTTAATTTCAAATGTCCTCACTGTCTACCACACTTATCTTTGTGTGCAAAAAAATTTGAAAATTTTCAGCAATGGTATGAGGACATACTCCTAATTCTGACCGCAATGGGGTCTTTTACCTTATAGGTTGGGAATGGATCATTGGTTGGGAATGGGTGGCTCTACCTTATATACACCATTTAAAGGTTTAATCTAGGGTGCGCTTTAAGGCACTGCGCCATAATGGGGGTACCCACCATAACTGATGGCGTGATCTTCAAACGTTGATTTGAAGGGCTGCAATAACTTACTGTAGTTGTCAGAAGTCAGGACCTGTTCTGTAATCTGTCAAACTTCACCGTCAAAAATCGGTACAGTCAGTAATAAGTACAGTGCAGTAAGTGACCTTAGCTTCACTGTCCAATTTGGGTACAGTACTATTGTATCGTTTTTAAGCGTCCTGACTCGCATGCCACAGTAGGACATTATGGGTCTGCAAGGTTTCCCATTTGGCGATGGAAAACTGCTGTCATTTGCAGGCGCGACTTTGCTGGCTCCAGGGCTTCGGGAGTCCGGCTTTGGGCCTCGCAAGAACGTCGAGCAGGAGCCCGAGATCGAAGGAGCGTTTCTTCCTCGGATTTTGGAGTTTTCGAGGTCTTACGTACGAAGAGGAGGGAGAGGCATTCACGTAGCGTTGCTCTGACATTAGTAAGTTTCACTAGACGTCGTGCTTGAGTTTCTGAATCGAACTCCGCAACGTACGTTGAAGCTCGGTCTCAGTAAAATGCGGCGCTTGAAACTCACTAGCCGAGTTCATTAAGGTTTGGTGCTTGATCTCTGTGAGGGGTTTGGTGCTTGATCTTTATGAGAGGTTTAGTGTGATTCCTGGTGTTGGTGGTGAATCTCACTGATAATATGAAGCTCAGGAGTACACTGTCGATAAAAGATGCCGGGTCTCAATTTCGTGTGTATGCTGGAATCTTGGGTTCTGCAGCCTCACAGAGGTTTTTGGTTGAATTATTCAATGTCTTTGGAATCTGTAGTGTAGGTTTGTGTGCCCGTCGTGGTGGCCTTTCCTAATTCCAGTAATTTCGTGGATTTTGGCAGGACCTTGGGGATCAACACATATATTTTTTGAGACACTCGGCAAGCTTCTGGCGTTTCTGGATACACTCCAGGCTCAACGTATTCCTGACTTGTGGTATTTTTGATACATTCTACGGTCAATTTACTCCATGCTTCTGGCGTCTGGCTTTTGTGGCTGGTGCTGTTCTTGTGATACCCTTACTGTTGAGGTCCTTTCTCTTTCGGTTGAATCTGTTGTGCGATCTGTCTAGAGTCAGTCTTGTGGTCAGAGAAGGGAGTATTGTAATGGAGCCTAATGCAACACCTTAAGAAGGTAGTGCCATCTAGATGCCATGCCGAGATTTTAGTCCATGTTCATTGTGGGTCCGAGTTGCTTGCAGATTCTTATGTGCTTGGTGTTCACGATATTCAAACATGAAAGTTTGTATTTAGCATAAGCACGTCGCTCTTGTGATGGGCCACAACTGACAGCTGCTACTTTGCTAACTCGCAGTTGCTGTCCGACACCGGTGAACTAGCAGCTCCTTCATACTCTCGCGGTTGACGAACTGCGACGCTTTCGCTCGATTCTATAGGGTTGTCTGCAGCACGAGGTACTCAGTGTAGTGTGCTTCTCCTCTTTCAAATGCTTCATCTTCATTGTGGATTCCCTTGGTAGTTGTCATTGACCTGCCTAGTTTGTATCCAGAATTTGTCTTCTCTTAGCTGTTTGCAATTATGTAATGTTTGTTGGATATAGTCCTGGCGGATTAATTGCCTTCCTGTAGAGCAAGCTTGGATCAAATAGATGTGTATGCTGTCTATCCAGATCTTCCAGTGACTTTGTGTTCCTGGAATAGATTGTGATGCCTCCGGTCACTGGCGAACCCCAGCTTGGGGGTGAAGAGGCTCCGGATACTGCAAACCATGAGGAGGGCCGTCCTCCTGACGAAATATTCGAGGATGACAGAATGGATACGTCTTCAAGGCGATTTCCGTCTCCTTCAATGAGTAAGTCAACAGAAATCTTTGATAAGGACTCCGAGCAATTGGGGCCATTTGCTTCACGGAAGGGGAAAAGAAAACTGGATTATGAGGGAACGCATCGTCATATTCCAGATGAGTTCGAAACAGAGGATGAGGACATAGTGGGTAAGGAATCAGGTCAAAGTAGCATAGTCCCTTAATTTCTTTTTATTGTTGGTCATTCCTTTTGAGTACTGGTTGCCTCTTCTTTAGACAAGCTGAGTTTAAAAGTATTTGGCAATGGCTTTGTGGTACTTCAAGGTGCATCACTGTGTTGTAGCAATTATCCCTGTACTATATTTCTTGAAAGAATGACATTTTGATTGTCACCATTTTCGAAAATTTTGTGATTAAGATTCAGGTTCGCTGTTCAGATGGTCGGTCCAAATTTGATGAATGATAATTTATTGGCTAGCTCTTTAAAAGCTCCATTCGAGTTAGAATTCAGTTTGCTATCGCGTTTCAAAGGCCTGGTGAGGTTTTTGGTGGTTTTTGTATTGGACAATACGGTCAGAAACCAACCTATTTATACCCGTCTTCATGTATAAACATTTGTATTCTAAAAAGCAAGTGTCGTGTGCATAGCTAACCTTTTTTTGTTCGGTATGCAGCGGATGCCAGGGATCCTGGTCCTTCTGACCCCACCGAGCCGCATGACGATAGCAAATATCGAGACAATCTTCCTCAAACGCGTATTGTTGACATTTGGGCTGACAGTTTAGCGGAAACTCGGGCTCTTGATCGAATGGAAATGGGAGAGAAAAAGTTATCGAAATGGCAACATGGTGAGATTCCAAAGTTGCCAGCAAGTGTATTGCAATACAATTTGTCTTGTTGCACAACAGTGCTAGCATGGGCGAGAATAAGTTTTGAAGTACTACGGATGTGATGGACGTTCAGGACCTCCAGCCTGACCTCTCTGTGGAGATGAGGAATCTGGATAAGTTTTATTATTAGCTGATGGATGAGAAGACGTCTGACGATAACTTCGTCCCTCCAGTCTTTTTCAATTTTTGGAGATTGCTCTTTTGTGTTGTTGGCGTCAATTTTAGAGAACATTAGAGTAGTTTGAAAGTCTTTTTGCAATGACTTTGG
The DNA here is from genome assembly GCA_963969595.1 of Neckera pumila. Classification (NCBI taxonomy): domain Eukaryota; kingdom Viridiplantae; phylum Streptophyta; class Bryopsida; order Hypnales; family Neckeraceae; genus Neckera; species Neckera pumila. The sequence goes on along the minus strand of OZ018412.1, from coordinate 18,663,931 downwards.
CCTAGTTAAGATGGCATCGCTCAGTGCTTTCTCCATTTTTGTGATTAGGATTCAGGTGCTAGTTTGCTTTTATCCATTGTCCTGATTGGATGGTATTGATGGTTAATGGATAGTCCCATGGACCACCGTTGTTTGAAAGTGCAGGCTTATGTTAATTCTTGTAATTACACGTTATACAAAGACAGAGATAAGTCTGAAGTCCACCTTCCTTTTGCGGCAGATTTAACAAACCTGAATTTGCTTGAATTTGATGCAGGAAAATCAGAGCACACTCTTCAACAGCAACGATCATGGTTGGTCCATGGTATTTGGGCATCCATTGAAAACGTTCGCAAAATCTCAAGGAGTCTACTGGTGAATAAGCCTCAGTGCGAGCACATTGCAGGTCATTTTGAAGTCACTGGTGATGTACTTCAGAAATTGGGGCTTGGTAAAGATTTTGTTCCTGGCCAAGTCTTGGAGGGCGGTAGCGGCATTCAGAGCAACCTCGCTTTTGATAAAATGCATTTCAGACGCATGGCCAAGACTTTTGAAGAGCATTTGTATGAGCGTGATTCTCCAACTAAAACTATATGGTCAAAGTGTAAAAAGTATATTCGGAAACTGCTTCGCATGGATGGTTCCAATGAGGACGTGCAATCTGAGATCAAGGAGGGCGGTGGCGGCATTCAGAGCAACCTTACTTTTGATGCAACGCTTTTCAACCATATTGCCGGGACTTTTGAGGAGCATTTCGATGAGCTTGATTCTTTGCTGACAACTGACAAGCGGGACTGGTCAAGAAAGTTCGAAGAAAATGTTGGTGGACTGCCTGCCATGGATGGTTCAAGTGAGGAATCCTTATCCGTGCATTCTAAGATCAATGAAGGTTTACAGGATTATACTCTCCGGAGGAGGAGCCTGAAAGAGAAGTTTTTAGCACGATCTGGTTATCGGGTGCAACACCGCCTTGATGGGTTCCTTTGTTTTCTATTTGGAGTATTAAAACATGGAGAAGATCTAGTGTTGTTCCACTCAGGATTGGAAGAAGCCAACAATGGGGTTGTTGAACGGACGGGTATGTCTGGTGAAAAGTTTGTCCAGATCCACGAGCTTCTTTACAAGCTACTCGATTGCTATACTTGTTTGGAACATTGTGAAGGCACAGAATTTGCAAGCGGTTACTTATCTCGACTTGATGTTTGCGGAGCCGAATCGATACTCTACTATCTGAACTCGAATCTTCTTCCGAAAAGTGCTAGTCTTTTCATTTCCGACAATTTTCTCAATATCGAAATGGCGACCAGAATTTCAGAACTGTTGAAGAGGCCAAATTGTGCCTTGAAGACGCTGTCCATCGAATCATTCCCTGGGGTCGAGGTTGATCAAGAGGAATTATGCAAGTATCGTTTGATGATCATTGAAGCCCTCAGCGAGAGCGTGGGCTTAACCAGCTTGACTTTACGTGGTTCGAATGGGAAAGAAGTGCATGAGTTCTGCAAGAGCCCACGTGCTATCAGGGTTTTGGAGAACTTGGTCATATCAACTGATGGACCTCTTGCAGATAATGATGCAATGGATTTGAGTGCTATGTTGAAGGAGGACCATAGTCTCAAGACTTTTATATTGGAGTTCGACGATGTAAGTCTTGAGGGCGTTGTTTATTTGGGAGCAATGTTGGCTGAGATTTCCATTGATGAATTTCATCTAAGATCAAAGGGATTTAGCAGAGTTCACTTGAAGTGTTTTCTGGGGCTGTTGATGGCTTACATTGATGGAAAACGTAATGTTACTTTATCTTTAGAAGACCATCATTTCTTTCTCAATATTTGGCGTTCTTCATTCGAAGGAGGGAAATTACCCACGGGTGAATCGGGTAATACCCAAAAAGAGAAGTTTTGCATACAGAAGACCCTTAATCGTTTCTCCATCAAATTTACGGATTTGGATACGGATGCAGTATGTGAAATACTTCATTCTCTGAAGAAAAACAAAACCCTCCAAGTTTTGGAACTTGAGTATTGGCCAAGCTATAGCCAGAGTCTTGACGATAATCGTGAGGTAGCTGCTTGTTTGGAAGCACTATTGGCAGAGAGCGTGGGCTTAACCAGCTTGACTTTACGTGGTTGGAATGGGAAAGAAGTGCATGAGTTGTGCAAGAGCCTACGTGCTAACAGGGTTTTGGAGAAGCTGGTCATGTCAACTGATGGACCTCTTGCAGATAATGATGCAATGGATTTGAGTGCTATGTTGAAGGAGAACCATAATCTCAGGACTTTTACATTGGAGTACGAAGGACGGAAATTATCCACGGGTGAATCGCATAATACCCAAAAAGAGTTGTTTTGCATAGAGAAGACCCTTAATCTTTTCTCCATCAAATTTACGGATTTGGCTACGGATGCAGTATGTGAAATACTTCATTCTCTGAAGAAAAACAAAACCCTCCAAGTTTTGGAACTTGAGTATTGGCCAAGCTATAGCCAGAGTCTTGGCGATAATCGTGAGGTAGCTGCTTGTCTGGAAGCACTGTTGGCAGAGAACACTGGCCTTAGGGACTTGAAAGTTCAATTCCATGCGTGGGACAAATGCTTCGTACAGCATTTGTTGAGGCCCTTGACGGCAAAGAAAGATGGAGAACCTAAAGTTAACAACTCCCTCAAACAACTTCATATTGTTTTCCCCCTCCATAACTATCTTGATAGTGGAACAATTTCGAATGCAAATTTCTCCCGCAGTGAGCAAGATGAAGTAGTAAAGTCTATTGCTCGGATGCTACGCACAAACAAAACCCTCTGTCATTTTGCCATTGATGCATGTTTGGGGACATGTGATATATGTGAAATTGTTGATTCTTTGAAGACCAACACAGCCCTTCAAGTGTTACGCTTTGAACAATGGAAAGTGTTCAATGATCCACAGGTGAAAGTAGCGTGTATTGACCTTCTAGTCAACTACAATTTCACCTTAAGTATGATAAAGACACCTGGCTTCCTTAGCTTGGGTATGGACATTGAAACCTTCATGAAGGAGGAATTGGTGCTTGATACTAAAGTGGCCCCAAGCGAATTATGGAGCCCTGTTTGCACCTCTTCGGATTCTCCAATTGTGGATAGTGTACATGATTTGGAGCAGGTTGTTGCACAATTTGCCCTTCATCCATGAAACATATAGTTTTTGATATTTCTTATGAAAGTTTTCAATTCAGTTCATCTCGTAGGAAATATGAGTGATTGATATTAGAGGAATATGGATTTGTATTTCTTTTGAGGAATATTGTTTTTTCCTTGCAAATAGATAAAACACAAATATAATTTCATTAGGATTTTTGTGATACCTTTTGGTATGTAGGTCTATTTTGTGTTATTGTTTGATTTTAAATTTGTCACTCATGAGAATTCTTATTTCAATCTTTTTGTAACTATTGATTGACATTTACTTAGTAGTCTTGGTTGATGAACTTGAGGAGTGCAATGCTTTTAGACTATCTCACTTGGAAGCCAATGTTGTTGTAGGCTGTTGGAACACTTCAACTAGAGAAAGGTGAAGGATCAACCAAAGAGGTGTGTGGATCTTCCAAGAGGGCCATTGATAAACAAAAGTTAGAGGTGGAAGCAAAAGATGAACGGTATGCATGTATTTCATTGCTCCAAGATCATATTAAGCTTGTAGTGCAATGTTTTGGTCTTAGAATATTTTTGATTTTGCAATTCAAGTCTTGAAGAGTCAATCCTTGCTTGCATTGGCTTATCATTGTTTTGTACACTCATCGACATGTGCTGTGTTGATTCTTGCAGACCTCGATTATTTCTCAGCTACTCAAAGGAAATGAAAGATTTTGCACTGCCGCTATGTAAGGCGTTGAAATTGTCAAACTACAATGTTGTTGAGCAAGATTCAATCAACCTTGGTGAAGTTGTAGATCAATGTCAACTAGCAATTGTTGTACTATCAGACATGTATGTGAAATCCAAACTATTGATGTCTGAGTTGTGCACAATTGTGAAGTCAAAGAAGATAAATAATCCAATCTTGAAAGTGTACCCTCTTTTCTACAAGTTGACACTACAAGACCTTCAAAGCACATATATTTCTACTAGTAGCTTCGGTGGAGGAGGAATTTCCTTGGACATTGCTTTGGAGAAAGAAGCTTTGAATTTTTTGTGTGAAGGAAAGATTGAAGTATGGAAAAAGGCAAATTATTTGGTAGACAATCTTATCCAAAAGGAGGTTGATGTTGGGAAATTTTGTGATGAGTTTAGTGAACTTCAAAGAAGCTCTTGGCCATCCAATGGTTTGGAATTTGGAAAAAATGCCATTTCTGAAGAAGGATATGTGCATGCCATACTTGAGGAAATTTCCCATTATATGCCTGCAGTGGAGGAATGCAACAATGATCAAATATGGAGGCACCCTGGCAAGCTTGAGGTAAGTTGAAGACATTCATGTAATAGATAGCCTAGTCCCACGGAGATATAAATTCAAAGTGAGATTTACTTCATGTCTTGTTGTGATTTTACAAGAGTATTTGAATTACTATTTGAGTCATTATTTGAGTAGCATTTGTAACCGTGGATCACATCTTTGCAGATGGAATCGAAACTATCTGTACGACAAATGAAATCCTTGCTAGAGTCTTTAGCGTCGACAAACTTTTACTTGCTGAGGATGTTCAACATGGCACAATCTCTACAAGAAAAGTACATTCAATATTCTTCATTTGAGGAGATGTGCCTTCACTTGAGCCCTGAACAGAAAGATGAATACAACAAGGGCCGTATTGCTGCAGCATTGTTTCCAACAACTTTTCTTTATTATTTAAAAGCGCATATGTTTCAAGGCCCCCATGGTGGGAATTTCCGGCCTATGTTAAAAGCAGCTTCCACTTTTGTAGGTCAAAAGATGCAAAAAGAATGCAACCAGAAAGGGGTTCAAATATCAATTTTTTCTGAGTTTGTTGATACTGGACCTCCTTTGGATCCGAAAAGAACAATTGCAATGTGTGAGAACTTTCCAGCAAAGACATTAGATGGTTCCAAACAGCTTTTTATAGTGCAAGATGATTTGACTGGAGCATATTACTCTCAGCGTGTTGAAGCACTAGATTTTGGAACTTCAGCTATTGATGCAGACATTGGTGTCATTGGTGTCATTGGAGTCAAAGTCACATCTACCGAAATACAGGTTGAAATCATGTGGGAAGATGGGAGTTATTATTTGGGAGCATTGGAAGATTTTTCTTATGACCTTGAGCTTGACAATAACAAGCAATGTGCTCTTGAAGCATTTGGTGACCTTGAAGGAGCAAGATTCCTTTCAGAAAATCGTGGCATAAAATGTAGTCCCCTTCTCATCATTGCGCTTGCAATGGCAATTGATAAAAAAGGACTAACTTTGACATGGAGTGATGGCAAAGGGCATATTCAAAGTAATTCAATACTTCCTGCTGTGCAACTTATGGAATTTGAAGTTTTGGAATGCCAAATCCTATATGGTGGTCATATCAATCAACTTGGAGAGGCTATGGAATGGGGCATGAATCAATTTAATCAAAATTGTACTTCTTCCAATGATACTTCTATAGATACTTTGACTTCTAACAAGTGCAATGACACTTCTAGTCACACTTTGAGGAATGTAGATTTGAGTTCAATCGTGGCAAAATTTAATGCGGGAGCACAAAATTACAAGAATTGGAGTATTGCCATTAAAGTTCCTGGCTTTGGAGTTCAATTTGGTTTTGACAAACAAAATTGCAAAGGCAAAAAGATTATGGATCAATCATTTGAAAAGATGCAGGAGTTCTATTGGGAAGAGAGAGGAGGGTATGTCATTGGCAACCGCAATGATAGACATAAATCGCTTGAGGAAAATTTGTTTCAAGGTTCCCTTTATGCTGAGCGTGACCTCAACTATTTCGTGGTTTGTGATAGTCATACAGCAAGTCATGTTAGTATATATTATGTTAATGAAAGGAGTGGTGAGCGAAGGCTTGAGTTGGAATGGATCACAGACTTTTTTATCAAAGAGGGACCGGAAAGGATCAAGTCCATATTTAAAGATCTCAAAGGGGAGACTTTGGAAGTCACAAGAACAGGTACCGAATATCTTGAAACTACATCACAACAAGAATCAAAAGGAATTATGAAGAGGTTCAAAAATCTCCTTTCAAACAAGGGCAGTTGCAAGGACAACAAGCTTGAAATGGTTTGTGTTTTTGGGAGGTCTAACAAAGAATGGGAGCATATTGTTGGTCTCCAACCTGACATCGATTCTAAAGTATATTGGTGGAACGCTTCTTACACACAAGCAATTACCTACTCAAGAACTAGATATTCATCTGGTGTTTTATTGTCAACTCATGCAATTGAGAAGAAGAAAGATTCGACACAAGGAACGTGTAGCAGAAAATTCATACCTAATGAATCAACACAAGGAACGTGTTGCAGAAATTCCATACATAATGGATCAGATTATGTACAGTATTCGCAAGTTGTTAAATCTTGTGGAAAATTCTCCAAACCTCCTCAATCATTGTCATCAAAATGGCATGGGAAGATTCATTGGGGTGGATTTCAAAAACCTTGAGTTTAATATACCGTACCTGATCACATATGGCTTCACCACTTGTCTTTTTGAATCATCTTAAAGTAGTATGCTTGAAAAGCGACCATGTTCTAAATTCGACCTCATCAATGATAGTAAGTTCAAGGAATATAGATATTTCAAGGAACATGTCATTCATTCCTAAATAGGGACGCATTTAGAATATGCCTGATTTACGGACCTCCTACCTTACTTTGAGCTTGAGGCTGAAGGCAAGATCAGCAAGCTAGCTAAATAGACAAAGGCCCTTTTATTATGCCCTTTTACTATAGTAGGTAGCATGTATTGACTTCACAATGGGAGTAGGATAATTGTAATCAGTAAGATTTTCTAGCTCTTTCACTTCACCATATTAGTAAAGTGGTTGTCTAGTTCTTCACTAATTTTTCTTGGAAGATCATTGTGATGCATTAGACCAAGGCTTTTTTTCTTCATTTTTTATGAAGTGCCAAAGTGGTGACATAAAATGTTATAGTGGTGCTTCAAATTCAACACTCATCCACATATTGGATAGAAAATATCAAATTAGCACATATCACATGCCCATAATTATGTTTTCATCTATAATTTGGCAATTTCATCCAAGATTTTTATTGAACTTGAAGTTTTCTGGTGAAAAGCTTCATCGTTTGTTGCCATTTTTTAGCCCAAAAAAAATTGTTGGTGCAATTTGGTACTATTTTGTCCAAAAAACCACGTTGCATTAGATAAATTGACTTTGGAGCATCTTTGTATTGTCACCTAGCAAGCATGCATTGTCAAGTCTGTTAGATTGTGGAAAAACAACGATAAAAGCATCTTTATTATCATATTGTTGAACATTTGTGAGATCTTGCAATGATTGTATTACTAATGTTGTTTATTATCAAATAAGGACTAGCAATATCGAGTAGTATTGCCTTATTGGAAGTCAGATTGTGCAAAGCCATAGAATGAATAATTTTATATAGTAAAGAACTAATTGCATTAGATTTACTAAACCAATCTTGCTTATTTTCAAATAAGTACTATAGCAATATTGATTAGGTGTATTGCCTTTAGTTAATATACAAAATTGGTCTAGTATATTTAACACATTAGTTCTTTACTTCGCAAAGGTATTGGAATTGAATAGTTTCCAAATGCAAGAGTATAGTTAATGATAGTTTAATTTTAGATAAATTAATTTGAATTGGAAAATTGAACTATACTTAGTTTTTAATAGATAGTAGATGAAAATTGGCGAACAACAAATGATATAATCTCACATTTGTGATTTTGACAAATTTTGGTGTGCTAAGCTTGTGAAGTTCAAGTGCGAGGTGGATGTGGTTTGGTATCTCAATATTGTCACTAGTTGATTCACTAAAGAGAGCTTTTATAACACTAAATCAACCATCTAAAGAGAGCTTTTATAACAACCATAAGTGGTTGAGCCTTTATAAGTTGTTGTTTTTTGGAGAAAATATGCCTATTTAGAGCTTCAAATATATTACGCAAAAGAAAGAAAATTAAAAAAACTAAAATCTATATGAAATGACTTCCAAAGACTAGACCTAATTTTCATGTATAAAAGTCTATAATTATATAAAATACAATGATGTTGGCATTGAATAATTCATTTTTAGATATTAACCATATATACTTATATTTGTCACTATAAACCATTCTTATGTGTTTATGTTTTAAAAAAAGTCCCTATGTATAAAATTAACTTTTATGACAGTCCATACATTTATCTTTAACCATGTAAGGACGGGCTGGTCTCCACGGAAATCATCCTTTCTGATACAATATCACTATAAGAAACCTACGTTTTAGGTGACAAGCCTTGACTTTTCTTGACAGATTTTTGTGGACGTCCAATGCAAGAAAACCATATTTTTATATCAACATTGATGTTACATTGGATGTTTTTCTTCACAAAAAGCATAAGTTTGTTGCACTGGATGTCCACTAAAATTTGTTAAGAAAAATCAAGGCTCGTCACCTAAAATATGGGTTTCTTATAGTGTGTGCATCATCTTTTTTAAGAAAACCAAAAGCACTCATTCGAGGACAAGCTACTGTAGAAGGTCTTCTCTTTTTGCAAGAAATTCCAAAGATGAACAATTGTACTTCTATCCTATATACAAAGATTCTTTGTCATTCATCGGACATTTAGTGCCCGTAGCAGCGTTGTAGGGTTAAGAGTCTATAAATCAATATTGATAGACATTGGTTGTCAAAAAGAATATATAGATGTTTTCTTAATCAAATTATTATGTTTCTTAACCCAAAAGAGCATAAAGAAGTATAATATTTTGTATGATATTCACTTTGAAATACATACCCCTCCCTGAAATCGATATTGTGAAATGGTTATTGAGACACCAAACCAAGCAATCTCCTTGCCAAATTGAAAACTTTCAAATTTTTAGATTGCTTTGTAGATGGGTCGTTGCAAGAAACATTTGTCCTTTTTTTTGTACGTTTACCTTAGGTAAGTGTTTTTTTGCTTATAACTTTTGCACTGTATGTTTGTTTTCTATAAATTTTGAAATGAAGGTATATGTAATAGTTGTAGAGATTGAATAATTTTTTGATTTTTTACAATTCTTTTATTATTTTTAAATTGCCTCTAATTCGATGTCTACTTTGGCCATTTGGGGGAGGCAAGGGGTGTATTATTTCCAATCCAAAATGCAAATTTGAAGGTCAAAATTGGATTGCAAAGACATCTACTTAAGTTATACAAACCTACAAAGAGATTTTCTAAAAAGAATAAAGTATCCACCTTCTACATATGCTCAAAGTGCACTACCTTTGCGCATGTATAGAGAACAAAGTTTTTTTCCCAAAGTTGCCAATAATAGAGAAGAAGCACCATTAAGTTTAATAATGGCTATTTTTAGTAGAATTTTTAGAGTTTTTTTACTACTTTTTAAGGATCAAATTCCAATGTATCTATTTTTTGTATTTTCCATCATTCTTGTTTTGTATATTTATTTTACAAATGAATTTTTTGGGGCCTGAATTTTCTCACATATACTATTTGAATGCTTTTTATAAATTATTCATACTAACTAAGTATATAATTAAAACCTTAAAATTCCATTTGGTCAACTACGCATATGGTAATCAATAATTTTTTTCCATTAGTACATAGTCAAACCATTAGAAGAGATTTGAGGGCATTGAAGGGCCGTTTCAGGCCCATTCCTCAATTTGGCTAGATCTGTGAATAGCCGATACGAGCTATTAGAATTTTTTTTTTTCAAAAAAATAAAAAAATAAAAAAATTCTCTCCCAAATATCATTGTAGACCCTTTTTATTTATTTATTTTCCAAAAATGACGTGGCACTCTTTCGACCACATCAGCTAGCAGCTTTCTTGCGTGGGAACGCAGGATAACTTGCGGGCTTTTAGAGGCCTCAAATCTCTTCTAATGTTCTGTATTCTATAAAGGAGTCAATTAGTTGTCTAACTATGCCCAAAGCTTCAAGTAGCAACTTGGAACCTATACTTCTACTTCACCTCTTAGATTCTTAATACAAATTGCACTTCTTACTTACTCATGCTCCATAGCGTATGGCTTTTTCTCACACTCCTTTTTCTCCTCCTTGGATTAGATTCTTTATAAGCTTCAAGTGTTTTTTTTAAACTCCACAACCTTCAATTCATATCATTAGTTTAAATGCATTAGATTTCACTAGAATTCAACCAATCTAATTAGCTCTCAGTTTGTATCATCCATCACAATCAAGCAACATAATCAACCTTACGGCAAGTCCCAATAGTAAAATTAAGGCAAGCCTTGTTTCCATCTTGGGTTCTCAGGCTTGGTCCTGTTTTGGTGATGCAATTCTTCCTTAGGCTTTTTTTCCTCCCTAATTTCCCTCTAAATCCCTGAACAAAATTTTTAATTGTCTCTTATTATTAATTGTTTTATTCTTCTTTACATCCCTTTTAAGTCCTACAAAATCTTCAAATATATTTATTAAAATATAAACATGTTCCTACCAAACGGCATCTCAAAATGAGGCGTCCCTTCCAATACAACGGGCTGAGAATGAACTATCAATTGTTTCCTATTGTTATCTGCTTTATTTTTCTCTACTTCCTTTGTAAATCCTACAAAAAATTTAGATTAATTAATTATAATAGTAGCATGTGTCACCCCAAGGTATTGGACGCCAATTGTATAATGGATAAAGCATACAATTTTTTTCTTTTCTTAAAAGGCATGAAATAAAGTCACACTTACACCCAAAGGAATACAAGAGGGTCATCTTAGATTGCCCACCTCTTTCTTGTGCTTCCCTCCCCAAATCCCCCTCCCCCTAAGAAAAAATTACTACAAAAAAATGTGACTACAAAATATGATTTATAAAATATGACTAAGGCACAAATACAATTGCCCACCTAAATTTTCCTTTGGTTACCTTCCCTCCACAATGTCACTACCACGGAGATATGACTACAAAATATGCCTCGATCAAAATATGCCTCAATCAAAATATGCCTCGATCAAAATATGCCTTGACCAAAATATGACTCACTGTTCCTTAAATATATTCCCTGCTGCTCCCTATGAAGAACTTTGGCATTCTCAATGGATGTATAGTATATGCATGTGAAGTACAAGGGCAAAATATGATTGGCAATGCAATATTTGCAGTCATTTTTTCCCCCAAGGTCTTGGCTTCCAAGAATATAAATGCATGCGGTCGCCATTCATCCCCAGTCATATTTTTGCAGTTATAAAATACCCATTTTCTTGTAGTGCTTTTATGTTAAAAAAAGATTTGATCCCTTCTTTTTGTGATGATGGGATCCAATCTTCGGTTTACTTAGGAAGAAAATAACACAATGTAATTAGATTTGTACATGAAATTATGCCTTATTATCATCCCTCTCCAAAAGAAGTTGGATAGGGTGATTGCAAGAAACACTTGTACTATTTGTTGCATTTTTTATTTTCAGCCATTTAAACATTATGAAAAAATCTAGGCCAAAAGGTGGCCGCGAGTTCTATCAACAGTTGTGCATCCTTTGGTGCAATTAGAGAAAAAATCATGGACATGCTGATGTGGCACTACTGGTGCCACATTAGTGCCACATCACCATATTCAATATTTTTTCTTTTTTCTAGGTTTCTTATCCAAGTATTAGAATCTAGTTATAAATTGGGAATTGAAAGAAGTTGCTGAAAAAAATCTACATTAGGAAATGACACTGATTTAATATCTACAGTCTTGCAAGATTGGATATGATTTACGTCATATTATCCTTGGCTGGTTTAACACGGTACATCAAACTTTTTTGAAAACATCCGTAGCCCAATGGGCTTCAATTCAACAAAATTGGCTTCTTTTTATGACGTTGATACCTGGAGTTAATAACAGGTATATGAGAACTACACTAAAAATGATATTTAGTGTAGTATGACATTTAGTGTTTTACCCCCCTACCAGCCATTTTACTTGTCTTCAATCTTTTCCTTTGCAAGTTCATTTTTTTAACGTGTTCTAACACTAAATGTAAACCTTTTCAGATTTCAGATTTACCATAGAGCATATTTAGTGTTAGAAATTAGATTTAGTGTTACTTACTTATGATATTTAGTGTCAAGGTTCGTAATTAGTGTTGCCAACACTAAATATCATTTTTAGTGTAGTTATTACAAATAATCGATAGCTGTAACTGACAGCAAATGGATTGTTATTAGCCATCGATTAAAGCCTCACATATTAAAAGGACCAGATTTGGCGTCCCGAGGTTCTGACAAGTATACACTGGCTTCTGAACGGAAAACTGGGATGAACCAGAGTTTTAGTTAGTTGATCATTTGGTATTCTTTTCGTCCAAACTCCTTGAGGATATAAGGTAGACAAGCCTATTACCACCCTGATTTGCAATCTGAGTATATTGGGGTCAATTCCAAGAAGGGCATGTATTTTTCAGAGGTGTGCGCTTGTTTCACGAATCAAATCCAAGTGGAATTATAATTTTTCAATCAAACTTGTAATTTCTGTGAATTTTTGAAGTGTCAACCCTGAAATTTTAAAACCACTTGTAGATTGGAGTCATAAACATCATACCAACAACCCATAACCATCCTTCTATGTATCTATTAGCACGTAAGTATGGACCAATGAAAAATTGACACATTAGTCTTGGTGATATCAATGCTCTGATTTTGTCAGGAAAGTGAGTTAAGTTGGATGAGTGTAGTGACGGAAATGGGGCCAAAACTAGGATGGCGGAAGTAGGAAGTTGGCGGCTTTAGGCTGGTTTACCTTAATCGAAGGATTGAATGAGCCACATCTCTCTTACTTTGTTTAGTTCGCCCCTGTAGCAATGCTAGTGCTGCATACAGAGAGAACAGGCTATACCAATATTACAACGTCTGAGGGTACGTTCGCACCCAATGCTTGGGAGCAGCGCTGCTAGAAGTGTAATGTAGTCAAAGTCCATGGACTGCTGCGGTATCTCACGTCTGGGACTGGGTGCCGCTGCCGCGTAGTTGACGCACTTACTAGAGATGGCTACTACGACTGTGGTGTTCACATATGCTCTTTTTTCTTCAATTTCAGAGGTTGCATTAGGCTAGGTTTAAAGAAGTTGTTGCAATGGTTTCAGATCAGAGGGGAGGTGTTAGTGTGGGCAGACATCATGATGTACGTTGCTATTGTGAGGGAGAGTGTCTACGGCAGGTGAGAAGTTGGTCATCGTAGAGGAGGGCGTCTTCACGACTATGCAATTCATGAATGTTTCCCACTGATTCGATTTTGGGAGAGGCAGGCAACGACAATGGCCCTTTAGGAGCGTCACTTTAGAATGCAACGGATCGGAGGCACGCTTCGTGGAGAGAAAATCAAGTGGAAGTTTTGTCCTTTACTTTCTTGCACAATACTTGAATTGTTGCTTCGTGAAAAGACCAATGCTTGTGCCGCAGTACTCTTCACGCCGCAAGTATGCTCGCAGCTCCTGTCTCTTAACTTCCACCTGATTTCCTCTCCACGAAATCAAATTCTCCGCAACCAGCGCCTGCCTTTGTCGTCTGCATAGCATCGACATCCTGGACTGAGATTGATTACGCAACACTAATTTAACATTTGAACGCTACTTACTCGTAATTGCCGCTTAGAAGCCCCATTAACTTAAGGAGGTCCTAAAAGGCTGAAATCTACGTTTGTGCCACTTCTAGTTGCTAATTTATTTCTGCTGCATACCTCAATCCTTAAAAAACTCCACAATCCTCTTCGTCTAAGACCACCACTCTTTGCGGCTGATCGACCCGCCTCCACGTAGGCTCGGCATTTACAAACGTACGACGGTGTGAAAGCACAAGGACTGTGTTTCCTATCAACTCACTCATAACACCTCTATAGCACCCAATGCAAACGTACCCTTAGGGAGATACTATGTTTAGCCATGCTTATAATACTTTTTGGTAAACATTACAGTGGGATATATGGCTTCATCTTCTTCTCAACATCCTTCTAATGACCAAGTTCATGTTTCTTTTGTTTAAAGGATTGGCTTTTATATGATGTTTGCTTTCTAAATTTTTTTCTACTCAATGTGAAAGCTATAACACGTGTACGTGTATTGAAGACATCCGTTGCACCTCACTAACATGACAACTTGTTGTTTTTTGTTCTTGGGATGGGCACAAGGTGGGACCTACGACCTCATAGAGTTTTTGAAGACTTTTTCAGCAAACTTGACCATCCTGCATAGTCACAATTACTTGTCCCATACTTTAGGATTTTTCACTATACTGGAGAGAATTGATTCTTTTGTGACTATATGATGCTAGTAATCTCTTTTTATACACTTATATATTTGTTTGACCCTCATTAGATGATATTTGGGGGTCTTGGAGGGCCATTTTAGGCCTGTTCCCTGATCTGCCCAGATTCAGATAACGGTGGTACGGATGTGTCAGAAAAAAAAAATTTCAAAAAAAAAAAAAAAAAAAAATTTAACCAAAATATCATTTTAAGCAAATTTTTTATTTTTTTTATTTTTTTTCAAAAAATGACCTGGCAGTCGCTTGACCACGTTAGCCAACTACTGCTGCTGCATTCCCGCAGTTTAGGAACGCAGCAGACAGCAGGGGAACTCAAAGCCTTCTAAGACCCCAGAATCTCATTTAATGTGACAATCAACAAAAAAGGAAAAAAACATGTTGTATTAGGCTCTGACTTGATCTCAAAATACTTAGATGCTGGACTTATTATTATGTGTGTTAGTCTTATATCGTACATAAAACCAAAATGCTTGGAAATGAATTGAATATTGCCTTCTAGCAAAGATGTACCAGAACAGGATTTTTTGCCATACTATCTTGTAGTGCTTTTATGTTAAACAAAGATTTGATCCCTTCTTTTTGTGATGATGGGATCCAATCTTCGGTTTATTTAGTAAGAAACAACACAATGTAATTAAATTAGTACATGAAATTATGCCTTGTTGTCATCCCTCTCCAAAAGAAGTTGAATATAGTGATTGCAAGAAACACTTGTACTATTTATTGCATTTTTTTTATTTTCAGCCTTTTAAACATTACAAAAAAAAATCCAGACCAAAAGGTGGCCACGAGTTTTGTCAACAGTTGTGCATCCTTTGGTGCAATTGGAGAAAAAATCATGAACATGCTGATATGGCACTACTGTGCCACATCAGCACATATCAGTGCTACATCAACATATCTGATATTTTTTAATTTTTTAATTCTTAATTTTTAATTTTTTTAATTTTCATTTCATTTCATTTTTTTTTTTTTTAAATTTGTATTTGCACCGCGGGGGGGGGCAGAAATCAAAAGTTAACAGCCTTTTCTAGGATTCGGATTTTTCCTAATGACTTTTTGTACTAAAAGTCACCTTTAGTATTATCAGGGGCATGGAATATGAAATCTGAACTATCAATTGGATTTGAATCTATTATTTTGGCAATATGTGATGTTCATCATTGGTTGGCAAGGATGGATGGCAATATTTAATTTGCCATTAAAACAATCAACATTAGCAAATTGAAGGCACTATAAGACTCCACTAGTACTATCATTAGAAGAAATTTGAGGCCTCTAAGAGATTGCGAGTTATCTTATATTCCTAGACTGCAGAAACGCAAGATAATTGCTGGTTGATGTGGTCAAGAGAGTGCCATGTCATTTTAAAATAATAATAATAATAATAATAATAATAATAATAATAATAATTTTGGCCTAAAATGATATTTGGGAGAATTTTTTTATTTTATTTTTATTTGAGAAAAGCAAATTCTAACAGCCCGTACTGGCTATTCATAGATCTGGCCAGATTAGAGAACGGGCCTAAAACGGACCTCCAATGCCCTCAAATTTCCCCTAATGAGAGTCTTTTGTGTACTTTAAAATACTATTTTGAGCCACAATCTGCAACTTATGCTAGAAAATGTGACTTCCACATTTCTATTTTTAAAAATTAGAAAATACACTTGAAAATTTTAAAAATAGCCATTATTGTCAACTAAGAGCAAAGAAAGAAAATCAAAGCCAAAATAAAACAAAAAAATTTAATTCAATATAAATTCAAAATAAATATAGCACACTTGAGGCCAATGCAAAACACACTTGGAATATACTTTGGGAAATCCCTCTTTTGAGAAGGTGTATTTCTATTAGTAGTTAGCTTATCAAGTTTGATGGCTTAATTCTACAAAAAAGGTACTTGATAGTACTATTAACCACCAAAACCATATGTGTGACATTAATTTGAAATTCAATCTCACCTATTGAATTAATTTTGAAAAAATTGAAATAATTCAAGTGCATTTTCTATTGCTAGAGTAAGTTTACTTTTGAATTTTATGATCATTCAATCATTTTTGCAATTCTTCTAGTACAAAAAATTTCCGCATTGAATATTTTTGCATTGAATGTGACTAGGAGAACAAAGAAGGTGAATTTCATGGCTTTTAGGAAAATTGTGACTTATAATGTTTGATGCAAATTTTTTCACATTTTTTTCAAAAATTCATGGTTGTTTCAAATCATCACATAAGAATCTGAATGTTTTTAGGACTTTTAGAAGATACTTGAATTGATCTCCACAAAATGAAAATAATTTTTTCAATGGCAAAATGGCACATGCCTTCAACAAAGATTTCCCACAGACTTGAATTTCACAAGATTGTCAAATTTGCTTGGCCATTCCATGCATAAATTAGACTATAAATTGGAGACGAGGTAGATGTTTTGACGCCAAAGAATTAGTCGGATACTTATCAATTTTGTTACAATATTCCTGAAGTAAATTTCAAAATTTCACCATTGGAGTGAAGTGGAAGATTTGTTTGGAAGAAAGTATTATCAATAATGAGCCAACAATTAACATCGTCCAAAATTTGAAAATATATTCATAAAGAGACTGCCATAGTGAATCATAATTAATACCCAAAAGATGTTTGCATCCTCTACACAAAATAGTGAAATTAGGTTGCCTTACTCATTAGGTTACCTTATCTTAGAAAATTACCTCATGACTCAATGTTTCTCTTTAGGGAGGCGCATGCAACTCTTTGAATTGGGCCTTGAATTGGTGCACTAACCAATGCCTTCCAATTGGCTTTGGATTGAATGCATCATTGTCCAGTAGCAGTGAATATTCATGTAGTGTAGACTATTGAGAAGTTAGTGTGGGGCTATCAAGTTTTACTATTTTATGTAGGTAATGAGCCAACGATTAACATTGTCCTAAATTTGATTATATATTCATAACAAGACTGCCATAATGATTCATAATTAATACCTAAAAGATGTTGCATCTTTTATTGTAGGTAGATAGTGACAAGAGAGTCAAACCACACATGGTTTCTAAAAGGAATAGACGTGGCATTATTCCATTGGTTGTGAAGCTTTAAAAAAAATCTGAAAGGCATTAGAGGAAATTTGAACCCCGTGGAGGGACAATAAAAGATTAAAATATTAATAATAATAATAAATTTTTTCTCCAAAAAGAAAAAAAAAAGTTTTTTTTTACTCTGGATTTGTACATCCGTCAAAAGTCAAACGGCCCTCCACAGTGCCCAAATTTCTTCTAATGGAGTACACACAAATTTTTGTACTAGTTGTAAAACTTAAGAGCAAAAGTTTGAAGAAATCCCTTCTTTTAAATGAATTCATGAATTCAACTTGTGAAACCCAACCCAACTGCCTATATTTGTATTCCTAGGGAACCTCTAGAACTTGCAAATTGTATGGGATATATTTATATTTTTTCTTGTGAATATATAAGTATTTTGTATAAATCTTATGTACCTATATTTGGTGAGTATATCTGTATCCATGTTTGAATTTTGTAGTCCATATTTTGTATCCTTATTTTATATCCAAATTTGAATGGCCAAGATTGTTTGTTCCATAGGCATCAACGGCTTTGTTTGTTTTTTAAAAATTGATGGCATTTAGGGAGATTTTTTCTGAACTCATATCAACAGCTCTTGATTTTTCTAAGAGGGAGAAGGGGGAAGAACTGAAATGCAAACATCATGTTTGCATCTTTTTGGTACATAATTGTACCAAATGTTATAAACATGAATGGTAGTTTTATACTTTTCTACACAAAATAGTGAAATTAGGTGACACTTCACTAATTTCTTGATATCATGTAGAAGGATGTAATAATGTAGAAACCGTTTGTGTTGCATGGGTTGGTGCAGTGATTCATGACTTGGGTTTAGAGAATTGCATGCGCCTCCATGTAGACAAGAAGAGGATATGAGGTAACTTCTCTCCTGAAGGCAACCTAATTGTTAAGGCAATCCAATAAGCCTCCAACATGAACTTTCGACTCATGATAACTTATGATTGCACTGCAAACACTTCCACCGACAATATTCAAGTTCAGAACAAAAATCTAACTCAGGAGCACTCTAACCACAACGGCAAGTCATCATGCTTACCTAAACCTAATCTTACCCATGGAGCTCTTACTGTATGGAAATAATTCCACCATCTCCTACAACTTGTGAAAATTACAACTCATGAAATAAGTCTCAAGGGCTCCCGACTTCAATGTTCATCGTAAATGCAGCACCTCCGTCACCTCTGTATACATATACACGGCTTTTCTTGCACCCAAGTGATGCCTAAATTTGTTGAGCATTGAGAAGCTTCTATTTTCTGACAACGAGAACCTCGAAACAACGCAATACCGCTGCACAATCAAGATGATGTGCAGTGAAAGGCATCAATACTTGTTAAGTGACTGAATTCACAGTCATCCTCCTCTTTTTCATTTCCGCCTGTATTCTGGTTTCAACTCAGATGTGCCTTGAATTGAAACTCTCTTGTTATGAATACTCAGGCCATTGAGCACCTCCTTGAGAAGCCCTTGCACACAATAGACAGATAAACTACTGCGCACTAGCTCCTCTATAACTGAACAAGAAGAAAGAGAGAATCAGTAACTATTGCTCGACTTCGGAGGGGTATGAAGTCATCAATTTCAAACTTAATGGCATCCTTCCGTGAAGAGCTGATGCTGCAAAGTAAACACTAGATTGAGGTGAGCGGTACACAATGATGTGCTTTGTTTGCCAATTTTCTCTGGATTTTCTTAAGGTAGAATGCACAGTCGAAATGAGCATAGTACCTTCTCGATCAGTATAGAGAGGAGGATTGCTTGGTTATACAATGTTATGGAGAATCCTTCTATTTTTAATGCAACTTACAGCAGAAGTTTTAATTGTAGTGTTCATTTGACACATAGGAGATTGTACGTTTTGGTGCTGAGGTTTATGGTGTTGCAGGATGCTCCAGTTACCCTGCGACCCCCTTGTCCTTCATTCATCCAACTCTGTACATTGACCACCATGAGTTAGTTAGAGCAGTCCCACTGCAACACGCTGAAGCAATACTCTAAAGATTCTGCACCATTGATTTTAGAAAATCTTAGAAGATCAATGGTGTAAAACCTTTAAAGTGTTGCTTCAGCGAGTTGCACTGCAGATGCTCTTAGTAATAGTAACTAGCGTAGTATTGTATACACAAGCCTGTACTGGTAACTCTAATTAGTGCTCTTAGTGGAACTCTATAACAGACGTAGTGGCATGGCGTTAAGCTGCCCTCTCTGTTTTAGTATACATGTGGGTTTAATCCCAATTGTAACTCATCTCTTGCAATTTAGTAAAGTGAATTCAACACATGGTTTCTAGGATTTTGTTCTTGGAATTTGTCCTGTGAACAAAACGGACTGAAGTCACGTCTGAAGTAGTCTTGGCAAATATATCTTGAGGCTACCCCGTGAAATCATTTTTTTGCGTTTGAGTTCCAAGTACTGGACAAATTGACCAAACTACTTCAAAAATAGGCTACAAAACCAACGACACTACAATTTAGAGAGAAGAAGAATATGTATGCAAGCCAAGCCCAATGCTTGTCTAATTTGCAAGTTTTCATTTTTCATGTAAACTCAACACCGTGAGCCAGATTGTATATGAGTTTAGCATCTAGACAATTAACATTGCGAGTCAACATTGTTGTGTTTCTCCTCCTATTATTGTTATTGCTCGTAGTATGAGATATCACTAGTGATCACAATTATAGGGAATACGTCAAAAGCATTAATGAGTTGCATATTTTTTCCATTGCATGTTGAATTTGGACAAGAATTGATAGGAGGCGGTCACATAAAACCACCACAATCATTTGACAGACAGTGAAAAGAGACAGAAAAGTAATGCCTATTATTCCAAAAAAAGAAGCGAGTTTGTTGTCCCGGACAAATCTTTGTGTCATTGAAAAGAGTTGTAATTGAAAAGACATGTTAGAAAAGAGTAAGAAATAAAATCAAAACACCGACTATACTTAGATAGCACATCAGGCATACCTGTGTGGCCCTAGTTTTGACCATTGACTTTTTAAACCGATCCTAGCAATACTATGATACTTGTCATTGTTCCCAATAAATTTGTGGGCATCATATCAAATTTATGCTTCACCATACCTTCCACTCCGGCATATTGCAATGTGGATCACGAAAGGCTTGCATCAACTACTTAACCCCTAAATGACGGACCCATGACCATTGATTTCAAACCGCACTGTCCATCACTCAATTTGCTACCATTTTGCAACTAGATATGTATGAAAAATTTTATATTTATTTTTCAAAGATGAAAGTACATGTTCTCTTTACTTCAAAAAAAATTTAAACTTTTTTGTGGAAAATTCAATTTTTGAAGAATTTTTGAAGAATAAGTGAAGAAAAATCATATTAAATAGAAAAATATCTCCAAAAATCTGAAAATTTCACCATAAGTGTATACTACAATGACAAACATCATGGTGTAAACTAAATTGTCGTGTCATTCTATAATTAGAAAATATTAGACACTGAAAATACACCCATTGTTGAAATTGCAAAAATATATGCAATATTAGGTATTTTTTCAAAATTCAAATTGGAGTAGAAATTAGAGTAGATGACCTTCATTTTGGAGTAGAAACTAGATTTGGAAATTTCAGATTTAAAGCAAGGAGCAACAACTTCCCAAAATACTCTAAAATAGCACATTTTGTGATCCGTTTCATTTAGAAGCTTCTCATTTCCGTGAACACAAAAATTGAAAAGAGTACAAATTCAATTGGATACTCTTCTTAACTCAATTGCATACTCTTCATAATCCAATGTGAAAGGTCAACAAGGAAAAGGAGGATGAAAAAATGCTTTTGGACTCCCTGGGCCAACAATACTGTCATCAGAACGCCACGGAATGGCGTCCGCGGCATTCCAAGGTTAGCTCCTAAAGCACTAAATATGCTTTTTTGAGAACATAGCTTTTTGGGGGCAACTCACTACGAGCGGAAATTTTATTTCATTTTTTTGAAATTTTCACACAACATTTTCCCAAGGAGTAGCTATGTTGTTTTCATTGCTCGGCGGGCAGCCTGGGCAGCAAAAAAAGCTTCTTTAAAAATCACTTTTAAAAAAAATAAAAACTTGAAATTGGTTCTTTAGATTTATATGTAGGTGGGAAGCTTTGAATCATTCCATTTGGATCTATGAGTCAAAAGTTATGAGAATTCTTAGTTTGAGGGTAGTTATGGAATCTCAACTCTAAAATAAACTTTGAAGTCCTTCATTTCACTCAATTTTCAATATTTTTGAAAAAAAATAAAAACCTTGGATGTAGATTGTTTATTACAACATTACAACCATTGGGATTGGCATTTTTGAATTCTATAAATAAATTCTTAACAATTTAGTGTTTTGGATCATTCTCTACCTCTTCCTACTTACTATTTTTTTCCTAGATGTTGTACAATTCTAAATGATCTGAATTTTTTCAAGCATGTATCCAACTTGTCTAGGAAAATGAATCCAAAGAGTAACCACCATTTTGGACATTTTTTCATACAAATGTGACCTTGTGAAGGGCAGCTGTCCGGATTTTCGCAGGGAAAAAAAAAGGATTTTTGTCAATTCAACCGCTATTATCTTGCAGTCCACACGGTGGAAAATTCTGAAATTTTTTCCACATCTTCTCAAACAAGTTTACTACAAGATCCTACGGTTACATGTGTCCAAAAATGTTTTTTTCTAAAATTTGATACTTGTATTAGAAATGGCAGTTTTTGAGCGTTTTTTGTGAAAACATAGTCAATAACCTTTAGGGGTTAACTTTCGACTTCTTCAATGACTCTGTCTCACAATCCTATCCACAACTTACGGACGTTGGGAGGTGAGCCAGAATGTTATCGTCAATAAAAAAGACTAATCTATAAGACAGATTCTTGACGTTCTTAAACAACTTCTACCTTATTCCATTCCAAATTAAAATGCCAAGATGTTTTGCAGTGGAGAATTGAAACTAAACAGCCTGATTAGCAAAATTCTGCCCAGAGATGCCTCGGAGAACATGTGCATGGGAATCAAGTCTTTAGTAACGTTCAAACTTCAAAGTAGACGATTTGGGTACGGAGCCACTGGATCCATCCTGGCAATGTGAACAACAAATTCAAGAAAGACACCCTCGTCTTAGGACCGCTCATACTTCTTCTAGACCACAACAAAGACAAATAATCAACCCAATATTGTACGACCAACTTTTAACCCAATAACCCCTGAAGAGCCCAGATTTGAATATGCCCAATTGCATTGATCATATTGAGGAAAGTCTAATTCGATATCAACAAAATCAATGAAGATAATTGTATGAGTTGGTCAAAAAACAATTAAAACTGAACAAAAGAAAGTCCCCACATGACCTACTGAAAAGTGCATAAGAAAAACACAAGGCCCGATTTTGGTTTCTTGATTCTTAAGCTATCTCCTATCCGTTGTGTATGACGAGAGAACTGCCGAAACATTCCACAAGAGTTTCAAAATAAGACGGCATTTACGTAAGACACCAGCCTCTTTCAAAACACCATTATGCTCTGTCATCAAACCCTAGTTTCGAAAAATTCTTTCTTAGCAAACACATACCTCGGGGCTATAAGTGGGGTGGGATTCAATGGATCCATGACCTCAGCAAAGCTAGGGCTAAAGGTTTAGGGTTTACGATTAAGAGCTCCAACCAAGAAATCTAACAAGGGGCGGCACTTTGATCAACCAGACAGACCTGTTGGAGTTGTCGTATCGAGCATGTGCATCCCTCCCGGTCCTCCAAATTCACCATCCAATTACCAAATATCTAGTAAATTCAATATCACATACTCCTTGGATATAGAGTTCAGAGCAAGGTTGTGTCTCATCAAGTAATTAAGAAACCAAAAACAGGTCATGCTAACCCAGCGGACAAGGTGTGAGAACGCCTCCATACCCGTGTGTTGATGTTTTCGAGAAGCTCTAAGAGTGTTGAGTTGGAAGAATCGGTTGTTGAAGCTCAGAAATTGCACAAACTCTTCAATCCTAATCTTGGCAGTCTGCTAGTGTGAAACGTAAACATAACTTCCACTATTCGAAACGCAAGGTGGGAGAATTCGAGCTTGAGCTGAAATTAATGCACGTTGAATCATGGTACGTATGCCAAGATGGAATGGCAGTTGATGCAGATGTGTTCGTGGTGGCCTTAGAGCAGCTCGCAATTTGATACAACAATTTTATGGAGGACTGAGATACCGAGGCTTCTCCAGTGAAGCATTTGATAGATGCATGATTAGTGGTTGTCAAGCAAGGTCAGTGAGTTTGTTTGACGTCAGTCAGTGTTCTGAGTGGGTAAAATTTAACCTGGATAGCTGTTATGGTGTTACGTTTGAAGCATCTTGAACTTTCACCACGACCAGTTGGTGACAATGTTCATTATCCTGCGTATCAAGCTCGTTAATTAGTA
The DNA here is from genome assembly GCA_963969595.1 of Neckera pumila. Taxonomy (NCBI): domain Eukaryota; kingdom Viridiplantae; phylum Streptophyta; class Bryopsida; order Hypnales; family Neckeraceae; genus Neckera; species Neckera pumila. Next base: position 18,640,053 of record OZ018412.1, on the reverse strand, counting down.
TCCTTCGATCCCCAGGTAGATCTTGCGAATCCTCCAACTCATTCAGGGATGAAAAGAAACTTAAAAATTGTGAAGTTGTGGGCTATGACATGCCCTCAGATGGCCACTGCAATGAGAAGAAAGCTCGCTCTTGAGATTTCTATGAAATCTTCCATAAGTTTCATCACTGCAGAGCAACAAACATGGAAGTGGAGTTCCAAGTCGCCTACGCATGCACCAATAGACACGGGCAGAAGGAAAAGAAAACAAGATCTTCGATAGTACCACCTTCAGAAATGTACAGGTTCTACTGGCGCACAGAAGGTACAAATGACATCAGTCAAACCCTCGCCGCAAAGCAAGAACCATCCCTCTTTCTAGCACGGTATGTAGGCACCAGCACAACAACGTGTACATCGCCATGTCTTAGTCCACAGTGCATCACAGCAGCATATTCATTGTCTGAAAACTTGATCACTCAGCACTTCTTAGAGGTTTGCTGCCACACAAGCCTAAGCTTTCAGCGCAATGGTATATCCTCCTTGTGATCATAAGAAAGGGAATTCCAACCAAAGCTACTCACTAATAGACTCTTACTCAGAAACATAGCGTCTAAGATATGGTCACTCAGTACTTCTTAGAGGTTTGCAGCCACAGAAGCCGTAGCTTTCAGCGCAAAAACGTATCCTCACAGTAACCAAACCAAACAGACGCACCAAGCAAATCACAGAAAAGCATCTATGTCCGAATCCATGCAATATCTAAATTCAAACAAAGACTGTCCCACAATTCTAACAAATATAAAGCAAGAAGTCTCCGTAATCGATACAAACAAACTTGGAATGATACGTCCTGGTGCCGACGGAGGTTCCTCTTTGTAGGGGTGGCAGAGTTAAACCCTAACCAAACCCTAAACCATTTGGACTGTTGGATGAATGATAATTCTTGGATGATGATGCACCAGAAACTGTTCATCCCTCTCAGAGGCTTATCAGGACCGTCAATAATTCAGAGCGCGTGCCTAAATGATGGGGCGGGCCCCAATGGGAAACCCGTGTTCGTCGACCCGGTCCTGTTTCTGCATCGTCTTCTTCAGTTGTCAGTTGTTACGAGCTTTGTGTGCGGTCCCATCGCCGCCTCGTTGGTGGGACTATTTCGTCGCATATTCTCGACTCTTTCATTTTTTTATTTTTTTATTTTTTTTTCATTTCGCAATGAAAATTGAAAATTGCTTCGTCTCCGGTATCTTTTTCTAATTTGAAAATAGTACGGAGTAATTGGAAAACATTGATACTTGCTCTGGCTCCTTCTTTGAAGAACAAACGGTGTGAGTAATTTTCGGTCTCGTCATGTAGTTGCGGCGTATTCATTTGCCGCTTCATTTGCGGGCGTCGGGTCAAGTGTGTTGCGTTTTTGGAAGTCTTTCTGCGGCCTTGCAAGATTTTGCAGCTTAAAGGAGGCGTTTGCGTGTTCCATGATGTTTAGGATGCGATGTTAAACCTTGTTTCTTGAAGTTAGAGGAAGAGATGTTTTGGCGGCGTGTCTGGAGCTTGGTCGTTTAGATCTCCGGAGAAAAGTGAAAGACTTCATTTCTTGCTTGCCGACTTGAGGGGCGTTGTCTAGGTTGTGGACAGGAGGTTTTGGAGCTTGAACGTCGCCGCAGCAGGCATTGCATTAGTTCGATGATGTTTGGAATGAAATGCTAGCGGTTGCTTCTTGAAATCGGAAGAGGAGATGCTGTGACGGTGCGTTTGAAGCTTGCTCGTGGAGATCCGTGGAGGCAAGTGAAGGACGGCATTTCTTGCCTGCCTTCTCTATTCTCGCTCTGTCTAGGCTCTGGAAGAGAGTTCGTGATTAGGTACTTTCAAAAGAATTTGGCGTGTCGTCATGTGGTCCTCCATGTCTGTTAGAACTGCTCCGGCGGTGGCAGCTGCGGTGACCACAGCAGCTGGATGTGGCGGCTCTGCAGCAGGATTGCTGCTTGCCTCGTTTAACGCGGACTCTTCCGACCGGTCCACGGCGCAATCGAATTCTCCTGACGCTGAGAAGTCAGAGGCACAGTCTAGTCGGAAATGAAGAGGCTCCTGATCATGTATCAGCCTCTTCGTCATCCTCTGGCAATTTTTTTGAGAGCCAGTGATGTGCAGGTAGGCCTTTGATTATGCATGTAGAAGCAACACCGATATCGCATGATCTTTCCGTCTTCTACATGTTTTTCCTCTATGCTTTCTTTTTTGTATGAGTTACACATGCGACATAGTACTGAGATCTAAAGGATCTACAGAAGAATAAAGCTTAGTTTGGTCCGCTGTCGTTGCGTTTGAAACTGGAAGTTGTTCTTTCGGCTCTGTTGCTGGTCGTCTCGATGTCTACCTGATGATTACTTAGCGTACTATCTTGAAGTCGACTCCTTGTCACAGAATCTCTCTGGGATAGAAAACTCTCTGGGATTGACATATACCTTGTTAGTCCTTCGAGTCTGAATGTGGATATTGCGATGATTTTGTCCGATTCTATGGCTAGGTCGTCTCAGTTAGTGACGTAATTCATTTGTTTTACTCTCCCTCAGCAACCATGTAGTTGTTCATCAATTAATTAGCCAGTTGGTTTGGGTTCAGATTCTGAATGCCGCATCCCCGATCTCTATGTAGAATGTTCTGAAATTTCGTTTATAGCACTCTTCGTCAAGTTTGCGCACTCAACATTTTCCAGAAAAGTTAGGCTAGAGGAGATTAGTAATATACAATCGCTCAGAACTTGGCTTATGTTGGCTTTATGTTGTACATGCAGATGCAATGTATGGACGGGTGGGTGATTCTCTGTTATCAAGGGTTATAATTTCTGTGAGATTGCCTTTCAAGTCTTTCTGCCTCGACTATCATTGGTAACAACAACTAAGGATGATGTCTATTCTTCAGCGAAGCACATTGCTTCTGTTTGTAATTTTTGAGCCTCTCTTTATCGAGACATAGCCCAAGTCTATAACTTGGGCTCATTCTTGTCTGTTTATCGTGATATATGTTGGGTATTTTGTTTTCATATGAACTCTGGCGCTTCGCAATCTCTAGTTTTCTGGGTGGGAATGCTTTGCAATTGTTTATGTTCAATATCGCGATTCGGTACTGAAACAGTTTGCACTCTTTCAATTGGGCCTCACCTGATTGAAATCAATTTCCATGTGGACTTCGATTTGGTTTTGCTTGAGATCTAGTCGAATGGATGTGCAGCCTGCCCACCACTTCCGAGTCAGTCTTCCATTTAGTTTTAATGTCTCCACTCTAAGAAAATCTATCAAGGGAGCGGAACAGAAGCTCATAGAGAACTGATGAATTCTACTTGCCACTGCACTACGGAATTTGATATCGCAATGATTGTTTTCGTCAGAAATGAGGCATATTCCTTCGTCCAGAACTCCAGATTCGCTCCATTGAATAGGTGCTTTATGGCTCTGGGGAACATCTTGCTTTTGGATGCATCCACTCACTGGCCTTGTTTTGATTTTCCTATGCAAAAGGTAAAGGTACAATCCTGTCTCTGAATGCTCTCGAGTAAATAGGATCTACCGCATCTGAGAACCTAGAATTTGCACATTTTTTATTTTTGCAACCCTTTGACAAGTGACTTTTAAGCAGCCCATTAAGGTATTCTTCTCTAAAATCAACCATTAAATGGTTAGTGTACCTTTTTTCAAGATTTTTGGTGGACAGAAAGATTTTTAGCTCATTTTACAGAAAGAAAAAATGGATGTGGAATGTAACACAATTGGTTCCATATTTTTTGAAGCCTTATTGAAATCTTTATGAATTTTTAAAAGTTTGTGTCATAGGCACCTATTCCTCACCATAGGTCTCCCCAAATCCATCCACTTGCAACTTGTGAAGAAATGCAAGGAAAACAAGGAGAATGATTTTTACTAGAAATACATCGTGTCGATATCATTTTTTTTCATTTTGGAGAAGTAGCCAACTATTTCTTTAATACTCATATGATACATGGTTGATACTATTGATGATACATTAGGAAAAATTCCAACCCTTGAAGGGGCCGTCAAAAATCTGACTTTCAACCCCCTCGGGGTGCTATTACGGAACAATAAAAAAAATTAAAAAAAAATTAGTTTTTTTTTTGAAAAAAAATATTTAGAAAAATTTCAAGTCTAATGTGGCGCTAACGTGGCGCGGCTCCTTTGAGGGCTGAAATTTTTTCCCATGTTGGATGATATCAATATCAAATTAGATGTTACCTAGGTAAAATTTGACTATTGGTCTTATAAGAATGTCGTAATCTAGCTATTTTGAGTCAAAAAATAAAATAACCCTTTACAAAAAATAGCTAACATCCTTTGGTTGTAGCCAATTGGTGAAAATTGTGCATTAAAAACATATTGCTTGTTGTAGCTCTATTCTTATATAAATCTAATCTTATTTGTTGTTGCTCTTCTATCTATATGACCTAATGCTACCTATTGCTCTCGGAGGAGCTGCCACGAGGAAGAAGAGTATGTGCTTTAAATCCTATAATGTTAATGAGAACACTAAGTGTTCAATGGATGACAAAGAATATTTCTATGGAAAACAGCAACGTAGATGTTAATCTTTGGGACTTTTTTTGAAAAGAAGAGGTCTTGCACAATAGTTTGACTTCCAATGAATGTACTTGGTTTTTTTTAAGCAAATGATTCATTCGTACTAAAAAAGATGATTTCCACGGTAACTAGTCCAGTGTTCGAGGGTAAAACTTGGTCACAGAGACTTAACCTTTTAAGAAGACCTGAGGAAAGATTTTGATAAAAGAACTAATGTTTTAGTATTAATATTTTTTTATCCTTGACTGGTTGGAATTCTAAAGCTACTAGTATAATACACTTTATATAGCCTAGCCTTGCCTCTTCTTGTCCTATTAATTATTACTTTCAATTTGAAATTAGCTTTTTTTTTTAAGAAGATTCCAACAATTTAGCTGATGAAAAATTGATATTGCATGAAATGAACCTATAGATTTTGAAGTTGAGAGGATGCAACTGGTAACCATTGAAGAGAAATCAATCCATTTCCATGAACTAAGGAAGTTATAAAAAATTTCCAAATACTAATTGCAGCCCAAATCTCATTTATTGAAAAAAAATCTATTATGAATTCATAGAAGACTTTACTGGGTGTTTTCTTATGCATCTAGAACGTACCTTTTGTCTACAATGGAGTAGTTCCCCTAAATGCAATAGCAATAGTACAAAGGTATGTTCTAATTTGGAATTAAGATTGTTACTTGGTATTAAGATTGGTGCTAGTAAAAATCTTAAGAATTAATTTAGGTGAACCTTTGGATTAGATCCACCTTGCTAACACCACTCTTATAAAATAAAGTACAAACTTTCTCTCATTTTGCAAGTTTATTGGAAAAAATATTTTATAAGATCGTATTCATCTTCCAATGTGATTTCATAAGTGTATAAGCCTTCTTGAAAAAAACCCAACCAAAGTCGTTCTATAATTTTTTTATACTTATTATTATACAATGATCTATGAATTTTTAAAGTTGAAAGTATAAGACACCTACCCGTACTACTAGAGTTCACTTACACTATCACCCTTGAAGCAAGAAATGCTTAGAGCCTTAACCCCTAAATGTCCAAGGCACCCAAATCTAGTGTTTGTAAAACTTTGAAGTTAAATAAAACCTAATCAAGTTGCTATTTTTATAGTTTATATTTTTAGAAAGAACTTCTTGAAGTCTAATTTTAGCACCAAAAATCCAATCTTGAAAATAAATGATAGTGATTTTTCTATGCAAGTTTTTGTACAAGGGTACCCATTGCAATCTTGACTTCCTGTAGTGTTGAAAGCTCTTGAAAATGAGCCTCAAATACACTATATCTTGGAGAAAAAATAACATTCAAAATTCATTCAAAAAAAATGTAGAGTGGATTTTAGGAAGCCATAAATTGATCTTTGTTATACAAATTAGGCTCTTTAACCTCATATTTTTTTGGTCACCAACTTTTTAGATTTGATTTGTGTAAAGAAGTTTGAATTTTTTTTGCAATTTTAGCACCCTCATGGTCAAATATTATAATCTTTCACTCCATAAGTGATATTGTTGAGTTTTCTTTTCCTATGAGATCTCTAACATGTCTAGTTTGAATTTGTACGGTTACAATCCAAAAAAAAATTGATACAACTTATCAAAATGTTGGCATTTTATTCAATTTAGAGCAAATTCTAGGAAGCCCAAAACAATCCTTGGGCATTTAGGAGTTAAACTCCCATTGATTGCCTCAAAGAACTCTTCAACTTCCATTGGTTGTTCTTGAAGCCTTGTGACAATTTTGGAGTCAATATAGGTGCATTGTAGAACAAAAGAATGCAAATTTCATCCACTTGAAGAACAATCACACAATTGATGACCACGATTACCAATCTCTCCTTTCAAGAGTAATAGGATCATATGAAAAACAATCTTCTGGAATGTCTTGCACACTCTCACACCATCATTTGCAAAATTCTCACATCATAACTCTCGCCGAGCACACTCATCACACAATCAAGCTGTTGCATGCCATAGTCATTGCTTTTGGCGTGTTAACACACAATTTTGACTTGTTTTTGCCAAGACTGTTGTGCTAAAAAATTACAGATGTACTGTACATGGGTTGATGATCATGGTCCCCCCCCCCAAAAGACCTCCAACCTAAAAACAAGTTTGAATGAAGAGTTTGTTTTGCGGTAGCTCGACTAACTAAAGACACATGAACCTCAACTAAAAATGCTAACCTTGCAACAACAGCAGACAGACTCTTCACATACGGACAAGTAACAAGGTTCACAGAGACACTACAATCAACACCAATTTGAAATATACACACAGACAAAAAAGCTCATCCTTATGCACAGCAAAACAGCACCAAAATCAGAGAGAGCATGAGTCATTGACAAATAGAAAAGTTTGCGTCTCTCTTGATTATAGATTCTCGTCCCTCCATCTCGCATACCCTTTCCGGAGGTGGAACCATCAATTTCTACAGCGAAAGTTTCAGATTATATCCTACTTCCTACCCAATCTGCTGTTTCATTTAATACATTCCCGTCTATTTCTAGCTGCAGACCAAAAAGAAAACAGCAGCAACAATAACAAAATGATGCTTGACTACCAAGGAGAAATCGTGAGGGAGGGTGGTGAGTCAAAATAAAAAAATTACACAAAAACATGAAAATTAAGCTCTCACACCATTTCCAAAATCTTGATGTTGCCCATGGAGTTGGCGGCCACGAGGGTTTGCGACTTGCCTCTCCAGCACACGCTGGACACGAATTGACCGCCGTCCTCCTCCACCTCTCGGCCGGTGATGGGGTCTGTGCATCCGAATTTGTGGGATGCCATTTCCATGGGCAGAGATTTGTGGTAGGCAAACACCTGCGAAATGGAACAACAAAGTGGGGTGGTGAGAAAGTATAAAGGAGAATCTACTTAGGTACAAGAGGCTGCTTTCATATGTACAGGAGTTGAAATGAATTTAAAGCACAAGTGTCTGTTTAGGTGAAAGAGGTTGCTTTCAAATCTGTAGGAGTTGAAATTGATTTAACGCATAAGAGCCTATTCGGGCAAAACTGGCTGCTTCCATATCTGTAGGAGTTGAAACGAATCATTTTGAAGGCTTCAAGGAAGGAAGGAATACCAAAGGAAGCTAGAAAACATGCAATCATATTTAAACAATGAATTAATGCTTTGGAAGCTATGAGCCTCCAAATTGGACTTTTTGTTTTTGATTCAGCCATAAGTGAATGTGGCTAACTGTGGCTGCTTCCATATGTAAGGTAGGTACACCTCAATCAGATAAAATACCCAATTCGACCAGAATATGCCCCATGTGTACATTTCTAAGACAAGCATGTACCTCTGCAGTACGTGTGTTTACTTATGCTTTGAAAGACATTCCGCACATGTACCACAAAAATACATTCTCGGCCTAGAATGTACACCATTGCGTATTATTCTACTAAAATAGGGTTCGTTGTCGATTTTAAAAGTTACCACCTTCTCAGAGTTCAATTTAACCATTTAAGAAACCTTCTAAATATTTTGAAGAAAAGATGACCTAGAAAAGAAGAAAAGAAGAAACGGAAGGGTCAAATGAGAAAAGGAAACTAACCGCATTCGATTCTGATCCACAAGCAATATAACCATCTGCAATGGAGAGACCAATAAAATTCTGCACATGATAACACACCAATCAATTTAGCAACACAAAAGATGGACACTTATCACATCTAAACCCGTCCGATGTAATAACAAAAAGAGCTAACTAGAAAAATGAAGGGAAACAGCGAAAATAAAGTTGATTTGCTAATCTTGAAAATAAAAAACCAACTTTATTTTTCGCTTGCTCCTGTCCAAGTTAATTTAGGTTGCATGCAATGTTCTTCATTGATGTTGGTGATAAAAAAGTTGAACCCGTCTAAAACTTGTGCTATTCTCAACATGATCCATCAAATTGGTATCAAACCACACTGCCCAGTACGAATTTCGGGATATAATGATGCATAAAAAATAGAAATTGTAGGCAAAAGTAGGGTTACCTTTTCGTTGGTATGTCCCGTATATGTGAGTGAACAATCCGTCAGAGCATGAGGCGTGGTGTTGGCTCTTGTCAAGTCCCAGAGCTTGAGTGTGTTGTCGGTGGAGGCGGAAACGAGCGTGACTGAGTTCACAAACTTGACATAGCTCACGGCCTTCTGGTGACTAGCTAAAATACACAGAGGCAGCTTCGGGGAGCGCAAGTCGTACACGTACACCTTGTAGTCCGCGGAACCAAACGTCAGCAAATGCCCGGAGTCGGGGGGGAACTGAATGCTGCACACGTTGGCTTTCGTCTTGATCGTCCCTATACTGCTCTCCTGCAATTTCCAGAGCAATAAGAAATGGGGGTTTAGATGAGAGAATGGTAACTGTTCTGACAGAATAAATGCAAAAACAAACAAAAGTTGGAACATTTGTGAGTGCCCAAATGGATAAAAGTGGCTTTCTTCCATATCTATCTCTCATATACTCCCTCCGTCCAGAAATAAGAGGCCGCAGTTTTGTTGTAAACATTTACTCGATCATGTTGTGAAGAGCTATTCAGAGTTTTATATTGTAAAGAGCGTAGTTCAAATTTTATATCACTATAATCAATGAAGAACATTGCATCTGTCCATGGCAATCTAAATAAATGGGACTCAAGAAAACCACCATATGACCTACTCAAAACTAAAAACATGAGGTCCAAAGTGGACACTAATTTCGGGATGGAGGGATTTATTAAATGCTATGTCACCATTTCATCTGCCACATCATCATTTGCACGGTTTTTCTTTGATTTGCTCTTGCTACACCATAATGACATCCAAACAGTTTCTCAATGAAACCATGTAGCTGGAAGCTTCAATGAGGGAGACAAAAAGTACAAATAGAAAGAAAAAATCATACCCTAAATAGACATATGTTCTGAAAATTACTAATAATCAAACGTTAGCTTCCAAAGTGAGGTCCTATTTTGAGCTTGGGCCCTTGAAGGTTTTAAATGCCCTACTTTATAAGAGTCCACTTTGGAAGCTCGGAGCCAATCACCGTACCTTTCAAAACATGAATGTGTTGTCCAAAATTGCAAGGTATGATTTTTCTCCTTCTATTGGTAGACCTCGTCACCTTTCTTGAAACTTCCTCAATGATTTATTTCAAATTGGAAGTGGCGACTCTTGACTATTTGAAGACCTAGTGGTAATCGAAGGAAAACCCGGACCGCATCAATAATTCTTAAGTTAGGGAAAATGTAACATTGATGAAAAATGATACCTGATTGATACTCCACAATTTCACAGTTCCGTCATCACTACCACTGGCTAACTTGGTGGGGTCGGCTCTTGAAAAATCTACAGACCAGGCTCGTTTTTCGTGCTCCTCATACTCCATCAGAACTCGGTTGGGGACACTGGCATCCCACAACTGATCCACGAGCATCCCCAGTTAGAAAGGTATGCTTCCGTAAAGAGAACAAGCACTGCAGATATTCCACTACTACTGTCACAAAAGAAAATAGCCCACCCGAACAACAAAGACAAGTAAATGATGACAAATAACAGGCTGAGAATCTAGAATTACCAAGACATTCGTAAAAATATTTGCCTCAAGCAAAACAACTCGAAAAGGTATGGAAAAAGCAGGGATTTCAGTAAAATTAGTCTATTTCAAGAACGTTTACACAGCATCATGAGGTTCGCAAGGTAAATGAGAATCAACTACATATTCCACCTAACTCAGCCAACATAACATCCTTGAATACATCACACTAGGTCCCATCTAATTCAAAATGAAAGCCTCTATTTCAGAAGAGAAAGTAAGAAACCTTCGAATTCAGTTTTCCAAAACCATTCTATCTACAGAACCAAGGTAGAAAATAGGTTCAAGACTGTAATGCAAAGCAATTAGTAAGAATCAATTACAAATTCCAGCAAAATGAGGGAGTCCAAACGTCCAAACCCACCTGCACCACGCCTTCATAATCACACGACGCTAAATAGTTCTTGATATACCCATTCCAGCACACGCTGCTCAATTTGGACCGACACGGCATCTCCACCACCGGATAGTGAATATCCACCTGCTCATTAAGTATACTATCACACTCAAACACTTTGATCCGTTTGCACACCCCAGCCGTCGCAAAATACTCTTCGTCCCGGTCAAAGCTCAAGGAGCACACCATGTTCGCCGTGTTCAACAAGTCCCCATGCCGCAACGTGGCCTTCACTTCGAACCGACTGTAGCGAGCGAACTTGCACAAACTGTCAAAAAAGCAACCCAGCCAGTCTTCCTCAGGGGTCTCGTCCCCTTGTTGCCTGGAGCTCATGGTTGTCACCTTCTTCTCATCACAACCAACAGTGAGAGATCCTGATTTAGAGCTCGGTTTGGAACTTGGTTTGGAGACGGGGGTGACGCCAGGGGGAGGGGGAGTAGTCGATCTCCAGTTCATGGAGAAGTAGACTTTCTCTAAATGGGTGAAGTTGCTCATGAATCTGGCACTCTTGGAGGATGTTTTGAGTCGCTGTTCGGCGGTGGCGTCCTCGGGGTGAGGTCTCTTACCAAGAAGGCCCTTGCGCTCTGCACCTGTTATGGTATTCAAATTAGCAAACTAATTATAATTAACCTCTAAGAGCTTCTAACCTCTAAACTAATTAGCCTCTAAGGGCTTCACAATTTGTACTTCAGAGTTTTTATTCTGGATGATAAACAGAGCGCTCCAGGGCAATGTTTCTTTCAAATAACTGTTCTCATTCACACAAAATGATACTCGAATATTTAAAGGACAACCCTCCTCTGACTGATTTGATGAAATTTGACATGTGCAAAATTTAAGCACATACGTGCAAATTTAAACACATATGTGCAAAATTTCAAAGGGATCCCGACGTTAATTTCTGCTAGCCATTGTCGGTAGAACATTGCAGACATAGAATTAATAGAAACTGACTGCTTTCGGTACAGTATTGGCTCATTTTGACGGTTCTTTAGAAGAAATCCTAAGTGTCATTGCCAGAAAAGGCCCTTAATTAAACTAGCTAAGAATTTTCTGTTTTCGACATTTGGCAAAATTCATGCAGAAATGATTTCACTAACCTGTTGTAACGCGTCTCTGGTCACCAGTCGTCACCGGACTGCCGCATTTCTTCTTCAAGGCAAGCCTTTTTCGTTCCACTTCCTGAATGTCTGCATTCAGGCGTGAAACATCATGCGCTAGCTTGCGAGCATTCTCCTGCTTCTGGCTCTGCATTCGCAACAGAAACTCAAACAAGACCTCCGACTCGGCTTCTTTTTCCTCCAGTTGCACTGCGGCTTCCCTCTCCGCTATGGCGTCCCCGGCGTCTGCTAAGATGTCACTGTTGTAAATCTCCCTGAAGGCACAAGCTGAGATATCAGGATCACAAGCCACAAATGTGATTGCCGTGAATGTCATAAGGTATATACACACATAATCAACACTGCCTAAAGTGCAACACGTACATTTGGACCAGGAAGCGTCACAAAAGCCTCCATATTGATTGCACAAGGACACAATCAAAACATGAGAGTCTATGAGAACGTAGTGTTGTCCTTTGATACAACAAGAGACAGATCAACTTTAAAAAATAATTGATTCATATGGTGTCCAAACAATGCATGCTAAAGTGCGTTGGAATCCTCTTTCAGTTGTCCATAGGATCCAATCAAAATCACTTTATGTTGATATGAATAATAGTAACTATGCTCATTAGTTGTAATTAGTGACGATTACAGGTGCGCGTATGTTACAATTACACTAACCCTACAAACTGGACAGGAGGACACATGCTTCCAGGAAAAAAGCCCTGTCTTGGTACTAGGAAACCGTACCTAGCTTTGGGCCTGCAGTTTGGATCTGGATACAACAAACGGAGGCAGAAGGAGGCTTCCTTTGGGCATTCTGACAGCAAGCGGGGTGGCAGAATACGATTCCGCAAATCCACCATCACTCTGGCCCGCTCCACCTCTGAACCAAATGAGCAGAGCAACTGCCAGACAACGATGGTCAACTTTTACTCAAATCGCTCACAGAAGGAATTTCAACAAAAGGACTGTGTAACCGAAAAAATCATCAATAAGTTGCGATTTCTGATTAAAAAAACATGCCAGAATTATGTGTCCTCGTATGTATGACGTGTAACCTTCATTTGGACTCCAATGAAAGGATTGTGTGACCAAAAACAAACCGTCAAATGAGGGGAGATTTCTATCAGATGTCACAAAAAACAATAGCAGAATTACGTGTCGCGACATTGACTTCATGTCAAGGTCCATTTTATAGTCTGGTTTGAATTCCTCAAAGTCCAAAAGAAAACCAACGTTCGTAGCAAAATGCTTCAGAGTGAATGCATCTCAAACATACGCATCCCTAAACTACAGAAGCACATCGTACCACAACTCAAAAGCGGCAAAAATTTAGTGAGGAAAAAAATTAAATCCCTTCAAAGGAAAGCAAACTTCGTAGCAAATGCTTCAGCGTGGATGTACCTCAAACATCAGCTCCCCAAAACTACACAAGCATTTCATACCACAACACACTTCGAAAGTCACAAACATCTAGAGAACCACAAAATCTCGAATCCTTTAAGGAAAAAGAAAGTTCATAGCAAAATGCTTCAGCGTGGATGCATCCTCAAACACAAGCACCCCCAAACAACAGACGCATTCATAACACAACGTACTTCGAAAGTAACAAACATCCATGTCACCAAAAGAATCGAATTCCTCTAAAGAAAACCAAAATTCATACCAAAGTTCATGCTTCAGAGTGGATAACCCTCAATCACAAGCTCTACCAAACCACGCGCATTCCATACCACACCACACTTCCAAACTAACAAACATCCAGAGAACCAAAACACATTGAATTCCCTTGCCATGAAACCAAAGTCCCATGCTGCGAACCCCTCACCTCAAACATGAGCACTCCCAAGCTATACACATCCGACGCAAACGAGCTTTCTCCCGTCGCCACCTCCTCGGGACTCGTATACCACGCAATCTCCATCTGCAGCACCTGCCGTTGCGGAAAACACTGCTCTCCAAACGCACTCTCCCCCTCGGGAGACCCAATCTCCTCCGACTCCATCTCCCCTATTACACTCCCACTCGTACTATTCCCACTCAACTCCTCCGTTGCTGGCATCGCAGCAGAATTCCCACCAGCAGCAGAAGAGGAACGTTCCACGACAACTCGTTCAGGCGACGGTGACGGAGTGGTGAAGTTCCGGTCTCCATCTCCGTCTGCCGATGAGGAGCTGCTGCGCGTACTACTCGCGGAGTCGATGAAGGCGACTTTGTTGAGAGGGGAGAGGAGGAAACAGGAAGGGCGGATGTTGCGGAGCATAACGCCTTGACCGTGAGCGAGGTTCACGAAGTCCAGAACTTGCTTGAAGATGTGGAGGGACTGGACTTTGTCGATGATGCGGTGGGGGTGAGAGAGCCATTGGCGGACGGTGAGGTCCTCCGCCAAAGGAGTTTCGTAGCTGGTGGTGGGATTGGGGTTGTTCGTGGGATTGGGGGTGGGGGTGGAGGGGATTGGTATGTGGGTTCCGTCGTGATGAGGTGATGAGACTTCTGTTGTTACACCAGCAGATGAGGCTCTGCCTGGAAATTCCTTCATTGCAGGATCTTCAGGAGCGTTTGTGCTACCATGCTTGATCGAATTGCCAAAGGAATCGACCTGTAGAGTCTACTTGTATGTGTCTACCTGTGGAGGGTACCCTGTTTCCAACCCTAACCCCGGGTCCTGTTGTGATAAAGAGAAGGTGTTTCGAAACGTGAAATGGGGCCGGGGAATGCGTACTGTGATGCGATTAGCACAGAATTATTGGATACCCACTTGAGAACGATTTCCGAATACCCACCAGACAAGAATATTGAATACCCACCTGGGAATAATTTTCTACAACGAAGTAATTTGCGAGCTCGTTTGGCTGGGCTTACTGAATTTCGAATCCCTGCCTTCCCGAATTGGACGAAAGCGTGAGTAAATAGCCGCGTGATCCCAACCTCCTGGCGCTACTGCGGCTGCCCTGGAGCGTCGCGAACGCAACGACCTGCTCATGGCCACGTTTAGTCGTAGCGAATCTTATTACGCCACCGCCATACGTGGAATCTCATCCACCCTAGCATCCCCAAAGCTCGCACCTCTGCTCATTTGGGGTCGATCCAATCCAGCTCGCAATTCACGTCGTGAAAAACGAACCAACAATCGCCTCTCGTTTCTCGCTAGCACGGTTGCTGTCACTGTCGTTGTTGTTGTCGTCCTCGTTACGAACAAAAATCGGAATGGGCGCCTCGTGATGAATGGTTGATTGTGCGACCGACAATAGTAGTGCAAATGATGACAGACGCAAATTTGCTTGCATTCCCAAATTGCATCCCCCAATTGCGTCCCCAATTTGCATCCTCAAATTGCATCCCGAGTTGCGTTGAAAGCGAGCTCGCACCCGAAGTGATGGAAGGAGTTAAGAGTGGGATCCGTCGACGCGGTGGAAGCGGCAGGCAGCAGGTGGTCGGATGAAACCGACGCTGAGAGGTGATGAGGGGGTGGGTCGTGGCCACACAAAAAAAAACCCAACGGCGGAATGCTTGGGGCGGTACGCGACAGGAGGCGCCGCGGCTTCGCGTGCCGCCAGCTGCCGCGGCCACGGCCGCCGCCTTGGCCATGCATGCGCTCCGGGCTGCCCCCCGTTTTGGACCCACGACCGCGCAATTCGTGTGGGTCTTTCGGTGCACGGGCTTGGTTTTGTGGCGTTGGGACCTATGGTGCCGAAGTTATTGAATTTCAAAGTATTTATGGTTCAAAAAATAAAAAAAATATTTTTATTTTTATTTTGGTCTCATTCTTGGTACCGTTGGAAAGCCTCTAGCAAGGAGGGTGGGGACAAGCTTGGTTTTGTAGCATTTGGAGCTATGGTGTGAAATATTTTGAATTTCAAAGTTTTTATTATGAATTAGAAAATTAAAAAATCATTTTTAACTATGAGTTTGGCTATAGGAACGGCACAAGGCACACTACAATGTAGTAGGGAAGAAGGCTCAGAAACTGCTCATCTAAGGGTTGGTCTGGCTCTTTCATGTACTTCCTTGGATTGGAATATTTTTATCTCATTTTTCAGACATAGAAAATTAGAAGAGGAATCTAACACAAGTGGTTTCATATTTTTTGAAGCATTATTGAATTAGTTATGAATTTTCAAACGAGATGTGCCATAGATCTTCCATAAACCGCTCACTTGCAATTCTAAAAAAATCTGGGAAAGCAAAGAGAATGATTGGCTCTTGCAATTAATAATGCTTGTTTCCTTGATTCATTCAATGACTATAGAGGTCAATTTTAGAACCACCTCATGTCCATTTCACAATCATTTATAGGGACGGTTCTTAATGCCCGAGCGATTTCAGAGCCTTCTACCATATTCCCTCTCCCCAAACCATTGTTGGTCTACAGGCCCCTGCCCGAGCCCCTGCCCGAGCCCCTGCCCGGGCAACAATAAATGGTGGTCTTCCTCGGAGCTGGTCCAGGTGTTGACTCTCCTCCTGATGGCCTGGTCCTCGAGTTCAGTTCTTTTTTTTCTTTCTTGGTTTGGACTTTGGACCGAGCTAGCTTTGAATTGGAGTCGGTTTGGATGGCTAGGTCGGACCAGTGCTGAAGCACTGAAGCTACTGACAAGCCGCGGAATTGCGGGCTGTGAAAGGGGAGGAGGGAATGGGTGGTGGCCAGCACCGGACTTCCGTCACGTGGGCCGTTCGCAAAGCTACTTATCAAACCACCGCATCACAGGCACAAGACACCTCCACAAAAATACTGTAGTGAAATTACTACTGGAGGTTGCCTTACCAATTCGACTCAATCAGCTGCTTGTCCACATGGAGCGCATACAACTCTCTCACTCTCAACTGGGCCTCGAACTAATGCACTAATCTATGTCATCTACATGGCTGTGAATTGAATGTATCACTAGCAAGCGGAAGAGGAGGCAACTCATTTCCGATTGACGACCCATTTCCGATCACTTTAGGAATTATAGGCATGTAATAGGACAGTTTCTTCGGTGGAAATTTTTCTTGTGTGCAACAATAATGTTTGGATCTTTCCTAGAATTTTCAGATATTTTGGTATCACAACGAAGTTGCTATGAATTAATGAGTTCCAGATTTTGTAATTCCTTAAGTGATTGAGAATGGGTTGCCTCCCCTAGTCACAATGTCTTCACTCCAACAACATTTGCAGAAGAATGAGCAAAACGAGGAGACAATGGGGAGCCCAAATTCATGAAGACAATGTGACACCCCCTTTCTTGTGTGTCGAGAATGGAGGATCTAAAACAGGCAAATGCTTTTACTCCTGCGACTATATTGGCAACCTATAGGGTGAGGTCGATAGCCTCCCTCGTGAAATGAGTAGGCTTGAGGTGAAAGCAACAGTCCCCAAGGTGAAAGTAGCAGTCTCCTGGTCAAAGCAGCAACAAGCTTCATGCGCTAATGCCTCGCGACGCCCATTATTTACCTCCGGAGGAGATTGATGTGCGTCACGAAGCTTTCATAGAAGAAGCTCGGGGAAGCTAATTGGGAGCCGACACATCCCCATTCGCACGAAAGTTTTCCTGAAGTAAAGACAATGTGACTACCTCTAATATATATGTGGATTGTGGATTTCTCAACAATGTGGATTGTTGAGAAATTAGTGTAGGGCAACAAAACTGCCACTTTTTGCTATTGCTGACCTAATTATTATTATTCGAATGGTTAAATTCTCATATTTTCTTGTTGGCAAGTGAAAGGAGGTTTTTACGCACAAAAGAACATGACATTTAGACACCAGTGTATGATTCTACTTGTATTTCAATCAATTCAACTAATTCATTCTCTGAAAAATACAAGCAGCAATTAGCACAATGTACAAGGTACACAAATTGCAAATCTAGATGATTGTAGGTTGTTCTACCTTAATAACGCACAAGTGCCCATTGTCAATCCTGACTTAACTCCGACATGTAGGGTGCTCTGTTTCTAACTAAAGCTGCGTTTTATTTCCAACCGAAGTTAGGAATATTTTTTTTTTTCCTTTTCAAGCTTGGGAATGATAAGGTCATGACATATGTCCTGAAGTAGTGCAAATCCACGCATCAATGGACCACCCAATTGGTGAAAAGAGAAAAGGAGGGAAAAGAAAAAACAGGAAAAGTGGGAGGGACACCCAGGAGGTGATGTCACAGAGTCCCACGTCAGCATTCCCGCTGTATGACGTCGGGCGACTTTTACTCTTCCTCTGCTCTCTCCACTCTCCAGGAATCCAGGTTTCCAGGGTTTAGGGTTTGGGGCTTTGCAGATCAATTGCAGGATTCTCAATGCTTCCCATCCGAGTTTTAAGGTTTAGGGTTTCGGAAATTAATTGCACGATTGATTCAATTGATTTGTGAGGATATTTGTTTTCACTGTGAGCGGTTTGTAAAAACCCGTTGCAAGGATCATGGCAGGAGTGCAGTCTCCGCAGGAGAAGACGACGACTTCGAAGGGTAGTCGAGTCGGAGCTCCCGCGGAAGCGCCGTTCGTTCCGGAAGCGGCGTCGCCTGCAGAGCGGGCCGCGGGGTGGAAGAATCCGCCGTCGCGTATGCAGTTGATGATGTGGAGTGGAAGCAAGCGTCACGTGTTTGTGGGGATGCTGGGCGTCAGTGTCCTCGCCACCATTCCGTGGTTGCTTCTTACCTCAGGTATTGGGGTGACATTGTTATTGAGAATGTGAATGCTTTAGGTATTTTCCTCATTTTTCATTTTTTCGAATCATTTTAGGAGCATGTATTGGAATTTTTTTGAAAACTTAGGTATTGTGTAAGTGCTCGAAAACTTGTCGTCTGTCCCAATTTTCTGCGTTTCAATTGCATTTGGACTCTCTTATTAAAGTACTATGTGACAAGAGATGGTTCATTACTGCATTGAGATGATCTTTGGGGAATTGCGGTTAGCATTGCTCCTCTCACTGCCATGTTGTAACCGGCCCTAGCTGTATTGAGGGTTGGAGATGTAGATTCTTGAACGCGCTCATGCGGAGCTCAAAATTCTGTGATGCTCTTGAAGTATTTGACGCGGGTAGGGATTGTAGCATTTTTTTGAACTTGCAAGTGGTTAGAATGGCTCATTTGGATGCTATGTATCTATGCTTCAGAGTATTCCAGTTCTGAATGGCTTTACTTGAGCCTCGAATGATTTTCAGAACTGTGCCTAAACCCTAAACCCTAAATCCTAACCCTAAAATCCTGAAAATCGTGAAACCCAAATAATTTCTAAGAGTAGAGAACGGAACTACTGAAATGAACGAATCTTAAACCCTGAAGTGCCCGAATACGAAAAGGTAGCTGCTGATGCCTATAGCAGTTGAAACAAATCGTTTATGAAGCTTCAAGGAATGTAACAAATGTTTCAATACAGAAAAGAAACAATACCCTACATTTAGTTAACCAAAAAAAAGTCTATTGAAAGTTACCACACTTTATGAGACCGCTTATAGAAACTTTGAATGATGATGTTGCTCAAATTGCCTCTATTCTTGAGTTACAAGTCTTGAACCCTGACACCCCTCGTAGAGACGTTTGGCCACTTGAGATCAGTCCTCATTCTGAACCTGATATAGAAATGGACTTATGTTTCTTCGAGAAATGGAAGGAGAGATTTTTGTGAAGTGAAACTCATTTCTGATTGTGCTTGGGTGCTTGCTCAGGTAAAAAGCATGATTCACATGCTGACTACATGGATAGAGCTGAGGGAGCACGTCGGTCTCGGTTGTCGAATGCGTCAACTGCCGTAGCCCCTCCCACGTCGTCTTAAATTTATCCGTAGGAGTATACTGGAGCGCTGCTTGAGAATGTTTGAGTTACCGGTACCCCTCATGTCTCTGTGGAAAACATCCGTGAAGCAACGCTACCCATGTTTTTGCATGTTTTTGTTAGAGAGGCTCGTTTTGAGAGATATTCCAGAATGTTTTGCATACAAGTGTAAATTTCTGGAGTTGGAGTTTAATTGTGAATAGCTGGGACCGTGTTAATGGCATTTAGACAATACTTGTTGCCAAAGATACAGGTAGGCTTCTCTTACTTCTTGTCTTTAGTATCCAGATGGAATCAGGTTGGTGGAGTTCTGTATTGGGCGCCTATTCTTGAGTGAATTTGCTCATCAAGCTGGTCCTTGTGGACCGGTAATAATTAGTTTTCAGATGCTGAAAATGATTTATGAATTTGGTTTTTAGGTAGTGCATATATGGATGGCTCTTTTGCTGGCACTGGAGATGTTCCTGGGTTGAGAGTTGCTCCGCTTTTACACCTGGATATGCAAACATGCCCCCACCTCCTTCCATTTCTTACTTTTTCCATGCATGAAAGCAGTACCGGTATTCGTTAGTGATTTCGACATAGAATTGAAAAAATGTCAATCCAACGGTGGTAAAGTTTAGAAGTGAAAGACCTTGCAGTTATATTTTTATCAATAGCTAAACAAAGATGAAGATTTTAGCATTGGTATGGGAATGTTTTAAAGAGCAATTTTGGGCTTAGAAAAGACTGAATTCTATTCTCAGAGATGAAGCCCACAATCACGTACGGTAGTGAGGCCTCAAAAGCCTTCACTCTGTATGTTCCATTGTCCCACCACGTATAAATGGAAACTCTTATTTTTATTATTTAGAGATGAAATCACATGTTCTGTGTTATAAAATTTTCAGATATTTTTTGGGAAATGTTTTTAATATTTTTTAATTTTTGAAGAAACGTGTAAGAGAATTCAGAAAAGGTGCTTATAAAATTTGATTTTTTTATTACCATAGGTGCGTGTTATATACAGTCTAGAATATTATACGGAGTAGCACAAACCAATTTCCATGTCGTTCTGTATTTTGAAGCACGAGTCCAAATCCATGTCAAAATCAGTACACTAGCACTTGGCAAAACCAGTATACTATTTTTAATTCATTACCATAGTCACAGATCTATAGGTCCTGCACTAACCGGACACAATGACAATTTTAGGGTTTTAGGGGGTAGGTTAATGTTTAAAGTGTTTTTTTTGACGTCATGCATGATTGAGTTCTACTACATATCCCATATAAGTTGTTTTACTTCCTTACCCCCCCCCCCCCCCCCCCCCCCCCCCCCCCCCCTCATGTATATAAAGAACTTGTCTTTTCAATTCTAAATGCAAATCATAAATGTTTTTTGAAGAAAAGAGAGAAGACTTTCAAAATGACAATTTAATGTCCTTTAGAGAGGGACAACGTTTAAACAATTTTTTAACTTCTACCAAGACAATGTTTGTGGTGCAAGTGAGACAATGACTTTCAAAGTTATTGTAGGACGTATAAGCAGCACGACCTCCCAAATCAAAAAAATTGAAAACCATTGTTTGAAATTAACTTTGAAAATCATTGTTTCAATCATATTTTCCAATTAACTTTGAAAATAATTGTTTGGACGTTGTCCATCTCAAAGTTGAAAAAATTGTCGGGACGTTGTCCTTCTCAAAATGACATTAAATCATCATTTTGAAAGTCTTACTTTTTTTCAAAAACCATTTATGATTTGCATTATAATTATGAAGACAAGTTTTTTATATACATGAGGGGAGGTAGGACGTAAAACAACTCATGTGGAATATGTAGTAGAACTTAGTTACGCAGAACGTCAAAAAACACACTCTAAACACTAATCCGCTGCTGTAAACCCTAATCCGCCGTCCTAAATCCGAAAATCACCGTCGAAAATCCTAAAATCATCGTTGTGTCCATTCAGTGCAGGACCTTTAGAACAATGAAATTGTACTACGGTCTTGCAGTTTTGTAGAAGACACAGTCTTGTAGTTCCATCAAGGTTGTGGTCTTTCAGTTGCGCCCTGGACCCAAGATCTCAACCAAGGCCCATTCATCTGACATACACATTCAGCACGGGGCCCACTTTTGTGAGCACAATTTAACGTCCTGCCATCCTTTGTGGGCCCGGCTATCACATAAGCTAATAAATACTCTTTATTGGATTAACTTAGTGTGTACAATATTGCTTTGCATGATGTTAAATTGTGCCATTTTTTGTGGGCCCGGCTATCAGATACACTAGCTACCAGAATGGCACCCACCCAAGCGTAAGGGTAGCTCGGTGCAGGTGCAGGACTGCGACCACATGACCGACAAATTTGGTACAACCATGTCCTTCATAGGACGGCAAGTTATGATTTAGGGCGGCAGGTTACGGTTTGGGATCTTTGTTTAACTAGGAACTAATTTACATATCCCATATTGTTTTAAAATTCATGAAGGATGTATAAGCAACAGGGTGGCCCTCCAAATGAAACTTTTGATAATTCTAAAATAGTTGAAGTGTCCATTCTATGTAAGACCTGCATGGTTGCGGTCCTATAGTTGTGGTCCTGCAGTCATGGTCTTATACCTTGCGCCCAGCTACCCGCGTGCTTGGCTAGGTGCCATTCTGATAGCCTGTGTATTTGACATCCAGGCTCACAAAAGATGGCACGATTTAACGTCCTGCCATTGCTTCCAATCTAAGAGCATCTCCAGTTCAACAAGTTTCAAGGTCTAGCACTTATCCAAATCAGATAAAATGTTTTTTGACTTTCTAAATACTCTCTAGCATTCCATCCTATCATGTTAAAGATAGATGCCAAATCTAAGTTTAATCAGCCTTTATTCTCTATTCAATTTATGATTGGCCAATGTCCTATTGGATTTGGAATGAAAGGGAAAAGGCTTTGCATTGATACAAACTACCCTAAAGAAGTTTGAATTGCTAATCTATTCAAAAATTGAGCTTGTGCTACATAAATACAATCTCTTATAGTGCAATTGCTTGTTTATGGAACACATTTGGTATTTGTAGGAAGGAGATAAGAAGTTGGAAGACTTGCCAAATATAAGGTAGAACAATCCAATGCTGTCAGTCACCCAATTCCAATATCTACTAGATCCTCCATTTATTACCCTCCTATTTGTGTCAGTCACCCACCTAGTACCACAATCTTAGCAACCCTTTAGCATCATGACAATGCACTTGGAAAGGAAACATGTTAATATGTGGTTTAGCATGAGTCTGCCCACACTTCACCTATTTCATCTAAACAAACTTTGAAAAATCATAAAAAAATTATTTCTTGTCAAAGTGTCTTCATTCTACTTGCAAATGACTTCTTTCAAACTTTTCAATCTCTGAAAAATATGTTAGTCTACAAATAGCTTCTCTAAGATACCCACATAAAATAGTCAATTAGGTTGCTTTACCTGAGATAAATTACCTCTGGGATCAATGCTTGTCTTTATAGAGGTGCATGCCATTCTCTGAACCAACTCTTAAACTAGTCCACAAATCTATGCCATACATATGGCTGTGCATTAAATGCATCATTGTCCAAAAGTAGTGAATCATTCTAAAGTGTGGACTACTGAGAAATTAGTGCGAAGTAACCTAATTTCACTATTTTGTGTACACAAAATAATGAAATTGGATTGCTTTAACAATTAGGTTGCCTTCATTGAGAGAAGTTAGTTCATGAGCCACTGCTTGTCCACATGGAGGCGCAAGCAATTCTCTAAACCCAAGCCATGAACAGTGTGTTGAATGTCCATAAATTAGTGTGGGACAGCCTAATTTCACTATTTTGTGTAGATAGCAAATCTGGGTGGTAATAGGCATCTGAACTTATGGTTCAGGATACGGCCGCTCTTCCCGCCCCGTAATGACGTGCTGGTGTTTCTCTTGCTCCGGGGATTCCCGATTCTCTGATCTCGTTCCCGCAGTTTTCTTCTCCAAATTTCTAGGTTAGGCTTCGTTGACAATTTAGTTGTGCTCAACTTGCCAGCATTTGCGATGTGCATTAATGTCATTCCCTGCACAATCCCACAATATTTTGAGCTTTTCAGGGTCTTTTGCGGTCCTCCTCTTATAGATTGAAACAGAATTCTCTTTTGTGTCCGCAGCGCTTTGGCTTACGGTGTGTTGGCACGTTGTTTTGGAAGATGCGGTTGGGGTTTCTGGAACTTTGGCTTAGGGTTTAGATAGGAGGATTGGACAGCCGAATTGAGACATGGAGTCGAATGAAGGGCAAACAATTGGCTCCTGGTATGCTCATTCTCCCCGAAGCTCGTCGCCAATTCGGGGTAATAGTCGTGGCTTTCGAGCCGTGTGCAGCGATGTGCAGCACAAGCTCCGAGAGTTTTACTCTTTCGATGTGATGCCGAAGACCTTCACACTCAAGTTCCGACAGCGCGTGGAAGGACTCCAATTAGGTGCGAATTTTGAGGTGAGTAGTCAAAACTTCTCTGTTTCGCTGCCGAGGTTTGATTGAATCTTGTAAGTATCCAATAAAGGTGAACTATTTTGTGGAGTTCTTACAGACGATAGATATGTAAGATTCAATCAAGCAGGGGTGTAGCCACATGTCGTTATTCTCTTGTGTTCCTTCGCTTTTGGTTATCGACTTTGGCATGATTGAGGAACAAGGGCGGATGGCACGAATTGAGCGTTGTTGCGAAATTCACGGCATCATCGTGATTTCATTTGAGCCCTCCTTTAGTCCCAGCGTAGTGTTCCAAGCAAGCTTCGCCTGAGAGTCTTGTGGCAACATAGTTGAAATTTTATGTTTCGGAATTTGGAGTTGTGTTGCAAATTCACCGACAATGCAGAAATTTGGACCGTCTTCAGAGAGAATTTGTGATCATTACTCCCAATAGACGCCTAGTGTTGAAGAAAGTTAGCATTATACAAGCACTCTGTTCTTGGTTGTTATTTGTATCGTGCATATTTGCTCATGCGATCACATATGATTGTTTTCACTGAAGGGTGAGGGTTGTGGACAGTTTAATGGTGTGCAGGTCGATGGTATAAACCTGCAAAGGTGTAAGAGTGATGCTTGTCACACCAAGCTTGTCATCAAACCTTACTCTGGAAGTGGTTATTGGAGAGTGATATGTGAGCCCAAGCAAAAAGATTTGCGGATACTTACGAAGAAGATTCCTCTTGGTTCATTGTTGCATTTTCAGGTATTTCTCTATTGGTTGTTACTGAATAGAGCTTTTATTGTAAACGAGAAGCTGGAATTTGAAGATCATTCTGGGCCGTAATGCTCCATCTCAAATCTGCTACTGAATCTTACATATGGTTTGCATGTATTTCATATAATAGATTAAATTTGGTGAATACTTAGAACGCTGGGCAGTTTCTACAGCTTCATGGTATTCTTTTGGCTTTATGTACTTGTAGTGGCCTGTTTCATATGTTCTACGATACCATTCTTTACGGAGTCTTAACATGCGTGAGCAGTTTGGGATTGGGCATGATTTCATCAGGAATTCTACTGGATGGAAGTGGAAGGTGACGTCGGCTTTGGGCTTGCCTGGAATACCTGCAGTTCGTCAGAAGATTAAGTTTCCAATATTCCCTGGGTTTGATGTGGATGTGGATTGGAATGCTCAGTATCAACTGCCCGAGCTTCGCGGGTATGTGAGCTCATCTTTCATCCTTTGTTGCTACGTGTTATATGAATTCAACAGAACACGTTAGGATTCATGCAAATCCTTACTTATTGCTGTTATAGCAACGGCCTCAATGGCAATTAAACGTCCTAGTACCAGCAGAATAGCGTGCGTGCTTGTGTTTTTTCGAAACCTTTCCTGGAAGCCAAGAAGCACTTGTTCTCATTGCTTGTCACTTACAACAATTAGTAGGCATTAAATCCTTAAGTGTTGTTCAAATAGTCGTAACCTCATAGACATTTACTACAGTTTCACCTTGCAATATTGACTTCATTCATATATTTGTGTATTATGTTCCTTTGTACTTTCATTCATATGTTGCACATTATTAAGGACGTTTATTTGTTTCTACAGGTCAAGTGGCACTGGGGAACCCCCAGTAGAGGCCAACGTAGGTCACCTTCATGCCAAAATTGAAAGGGTCTATGCTGTCTACACTCATGTCGGCTGAGCTGCGTCCAACAGTTAATTCGAACAGCGTCCAAGAATCACTCCTAAGAAGATCTTTGAGTTTCTGCACCGTTGGAGCTTCCTACTGTGCATTGATGCCTGTGAGGGCCTTCCGTTTACACTGCGTTTTTCTCTGAAGTTCATCTGGCTTTGTTGTTTATTTTGCTTAACCAGTGTACATACAAGCACTTGACGAATTTGGTTCGTTTTAGGGGGCTCAGGCTTTGACTAGGTGTGAAGCCGAGGAGTGGACCTGACCTGAATTGGGACGGCCTGGCAGAGGGGTGACACTATATAGTTCACTCTATGTGTTTGTATTTCATGTAACTTCTTACCAATTTCTTTTTTCTGATGGAACATTTGAACGATAACAGGAGGTCACATCTTTTATGTTGTGAATGACAGCGTTTTCAGACGATTTTGTGAATCTGTGTTGCCTTTGACACTGCGTACCGTCGTGTTTGCTCGTCATGCCATCATAGAGCTGTAAATCCCTGTAGTCAAATTCAACACAACTTGGAGATGGTCTGTTTGCCTGATTTTCTTTCTTTGACCTTATATTCTTAGAAGTTTCGACATTGTACCCTCGGAGCAATCCCATCCTGCAAATGTCCTCCCTACAACAATTGCTTGAAAAGGAATGCACCAAAAATTGACCCTGCAAGCATTTGAGTATGGTTCCTATTTTTATATTACATGTTTTTTTATTTTATTTAACCCCAATAGAGTCCCAATGCCCGGTTATTTAGGGCAACATTTTTGGCATGAAATGTTGACCTCAATAGCCATGTACATAAGAAAAAAATCAAGAATATAAGAACCAGAGAGTCAGTTAACACACTGTCATGATAATGTGGAGGAATGTTCTGTATTCTTAGTTCAAGGTTGGGACACATCTATGCAATTCTATATTGTGTTTTGCACTTCATATTGAATTCATACATTCATTCTTGAACATGACAATTGAGGATTGCACAAGCATTGCACAAGGAAGGAAATTGAAGTATCCTCACCCTTTTGCAACACCAACCATTTGCCACCAACTAAAACAAAGTTCTTCAGGAGCGTTTGCTCAAATTCAACACTAGTTTCCAAAAAGAACTAGTGGAAGTTGAAGAGTTATTTGAAGTAACCGGTGTGAGTTAATGCATTTTGTATTTCAAGGATGTTTGATTATGGGTAGTTTAGTGTCAATAGTAGGAATTCCTATGATTGATAGTATATTCATACAAACTCTAAATCATTCTCAAACCAGTTGTATTCACTTTTGCTTTCATTTGCTAACATTGGTGATATGATATGTTTCTTGAATTGTGTTCAAAATTGCTCATTTGAAAAAGAAGTATTTGTTTTAGGTAAAGTTATGTTAATCCAATAAGGACCCTGCAGACCAGAGTGGTCCGATGGATGATAGAGAATCCTTCTATGCAAGACAAAAATGTATATGTTCATCCTTGGAATTTTGTGAAAATAGGGAAGGCCTTGCACAATAGTTTGATCTCCAATGAGTGCATTTTTTTTAAGTAGATGATACACACTATACCAAAAAGGATGATTTCTACGGTGACCAGTCTGTCCTTATGGGGTTGAACTCAAACATTAAGTTGCTGGCTGTTGGGGTTTGCCAGCAACTTGACGGAGTCTGCCGAACTTAAATTCATTTCATGCAGTTTTCAGTTATTACAAACACCACCTTATGTCTACTGAATTTTCATGCATTGCATCATGATTGTGCTTGAAATTTGGGATTGGAATTCTAGTGAGTCAAATGCTGATGAGCCAAATGCTGAACAGAGTTCTTAAGTGTAGCAGATCATTTATGGTCTACGTACACAAATGTGAAAACCATGGTGTGAACTTTGAAGTTTGAGATTACTTATCAGTGTTTTAACAGACCTTTTAGCAACTTCTGCTAGTTTTGGACCACTGATGTTAAGCGAAGCTGAGGTTCATCGAATATTAATTCATGAGGACTGATATTTTGTGTACTGGTAGTGGAGAACAGAATCAAAGGGTTTTGGATACCGCCCATGTGGGTTTCCTTTGTGCTCCTTGCTTCTGGTCACAATTTATGACTTTGGGTCAATAGGGGAGGAGGAGGCCTCAAGTGCATTGAGGAACTGATACATGAAAGGCAAGCTAGTGCTGCAATGTGCTATACAAACAAAGCCTCTCATAATGTAAGGTAACAAATCGAAGGGTCTTGTGGTTGTGAAATCTTGGTGCCCTCATATTCGATGTGGACATTTATTTTAGCGTCATAATTCGGTACTCCTACTTGAGCTGTGTTTTCTTAGTTTATGGAACCAATGAAACCAATTCATTATGGGACTCACTTTCAACAATGCAAGATTAACACTGAACCACCTAAACAACCTCCCACTAACTGACACCCTCACGAAGAAAAGTGATGCGGATGTTTTGAGGATTTGTGTTTCAACTCTCCTACTTTTGTTTCAGGTTAAGTCTACCCACCTCATAACTTCATACAAAGACTGTTAAGGGTAGATTTTGACACACCCCGGAGAGCCTGGAGCAGAATTATCTCCTACCCGATGTCGTATTTTAACTTCAGGAGCATCAGATTGATAAAGCCTGAGTAAGTTACCATAACTCAGTGCAGGCTTCAAAAATCAGAATTCGTCTGACCACAACTGAAGGCCCGCAACTCCCAACTGAAGGATCACTTGGATTTGAAAGCCTGTCAGGCTGCCACCGACTGAGGCTAGCTGCTACCTTATCTATAAATTTCGGAAACACATTCGATTATGTAAGTTACACCCTCCACGATGATTTCTACAGAAAAATAACAGACTGCTCCTGCGCTGCGCGCCAGGTCAGGAGAATGAGCCGCTGTTGGTAAGAGATGACGGACTCGTATTCAATGGCATCCATCAACTTGCATTGTTCCCAGAACTGCAACGGCAGGTGATGCGACTGGTGTGTTGGGTGATTGTAAGAAGCATTTCGTAAGAGCACCCGCACTGCAACGTACACGCTGAAGCAACAAACACTCGAAAGATTCTGCGCCAGTGAAGTAATGTAGGCACTCATTGTGGACATGCCGACATGGTAAGCATTTGTAGCATGGTATCGATCGTCAATAAATTCTAGGACGAATAAGTTAAGGTACAGTAGGTGCATCGTTATGAACCCAATACTAAATTGCGTCCCTGGCTATCTCCATCAATTCCATCGACATTTCAGATCCTGTACTGTAGTTCACATTGTGCATTTTATAAACAACACTAATTTCAAGTTCAATGAACAAAAATATAACAATTTTTTTTTTTTTCACAAATGAAACGGAATTCATTGCAAAGAGGGCACAATACAAACCACCAGTCACGGGGGCCTGGTGGGAGGACAAGCTAGACAAGGACAGGACATGACAAACAAGAGAGAGACGAACAGAGATCGGCGCAGACAGGCTAATGCCAGGCACAGCACGGAGAGAAGACGAGGAGCCGCTCAAAAATATAACACATTTCAATATATATCAATACAGTAGAACCTCTCTTAGTGCATAGTGCGGGATTATGCAGCAAGAGAGGTTCTGTCAGAATTTTGGCTAACGTGGCCTCTCACTATGGGCCTCCAACTACTGTTCACAAATATCACGACCTCTCTTAGTGCATATATGCACTAAGACAGTATGCACTAAGAGAGGTTATACTGTATATCATTAGCACAATGGAAAATGCAACTGAATGAACTAATCCATGTGAATATATCAACAATATGTATATTACCTTCAAAGTCAAATTTAAGGCAAGGCAGGACCTCAAATCGTGCCATCCTTTGTGGGCCTTGGGGGCCAAATTTACCCTGCGGAAAACATTGGAATTTTTTATATGCCATATACTTTTTTTTCTTGCAAAATCTGAATTCTTATTTGCTATCAGAGGCCCCAAATTAGCTAGGGGGGCTAGCAAGTATCCCTAGACATAAAACATTACTAAAGTTCGTTGGAGGCTCCCTTTTGTTCCTCCAAAATCACAACCCCTCCAACAAATGACATTCAAAATTCTGACAATCCTCTCTATAGTAACTTGTGCTTGACTAATCCAGTGCTCGACATTATAACTAAAGTTCCCCCCTGGTATGTAAAGGGGCATATACTTCCACCTGGGATGGGAGGCAACTGACAGGTTAAACAATGTTATGGACACGGCTCAAATATAGGGGGCTTTTTTTACTTTTATCCTTGAGAATCCCAAACTTACCCTGCTGGGCCACAAAGGATGGCACAATTTGATCCCTAAAGGACCACCATGTATTTTTTGGCCATAAAGAAATTTTGGGCAGGTATGTGTGACTAGAGGTATCCATATTTGAGGCTGAAATTTTAATAGAAGGTGGGGGCGAGGAATATCTTCATGTGTACCAAGTTTCATGACATTTCAAAATACGAGTAAAAAGTTGTGACCTAATATGTTACTTTTTTTTGTAACTGGGCGGTTTGGGCAGATCAGAAGAAAATCATTTTTTCCGGAATTTTATTTTTGAAATTGGTTCTCTACATTTATATATACTTAAAAAGCTTTGAGTAATTCCATTTCAATCAATGAGTCAAAAGTTATGAGGGTTTTTGAATAGCGGGCAGTTATGGATTCTCTACTCTAAAAAAAACTTTAAAGTCGTTTATTTAACTCAATTTTCAATATTTTGGGAAAAAAAATCCTAGATTTTAGATTGATTATTACAACATTACAAACATTGGGATTGGCATTTTTAAATTTCATGATTAAATTAACAATTTAGTATTTTGAATCATTTTCTACTTCTTTCTACTTACAATTTTTTTCCTATATGTTGTACAATTCCAAATGATGTGAAATTTTTCAAGAATATAGACAACTTGTTTAGGAAACTGAATTCAGAGAAGCACCACCTTTATCGGCATTTTTTCATTGAAAGTGAACTTGCAAAGTGCAGCTACCCGGTTTTTTGTAGGATTAAAAAAATGTTTTTCAAGACTTTGAATGCTTATATCTTATGATCCACACAGTGGAATTTTCAGAATTTTTTACCTTCATGTTTTCAAAATATCATACTACAAGATCCTACGGTTACATGTATCAAAATTTATTTTTTTCCAAAAATTTGGTAGTTGTATTAGAAATGGCAATTTTGGAGCGTTTTTGGTGATTACATAGTCATGAAACTCTAGGGGTTAACATGTTTTGTGTGAAATTAACTTAAATAATCTAAACTTAATTAGTGTTTCCAAAATTTATAGATAAGGCAATACACTAATGATGGTATTTAGTGTTACCCACACTACTTGCTTTCAAAATGCCATAAATTATTACTCTTGATGAGTATCTTTACCAACAACATTCATTGAGAACCACAACTTTGGAACATATCAATATCTATGCTCTTGGTAAAAATATTCATGAAGAATAATAAGTTATAACATTTCAAAAACAATTAGTGTAGGTAACACTATTTACCATCTTTAGTGTAGTTAGACTTAGTGTCAGGCTTTCAAATCCAAGTGATTCCGTTGGGAGTTGTGGAACTTGTGGGCCTTGTGGTCAGACCAATTCTGATTTTGAAGCCTGCACCAAGTTAGGGCCTCCTTAATTGCATGCCCAAGGTAAATGCACTGTTGAAGATTTTTTAGCAAAAGATTCTATTCCTTGCATATCAGTGATATAGGGCTTGCTATTTCCGACCATGGGCTAAAAACAAAATCCACCAAGGGCTCGTTGCAATATCCAGAGACTTGGAGCCAATCATAATGTGCTACAATTACCTCAAGAACCGCAGCATAATTAACCCCTAAAAGACTGGCATGCATTTTTTGGTTGTATAGAAATTTTAGGCAGGTACGTGTGATTAGAGATTTCTATATTTTCGGCTGAAATTTTAATAGAAGGTGGGCGTCAGGAATATCTTTCAAACGCACTAAATTTCATGACATTTGGAAATGTGAGTAAAAAGTTATGACCTAATATATTACTTTTTTTTAAAATTGGGTAGTCCGGGCAGATCATAAAAAGTCACTTTTTTCAGAAACAAAAATTTGAAATTAGTTTTCTAGAGTTATAATATATATGTAAAAAGCTTTGAATCATCCCATTTTGATCAATGGATCAAAAGTTATGAAGATTTTTTGTTTGCAGACAGTTATAGATTTTCTACTTTAAAATAAACTTTGAAGTCCTTTATCTTACTCAATTCAATTTTTTTGAAAAAATAAAATCATAAGATGTATTTTTTTATTAAAACATTGCAACCATTGGGATTAGTATTTTTCAATTCCATAATTAAATTCTTGACGATTGTATTTTGAATCATCCTCTACTACTATCTACTTACTATTTTTTTCCTGTATGTTGTACAATTCCAAATGAAGTAAAATTTTTCAAAGCATGTGGCCAACTTATCTAGGAAAAAGAATCCAAACAAGCACCATCATTTTGGATCAGAAACTGAGCTTGTGAAGTGCTGCTGACTTGTTTTTTGTAGGGCCAAAAAATTGGTTTTAGTGAGTTTCAATGCTTATATCTTGCAATCCACGCGATGGAAATTTCTGAAATTTTTACCACCTGTTCTCAAATTAGTATACTACAAGATCCTATAGTTAGATGTGTAAAAAATTTTTTTTTTTCAAAAATTGGATATTTGTATAAAAAATGGGAGTTTTTGAGCATTTTTTGGTAGTCATGGAACTTTAGGGGTTAATCTCCTCCTTCATGGAAATTCACAGAAAGAAAATAGCCTACATAGCTAGAACGGGGGGAGGGGTGATTAAGAATGGGTTGCCTCCTATACATGCAGGATTGTTGGACAAGAATCATCCACCCCAGGGTGTTTTTTTCATTTTTATGAAATGCCAAAGTAGCAATATTGAATGTTATAGTGGTGCTCTAAATTTCAACATTCATCCACATATTGGATAGAAAAGATCACATTAGCACATATCACATGTCCATTACTCAATTTTCATCCACAATCTAACAATTTCATCTAAGTTTGTTTTTTTAATTTAGAGTTTCGGCAATCTTCCGCCCTTTTAATACTATTATGTTCCATGGGCTTGGTGTAGGGCCTATTATTTTGGTGCAAATTGACGACAAATCACCCAAAAAACAAATGTTGATCCACCCAATCAATTTGCATTTTTATGTGGTGACTGTTTCAATTGTTTAATAAATAAATAAATAAATAAAATTGCTTATCCAATTTCCAAGATTTCCTTCAATAGTCTCATTTAGCCTTCTACTGCAAGTAGGACATGAAAAGTAATCATCTGTCCAAGTAGGAAATTCTAAACAATCTTGTGTGACCAATGAAAAGGCATTGTTGATATCAATGGGGACCAAGCATATTTCCTAATTGCCACCCAATTCTATCTATGTATCAGTGAAACTCCTCCCCCACTAGCACGCTAAAGCTGGCTCACATGTTGCTTGGTGGACTAAACTTTTGGACCATAGCGGCCAGGTTTGCCCACATGGCTCACATATACGCCTGATCTTATAATATTCATGCTTTATGAAATTGATGCATTTGAAGATTCTATATTACATCTGATACGAGAAAACTCTACTCTAGATTTTTTGGTAATTGTTAAAATCTACCCTCATAATAACAGTCTTTGTATGAAGTGGGTAGTATTTAATCTGAAACAAAAGTAGGATAAGGTAAACACCCCTATTACCAAGCAAATCTATTATCTAGGTACCTTGGGAAGCTTTTTATCAACTCACATATTTTTTATAGAGATTGAAAAGTTTGAAAGAAGCCATTTGCAAGTAGAATCAAGACATTCCAAAAAAAAATCAATTTCTATGATTTTTCAAGTTTGCTAGGAATGAATTGGTAAAACGTGGATAGAGCCGTGCTAAAGCACTCGTTGATGTGTCCCCTATTGAAGTGCATTGTTATGATGCTAAAGGGTTTCTAAGAATGTGGTATTGGGTGGGTGACTAATTCAAATGGAAGGGTCTAGCAAATGTTGGAATTGGGTGATTGACAACATTGCATTGGGTTGCTCTACCTTTGTTAGAATATAAGTCCTAAAACATCATCACTTTTTCTTCGTGAAGTTGTCAGCTAGTAGGAGGTTGTTTAGGTGGTTGTTAATTTTGCATTCAAAAGTGAGATCCATAATGAAATAGTTTCATTTGATTCATAAACTAAAAACAACATCTAAAATAGAAGTACCTAATTATGATGCAAAAATAAATGGCCACTTCGAATATGACGGCATGAAGATTTCACAATCATAATACCTTTTGATTTGTTGCAATTAGATCAAAAAGTTTTAAAGTGTCCATAATAGGTGTAATTACCTTACATATAAGAGGCTTTGTGTGTATAGCACATTGTAACCCTAGCCATCACATTATAGTACTAGCGTGCCTTTCACATATTAGTTCCTCACATTTTAGTGTATGTAGGTTAGATATTAAACTTCTCAATGCAAAGCCTCCTCTTCCTCTTCTGGCCCAAGGTGATATATGTACACGTATACAACATCCTTTTCCAATGTTTTTCATTTCAATGCCAATCCAATGCATTTCTAAAATCATACAAATGTAGTTTGGATATCAAATTTTGATGCTCATCAAAAGGATACTAGAAATGGATCAAACCAATTTCTAGAGAATTTTTTGGAAACCTAACTATCTTTAGAGGTCAATCTTTTTCTGAAGATTACATTGCTTATGATAGTGTAATATTTTTATTTTTAAATTAAACAAATTAAACACAAAAATATCATTAATTTTGTTGAATTGGCTCAATTTATGAGCCAAATATTGTAACATTCTTTGCAACAGACAACTCTAAAAACTAGCATTGATATAGACTACATTCCTAGAAAGCTGCCTAAGAATGTTACGAGTTTCTATTTCAATTTACGCTCCAAAAATATTCTTTGACAAAAAGACTAACACATATTGCATTCTTTAATGTTAATGTATCAATCTTGAATTGATCAAATACATCAATGTAGGCAAACATTTTTTTTTTGTAGTAGAATGATTTGTACCCTAGAATGTATACAAAAATGTATAGAATCATCCACACATTAGTGAAAATTTCAAGCCTCCGGAGGGCTACTCCACAGCCCTCTAAGGTACCTTGGAATTTGATTTTTTGGGGATAAAAAAATCAATTTCTCCCTATACCCACCCATTTGAAATTGCAATGGCAATGGCGCAAGAACCAAGTTTTAAGAGTTTAAAATTTATTATAAAATAAAATAAAATAAAACAAAACAAAATAAGATAAAATAAAAATATCAATCTTAAATAAATAAATAAATAATAAAATCTGATTGTTTTGGTGAGCAGTCAGCTTGCTGCGGCACTTTTCCAAAGTGATAGACCAAGCTTTGAAATAGCTTGGTTTCTCACTCTAGAATAGCCCTCCGGAGGGCAAATTTTTTTTGTAATGTGGGTATGTTCATCCACAATCTTTTCTATTATTCCTAGTTTAAATCTATGATTGTAAATATTTCCAAATTTGGTATTTTTTTGAGGAGGTTCTAACTATTTCATTCATTTTTCAGGTGCCAATGCCAAAATCAGGTAAGATTTTAGTAAAAATTTGTCTAAATTATTTGTTGCTTATGAGAACATTTTTAGAATCTTATGTGGTTCTAACTTCAAAATTCATATTAACTAATTCTTTAATGATCTCAAAAATATAAATGAATTATATTATGGGACATTTACATCAATTCTTTAAAAAAAAAAAGCATACTTAGACATAAAAACAAGTCAAAACACATGACTCTTACATCATGTACTTGCTTGATTTTTATTCAATGGTTGGAATTGGTAGATATAAAGGACAAAATATCAACCTTAGGGGACATTTGAGGCCTCTAGAAGACTACGAGTTCCCCTGCATTTCCAGATTGTAGGAACGCAAGGGAAGTAGTTGGCTGATGTGGTTGACACCGTGCCACGTCATTTTTGGCAAAAAACAAAACAAAACAAAAATTTGCTTACAATGATATTTTGGGCAAAAAAAATTGTTTTTTTATTCTTTTATTAAAAAAAAAAAAAAATCGGACAGCCCGTACTGATTATTCACAGAATTGGGACAGCATTGGGAACAGGCTTGAAACGGTCTTCTAGAGGCCTCAAATGTCCTCTAATGGTGGTCTAAACCCTTATAGATATAAGTTTTGAGGTCTTATTTTACATACTCACCTAAAATTTCAGGCCTCTGAAGAGCCGCTTCAGAGTGACGCAACCATTCTATTACTTGAAAGTAGGTATGTAGCCATAGTGAGTAGTCAGAGTGTGAATTTTGAAAAGGATGTCAGGATTCACTAATGTGATTGTAGTACAAGTTTGATTAACTGGGTGATTAATTAAATTCAATCAAATTAACCAAAATGAAGTGGATTTTGATGCTAATTTTCAAAAAAATTAGAAACACTAGTGATTTTGAACTAGCTTTGTAAGCCAAATAGTTTAGTGAATTTGAAGTTGAGAAGGGAAGATATTTATACAAATGGGATAGTAGTAGGTACAACAATCCATGTGGAATATAGAAATTAGAACTAATAAGAACACAACCACTTATAGTTAAGTAAAAAGCAGAAATTGTGTTAAAATACAAATTTTAGACCTCATTTAGGCATAATAGAATAATTTTTTTCAAAAATCTTTGAACCAAGAAAATGTGGAGAATCAATCTAGTTTTCATCTCCAAAAATGTGTTTGAGTTTTAGAGCCTCCAATAAAAGTTATGGACAATATTCTAAAAGGGGTTGGAAGCAAATTTTTTTGGGACATTTAAACACCCTCTTTGAATTTTGTCTATAACTTTTATTGGAGGCTCTAAAACTCAAAAGGATTTTTGGAGATGAAAACTAGATTGATTCTCCACATTTTCTTAGTTCAAAGATTTTTGAAAAAAACTATTCTACTATGCCTAAATGAGGTCTAAAATTTGACTTTTAACACAATTCTTGAATTTAAACAATGAGTGATCTCTCTTCAAAATATCCCATATTCTTTGAGATTTCACCATGGACAATTGATTTTTCTATATAAACAACCTCTTCATCCTTCATTTTCACCAATTGTCAATGAATTATGACTATCACATTACCATTAAAAAAGATATTGATAGTAGATGTCATTGGACTAATTTCGACATTTGATTTTTTTCCAAAACTTGTTTAGAATATAGGGTATTCAATAATCAGGGTTAAGGTGCATTACAATACCTGAATCCTAATTACTTAACTACTTGTACTTGGAATTCAAACCATTGACAGTCATCAGACATTGCGACTTCAAGTGATTGACTATAGGGGAAAAATAAATCATTAAACAAAGTTAAATGTAATCTTGGGGTCCTTTCAGCTGCTCTGGAGTGGCCCACTTGAGGCCTGCGATTTTTTCTAATGGTATCAACGTTCCATTAACTGAAGCTTCTATTTATCTGTGAAGGAAAATTAATTGAAAAATGTTTGGAGATATTAGAGCCCTTCCAATAGCTAGATTGGTCTTGAAATGGATGCTTTATGCTTTTCCTCCCTTAACCCCTAAAGGTTAGAGACTATGTTTTCACCAAAAACACTTCAAAATTGCCATTTCTAGTACAAGTATCAAATTTTAGAAAAAAAACATTTTTGTACATATGTAACCGTAGGATCCTGTACTAAACTTGTTTGAGAGTATGTAGAAAAATATTCAGAATTTTCTACGTTGTAGATTTCAAGATATTAGCATTTGAATTGACAAAAACCCTTTTTTTGGCCCTGCGAAAAGCCAGGCAGCTACACTTCACAAGGTCACATTTGAATGAAAAAATGTCCAAAATGGTGGCTACTCCTTAAATTCATTCTTCAAAGCAAGTTGGCTACATGCTTGAAAAATTTCAGATCATTTGGATTTGTACAACATATAGGGAAAAAATAGGTTGTAGAAAGCAGTAGAGAATGATTTAAAACACAAAATTGTTAAGAATTCAATTAGAAAAATGTCAATCCCAACAGATGTAATGTTGCAGCAAACAATGTACATCCTACGATTTTATTTTTTTCAAAAAATAGTAAAAATTGAGTTAAATAAAGGACTTCAAAGTTTATTTTGGAGTAGGGAATCTATAACTGCCCGCAAACTAGAATACTTCATTTTTCATCTCATAAATCAAAATGGAATAATTCAAAGCTTTACATGTATATATAAATAAACAGAACCAATTTCAAATTTTTATTTTTTTTAAAAGTGATTTTTCAGAATTTTCACAAGTTGCCTACCGACTGTTGAAAATGACATATCATCCAATAACTTTTTAATTGTGTAGTCAAAAGTTTTGAAAATTTTTGGGCCTTAAAGCTACTCCTTACGCACACGTTGTGTGAAATTTGAAAAGAAAAAAAATGAAATTTCCATTTGTAGTGAGCTGTCCAAAATTGCCATGTTGCCAAAAAACGCCATTTGGTCCTTTAGGGATTAAAGTAGGATCATCCAATCCAAGCATGTTCCCAAATGTGAGCCCCAAAAAACCTAGAGCAAAAAGTAGATGCTTGGTGCACTCCCTTCAAGGAGTGTGAACATTGAAAATAGGACACAATTTCAAAAATCTGCCAATCCAACTTTGACTTTTTACAATTTTTGCATATTAATTATCAAGCTTTATGTGAAAAAAATTGAGAGCTTCTCAACACTCAACAATGCTTGTCAAAGAAATTTGCTTGGTTCAAAGTGCTTCTACCTGCATTTGGGAAGTTTTTGGAGCTGCCCAAATAATTTGCCTTGCCTTGGTAGAAGGAGGTAGTTTTTTTCCAAGGGCACCGGTTGCGTACTTTCTTTATCAAAATCTCCTTATTATATTTTCTCTAACATCAAATTCTCACTGCCCACTTTCTTCCAACTTCAAATTGCCAAAGATTACAATTCTCCTCTTGCAAAGACTGGTCAGTTCTGAAACTAAACTCAAATTTCATTACATTTGCTACAACGGAGCAGGGTTTGGTTGCCAAAACCAACCTTAAATTAAGCAATATCTATCCATACCCAATCCAGGCACTCCTAGTCCTTCAATGGCCACCCCTCAAGGAATCCCCGCCTTATCCAAGAACATACCTACCTTCAACAACCTAAGTATTGACCTTAGATCCAAAATGACAAGCAACTAAAATCCTGACAATTTCATGAAAGCAACAGCTACATATCCACCTTTTATTTTTACGCATTAGTTGGTTGTCAATCCTCCCAATTTTTTGTCCAGTTTTTGATCCTCCATTTCACACTTCAACTGACTATTTTTTCAAAGGCACCAGCTAACAATGAACTAATTGGCTATTCTCCCCAAATTTACACTGGATCCTACTTTTGCAGAATTCCGCCAAACTACTAAAATGGTCGTTGAGGCTAGAGTTGGACCAATTATTATTATTGTTCTTTTTGACACAAATGAAACGGAATTTCATTGCAAAGAATTTAAAAGACAAGCCACCAGCTACAAGTGGCCTTGCAAGAGAGAGATGACACAACAGACAAGAAAAGGAAGACCGACCAATAGCAAGACGTGAGATGTAGACCGAGGGCCAATTTGTGAGGGGCCATAAGGCCCCTCCCAGCCAACCGCTTGTCACCCACGCCCTACCCTAGCACGTTGAAGAAGCCCTTGCGGGGGTTGGAAAGTGAAGTCTTTGAACGGACCTGCAACAACCCACACTAATTGCCCTGCCAGCCTCCATTTTGCCAAACACCTCCAGCCTGCTATTGCGCTTGACAAATGCTTTCTTGAGATTATATTGTATTTCATAAGATCTAGGCCGTTTGTCCATCACATTGGCCCACTCCAGTTGTCCGTAGTCTATAAAACTGTTCCAGATGAGCTGTAGAAGTTTCACAGGGGCCCACGTCTGATTGTTAAACACTTTGTTGTTTCTTTGGACCCATAGGGTCCACATAACAACAATACGCACTTCCGTCCAAATCCTCTTGTAGGGGTTAAATTTGAGAATGATTTTGACCGAAAAAATACCTCACCTCCAGGTAAGCATCTGCCACGACCCTTATGCTTCTTTTCCGTGGATTAGGGTATTCAATATATGTACTGCCTATTGCCATACCATCTGCACTACATGAAACTCCCAAAAACGATGAAGGGTCGTTTCCTCCAATCTCCTGATGCATACTAGGCATCTAATATCCACAGTCTTGTCTATCCTACCCCTCCAATAGTTCACTGCAACATCCTTATGCCAAATCATCTATAACAAACCTACTTCCTTTCTTATTCTCTCCTTGACCCACATCATTTTCCACTTTAGCTAAAAGTCCTTAGAAGGTGCTCCTCCCCATTTCCTAAGGGAGTTGACCCATTGTTGACCATTTAAGCAACTATGCATATTTGTAGAAGGGAGGGGGGGGGGGGGGGGGGGGGGGGTCTTTAAGGGAGGAATTTTTCGATACATTGAATTTGAGTTAAGAAGGTTCCTGTAATTTTCCAGATTTTTATTTCTCAAAATATGATTACTATGAATTTTTTCACTGAAGATTCTATTTGACCTATACTTTTTATATAGAACTCCCTATTTCCGACCAAGGGTTGGTTGCAAATCCACCTATGGGTTGGTTGCAATATTGATCATCTTGTAGCCAATCCTAATGAGCTTCAACTATGTCAGGAACCATGCCGTAATTAATGACCATTTGTCTCTTGCTGAGCGGAAAGAGAACAATCTACAAAGCAAGAATGGAGTGGTGGTCGGGAATGGATCGGCTCCTTTTGATATTGGGTTGGGCACTAGGTGTCCCTGAAGCAAGTATTTCCTCCCTAGCCTGGCCGTATACTCTATGAATGGGGGGCATTGCTCTTATACCTTCCACTCCATCCTTCTTGGTTCCCATAACAACCAACCCGTTTTTTTTGGTACCATGGGGCCAAATTGCACCATTTCAAAATAAATGTCTACTTTTCGCCTAATAAATGTAATATTTTTTTGCCAACTCTTTTCCATTTCTCTCAAAAGTGTGGATGAAGTCACCAAATTTGTATGAAAAAGTGCATAAATATGATTGAAAAGTGTTTTTTTGGTCCAAAACATGGATTAATGTAGAAATATAGTGCTTCACGGCCAAATTTTTAAGTGATCGCCAACCATGGCACTTTCTCAGAAAGTAAAAAAAAAGGGCTAATGACAGCTGGTCTACTTTGCCATAGTAGAGGTGCATGCACTATTACTTTCTTCTAACTTCAAAAAAATTGGCACTAAGGTAGCGACCCCTGTTTGATCACCCCTCCAATTTGGTGATATAGACTTTTGTCTTTCCGTGACTTTGTGGCTCAATTCCTAGAACAAGTGCGGCGCAATATGATTGGTTGCAAGGGGGTCAATATTGTAACCAACCCTTGGTCGATTTTGCAATCAGCATGTGGTTAGAAATAGAAAGGTCTATATTACTGTTATAAGTCTAAGAGAATCTTCCACTAAAAAATTCATAGTAATTACGTTTTTGGTAATAAGATTTTGTAAAAATATGCAATCCTTCCAAACTAAAATTTCCGTACACAGGAAAAATTTCCGCGTTCCAAAAACCTGTACTGCAAATATGCGTAATTGCTTAAGTGGTTGGAAATGGGTCAGTTATCTTACTTGGACCCTATGGATTGAGCTTGGTCTTGGTTCCTTCTTACTGATGCCGCAAAATATTGGCAATTGGGAGCACAACGTATAGGGGAAGGCCTCAAGGGGAGGGGATTCCTGCATTTAAGGGCACTAGATCAAGGGCGTTAGCCCGAGGTCGTGCCCGAAAATGCAGGGATCCCTGACCTGAGAGGGCTTCCCTCCATAATGCACGGGGGCATTCCATCGTGTTTGCAAGTGCATTCCACCATGTATGGTGCATTCCGCTGGTGTTCCCTTGCAATGATGAAATTCCGCTACAAGAGGAGCACATATTGTTAAACAAAAATCTTTCGGAGTGCATTATGTATAGGGCAATGCCCGACGATAAGCACAGGGAGAACAGGGAGGCGTTACCCTCCCCGGTGTTTATTTGCACAGTGAAGCTTCACCCCCCCTTGACTTTCCGTTTATAGAAAGTCAAGGGGGGGTGAAGCTTCACTGTGCAAATAAACACCGGGGAGGGTAACGCCTCCCCATTCTTCATGTGAAGGATATTGCCCGACTTAAATCACGACTAAAAGAGGAGATAAAATTGGATGAAACGATGAGCCAGATGAAAAATCCGTAATCCCCAATTACGCGGTTTTGCCCGCGTAATCGGGGATTACGGCACAGAAGCTTCCCGCCGATTGAACGGGACGGGAACCAGGAGTGGTTGACGAAGCTATTTTCACCCCTTGCTGTCGGCCAAGTCTGGGCTGGATTACCAATCCCGGTGCTGGCGCCTTCGGGTACGAGTTGGACCAGTTTGAATGGCTTGAATTGAAACATTCATTTTCAGTGAGCTCCACTAGCATCAAACTGCCCGTCACTACATTAACTTAGTGCAGTCCTTGTCGGAACTGCAATTTTTTTTTTTTTTCAGTGGATTTCGAATGCACCAGCTAGCCTGCAGTCTGCATGTGCAACTTGTAATGCTGTTGCTTACGTTTTGTTTTGTTTTCTTGAAACACATGGACAATTTCCATTGATATACTCCTTTTTATCGTTTTCGCATTTTAACTTAAAATCAACTCCTTCAAAACTACCTAACAAACAAACAGACTACGAAGCAAGCGCGGTAACCCACGGCGCGGCCAGAGGCCAGCTGGGCCAAGCCAGGAACCGAAGCTCCCTTGTTGCTTACACTTTCTTTGCAACACAAGACAAGAACTATATATCCATCAGTCTGCCCCGTCGAGCTCCTACCACTTTCCCAGCACTCAGCTCTCCGACCAAGTACGTATTTCAATTCCTAGCATGAGATTTTTCTGTTGTCTCTTACAGTACTGTAGAAAGCTACGTTGAGCCCGTTTGAGCTTGTATGAAGATCCTTGTTCGTATTGTTCTAAACAGTCCAGCTGCAACTGTGAGCTGACCATGGCCACTGTCTAAACCCTTGTTAGTTCTTCTAGCTGCAATTTTTAATATACGTTACAGTGTCATGTGTTCAGTACTAGAAGAAGTATGTACTAGTTTAAGTATCTCTCTCGTTTCCATGTGGACTTTGATGTGGGAGCCTGAACAAATCGAGTCTTAATGGACATCGGTTCCAATGAAGTGCGGCCAAGAGGTGTTTGAAATGTTCATGTTGGCTAACTAGTGAAGACTAACTTTCGATATCTTGCTATGCTTGCTAGCTATCGCTGGAGATGCCTTCAAGCTCCGATCCACCTGTAGCTGTAGTTACTTGCGCGCATACATACGTTACTGAAAGGAGTCATATGTAGTCATTGTGTCACTCCCACTTTCGTGTGAACTCTAATCTCGAACAAACAGAGTTTAAAAATCACACCAGTTGTAGCTGGTGAAAATCGAACAGGAGTTCTTTGAAACATGACGGCTAACTTAGACCAAGTAAAGTAAAATTTCTATATGTCTTGTTTTTGCCAGTTCTCGCTTAAGATGGAGGTGCCCCTAGCTCCACCACTTGCTGTGATTACTTGCTGTGATTACTTGCATATGTTTTTATGCATTGCAACATCACAGTTACTACTTAAAGGAGTGTGCAGTTCTTGTGTCAATCTCACTTATCCTGTGCTCGACTTGGGTGTGAGAACTTGAGCAAATAGAGTCTGCATCTACCTCGATTCCAATGAAGAACGTAACGGATTGAAGTGATTTGTAACATGTTCTGCTACCTTTCTGAATACCAAATCTCACCTAAGTTTCTATTAAATCTTGCCATGCCATGCCAGGTCGCATTTTCTAGAGATGGAGGAGCCTCCAAGGAATCAGATTTTCAATCTCTGGGGAGTGTGCATTCTGTTGCTGTTGCCATGCGAAGCAGGAGCGCCCAAAGCCCTTTTCATATTTGGGGACTCGCTGTCTGATCCTGGCAACAACAATTACATCAACAGTCACGCTGTCCAAGGCCAATACTCCACCCAACGGACGCACCGTTGTGGATATCATGGGTAAGCTGCATTACCAGCAACCCACGTTGACAGGCGGGACTTCTTCTAATAATCCAAGACTTCACTGTTGTTCGTTATAATTTACAGAAGGAAGTCTTTGAAAGAGGGTACAATACGAATCATTTAAAAAAAATACTCAACAAAATCGATTATTTATATCCACTTTGTCTTGGTCCTTTGCGAG
This sequence comes from Neckera pumila, assembly GCA_963969595.1. NCBI lineage: Eukaryota > Viridiplantae > Streptophyta > Bryopsida > Hypnales > Neckeraceae > Neckera > Neckera pumila. Next base: position 18,596,314 of record OZ018412.1, on the reverse strand, counting down.
GGAGATGATATTTCTTACAACTAATAAACAACTACCGTTAGTGTTTAATTAAGATTAGCCACTTCCATTGTTGGAGGTTCTCATTCTGGAGTCTGGACAGACAGAATAGGTCCAGGTTTTTAGAACAGTATTCATGTTTTTTTTATGACAACACAATAGAATGCATCGGAACGACATATTATTGCTGTTGAAAGTTTGAAAGTGTTACAACGGGATTATTGATTTTGTGCTAACACATTGAAACTGCATGGTACTTACAACGTGATCCCCACGTCATTCTGTGTGTAAGATGTTCTAAGTTCAGCTCCACTCACTTTTTAGTGCTTGCATTCTTCAATGCAAGGTTCTTTAACCCCTAAAGTCCCATTGTCCCTACGGGGGACAAAATGGATTTTGGGCAGGTTCCTATGAGCTCAATTTTTAATGAAACTTTCTGAAACTTTCCCATAAGATAGAAAAACTTAGTAGCTTTTGGGGAATGTAATTTTTATTTCAATCGGTGCCCGGGAGCAAAAGTTATGCCCAAATAAGCTCAAAACAGGGGAGAAGGGGCAGCAAAAAAATTTTGCAAAAAATTTAATTTAATTTTTTTAATTTTTTTTCCTTATAGATTATATTTTTGCCTATTTGGGAAGCTTTTATTCATTTCATTTGGACTTTTTATAAGAAAGTTATGGACAATCTTGTTTTTCGGGCAATGAGAGCATCTTCTTGAAAAAAACTTTTTCTTTCACTTTGAATGCTGATATCTTTCAATCCCTACGGTCAAACATCACAAAATTTTTACTACATGATCTGTAAAAAGTGTAGTATAAGATCCTACGGTTATTTTCTAAAAAAAAATATTTTTTCTCATCTTTTAGATGAACGCAACAAAAGTAGCAGTTTTGAGTGATTTTTGACTGAAAAATGGCCTTGGGACTTTAGGGGTTAAAGAACACATTTTTTGTGTCATTACGATAGAATGACATACATTAGGAAAAATGGCAACCCTCAAAGGGGCTGCTTCCCTTTGAGGAGTTCCCCTCAGGGAGGTGCAACCCCTTTGAGGGGAACGCCTCTGTTTTTGAACAGGGGGGTTCATTTTTAAAAAATTTAAAAATTCATAATAATAATATAATATTAATATTATATTATAATTATAATCAAAATAATACAAATAATACAAATTAATAATAAAATAATAATATAAAATATTAAAATAATAATTAAAATAATAATAAAATAATTAAAATAAACTAATTCTGAAATTAGGAAGCTGATGTGGTCGCCATGGTGCCACATCAGATTCAAAAAAAAAAATTCAAAAAAATTCAAAAAAAAAAAATTAAATTAACTATTTTATGTTTTTTTAAATATTAAAATAAGGTTCAGTGCCAGTGTCGGGCGCTGTCCAGGCTCTCCCGTTCGCTAGAGGGGGAATTTTTTTTTATTTTTTTATTTTTTTATTTTTTTATTTTTTTTATTTTTTTATTTATTGAAAAAAAAAAAAATCAGTTGCTGTTCCCTCGTTCCCCTCACTCACAGCCCCTTTGAGGGCTCCAATTCTTCCTAATGATAGTGTTGTTTTGTTGTGTTACGACAAGATTGTTGATTTGTTTTAACACATTGTCTTCACATGGTGTTTGCAACATGATCGTTATGTGTTTGTGGATGATTAAACACTTGTACTGTTTTTTGTACTATTTCTATCACACGTTGCGTGTTGATTAGTTTTTTGGCTATAACTTTTGCATTTTGATTCCAAAGGACTCAAAATTCATAGGCAAGGTACTTATGGCTATTATACACCTTGTCTAATTTTTTGGAAGTTTTAAAAAATGTTTTACTATTCAATAATAGCCCTCAATATTATGTCACACTTGCCAATTTTGAGATTTTTAGTACTATTTTGTACCCAAAAAAACGAAGTAGGAGTTGAAATTTGGTGGAGATGGTCTTCTAGTAGACTTATAGCTTTTATCCAAAGCAATTCTAAAAATACTTAAATTTGTATGGTGTAGAAGTCCACAAAGTGAGCTTCATTTAGCTTGCATTTTGAAACATATAAAAACATATTTTTGGTGGTTCTTTGGTGAATGACCATCTTCATAGAGCTTTTAGAAAGGGCCAATCTTTATTATATATATTTTTAACTATTTTCCCATTTTTAACTAATTTAAATGTCAAAGTATCTATTTTCTTGAGTTTTGGCACTTTTCTATTTCTCCTACTTAGAGAATTTTCCTACGCTTTTCCTTTGGTGGTTATCTTCATCTTAAACGTATATACATTAGCCATATTTTTTTTTCTTAAATTAAATTTATTTTTTTTAATTTTAAAGTACTTTAGAAAAAATCATGAGTACTGTTACAAAACGCAACAAATAGTATAGGTGTTTTGTGCAATTATCCTTGTGAATGTTGTTTTTAGCTGACTTCGCACTTGGGCCTCAGAATTGTTCTTGATGGAACTCTACAGGGCAATTGGAAGGCAAATTTCAATAAAATGGCGGTATTCCCAATGCCATATTTTCCTTGTGCCATATTCTCCGTGCCATTTTTTTAGACCGCCCGTTCTGAACATCTAGAACAGATATAGATTCCAGACATCTAAGACTGTTGTAGATTTCAAAAATTTAGGAACAATATAGATTTCAGACCGACCGTTCTAAAAAATCTAAGATTGGTATAGATGTTAGATATCTAGGACAAGCGTAGGTTTTTAGAATGTACTACGAATGTAGATTTCAGAATGACTGTCCTAAACAGAATAATGTGCCATTGTAATGGAATACCGCCATTTTAACGAAATATGCCATTTCGGTAAATTACCCACATTTATTCCACCCTACTTGGCTCCCAATGCCACTGGAAAAGACATTCTCATTGGGGTGAACTACGCATCTGGAGCGGGAGGGATACTGGACTCATCTGGCTATATTCTGGTAAGAATCCATTTCCTTTGTAACACTTTTGTAATACTCAGTTTGTAATTTTTTTTTTTTTTTTTTAACATGGACAATTTTCATTAATCAAGGAAACAGTACAATGAACCAGCAGGCACAGCCCATGGCAAAAAAAAAAATTCATTTTCTACAACTCTCACTATTTCTGTTTTCAAAGTATTTTTTTTTTTTTAAAGATCAGAACCAAACTACGCAACAATCAGCACCTTTTGGAATACTTTTAGACACAATACAACTGTCCAACTTCCGCAACCAAGTTGCAGCAGCTAGTAAATATAAAATCCGTTTTCTTCTTGGAGTGACCCAGCCTGCTAGTGGCGACAGTTTTTATGCTTCCTCCAACAATGAACAATCCAATTGCTGTAGCTGTGGCCATGATAAGATTTTATTGATAATAAGAATAATTTTTTGACAGATTTTTTCAAGAAGGAGGAAGTTCGTTCATTTATAAGCTTGACTGATTTGCCATGCATCGGGAACTAACCCCCCATGGTGTCAGTGTTGTTGCAATACTATTTCATAGGGCCCACAGTCCAATACAAAAACTTTATTGTTACAGTATCGTCTCAGTACTGTAATAGTAAAGTTTCTGTATTAAACTGTGGGCCCTGTGATCAATACTATTTCAATGGGGGGTACTTTCTTGATGTGGTACTGGCAAAATGGATGTCATCCAGTATAGGAGGATATCCATGAACAAGCAATTGGAGTACTTTGGCAACACCAAGGCCCAGATTCTATCCATGCTGGGAGAGGCCGCAGGAATGGAGCTCATTTCCGAAGCCTTGTATGCGTCCAATATGGGCTCCAACGACTATGTGAACAACCTCTACCAGCCGTTTTCGCCAATTGGCAACCTGACATCTCAGCACGTGGCAACAATGTTGGTCCGAGATTACCATGGCCAACTCACGGTGAGCAATGGAAAGATGAGATTCCAACGCATCTTACCACGTATGATTGAACATTGTATGAATAAGTTATGAACTTTTCAAGTGTTGGGAATATTGATTGTAGATGGATACAAAGAGATGCTAATTGCAATGAATATTATGAACTTCTTTTCATTGTAATTACTATTTATAATAGTGGACATCTTCATGATCACTGTATGTAAATTGTATACAGGATTTAGGTGCACTGGTCTTAACACCATTGCTCATGAATCCTAACATACTGGTCTTCAATTCTAAAGACTATAGTTGTTACTCATACAGACCTTTGTTTAAAGTTTAAAACAAATAAGCTCTTCATTTACATGAGTTTCTAAAAGAAGGGCTAGAATGCTTATATGGTTGGTAATTACATGTGATCTAAAATGAGGCTTAATTTTTCATAATTTTGCCTACTTTTTAAGATATCTACAAAATATGTAAGCATGAATATTTAGCCCATTTTGTACTATTCATAGCAACTTTTTAAAAGGATTTACGATTAATTTTCAAGTGTAATGTTTGTAGAGGTTGTACAAAATGGGTGCACGAAAGGTAGTGGTGGCATCTTTGGGGCCTATAGGATGCATTCCCTTCCAACTCACATTCCGGTTAAGCCGGAATGGAGAGTGCAATGAGAAAGCCAATGCTGATGCCAGACTCTTCAATGTTGGTGCCTTGGCTATGGTGAAGCAACTGAATGCGGAGCTACCAAGGGCCCACTTTGTCTATGCGGATGCATATAAGGGCGTCATGGACATGATTTCCAATCCAAAGCAATATGGTAAAACTTCAACTTTGGAAATCTTTCAATTTATATCATCATCTTATTGTAACAAATTTGTTTTAAATTTTCGATGATGATCAAACTTATTTATTCACTATTTTTCTTTAAAAAATTGGTAGAACCTATTTGTCATTCAAGGTGGAAAATGAATTAAAACACATTAATGACGATATTGATGAGTGGACGTCTTATATAACTGTTTAGTAAATACACTATTAAGCTGTGACATTGATCTTGAACATGTTTATTTGTATTTTTAGTTGATAATTGATAAAAAAGATTCACCTTTAGAAGAAGGATCATTAGTAGAAACATCAGTGGAAATATGGTCTTTGGGAACCAAAGAAATGACTACAAGAAGAACCACAATTAGTCTAATAGGTGATTCAGGTCGTCATGTGGATTTCCCTTGCCTAATTAGACCATGCTCTACTAGTAGATTGTGTGTTATAATCTTTTACTTACCAACTAATGAGATAGTGGCATAGAGGCCATGAAACTTGGACTTCGTGTAGTCTTATTGATGGAGAGTATTTTTTGCAAGACTTAAAGTTGTGGATTGGGGATGTTGTGGGGCTGGAGGAAATTACAAGGGCTTGATTCCATGCTTTACAATCCTCGAACATTGCACCAATCGATTTGATTACCTCTTTTGGGATCCATACCACCCAACCAACAAGGCTAATGTAGCTTTGTCACTTTAATTTTGGGAAGGCACTGAGTACACTTATCCTATGAACATCAAACAACTCAACATGGTATATATCATTCTTGTATACATTTTTTGCATCAAATGCAATTTAGAACAAACTATATTAGAAGGTATTGCTTCTATTGACATAGAATCACATTCATGACATGGTAGCATGAGGGTTATTTAGCTTGTATCCATTAGGAAATTGACAAACTTCAAGCAAGAGTTGGAGTTGCAATATCAATGATTTATTGATTTTTTAGAAGAATTCATTTTTTGTAGGTGAGGGCCTAATTGAAAACTTTGTTACTGGATTAATTCAATAAATACAAACTTATTGTAAAGTCTTTAATAGGGGACAATTTAATTTTGAGTTTGATTATTGTGTGTATCTATACAAATTATCATACTTCTTCTCAAGTTTTAGCTTTAATATTTAATTTGAGGTTTGAGACTTTAAAGAGATCAAATAACAAACAATGTAAATTTAATTATTATAATGTGTTGGTAGTCTTACGATTCTGACCTATTGCATCAAGATTTTTGTACTAAAATAAAAATTTGGTTTGGAGAAGATCTTTTAAGCCAAATACTTCTAACTTGATTTGATAAAGTCTGTGAAGAATCATCTAGATTAAGCTATACGTAAAATTTCTTATCATTACGATTAACATCTTTTATTTTGATACTAGCTTTGAAAAGGTCACAAATGTCATATAATATAGCATGTTTAAGGTAGAAAACATCTCCAAACAACAACTATTTAGTAACAAATATGTATTATCAGCCTGTAGAAACTACAAATCTAATGTATATATACAATATATATTTTAATAGTGCTTATTCAAACTTGCCTTAAACTTTTACAATAGCATTATATTTAATATCATATGAAAATACACATGTACATGGACCGCTATGAAGCCAAGGTATTAAATACCCTTTTACAATGAAAAGAGCCAAAGTACCAAAAATAACTAAAATTTGTTATAATTTTGGTATATAATAGATTGTCATATAATTTCTACCATATTTGGGTATGCTGCATTATCAATTCAAATAATAATATAATTGATACATGATGCATGAGAGTTTAGAAAATTAAGTTTTGTTACAATTGGCTCCTTGTAATGTAGATTCACCTCATATGTATTGAAAATCTAGGAGGCACTAACCCTTTAGTGCTCTGATGCCCCAGATTTGGACTATAAACAAAGAGGTTCTAGGGGCTTTTTTTACCATTAAACTTTTCATTCATCCAAACCAATGCTTGGCTTTAAAAAAAACATGCTTTCTCTACAATTTATTTGATGAAATGGAGGTAATTAACATATATTTAAAAAGATACGAACAAAAATATGCAAAAATTCAAAAAAGGATTTAGGTGCTAAGGAGTCAAAGGTACATATACAACAAAAGGAGAAATAAAGAACCCACAATATGATTGTACACTTAATTTTTGCCAAGGGTTTAGAACTTCACCATAGTATATGATATGGGGGGATAGAATATATATCAATCCTTTGATGATTATTTTCTGAATCTGAAATCATAAATTTTCAAATTAATTGAATAGTAGAAGGGATATTGATAGTCAATAGTGTAGTTGTAGGGCAAGATTAGTGGAAAATAATTCTAAAAATAAATGCCAAAGTTTTCAAAAAAATTTATTTTCATAAAATAAAAAAGCTGCATTTTAAAAAAAAAATATTGGCAAAAAAATTCTATTTTAAGCATGTATCAAATCTTATTTTTTGGAAAAAAAAATATTTGGCAAAGAAGTGCCAACACTATCCTACATTTACAATAATGTGGTAATTTAACCCCAACAGGAGGACATAACCTTATAAAACACAAAGAAATATATATAGTTACTCCAAAAATTGAATAACTAGAAAAATCTTGAAGTCAATAATGCACCTCATCTATCCCTTCCAAATAGCCAGCCCTTCTCTTAGATTCTTTTTCACCATCTTGGAGAGAACTTTGGATAAAGATAAGTCCTTAGAAAGACGCGGCATTTATTTGGTCAATCTAGCACAATGCAGTTGCGGTTAATTTTTGGCAAGCTCAAATTGCCTCTGGCATTGATACCGGATCCGTTTTTTTTTTTTTTGGAGAGACTAAGACTCTGCTTTAGAGATTTTCAAATGCCCGCGAGTCCAAGAGATTTGGGAATACACACAGACTATTATCTATCATATTTGTGGGTCATCACCAATATTTGGATACCATTTAGACTTGTATCGTAGACTTGATGCCATTGGGTTTAACTTTGGGGCTCCAATGCCCATGATATTCTATAAATCCCGTACTATATGGTTGCTTATTCAAGGGGCTACACTTTGATTGTGTTGGTAATGCATAACCACCTTGTATTTGCTTAAGATGGTTGGCCAACTCAACTTCTTCAAAAGGCTTTATGGGATGCTCTGTTAGACTCTATTTGAGCGGCTCTCCTTAAGGCGTTGATTGTTGCTAGGCACTAACCACCAGGCTCAAACAGAATTTGTTTTAATCCCTAAAGGACTAAAGAGGCGTCCAGATTTCCAAAATTGTGAAGATCTATTAACCCCTAAAATACCAAACTGCATTTTTTGGCAACATAGCGATTTGGGGCAGCTCACTATGGATGGAGTTCTTATTTTTTTTCTTTGAAAATTTAACGCAACATTTTCCCAAGGACTAGCTTTAAGGCCCGACAATTTTCATAACTTTTGACTACACTATTATAAAGTTATTGCATGATATGTAACTTTCAACATTTGGCAAGCAACTTGGGCAGCCAAAAAACTTCTTTGAAAATTACTTTTTAAAAAACAAAGTTTTTAAAATTGGTTCTTTAGATTTATATATATGCAAGAAGCTTTGAATCATTCCATTTTGATCAATGAATTAAAAGTTATGAGGGTTCTTAGTTTAGGATAGTTTATGGGTAGTTACGAAATCTCTACACTAAAATGAACTTTGAAGTCCTTTATTTAACTCAATTTTTCGTAATTTTGGAAAAAATTGAAGCCATTAGGTGTATATTTTTTTATTACAACATTACAACCATTGGGATTGGCAATTTTCAATTCCTTAAATAAATGGTTAACAATTTAATATTTTGAATCATTCTCTACTTTTTTCTACTTACTATTTTTTTCTGTATGTTTTACAATTCCAAATTATCTAAAAAATTTCAAGCATGTAGTCAACTTGCCTTGAAGAATGAATCCAAAGAGTAACCACCATTTTGGACATTTTTCTTACGAATGTGACCTTATGAAGTGCAGCTGCCCGCATTTTTTGCAGGAACAAAAAAAGCAGTTTTGTCAACTCAAACGCTAATATCTTACAATCTACACAGTGGAAAATTCTTTATTTTTTCCCCATCTTTTCAAACCAATTTACTACAAGTTCTAGAAATGACAAGTTTTGGAGCAATTTTCGTGAAAACATAGTCAAAAACCTTTAGGGGTTAAATAATGCAACTTCAAACAATGTTTTGATGATGGATCTCAAACAATAGTTGTAAAATGTGATTTATAGATCACATCCACACAATTAGATTTGACAAATACACAAACAAATATTTTACAATAAAATTAGAAGCTAGAAATTAAAAATTGCTTCTAAAATCTATTGTAGATTGAATATTTATGATTTTTCCAAGAATATTTTTTCTACAAGTTCAAAATGTTGAGTTCTAATTATAGTGGTTTTTGAAGATTTTTATATTATTTTTGATTCAAGTCATTTTTGAAGGGTCTTTTTTTGAATTAAAAAAGTTTCTTTCTGAGGCTAGGCCTACCGATACCTTTTGAATTATAAATACTTGCAAAACCAAATCTTCATAATCTATACTACACAAATATTAAAGAACTAATATAAGAATCTTCACAAAAAATTGATGTGTGAATAAACGCATTTTGGTGAGTTTGGGATGTGTTTCCATTCATTTATTGTTCAAAATTTGCACCCATGGTCTATAGGGGGCTAAGTTTGATTGCATCTGGCTCTATTCTTTGGTGCTTGCCAATAGGTTCAGTGGCTCAATCACTTGAAGCAAAGAAGCCCCCCCTTCTTGCCAAGGAGGATTGACCCTTCTACTGCCCCATCAACGGATAAATGTAAAAATTGCCCCCTATTTGTGCTGCTTAAATTTTGTATTTCTTCACGTTTCCTAACTAATTCAGGGCCTCTGATTGCAAATATGAATTCAGAAATTGCAAATTTTATCAAATGTGGCAAATAAAGAATTTTAGTGTTTTCTGCAAGGATAAAACTTGGGGCAATACAAGAGTCAGTTCTCCCTGGGCTTTTTATGCTTAGGTTCTCTTCATTTGTCCAGCCTTTCGGCTTGGCTGTTACTTTGGTTTTTTTAATACAATGGTTTTCCATTTGTTATAAAAAAATAAAAAATAAAAGAATAAAATTTAGAAATATATATATATATAAAATGCACCTCACTCAATTAACTCTCCAACTCATATCTTTCTGCAATCTCCCTAAATTTATGTTTATATAATTTATAGTATCATAGTTCTGACGCAATATTCCATTATGAGAACGTCTCTGAAAGTGATATATTCAATTTCAAAGTGAATCATCAATTTCTTCTGGTGAAAAATGGGAGCACATATGAGGCCACAGGGAATTGATGAGTTCCTGATTACTGCAGTTACACCCTTCTGTCCTACTCATCTTCGTTTCTGTGTACTGCACCCAACTTACAGTAGAAGAGATCCACTAAGGTAGTAGGCTCTAAAAGTGACCCTGATTTGCCTTTTTCATAGGTTTCATGATCAGAAATATTTTTAGCTCATTTTTCAAAGAAAGCAAAATAGATGCCAAACGTAACACAAGTGATTTCATATTCTTTGCAGCATTTTTGAATTAGTTACGAATTTTCAAAGATTTCTATTGTAAGTACCTATTTGTGACCCTAGATTTCCCAAAATTCATCCCCTTGCAATCGACCCTTTTTTTATTTTTTGAGAAAGTGCCAAGATGGCAATCACTGAAAATTTGGTGAAGTATTGTATTTCTACATCCATCCATCTTTTGGACCAATAAACACTTTTCAAACATGTTTATACATTTTTTCATCCAAATTCGGCGATTTCATCCGTATTGTAAATAAAAATGGTAGATTTCTAGCAAAAAAAGATTACTTTTATCTGGCAAAAACTAGGCATTTATTTTGAAATGGTGCAATCTGACCCCATGGTGCCAAAAAAAAAGGCTGCTTGCTACTTCTAAAGTGATTTGAGGAAATCAAAGTCAATGATTGGTTCTTGCAATAGAAAAACAGTTTTTCCTTGATGCATTCAATAGCTAAAGTGGTCCATTCAAGAATCACCTCCAATCCATTCTACAACTAATTATAGGGTCGGTTTGAAGGAGAGGGTCGCTTTTACAGCACACTACCTTAAGAGGCTGGTAACAGTGGTAAGAGCATTCAGCAATTCTAATAATCCCTGACTCGTGACAAATGCCAGAACTAACTGCGACTTCAAGGTCAGCTGTTACGTCTCGTCAACATCTAACTTAGCATCAGGAAGTTGGAGCTGGGACCTCCAATTCATCACTGGGATTTTCAAATTTCTCAAATAAGGCTACAACATCAGGTACTGCCACGTCTTCAATAGTTGGTGGCTGCCACTTCGGTTTCTGCCACACACCCAGAAATCCGCAAGATGAGGAGGCTCTACTAAAGTATCGAGAGAATATAAGCTACAAATAGTGAAGAATGACCAACATTACCAACGCGAATCAATTCATATAGGAAACCCTTACAGATGAGTAACTAAGTTTGCACTTGAGGGCTATATACACTGACAATATGGGAGCTTGACAAAGCCACAAATAATTTGGTACAACAAGACTCAACAGCATTTAGGTTGATGAACATAACAAAGTGGCTACGCAAAGCAATGTTTCTCACGCTTACTTGATCTTTATCAACAAGCACTGCTCTCACGCCCTCTATGAAGTCCGGTCTTGTTGACGTCCGAATGCCGAGTCTGAATTCAGTTTTCATCACCCCCTCGATCTGCAAAATCAGAAACCAGAAGTGCAACTCGGTTAATATCATCATCATCAATGGTCATATCTAAAATGGTCAAGAGGAGATCCAATACTGCGTCAGGATATGCTAGTTACTCTAGTTTGTGGAATCACTGTGCCTTGCAGTACCAAGAACCAAGTGACACAAATTCCCCTATACCTGGATGCTGAACTACAAGCTAGTAAAATAGCATTGACAGTAATGCATGGACGTTCAGAACCTCGAACCTCAGAAATGTCGTTTTCAGGTGACTCTGCTCGAACAACATTCTCTGCTGCCAGAGCTGCGGTTGCAAAGTGAAGCTTAGTCAAACTGAGACTGAAGGGAGCCCCTTTGCCCAGTCCAGTCAATGCTCCTCTTGCCCAATCTGCCACTGTATGACGAAACATCATTAGAACTCAGCCACGCACCCCCAACCTCAGGACAACAAAGAAGCAACAAACTTAACATCTCTGTACCTACATTGCCAAAAATGGCCACTTCCAAATCTATAGGATTTGAAACGAACCAGTTTAGGAAGATTCAGGGAAAGTAGAAAAATATAACAATAGAAAGAAGGAATCATACACAAAATATTTTAACAGTAAAATTATACTTTGTTAACTATTGCAGAATAAAATTGACAATAAGATTCCAAGTTGACTTCCTATATTTAGTTCAAGCATTTAAGGGTTAACCTGCAAACTGTTCGAGCTGTTAGCCTCCGCCTCATTCAGCTGTAGAGAGGACAGAATAATTACCATCGATTACAATCAACAATTAACTGTTCAGCATACTCTGCTAAATCTTGTCTTCGAAGGGGTTGATGACTTGCCTGCAGAGTCACTAGAGAGTTCGTGTTCTTTTAGGGCCTTGATTGTGTCCTCCACTGAGAGGCTAGCACCAAAGCAAGCAGTGATAGCAGGCAGAAGAGCTTTAAGAGAAGGATCCGATTCTGGCGTTACGTGATGACCGGCCAAAACTTCTTCCACTGCCTTCCATGCATCATCTAACCTGCAACATTAACAACGTAACACAAACCTAAGCAACGAATTCCGAGAATCAAAACTGACACCTTGCTCTTATCACCTGTCTATCACAATTACTGTGCTTTTGGAAGAGTGTCTTCCTAAGGATCGCAAGAATGTCAGCTGCATACATCCCCTACAGCAGCTATGTACAATAGATTTTTGTGCTATACGACGCGCGTCCCCTCTGACCCTTCCTGGACATCTCTGTCCAACCGTAAACATTTATCAAACAATCAAAGTTCACGACTCATCCAATTTTTCTTAAAGAAACCCTAAGCTATGGCAGAAACATACGAGTTGTGATTGCGGAGAGCGTTTTGTAAAGAGGCCAACTTGTCTGTGGGTACAAAGTGTGTACCCAGACCAACAAACAAAGCATCAGCTGGATTGGTGATCCTCGCTCCGGTCATAGCCATGTAAGCACCTACGATATTTAACATCAATAGTTTGCAGGCAACTATGAGTTGTCATCTCTCCAAAACATAAATTTGGACAAGAATAGAAACCCCAATATAGGAAAAGATTTTTGCAAGTGTTCAGATGTGCTCAAAAACGAGCAACACACAATAACTTATAGGATGACTGTTATGATGAGAAAAACTCACCTACTGCTCCATTTCCTGGGCTTCTTGCAGCAATATGTGCAAAACCAACATCAGGAAAGAGGCCGATCCCATTCTCCGGCATCGCAAGCATAGTTTTCTGGCACAGATTATCTCGGTTTTATTAAAATTTTGCTTTATGGAAAACCTTTGAACAAATACTCCATCAAAGTACCAAAAATTCATCTCTGAATGCCACAAAGAATTTGAGCCTCGAGTCAGAATGCAAAACCCATGGACGAGAAGGGGCCTGACAATGCACCTCAGTTATTACACGGAAGCGGCCATGTCCGGAAAGGCCGATGCCAAACCCCATCGTGACGCCATCCATCAAAGAGATGTATGGCTTCTGGTAGCGTGCTATTTTACATATCAGCTTATATTCATTGTTGAACACCTGTACAGACATCACAACATGAACATCACGAGCTAATAGAGAGGATTCTAATCACCAGGACTGGTTGATTGGCAGCGCAGTTGAGATGAACGACCCCGTCAGAGCCTAATCCCTTTGCACAAATCTGATATCAGACTTGCTTGCAGTGAACCAGCTCAGACCTGGCGCGCCAATGCAAGAGCACTGTGTCTCGGCTCAGACACCATCGATTTGACATCTCCACCTGCAAGCAAAGTATGAACTTTCTCTCAATGCGATTCTCATTCAACAGTGACCATCAGATTTTCACACAGAGCACTGAACAGACCGTGGGCACCACAGGTGTCTTCGCATCTTCCTGCACCGCTGCTGCCACCCCTTTCACATCCATGCCTGCAATCAAGGAAAACCTTGATCATCACGTCTCCTGTGAGATCCACTTCTGGGTCCACCTGCAAATAGTATACTAGCGATTTCTGGAACTACGAGAAAATGAGTGTCAAGCCCCCAACGGGCCGATGGTAGAGTTGCTTAACCCTCAATAGATGATAAAAAAATGTTTGAAAGCAATGGAAATGCCTCATAAACGCCTAGAATCCCCTTCAAGACATTCAAAACATACCAAAGAACAATCCTGTGACTAATAGAATAACAATTGAAATGATTTTACTTCGAGCAAAAATTGCCAACAAAATTCTTTAGCCCATTTGACATGTATCCTCACAATTTGAGTTAGTTGGGATAGTTCTCCTAAATATTCACAACATATCACCTCAAATAATCTAGTCTGGTTCTCACTCAAAGTTTGACGACTTGGGCGAAAGAACGTCGTGACAAATCGTTTGATGGTCTAGATTTACCAAAATAGTCGAGAACTAGTTAAATTCGAGTTATTTATATGAATGAATCACTTAAAATGGCAACAAGTACAGCTAAGGCAGATTCAATCTCGGCTTTCTTTTCGTAGATTGTAAGGGTGCTAAAACTGCCCCACTCTAAATGCGTCTTCCACATGGGGTGATACTGGTTTTTCCTGTATTGATAATAATCACATTATCGTAAAGATTCTATTTAACACTCCCCCCTTTAAAACTAAACAAATGCCACAAGAATCCAAGAAACATAAATAAAAGTGGATTGAATGCACCTTCAATTTGTCTTTCCAAAAAATATACTCCAAAAAGAGAAAGGAGTAACCTGCGGAGAAGGCGCGAGAGGAGGAGCTTTCAACGAGCACTGCCCGCACCTTGCTATCGTTCTCCCATTCATCGAGGAACTTCTTGTACAGAGCCGTCATGTCTGTTCAAACAGAAGCGAAAATTAATGCAGCACCAAGAATCGTGAGCTCCAATTTACGCTTGTTTCCAAACTGTCCGTCAATTGCTCAAGCAAGAAGTCCAAAGAGTAGCATTCCGACAGTACAAATCAACACAGCTTGGCACCAAGCCCCAAGTCCAGGTCATTGAACCCTCAAAATTCCACAACAACAGAATTGAATTTAGATTTTCATGGATTTTCCCAACAATATTAGCTCCGTACCTCTTGCCCTAAACAATGCATGATAGAGAGAGATGAACTAACCCGCATTCATGGCATTCAAGGCCTTAGGGCGGTCCAAGGTGATGACAGCCAGGCCATTCGGCAGCACGGCGCTCTTCACCCAGTCTTGCACGGAGCCTGCCATACTCTCCTTCTTCTGAAAACAACCCCATGACATCCCAACAATCAATCATAGCTCAAACGAAAATCGAAGTTGCATGAATAGTGACAGATTAGGGTCTACTCTCTCAAAACTGAATTAAAACGTAGAAACAGTCGAAGGGCATATCCCAGTGACGGAATTCTTAGACAATGACGCTGCCTTCTTCTGCAATCTCGAACTGCAAGACATCGAATAACAAGAACAATCACAACATCTCAACCAAATCCAAAACAAAGCTCATCGGCGAAACAGATGAAGCTTCGACTCTACGAAAAGAAAGCCGAGATTGAATATGCAAGTCAAAAGCTAAGAGGTAAACGTTACTCTTCAATTGCGATTGATGATAGCAAATGGCTTTGTTAGCTTCGTCACCTGTTGATTGGGAGTGCTTGAATGTGCTTGAATGTGCAGAGATTACTCTAGAAAAAAGTTCAAGAGTTGAAGAGAAAGGGGCGGAAGATGGGTAACTCACGAGTTGTGAGAATTGTGAGGTGCCCACCTGCAAACAATTTGATCTCTTAGAATTTTTGGAGGCTGCGAGGTGAAGAAAACTTGCCGAAGAGCGTCGTCTTTGCGGGATGCAAATGTGGGCACCAGGGGTCCAGGTCAGCAGTCCAGGTTGGCGCTCTCTTCCTCCACGTGGCTGGCCACATGCGCTTCAAATCACAGTGAGACAGGACAGTAGGAAGTTGAATCTCAACAGTCAAAAGCAGTCCACATGTATGTTTTAGTGTGAAAACACCGGTGATAGGAAGTGCTTCAAAGCTCTAGCACTTGAAGAAGTGCAGCGGAAAACCTCCGGAAGAATTTTGTTGCTAGTGGTAGGCTACATCAGCAACTTTTTCATTCAAGTACTTTTTTTCTGCAGTTTTAGTGTGAAATCCTACAGCCATGTACATTGTGCATCCAATTACAGTAAAGAAATGCTCTTGTCGTGCATCTTCGCTTATGCAAAGTTGGCCTGAAATACCACCCCAAATGGTGTCCAGATGGTGCTTCACAATTTTCTGTTAGGTAACTGGAGTATTAAATTGCCTAATTTTGTTGAAATTGGTTGGACGTCCAAAAGAGCATTCTATATTTTCTTCCATTATCCTTTTCTTTGGACATTGTTTGCATAAGCTATGAATTTTCAAACTGCTAATATAGGTGTATCCACAACCAACCTTAGACTCTCATGAATAGTCATAAAGTGAGTACATTTAGGCAAGAATGAGGAGATGTTGGCTAGAGAAAGGCCTTCTCTAGACTAGGGGCCAAAAGCCATCGAGAAAATCTCTCAAGCTTTATGGCTTGTCTTTGAAAGGCCATCCTTTACCAAGGTCATGGCTTTGGAGGGAGGATAAAGTGAGAGGGCCTTAAAAATTAATGCGTAGTCTATTATTCTTGTATGTTTTTCAAACAATGGCAACTCATAATGCGAGTTTTTTTTTAATGATTGGTTGTGAGCCTTTTGGCCTAAGGGTCTAGGCTTAGAATTGTAGACAAGTCTTTATAAGGCTAGATGGGTTTGACTACGCTATACAAAAAGAATGAGCCTTCGGGAGGGCTGCATGTTCTTAGACAATGAAAAATAATGACAAAAAAATCACTTTCTAGAACACCTTCTTTTAACAAAGAGAATTGATCTTATTCAATCCCCTCAAGTGCATTATGTTTTTAAAAGTTGTATTTTTTCTAATCTTGTAATTTGTTCTAAATTTCATTTCAATAATTAATTTAAAAGTCCTTAGATAACTGTAGAGATATAAGATACTACCTCTGTCCCACTAAAAACCTCCAAAAAGCTTCCCCCTGAGGGATTAACTATATTTGTAGTCATAGCGCCAGCGACACATGCATTCAAGAAAGAGTAACCCATCCCTTAGACCTATGCAAAATCTCCTGCTTAGGTGTTGTTGTTTGGGTACCCAAAATCCATATAGAAAGTATGATATTTGTACATAGTTTTGAAATGCTGCCAACTTTGTCATTTTAGATGATTTAAAGGGTGGTGGCAACAATGGGAGTCTAAAAACATATTTTCCAACCTAAATATCCGCAATAAAAAAAACTGGCCTACTTTATGATCAAATTTTTATAGTACCAAAGTGAGCACTAAATACATTGTCAAATCTACTATGTAAAGAAGGAATTAGTACAAGGTGCCCCATATGGGCAAGGCCAAACTTGCAAGGCTTTATAAATGCTTCAAGATTGTTTCACTTGCCCATACAAGATTGTTCAATACAACAAACTCTTACTCAACAACCAAAATCAAGAAACGGAACTTTTTAATGGGACAAAAAATTTGCCTGATTTGGAAGCTTTTAGTGGGATAGAGGGAGTACTATGCAATATGTTTGAAATAAGCAACTATTATAACTAGTGATGCATCATCCAAAAACTCATGAATAAATATAAATATAAGAATATTCATAAGTATATGAATTAATCCTAAGGAAAATATGCACATAGGCTCAATGGATATAAAGCAGTCCCTAGAGAGGACCTGGAATTTTTGAAGAAATATCAACCTCATTCTATACAATCTTTTTACTAGTTAGGACAAGCATGAGTATACAAAAAAAATCTATCTTTTTGCATCCTAAGAAGTTTCATGAAGATTAGGGCCTCACCTGCATCCATGCATCAAAACAGATCATTCATATGTTAAGGTACATATGCAAGGTTTCTTAAGGCCCCAACCAGTTATTATTGTTTTTATATCAACTAGCGGTTGGCGCTTGCTATGCTACACATTCATCATTAGAATTTTATTAGAATTTTAATGTATTAGATAAAATTCAAAATAAAAATTTCAATAAATCTTCAAATAAAAATTACAAAAATCTTTGAATAATTTTGTTTATAAGTAAGCGTATATTGAAATGTACAATAGAAATTTATTGAATGATGAATGAAATATATGCAATGGTGAGTACTGTAAAAGTTACACATTTATTGTAATGCATTCAAAAGTTGACTCAATTGTTATAAACAATGGCAACTCAAAAACTTGGTGAATTGAAAAGAAAAATTTATAAATTTCAAGAACTTCATGAACAACTTAATTGTTGTGAAATCCAAAATCGCTTCAATTGACTAAATTTCTCAAATCATTTGGTAGTAGCAATAGAATTTTGAAATCATAAAAGCTGTAAAAGTGATATTATCTAGGTGATTGCAAACTACTAATCTATTTCTGTAATATAACATTGTGTGAAAATATTATTTTTATGTATGCATGATTGAAAATATTTTTATAAAATACTAAATTAATTATTTCAAAGACTTTTTGAAATGATTATCATGCATTCTATTCAAATATATCAAAATTTTACTAATATGTGATACAATGAATGCGTAGCATAGCAAGCATGAGCCCCTATTATTAATGGTAGCATTTGTGATATTATAGAGGGAATTATGATTTTAGTAGTATGATTAGTAATATGATCATCTTGGAATATAACATCTTTACAAAGTCAAAACCAAATACTTAGAGAAATAGAAACAAAATACATTTTGTTTGTTTAATGATGATTACTTGATAGCCATTTTTGGCAATAGAGCTTTGTATCTGTCCAAGTCTCTTAAGAAAAAAAAGGCTTGTATAATTAGCAAGAAAAAATAGATAGTATAGACTCCAATTGAGAGGATCAAATGCTAGCAATATAAAATTTTGAGCAAGGTGATTAAGAGTATGTTTCCACTTGGCCTTAGGGTGACAAGCTTTGTTAAGTTTTGGCATTGCACTTGGTAGTGCATTCCCACCTAGTACATGCTTTGATATTCACCAAATCTAGATTTTCTTCTCATCTTCAAACACTTCAAATGTCTACAAAATAAGTCTTTCACAATGGCATAAGAAAAAAATCTTGATGGTAAGTCACTGGACTATTTTTGGGCATTTGCATTTTTTTTCACAATTTGGACCATTGAGAGGAAAGTGCATCGGAATAGAAAGTGTTTAATAAGAAGAATTAAGGTGCTTTAGTACATCTTAATCTTGACTATTAAACACTTTCTAATTGGATTTTAAGCCACTGACAAACATGCAATTGAAAGTGAACGGGAGAGGAGAAAAATAATTTGTTAAGCAAAGAAAAAGCAAATTGCAGAGTCCTCAAAGGCTGTAGAGCGGTCCTCTAGAGGCCCCAAATTTCTTCTTATGTAGTTTATTTAGATGAAACCAAATGTTTGAAGACAAAGATCTCACAATATTTGCATTAAAAATTTAAAAAATGGTGTATTATCGTATTGTAGTTTCAAAAAATCTTTAGTCGCTTGATTTGGAATTGGCATTCAAGATTTGTTAGTTTGAGTAGAGGAAGGTTTGTTACCTCCCATGTAAAAGGGCAAAGAATTTGACTAGCCGTTGAAACCAGACAGTTTTTTGTTTGCAATGAAATTTTGAGAGATTTTACATTTTTGTTAGCTTTTGTGAAGCTATAACCTATCTTATTTGGAATTTTTATGAGTGAATTGTGAGTGACAAAGTGAAGAATGGTCTACTACTCTAAATTATAAGTGCCAAAACTTTGGTTGGCCATAAAAATTGTACAAAGTGTTAGAATGATTTGAGATTTGAAGGAAGAGTCAAAAATTGTATTAGTTTTTTAAAAAGCTATTGTTGATCTTCTTTGGATTCTGAAAGCAACAATGATACTAAATGAAAGTTTGGCTAAGGTGTTAGAGTTGAAAGAGGCATTGAAGACTTGTGTATTGTGACTTGTAGTTTTTTTAATAAACTTTTGTTGCTGTAGGTGGCGTGGATTATACCATTGCTTAGCCAGATTTTGTTCATGATGACAAAATGGAATCATTAGATGTTTTTCAGCTCCTTTGAAGGGTTGTGAGTTCCTTGGGCTGCCAAGGTTAGGGGAACAGCCTCACAGAAGTCCGCAGCTGCTACGTGACGTGGTAGAACAATTGCCATGTCACCATTTTTTTTTTTTAATTTTTTTTTTGCTTTTTTTTTCATTTTAGATTTTTCAAAAAAAATAAATCTGACATCGGATGTTCCCAATCTGCCAGGGGAACATCATCAAGGGAGCAAGCTTGAAATGGCCTTTTAGTCTCCCTGAATCTCTTCTAATGTCTTTGCTCACATGGTTGAGACTTTCTTTGTTCTCATATTGAAGTTGAGTTGATGACCAACAAACCATGAATTTGAAGGTTTAAAAGCCATATTCACTGACAGTATCTTGTCATATGCTGTCAGTTCTATATCTCGTGGTTTATAATCTCTATCTTGATTTGTGAGCCAACCTAGAGCCCAAACTAGACAAGCCAATAGAGAGCAGTTTCATTACAATATAAAAGATTCAACGATCAATACAATATTTACATACAACTACGTCTTCTTTTGTTTTGAGCCATTCCTGGTTATAGCCAAAATCCCAATGATTTTCTGAGGCAAATCCATCTACATTCAACATTGTGTGAGCTTTCCTAGTGTCATTTTATAATCTTGCCAGTAAGTGAGTATATTCTAAGAGAAGAAAAAATATATTCTCTGACATAATTTCTTCCATTGGATGGAAAAAATAATGGAACTCCAATGATATAACACAAAAGGCGTTTATAAGTACAATCTATACTCTACATTCCTTCTTTGCTACAATTGGGAGAGAAATTTGTATCAAGTCACCTCCTTTGGGGGTACTTTTAGTAGCATAGTGATATGTCCTTTCCTTGACTTTGAGTGTACTTTCACATACTTATAGGATACATCCCTACAATTATTCTCCTTTTCGTACACGGCTTCCTACATACTATCTATTAAAGGATTCAACTAAGAATCCTTTACTAAGAATGACACCAAAGACAACATTCAAACTTTAAATACATGTAGTCAGATTACAACATTAACTAGGTTAGCCTCCATTGCCATGTTCACACTTCTTCTAAGACAAGGTTCTTTTAAACAGTAGTATTATGTGAATTGACAACATAATGTTCAATATGAACTACGGCAATAAGGACAAGCTTATGAAGTTGCTCAATGAGTGTTCCTTGCAGGCATATATAGACATCTGCAAACATGGTGCCTCCAATAGGAATTTTTTTAAATGCATACACTATGGTGACACAAGCTTCACGAACAAGATGAGCTTAAATGAGCATTGGTGAGATTTATGGTGTTCGGCCATGTAAGATGACATAGGAACCCCCAAGTGGATGTTGCCTTATTCGGACCAAGGGAAACGTCAAGGTAAGGTTTCGGTGATGATCCAAAAAGGGAAGGGGTTGGAGGTGGCGGTAAAAATGATATGTAGATCCAAAGAAAAGAAAGATGGAGCCCAGGGAGATCATTGTAAGTTTTTTAGAAAACTACGTGAACTAAAAAATAGGGTCCATTTAATTCAAAGCTAAGAAATTTTATATAATATATAGGGCTACAATAGTGTCCATAAAATGCTACATACTCTATTATATATAATTTAGGGTATAGAAAAAACATCATGTAGTATAAATTTTTATTAATAAATTAGCCTTAACAAGTAAAGGCTATGCAAATTTTTCATAATATGATGAATATAGATGGGGACAAATAAGTTCATGTAGATGATAAAATGGACATAGTCAAAAAAATCTATATTGAAAGGAGGTTGACTGAAATTGTGCCACGGTATTAGTAGTATATATATTAAAAAAATTAAGCGTAAATGTAAGACACACGGTAAGACATTGATCATAAGTGGTAGAAAATGTCACATTGCACAAATAGGAAGGTTTACCTATTTACCTTAAGTAGGCTCAACAAACTAATAATTGTACAATATGAGGATAGAGTTTATAATTTATTTAACTTCATTTTTGAAGCCATAAATGTTAAACATATTCGTATTGAATGGGATGTTTACAAGATAGTTTCATTGGGGATTTTGAAGTGTTCAATAATAAATTTGTTATTAACCTCTAAAGGTCGGAGGGTATTTTGGGAGAGGAAAAGTCCAAAATTGCCCATTTTTATGCATTATCCAATTTTTTTTTAACTTCAACCATACAAAAATGTATCAAACAAATAAAGCAATGTGTGAAAATTTTTTTAGCCCATTTGACCACGTGTATTGAAAGATTATAATCTTTAAAGTAAATTTTTTTTTTTAAATTCTTGCAAAATATGGCTAGCAAACTTAGCCCTTCTAGAGTAAAATTTCTGCTGTACACAAAGATGAAGATTTTGGCCATTCATACATATATGATATTAGGTTAGATATGTTTTTTCATACTTATGAAAATTTTAGAAGCAAATATAGAGTCTAATTTACTCTAAATCAACCTGCAATGAAAAGAGGTTAAATGCATTGGCAATAAAAGAAGGAGTCATTGTAAATGTAAGGAGTTTTTTTTTTTATCATTTTTTGTGCAATAAAGAGTTTTTTTATTTGAAATACAAACAATAAAAATTAGATACAAATATTTGGAATATGGTATGTAGAAATATTTTCAAGAACTTTAATTTCACATATTGTAAGATAATAGGGCTTGAAATAGAAGAAAATGTTTATTCTTTGAAGCCATCCCAATATAGCTAATAAAATTTGACTCTTCTTAGTTTATGATTTGAGAACTATTATTATTTTTTTGATAATTGTATTCCATGTTTTATTTGTAAAAGGGGCCCAAAAAGTGCCCAAATTGCCCAAGCTGCCAAAAAAATTCAAAGCAACATAACTTTAGTTTTGGTATTTAATTAGGGCTTCTTCACACTATGGTCATCCAAGTCGAGAGTCTGTTGTTTCCACCAATCATATTGCAGGGTCCATTGGTTCCACCAATCATATTGCAGAGTCCCACGGCCTCTTGACTTGGACGGCCATAGTGTGAAGAGGCCCTTAGAAAAAAGTACATTCATTAAAGAAATACATCCTAACACCTTGTGTCCTAATTTTGTGAACAACCAACCCAAATTGACTTATAAGATCCTACATGGATTTTCAATTGTTCATTCAATGGACACTTGGTCTTCAAGGGTTAAAAAAGAACACTTGGTCAATTGGACACTTAAATTTTATATATGAGATAGCCCCACTTTAAAAACCGCATGAATGAATTTACGATAACCTTAGGATATCGGAAAAATGCCCGATATAGCTTCTTATGTAAAAACACAATCATATTAAATACAATAATTAAGGAAAATAGCTCACATCAAATATCCTCTTAACTCAAGTGTATACCTTAAATTACAAGGAATGATCTCCCCAAGGGACGGAGAAGGTAGTGCATTACATGCAGAACATAGGGAGGCCACTGAGGACATGAAAAACATCATATAGCATACAAAATAGAGGAAGGCCACTAAGAACAACAAAGAAAACGCAACAAAGGAATGAAGCGCATGTCAGCCGTGGAAGACAACAACGATAGGACTAATGCCCTGAAATCCTACGAGGCCTATAAGGACGAGACCTGAAAGAAGAGGTTTACTTGTAGTGATTAGGCCAACAACCCCAAATAGAAGGCAGTTTAGGAGCACCAAAAAAGTCCACCAAGCGAGGCTCACCCCCCTTAGTGCACAGTAAAGCATCACCGATGCACAGCACCCGGAAGTTCACGGTGCAGTTGAGGAACAAGACAACGCAATACCCATCTACTAAAGGGGCAAAAAAACTTGCAAGTTTTTATGATGCAAGCATGCCGCCTCCAACATAGGTGAAAGATTCTACAGGAAGACATACGCAGATTGCCACTATTGGACGCAATGTTCCGCAATCAGCAGTTGTTGCAGTTTTGCAGTCCTCACTTGGGACCCGGTGTAGAATTAAGGGATGCTTTTAAGATGAAGGCGGGGTGAATGCAAGAAACACTTGTACTGTTTTTTGTCACACTTTGCATGCTGATTTGTTTTTTAGGCATAATTTTTGTGTGTTGAATTCAAATGACTTAAGATTTATAGGGAAGGTGCTCATGACCGCTATGCACCTTGCCTAATTTTTTTGGCAATTTTCAAAATTTTTTTACTAAGCAAAAACAGCCCCCAATTTTATGTCACAAATTCCAATTTGGATTTTTTTAGTACTATTTTGTACCCAAAAAATTGAATTTGGAGCTGAAATTTGGATGAGATGGTCTTCTAGTAGACTTATAGCTTTCCAAAAGAGGGATTTTAAAAAAAGTTAATTTTGTGTAGTGTAGAAGTCTACAAAGTGAGCTTCTTTTTGCTTGCATTTCAAAACACATGAAACATTATTTTGGTGGTTTTTTTGGTGAATGACCAACTCCATAGGGCTGTTGCAAATGGCCAATTTTTATTTAATTCATTTTAATTATTTTACTATTTTTAACTAATTAAAGCATCAAAGTGTCTATTTTCTTGAGATTTGGCACTTTCTAGTTCTCCCACTTAGAGAATTCTTCTATGCTTTTCCTTCCCAGGGTTTCTTCATCTTAAAGGTATATATATTGGCCATATTTTTAAAAAAAATTAAAAATTCTTTTTCTATGCTTAAAGTACTCTCAAAAAAACAACATCAAATAGTGAAAACACAACAAAATTGGCAGGTGTTTCTTGCATTCACCCAGGCGGCCTAGCTAAAATTGCCAAAACAATATATTCCGGATAAGCATGCTGCAAGGCGATATGAAGAGGTGGCACTTCCTGCAAAACAGGCTAAGGCTGTTGGATTGCCTATGTTATGACGAAACACTACACGGGTGACCATCTCTAACAATAATGCATGAGACCATGTAGGACGCAACTTAGATCAAGCAGATGATCTGTCACCTACAAATCCATCTAATGTGAGGAAAACGTTGGGTGTATAGGCAGCAAAGGCGCTATCAAACATGGATTAAGCTTTAGAATGTAGTGTTGAGCACATTGAGACCACGCTGGCGGGCAAAAGAGAGCCTAGCCGCACCTTTTGTTCACAAGGATCTTCAATATCATTGCCTTAATTTCTTTGTTGTAGTAGCCTAAGTCTCCAAGTGGTTTATTAGGCTAGGAATTATGAGAGAAACGCCGCACTTCAATAGTACTGGATGTGCGGTGTAGGGTCCCTTCAGCTGAGGGGGTATCACTTGGAGTTGGTGAAGCCAACATTTGTATGTACCTAGTGTCTAGAGAGGGACAAGTAGGAAGTAAAGATGAAGGCACAAGTAAAGGCCAATGCCTTGGCAGTATCATCTCTAAAGATAAAACTGCCAATGCATTGCCCGACACTTGACCTCTCTCACTTTATGCAAATCAGGTCGTAAACGCTGGATTGGAACTACAAGGGACAAATGGCAGAGGAGTTTAACTACAATTCTAATTCCTAGAAGAGCCTCTTCTATAAATAATATATTGGCAAAGCTAAAAATTTTGCAATACCATGCCTTTGTCAAGGCTTTAGAGGGGATTTGGGGGTCTTGGAGGGTTGTTTTAGGCCCGCTTCCCAATCTGGCCAGATTCAATGAACGGTCCAATGGGCGTGTCAAATTTTTATTTTTTTTATTCTTTTTTACCAAAATATCATTTTAAACATTTTTTTTTCCAAAAATGATGTGGCAATTGCTGTGCCACGTCAACCAGCTACTGCATCTGTGTTCTTGCAGTCTGGAAACGTAGGAGAAATTGTAGTCCTCTAAGACCTTCAAATCCCTTCTAATGAGATGGTCCTAAATGCAACCTCCAATATTAGCTACTAGGCCCTTGATTCCTTGAACACCTCAATACTCTTGCTTTAAATTGGTGCTACACATGATTACATGGTGCTTTCGTCTAGTTTCCCAATCTTGACAACATTTTCACAAAATTAGTGTAGATTTCAAAATTTCAAAACAAAAAACCCATAGAATTCAATAAGTCATTTGTTTTAAAGAATAGTCGCTTGTTGGACTTAGTAGTTGTGCTAATCTAAAGCCTTGGTCTCATGTTGACATATTTGTATTAGTGTTTAGAGAATCAAAACCTTCAAGACTAACTACAAATTAAAAAATTTGAATCAATGGACCAAATTTTAGGACACATAGTATATAAATTGTTAGACTTTGAGAATGAAAATCTTGAAAAAATATTTGTTTTTAAATATATTTCAAAATCATCATTCTTAAATTGACCAAAATTTTACACTTTAGCAACTTCATAAGCATGAAATAGTAATATTTTAGTCAATTTTTGAGTTAGAAATGCAATGCTACTTTTATGCATGATTGATAACATAAGCATTACTATTAGCATGTGCTGCATTACAATCCTTCATAGGATGTAAATATATACACCATGTAGACCTCAAATTCTTTATATATAGATGCCTCTTAGAAAAACTCTCATTTCTATCCAAAAATTAAATTAAGATATTATTTTTAAGTGATTAAAAGCAATCAATGCATAAAACACGTGCTTGTAGTTTCTTATAATTTAATGCATGAACTCTCGTATGTGCTATTGATGTTAATAAAGTTTTGAGATTTTTTTTATGGTTTTTCCAAATGTGCAATCAAATATTTGAAGAGGATACATTTTGTCCACATATGCCTAAATGCTCAAATTTTGAATAAGTGATGAATTCAAACATGTTCCAAGTATACAAAATTTTGATTTCTTCATTCATCTAAATGTTCTTAGACTTTTAAGTTTGTTCTCTAACATTTGCACAATACAATTTCCAAAATGTTCTTTAGCAACTATTATATAGTTCAAGCATTACAAGTATGTATCATCTCAAAAAGTTATTTTTCTACTTCAAAAATTGACTCTTGCTTCAAAAATGCCTTGAATAAATAAGTGACCACAGTTAGAAATTTATATTTTGATCTCAAAATAAAATATGCTTTTGAAAATTACAAGCACTCATTCTATAATCAATCATTGAAGGAATTTTTAAAAATTTTGGTTCAAATATGCAATAAAAAACTAAGCAAAAATATATAATAAACTCACTTTCAAAACTTAGCAATCTACATACAAAAAGTCAAGTGGCTGTCACTCTACAAAGGGAAAATCCAAGGTGAATACCCACGGGAATCCATCTAATGCTATAATTGGGTGTAGAGTGGTCCGTGATATCACTTCACATGACAAAGTGTAGTAGTAGATCTAACTACATGGATATGATTTGTAGCATTAGAGGAGTTTTGACCTCCTAAAAGACTGTGAGTTCTTGGACTGTGGGAACCTTGCTGGAATGCTGAAACGCTGCCAAATGGCTAGGCTGACGTGGCCAAGTGATTGCCATGTCATTTTTGAAAAAAAAAAAAAAAAATTGGTTAAAATGATATTTTGGTATTTTTTTTTTTTTTAGATTTTTTTTTTTGAAAAAAAAAAAATTTGACACACCTGTACCGTCGTTCCCAGAATTCTGGCAAACTAAGGAATGGGCCTGAAACAGTCTTCCAAGGCCCCGAAACTCCTCTAATGATCATGTTTTATAATTTGTATTAGAAAGTCATCAATTTTTCCTTGTGCCTATAGCAACCATGACTACTCAATCATGAATGACTGCACAGAAAATAATGAACAAAAACAAAAATTTCATGTAAAGTACACTCTTTGACTACAATAATTATGAACATGAAAAATTGGACAATTGACATTGCATTATACAATGTAATAGATTCACCAATACTTCCTCTACACAAGTAACAACCTCCAAATTAGAAATAGTGCATATACCACTAAAATTGCTCCATTTGTTGATTTTGATCACTGAACAAACTATATGAAATTTTTTGAATTGCTTGAGTGGAAATTGATTTGAATTCCATAATTATCACTTGTTCAACAATTAAAATCAATGATGAAGTGGTTTAGGTACACATACTACCATATGTTGGGCCAGATATATTAGGCCCAATACAAAATCAATTCTTTTTTGGTTGAATTAAATTCATTAAATCAATTTAGAATTTTTTAAAATTCATTTTGTAGGATTCAAAATATTTTGTGACCTTTAGCACGCTTCAATATATTCCTTGACTTTTAGCAATACCCATAGTTTTATTAGTACTTAGGACTTTATTAATACTTGCAGTTTTTATCAATATTTGCAGCTTTGACTTTGTGGTGTTTTTGAGGACCTTGACCTATGTTCAATGTATAGAGTCTTTCAATTCTGATCATTTAAGAGACTACTTCTTGTTCACTTTGGCACTCCAAACCAAGCACATGTGTCTAAGACAGCAATGTTGGAGTTGATAGTTAGAAACCAAGACCTAATGGTGCAAATGCGTGCTAACCTCTCTTACATTTCAGGAACCTTATTGAATGAGGATGGGACGGTGGTTGGTAATGGGGGGTTCTAGCTTATTTGAACGTCACGAGCGTAGTCCCGCGTGACGACGTTACGCGAGCTGCGGTTTTTTTACTCTTTGCGATTCCGCATTTGTAAGTCACGCTGCATTGCAAGCCGGCGAGTCATTTCGGCAGGAGTGAGCATTGTTTGCAACTTTGGAGGCGATGGAGAAGATACAGATGCGGCAGCAAGTGCTGCTGAACCACTTGGATCCCCGAGCAGGGCCTCGACCGTCGGCCAACATTGTTGTAAGCTTTCTTGTCCGTTTCCTCTGTTGCGTTCCGTTATTCGTGCGCCAATTGTGGAGAGTGGTTGGAGTCCGCAATGTGATGAGCGCTTTCTTTTGATTGAGACAACTTAATTTGAGGGGTTTACAAAAGCGCTTTTGTCTGCTGAAAATTTCGGGAGTTGATGTTGAACTCTCCGTGCGCATTTTTGTCCTCAATGTCATGAGTGCTTTCGGTTTTTTCCATAGTCAAGAATTCTACTAGCGTTTTTTATGCGTCTACCTTGTCATTCAAGACGATTGTCTACTGGCAACTTCGGGAGTTCATCCTGATGCTTAACAAGTTGCGTGTTGTTTAGTCCTCTGTTTGTGCAGCTGGTGATAGTGCTCCGTATGCTCGGACGGCTGATTTCTTGGATGACGTTGTCATCGTTGCGTAAGTGTTTTCGAGCTTTGATTATGGACCTCACACGTGTGCAGTAGTGCGAGTTTTTTCTGTTGGTTTCAATCTCTCCAGTTCAGCGTTCAATCTCGATGTCCGGGATAATTCTGAGCCAAATCGACCAGTATGTCAGTTCTCTATTATTGACCCTGACAGGATGCGGAGGCTGAAAAGTGATCGATTAATGACAGAGAATCCTTCTATTGCATATGCACATGTTCGGCCTTGAAATTTTGCGCGAAAAGGCGAGGTCTTGCACAGTAGTTTGACCTCCAATGAGTTTCTTTTTTTTTAAGTACATGATTCGCAGGATGATTTTTATGTCACTTGTGACGGACGGGAAGGTGATGGAATCGATTTTATGTGTGGATGCGCAGTGCGTTCCGGACGCCTATTTGCAGAGCAAAACGAGGCGGCTTTAAGGATACATTTCCTGAAGATCTCTTGGCCCCCGTTCTCAAGGTCAAGTTCCGTCAGTAGCTGAATTTTCTGACTTCATGTTTGAATTCTTACCATTGATAGCTGTTGTCGTGGCCTGTCAGTGTGTTGATATTTCTGTCTCATTGATTTAGATGTAATGGGCAATTGCAAGAAACACTTGTATTATTTCTTGTCACTAGTTGAAGGGTTATATGGCTTTTGGTCACAACTTTTGTTTTGTACCTTGAAAGGACCCCAAATTCATGGTTAAGGTACATAAAACTATTATACATTATACATCTAGGAGAATTTTTTCATATTTATCAAAAATAATTTATTATTCTTAAAGTATCCCCAATTGAATGTCCTCCTAGCCATTCGGAGTTTTTAGTACTATTGTGTACCCCGAAAAGAAAAATTGATGCTATAAATTGGGATTTGATGTCATCTACATCAATAATATAAATTGATACAATGGTTTTCTTGAAATAGTATTTTTCCATCTTGCTATCTTCATATCAACACACGGTACGTAGAATTCTTTTCCATCAAAGATATAACTAGTTGATTAGAAGTCTTTTTAGGTTGAGAAAGACGAACATTTTTTTTTTTTAA
The DNA here is from genome assembly GCA_963969595.1 of Neckera pumila. Classification (NCBI taxonomy): domain Eukaryota; kingdom Viridiplantae; phylum Streptophyta; class Bryopsida; order Hypnales; family Neckeraceae; genus Neckera; species Neckera pumila. The sequence goes on along the minus strand of OZ018412.1, from coordinate 18,566,298 downwards.
TTTGAAAGTTTTTTCTATTTTTGAAAAATACAAGCATGAAAATATCTATTACCTTGTGCATAACTTTTAGAGAATATTTTTGGGGGGCTTTGAATCTTTGGGAGTACATCATTTTCAGTGTTCTACTAGTTATCCATATTTTTCTTGATTTTCTTAGAATAATTCCAAAAGTTTTTTTTCCCAGTACAACAGTCAAAACGCAACTGTGTTCTACTAGTGATTCTTGCAATTGCCCTAATCTGTGAGGTGTAAATTGTGTTTTGTGATGAACTCAGAGAATTCAATTAGTAATTCGACACGTGTTGTTTGAATCTTGTCGAATACTCGTAGATGTAATGAACTAAAATGCGATAGGTTGGGACCAGGCTGTTGTGGATTCTACAGGGATAGATCCGGGAGAGGTGGGAGATATTGTGGTTGGTACTGTACTGGCGCCGGGTTCTCAACGGGCAATAGAATGTCGTGCCGCTTCCTTCTATGCTGGTTTCCCAGGTACAGACTCTTGCAAATGGACACATATTTTGTGTACTCAATTACATCCAAAATACAGGAATACTCTGCAGGAAGCATCTGAAGCTCTCTTGATTTTATTGAAGTGAGTTCATCTGCTGTCTATGTGAAGCTCCTATGACATATAATGAGTGAAGTGGAATTCCAAAGAGTATACCTCTCTGAATTTATTGTTCCTGTCACTTCCTGGCGTGTGAGCGTGAAGTATTTTATCTGACTTTGCGTTGTCATATATGCAATGCTATTCTATTGAATTGTTAGTCTGACGAATTGAATTTGCAAACAGATACGGTGCCTGTAAGGACAGTTAACAGGCAGTGTTCTTCTGGACTGCAAGCGGTTGCTGATGTGTTTGCAGCAATTAAAGCTGGTTTGTATGATGTTGGTACGTATAAGTCTCGGCGAGAGTGTAAGAGCGCAAATAGCAGTAACTACTACTCAAATTTAGAAATCATTTGCTATGGATGTGTGGAGGTTTGTTATTTCTTTGCTCGTGAAGGAGTAATTTGGATTGAGATTTATGACGTTATAGATCATTCTTGGTCATTTTCTTACTGCATTGTGTAAGTTTTGACAAGCAGGTATTGGAGCTGGCGTAGAGACCATGTCGGTCAATGGTATGGGTTTAGATAAGCGTGTTAACCCTCGGGTATGTTATCTGACGTGAACAACTGTAATCTATATTCTCTAAAGTGCCTCTATGGATTTTTTGTACAATGTGGTAATAGTACCAACATCTAGTGAGTGTTTGCAGGTTGAGTCAGACCAGAGAGCTCATGATTGCTTGCTGCCAATGGGCATAACTTCTGAGAACGTAGCAGAGAGATATGGGGTTACTCGCAAGCAACAAGATATGGCATCGGTGAGTATTTTTTTGAACTTGTCTAACTATTCGCACAGCACTGTAGTAAGCACATAGCACAGTAATCGATCTTGAAATTCTAGAGTGCTGGAGACCTTTTCAAAGTATTTGATATAGCAAGAAGAGTTTGTTGATAAATATGATGTTTACTGACTGCAGGTGAGGTCACATCAAAAAGCTGCCGCCGCTAGGGCCTCTGGTAGATTTAATGAGGAGATTGTCCCCGTTCATACAAAGGTGGGAGCAAAACTATACCTGCGTTGCTATTGGGGTTGCTATTGACATTCTCATTGTATCATAGAATGCGTAAAGCATTACATTACTTCATTTTTGGTGATGCTCGTCACAGCTTTTTAGTGCCATTTCACCTCCCATAGCCGGCTAACTTTGAAAACATAACTCTCTGGAAAGCAGCTTGTTGATCCGAAGACTGGAGAGGAGAAGGACGTTACAATAGTAGAGGATGATGGAATTCGCCCTGAGACATCCCTTACTATTCTAGCCAAATTGAAGACTGCTTTCAAAAAGTCTGGCACAACAACTGCTGGTATTTGCTTCATTTCGGATTTGTTGCTATGATGTTTGACTATTGTGAGGAGCAAGTTGATTTTCATTCACTCTGAGAGGTTCTAGTTGATTACCCTGTTTTTTTTCTAGGATAGTAGAATTGTCACCAGTAGAATTGTCACCAATAGAATTCTGGTGGGACATCTGCATATGGATGACAGGAAATTCATCACAAGTTAGCGACGGAGCAGCTGCAGTTCTGCTCATGAAGCGCAAGTTAGCTTTGGAGAAAAATTTGCCAATTCTTGGTGTCTTCAGGTCAGCGTTGGTCTCGTCCCTTCTGATTGCAACCAACTAGGCATTTCCGAAAATGGATGAACGTAACAACTCACTAAATAGCACAACAATGTTGTGAGCTAAGGGACATTATATATGGGGAACACTAAGGGATGGAGATATGCCTCATGTCTTGGCTGTCTTGCTAAACTAGAGAGTTACAATAATTAAATGTTCTGGTGTCCTTGATCCGGTGCAAGACTTTTGATTGCGGCTGTAGTATGCAGGAGTTTTGTTGCTGTTGGTGTAGACCCGGCTGTCATGGGTATCGGCCCCGTTGTTGCTATTCCGGCGGCTGTCAAAGCAGCAGGACTTGAGATTGGCGACATTGATCTCTTTGAGATTAATGAGGTGCTTTATTGGTCACTGTGGCCCTGATGAGAGCGCTCTCTAGCATAGGTTAATTTTGTTTTGAGAATTCTACAATAATCTGAATTGAAGGAAGCATTTGAAAGCATTTTCAGAGAGTTTCGATTCTGGGCGCTGCCTGTCAGAATTGGTTGTCTTGCACAGTGGTTATTCTTGGTATGGTTCCAAGTGTAAAAGGTTGGTATCTTTCTATTCAGGCCTTTGCTTCACAATTTACATATTGTGTCCAAGAATTGGGACTAGATGAAGAGAAGGTGAACGTCAACGGTGGTGCTATTGCTTTTGGCCATCCGCTAGGAGCTACTGGCAAGTTTCATAATGCATCCACCGTGCTTTCGACTGAGGCTTGACCTGGTTTCATTCTATCGCAAGTGTTGTCTTGATGTCCATATCAGAATACATGCAGATACTGTGTAGGTATGGTTGGCTAAAACTTGGCGTCGTGTTGTCCAGGTGCTCGATGTGTTGCAACACTTTTGCACGAGATGAAGAAGCGTGGAAAGAATTGCCGCTTTGGTGTTGTGACCATGTGTATTGGTATGCATCTTTCTAGTTTGGGTTGTTCTTCTCTTGTCATCAGTGTTGACCATTACGGAGTATATCATTTTATCATTGCGCATGCCTATACAGCTTGTCCCTCAGATCGATAACTTCTTGACCAGTATTAAGTGGAATACTGCATTTCCAGTTCTCTGAGGCTTGTGATTTGATTCTTTTCAATCTGCAGGGTCTGGAATGGGCGCTGCAGCTGTGCTTGAGTATGGGAGTGCCGTGGACAGACTTAGGAACGCAAGACCTATTGACGAAGTTAACCTTCTGTCGAAGGATGCCAAGTAAGAAGACTTAGGTGTTATGGATCTTTACATTTTGCTCATGAAGAGTGATTTTGAAAAAATTGCAGATCGTAGTATCTTGGGAGTCTTATTTTACTTTTATCAAAAGAGTTGCGGTTTTAGAGGCGAGCGAAGCAGCTGTACAGTACATTGATCTGTACATTGCCGCAGTACACTGCATCTCCTGACCATTAGCTGTGCTTCATAACATGGTCACGATATAATTCGTATTGAGGGATCTCAATTTCATTGCTACTCCAGACTCACTGTGTGGGTATCTGAAAATCCTTCCTTACGAGGCTCAAGGGACCGTGGTACACTCTATACCTTAATTACCAACCATTAAAAGTTATCATGCAAATTCCGGTCATCGCTAAGGCTGTATGACAAAGCAGATTTCCATGAGCAGGCTAGGGTTCATCAGCCAGCCACTGCGTAGGTTTCAACAAATTGGTCTCCACCGCAAACCGAAGGGGGTTGGTGACCAGAGGTCAGCCAATGAGACTCATACTTGAAATTAGTAATACATGTTCTGGTAAAGAAAATTTACAGGTTTATATGTTTATACAGATCTGGCAGAAGCTGGTGCCCTCCCGAGCCTGATGACGCATCCTTCACCAATGAATCCAAGCCGCGACACAGATAAATAGACCTATAAAGATGTGCCTCAAAAACATTATTAACCAGTTCTGACAGGGTCCCTCGACCTCCACAAAAACAGGGATCCTGCTAGAGATTTGGCAGCGGCCACTTTCATTAAAAAAGACCTTCCAGCTGCAAGATGGATATTTCAATCTCTGGTGAGGTTTCACAAAAGGCCTAAACCGAGAAAATCTCTGGGTCGTGTCATAGAATGGGGGACCAAATGCACCACCCTTCAGTTATCTATTGTGATGGAAAGTCGCCATCCTTGCGTAATGTTTCTCATCCTTGATCTGCATGATCTTGATAATAGATGCCACCCCAATCCGGTGAAGGGCCACAATGGAGTCCCCTCCTAAAACCAGCCTCCGACGCAGGGCGTATTTGATTGCAGCATTCAGGATGGCGTCTGTTGATTCCGAGTCTGTAGACCTGGCGGACCCTTCTGCTAGAATAGGCAACAGGCCTCTGCACTCAATGGAAAAAAACGAGGGAAATGATGGATGAGAACATGGCCTAGCCTTCCTTCAGAATGAGTTGACAATATTAATTTCATATAGAACAAGGGCAACTATCTCGTGCATCGTCCAACTGACACCTCTCTACTTCCGAATTGGGTACACCTACCTTAACTAACTTAACACATCCTTTTCAACTCATAGCAGTAGCCGTCGTTCGTGCAATTGTAGAACAGAAAATTTGGAAGAGATGTACAATTTCACAGCATTTAAGATGGGACTTTTGAAAACATCAAAACTGTATCATACCTTGAGGCAACAAACGACGTGCATTGCCATGAATGGATACTTCCAACCCTTTTAAGATGGTTAATATAAAGTTACATATGATTTAAATGCATTACTTTTTCAACAATTGATGAAATTCTTAGAAATGATCAGAAAATAAGCTTGATGATGAAAAAGCTTTGCATCTAGACAGCAGCAGGACAGGGTAGGTGACTACTGAGAGAGGTGAAGGAGGACCTGCATGAGGCTGTGGTTGGCGGGTACTAGAAAATGCAAAATCTCTCAGCTTTTCAGATGAACTTTTGAACATGGATACTCTAACCTACCGCAGGGCAACAGACTGTTCTTGTGCATTGCCATGATAGGACATTTCTGACACTTTAAAATATGCAGTTTACATATACTTCTAATGCATATTTTTCAACCCAGGGATGAAATTCTTAGATATTATCAGAAAATAAGTTTGTATATGAAAAGCTTTGCATCTACACAGCAGGAGGGCAGGGGGTGAAGATTAGGTTGCTGAGAATGGGAAGAGAGGCAAGGCCTACAGACAAGGCTGTGATTGTCGGGGTATTCTTCGGGGCAACAAACAAATAAATATCCTATCATGTGCATTGCCATGATAGGATATTTCCAATCCTTTTAGAAACAAAATTACATTATGAATGCATTTTATTTTTCAACGAGTGACGACATTCTCAGAAAATAACCTTGATGATGAAAAAGCTTTGCATCTACACAGCAGCAGCAGCAGGAGGACAGGGTAGCTGACTACTAAGGAAAAGGGAAGAGACGTGAAGGAGGAACTGCAGACGAGACTGTGGTTGGCGGGTTACTCCTCGACGCAACAAATTATTTAAGTGCATTGCCATGATAGGATAATTCCAACCTTTTTAGATACGAAGTTTCATATACTTTTCATGCATTTTTCTTTCAACGAGTGATGACATGCTTAGAAATTATCAGAAAAAAAGCTAGTTGAAGAGAGGAGTCGTAGTCGTACCTGCAGATGAGGCTGTGGTTGGCGGGGTACTCTTCGCTGCAATGCCACTCGAGGCTGTCGGTGGTCATGATGGGCACGGCCACGGACAGAATGGGCACGTACGGACGGTACTTGGCCACCAGTCTTGCCGTGGTGCCTCCGCGCGTGAGCACGATGATGAGCGTGGCGCGCACCTTTTTGGCCGTGCGCACCGCCGAGGAAGCCAGGCTCTCCAGCGGACTCATCGGAAGACGAACCGACTTTATGATCTCCTTGAAGATGGCGCTGTAATCCAGGGAAGCCTCCGCCTCCTGGCAGATCTGGGACATCACCGCAACCTGAAAAGAGAGGGGAGGGGCAAACAACCACAAGCACACCATTCATCATCCTCATCAATGAAATGCCACTCCCTGGGGGAGAAACCTCGACGTGTACCGAATTCGTAGAGGCCACCCCTAACAATTCTTGACGACAATACTGCACAGTATGGGAGCCTTGGGTCGATTTGGAGTAAGTCCTCCCGGGAGCACCTACTTTCAGAACTTTGGAAATTCACAATTCACTCGGCGTCGACCCAAAGTCGAGGGTTTAGCGAATTTGCCTTTATCAAATTGAGTCCATGATCAAAGGAGCCGGATACGAGCAAGTGAGGATACATTGTTCATTCATACCATGATGACCGTAAAATGAATGCGAAGACAGAATGTGAAATCCCCAATTGACTCCCAACAAAACCCACTTCAACAGTGTGGGGTTGCATACTAATCATTCGGACAGACGATTGCAGGAAAGCTTTGACAATGGTGCCCGGATAATTGGCTTACCGCGAGCTCCGGGTACGCGCCATTGGCCGTCTCTCCACTGAGCATGACCGCGTCGGTGCCGTCCAGCACTGCGTTGGCGACGTCCGTGGCCTCGGCGCGCGTGGGCCTGGACGACTTGATCATGGACTCCAGCATCTGCGTGGCCGTGACGACGGGCTTCCCTGCGGAGTTGCACTTGTAGATCATCATCTTCTGAGCCAGGAAAATCTTCTCCGTCGGAATCTCCATGCCCAAGTCGCCGCGGGCAACCATCACGCCGTCGGTCTCTCTCAGGATATCGTCGAAGTTCACCAGACCTTCCTGATTCTCCACCTGGAAGGACCATGAAATCATCCACAAGCATCCCTAGTCACTACATCAACCCATCTGTAAACAAAACGACGCGCCGTTCCCTGTCAGGTTATAAACCCCAAACCCCATTTTCTGTTCATGCTGTCCATGTTGCGCAGACTAGAGCTTCGAGTTACAGCTTCCTTCGTTCGCTTCTGTCAGTGCAATGCAATGCAAGGCCTCCTCCCTTTCAATCCAGAACCGACAAAGCAGGGAGGTAGTTATAATAGAACTCGGTATTGATTATTGATTTAGAACCATCTCCACATAAATTGAGAACCCCTGTGCCTGAAAAATCATAAATTTGAAACCCTATTTTCTATTCATTCTGTCTCTGTTGCACTGACTAGCGTTTGGAGTTATAACTTAGTTGCGTTCACTTTGTCAATGCAATGGAAGGCCTCCTCTCCGATAGAAGCGAACGCAAGAAAGTTGGTTCAAAGTTACAATAGAACGCAGTGAGTGTTGATGTAGAGACATTTTAAAAGTGACCTCTCCAGTGAGCTAATAAAGCTCACTCCTTCATACATTGATCGGTTGCAATGTTGATTGAAAGTGATGAAAACAGTTGATCCTCTAAACTAGTGTGTATGCACATAATAAGAAATGGAGTGATATGGATTTTCTCACCTTGGAGATGATATGGATTTTCATTGCCGAATCACCCAATAGTTTTTTGATGGCCAACAAGTCTGAGCCTTTGCGTACAAAAGAAGCCGCAATGAAATCAATTCGATTCGGGATACCCCAGTTCATGATGTCGTCTATGTCCTTCTCCGTGATGGTCGGCAAGTCCACAACAACTCCAGGCAGGTTCACATTCTTCTTCTCTCCGAGCATGGCCGTGTTCTCACACCTGCAGTGGTGGTGTTATGTTTCTTCAAAGGTATCAAAGTTACTTCATCTTTGGTAGCGTCTTATAGGTTCTTCAATAACTGCGTAGGATCTTCCTATGTCGGTACATTTTTTGTTCGTTTTGAAAATGTTTTTAGTTGCAAAAATTCTAGAGCTTGGTTACTGGTACCCCCCTAATGATTCACATTCTTCTTCTCGCCAAGCATGACCATGTTGTCAAACCTGCAGTGGCGGTGTTATGTTTTTCCGAAGGATGTAAAGTTACTTCACTTTTGAAAGCATACTCTAGTTTCCTCAATGACTGTGTGGACTCATACTATGTTTGGGGACATTTTTAGTTCATTTTGACTATGTTTTTAGTAGCGAAAGTCTAAGGTTTGGGTTACTCGTCCCCTAGAAGCGTCATGAATGAAATTAGTTCAGAATGTTTACGCATTTGGCTAAAGTTTGCGCACCTGCACTTCACAATGCCTTTGGCATCGTCGCAGTCCAAGACCGTCATGACGATAGTGCCATCCGAGCACAGGATGGTGTTTCCAGGAGCCAAGTCGACTGCCAGCTTCGGGTAGCTCATGCATATCATTTTCTCATCGCCCAAGTGGGTGTAGTCCGTGGTAATGTAGATCTCCTTGTTGCGCTGCAGCTGGATGGGCTTCCCACCGGCCAAATTCCCGGTTCGAATCTCCGGACCCTGTCATTCCATCAGTGCAGATTAGCCATATGCACCACGGATTAATCATGGTTTTGAAATCACCAATTTGATTGATCATAAATATTGTGCAAATAAGAATCGTATTAGACAGAACCAAGTTTTATATCCGAGAAGAAACATTGCATGCGTAGGTCGGAAAAACAAATAAAACTGTAAAGAAAGAAAGTCCTGTATGACCCACTCAACGTGCTAAAAGAAAACATTCTTGAGCTCTTGGTCATTCAGGGATAACCCCTGAACAACCGAAAGATCATGTAACTTCTTTTAACACATTTAAGTGGGTCATATGGAAACTTCTCTTTCTGTTCTGTTTTATTTATATTTTCGACCACCACATGCAATGTTTCTTCACGGATATGAAATCTGACCCTGTTGGAATTTCATTCTTTGTTTGCACAATATTTATGACCAATCAAATAGGCGACTTCAGAGACAGCGCAAGCCAAAAAACTCTGTCAGTACCTTGGTATCCAGAAGAACTGCACACAAGATTTGCGTGTTGTGCATGGCCTCTCGCAAGTTATCCAGCGTGTACTGCTGGTATTCGTGGGTTCCATGGGAAAAGTTGAACCGGGCCACATTCATGCCAGCCCTGAGCAGCTTCTCTAAAATGGGGACCTCCCGGGACTTGGGTCCCAACGTGCAGATGATCTTGGTCTTGGCAATTTTGAGATGGCCATCGTCGGGTGTCATTCCCAAAATGTGGGCAATGTCGGTCTTAGTGGCCATTGCTTAGGCCTGTGAATGCAGATTCTTCACCACGCACTGCAATCAACAATCACTCCAACTATGAGCATCTCCACTCCACTCAGTAAACCAGAACTTCGAAAACATGCCTTTTGATTTATGTGGACTTAGAGAGCTCCGAAGTGGCATCTAAATGTCACAGGACATAGATATAAAGAAACTCTGGATTTGGACATTGGAAGTACATCAAAAAATCACACGAAATAAACACAAGAAAACTTTGATTTCTAAACATTGGATGGTTAAAATAAAACCCATTATAAGTACGCCCACATAAGCTGTGGCAGCAGGGAAAGCTAGATTATGCAACCAAATTTGAAAGCACATATTACAAATTAGATGATTGTGGACTGCACGGCTGGATCTAGGTGAGACAGATTTGTGATAACTGACCGCAGGCGAATGCACTCTCTTCTTGCAGGTAGCGATTTAAAACAATTATAAAACCAAAAATTAAGAGGTATTGACAATATCATCCCACTGGGAAGCTCAAAACGAAAGAGTGGTGAAATTATGACCGAACAAAAGTGAAGCGCGGCAAACCATTACCTTAATTCCTACAGAAAGCACACAGCTGAATGCCCCAAACTCCAAATGCCTAGCAATGTTCAAACTTCACAAAACATCAACAAACAAATCAAGTGCATCAGGAGCCTCTCTTGACACACGGCCATGCTTATCAAAGTCTTAATAACACCATCTGCAGCAATAAGTTAGGATTCATATTCTGTCACACATCGCCAGTGTGAACTAATAAACACTAGCAACCTAAACTCATTGCAATTTATGTTCATCAAGTAAAAATTCACCGCATTCTAGGGATACAAAATCTGACTCCATCTAAGAGCAAATCGAGCGTCGTACTAGAACTCGCCCAAATTGCAAAACACAAAAATGGCAATCAAGCATTTTCCTCACACATTCAACTCACTTAATAAAACGAATATCACCCAAAACAAAAACATAGTGATCTCAAGACAAGAAAAAAAGATCCACTCAATTAAGCCCTGCTGCAAGAAATCGAGCAAAATTGAAAAGAACAGTAATGCCTTGTGTGTTTTCCAGGCACACAAAAGCCAATCGCTTGGCTATACCACAGCCTGGATCAAACTGAACCTATTCTACACACCCCTTTCAATCAAGACCTAATAGAAATTTTAAAAAAGCGATCTTTTCTAATACAAAACCAAGGAAACACACACAGACAGAAATGGAATCTCTTTCTAGCCTAATGGTCCAACAACGAAAACTCAAGAAAACGCTGAAGATGCAAAATTTCGGCACCCCAGAAGCTGGAAATTTCACAGAGAGCAATGGAGAGTACTCACAATGAGAGAGGCGAGAGAAGGTGAAGGAGAATGCTTCAAGGGCTCTGCAGATCATCAGGCAAGCAAAAAACAAAAGATGAAGACACTGACTAACAGTACTAGAAAAGCTTACAATCCTCTTTTGGGTTGAGATAGAAAGAGGATCCTATTCCCATTTTTTATGGGGATGCCGGCATCTAGGTTTTGACCAGATGCTGTCTGTCTGTCGCGGAGCTTCCCGTGCTCATGGAATCGCTCGTGGCGAGCTGGGCTGAAAAAATCCGATAATGGGCATGCATCGGTACAGGACGGTAGCGGGGCTTTGGAGCATCTTCAGCGGCTCGTCAAAAGTTCATACAGGCGTATACCATATCCACCCTTTTACTCACCAAGCTTGGTACACTCAAATTTTCCATCTAGTTTTTGAAGGGTCCTTGATTTCCTTGTCCCTCACCCTTGTTCACCGAATACAACCCATAAATAGTCAAGTGAATACTCATCAAATAGAAAAATGGATAAAACAACTAAACTTAGGATGATAGTGATTTTAAGGGCCATTCTTTGACATACGAAGATTGAATCTTAAGAGAATATTGTGAAGGGCTTGTAGCACTTTTCATCCACATTTGAAGGGACATTAGACCCTTGGTGCGTAAGGGTGGCCATATTCTAACATTGTTTACCAATTAGATAAAGGTCCCTTTCACATCCTTAAAAAAGGGACTCCTACTTACAATGAATAAAATTATCTTATAGGGCTCAATTTAGCCAACCCCAATTCTAAAATTAATGGATAAGTCCCTCCTTAGTATTTGGCAAAGCATAATTATACCTTCCTAGCATAGGAAGGATTGTTGCTCAGTTATTCAATGTTATGCCTATTGAAAAGAAATCTCCCATTCATTTTAGGGATAGATTACAAAGCATAAGGAAATGGGATTTGGAGTAGCATTATGCAAACTTTCCCGCATAACTAGAAATTATGAATTTTTCATCCAAAATGCTAAATTCTATCAAGGGTCATATTTCATTTGGAATTTTGCAAAAAAAATGATCCCTTCTCACTGGGGTCTTTTTTTTTGTGTAAAATTCTCTAATGTACTAATTTTACCCATTCATTTTATAGTTTATTTTTGGGCACAAAGTTTTGGAGGTGTGCTATATTAAGCATTGTATTATTTTGTATATGATTTTATTTCTTGAGGGTTTCTTTTTCCAAAAGCTCATAGTCTTTCTACAAATGCAATCTAATTAGCAAATATTCTGTGGAATTACCCCAAAGAAAGAAAGTTCACTTAGAGTATATGTGCAAAAGAAATGTTATACTATTATAGAAAATCCCTTTTGTCTTAAAAGAGTAACTTAGATTCTAATTTTAAGTGATTTTTGAACAAAATATTGTCTTGAAAACTTCAAAATGGCAAAAGTGACATTCAAAGAGTGGCTTTCAAGAAAATTGGAAGACATTTTTTGAAGAGTATAGAAATTTTAACCTCTAAATGCCCAAAGTACCAAATATTGGTGTTGACAAAACTTTGAAGTTATAAAAGACATAACAAAGTTTCCATTTTTAGTATTTTATATTTTTGACAAATTCTTTTTGAAGTATGCATTAAAGGAGATCTGAGCCTTCGACAGACCATTTTAGGGTTGTTCACAATGCTAGGAACAGCACACTGCTGTCAAAAGTAAAAAATTATTAAATAAAAAAATGAAAATACAAAAGTTATTAAAATATTAAAAGAGTACAAATAAAATAAAATAAAATAAAAATATGATGTGGTAGTCACTTGGCCACGTTAGTCTAGCCATTTGACAGCGCCCCAGCATTCCTGCAAAGTTCCCATAGTTCAGGAATTAGCAATCTTTTAGAAGCCCGAATCTCCTCTAATGGGGAATTTCGTTAAAATGGCGGTATTCCACATGCCATTTTGACGGTGTGCCATTTTGATCATCTAGGGTGGGTATAGATTCTAGATTGGCCATTCTGAATTGTAAAAGTACCAAAGTTTTGGAATGGCACCATTTTAATGAAGTTTGCCATAAGTCTTTTAGCATCAAAAATCCGATTTTGAAGCTAAATAATTATGATTTTTTTGTATAAGATTTTGTGTAAGGGTACTCATTGCAATCTTCATTTTCTGTAGTATTGAGGGCTCTTGGAAATGAGCCTCAAATACACTAGACCTTGGCAAAAAAATCACACTAGAAATTCATTTAAAAAATTTGTAGGAGTAGATTTTGGGAAGCCATAAAATTATTGGAGTTGTGCATGTTAGGCCCTTCAACTTCATATTTTTTTGGTGACAAATTTTTTAGATTTGACATTCAAAAAGAGAGCCGAAAGATTTTCATAGTTTTAACACCTTAATGCTCAAACATTATAATCTTTCAATCCTGAAATGATATTGGCATGTTTTCTTTTTCTATATGATTTTAACATGTCTAATTTGGATTTGTAATGTTACAATTCAAAAAAATTGATTCAACTTATAAAAATGTTGAATTTTTGTTCAATTTAGAGTAAACTCCAAGAAGTTCAAAATAGGCCCTAGGCATTTAGGAGTTAAAGGTGTAAAATAGTCAACTACACCTTTCTTATGAACTTTGAATGTTTTGGAAGTATAATGCAAACGTTATAAACCAAAGAGTTTTTTTTAGAAGCTTGTAAAAGAAAATAATAGAGATCGCTCTTGGAATAACTCACTAGTCATATTGTTGTACGCAATTGCATTATTTTGTAGTTTTAGCTACATTAGAATTCAAATGAGTGCAATAAGAACATCTAATATTCTTTACAATACTTTATAATTTTGTCTACTAACATTAAAATTCAAATGAGCATTATTTTCAAAAATTCAAAAATACTCCTAAAATTGCCCAAAACATCAACTTCTCAAAATAGATCTATAAATCAAAATTTATCCACTTTTTAGAATTTGGTGGGTTAACCGTATAATTTTATTTTGACTAGAACTTATTTAATTTTTTAACCAACCATTAGATCTTTGTAAAAGTAAGACTTCCTCAAAGACTATTTGATTTTTTAATGGATCTAAAAAAACATAAGGAAATACAAAATTTGATACTTTGCTTTGGATGTTCAAAACACCCCAAATCCATTTAAAAGATTTAGTGGTTAATATTTATTAGTTACCCAAAAAAATAACAAATTTTGGTTACAAATTGACTATCAAGTAACTAGAAGTATTTTCTAATTTACCTATTTTTTTAAAATATTGATAGCTACAAAATATTGAAATAATAGTACTTATTACTAAAATATTCTATTATTTTGGTTCTAAAAGTAGTATGATTGCAAAAATGACCTAATCATTTTGTGGTCTTTTAGTCAAGTATTCTTGATTTTTTTGAAGAACTTTGAAGTTAGAATTACCTATCTTATAATTAAAAAAATATGACCAATATCAAGATTCTAAAGGATGAAGGAGCCTCTTTAAGTTCTTTGAAAAGTTGCGCAAGCTCTATTGAATTTATTTTTTTGAATTTTACATAAATTTTTTAGGATAACTCTTACTAATCATCATATTCTACAAGTGAAGCTTTGTTTCACATCATTCTAATAGGGGAGGCAATCCATTTCCGATCATTTAAAGAATTACAAAATCTTGAGCTCATTAATTCATAGCAACTTTGTTTTGATACTAAAATATCTAAAAACTCTGGACCCTATTGCTGCACACGAGAAAATTTTCCATCGAAGAAACCGTCCCCTTACATGCCTGTAATTCCTTAAGTGATCAAAATGGGTCGTCGATCGGGAAGGGATTGCCTACTCTAAGTGTTAAAAATCATAATCTTTTATAAAAAAAATTGATACGTTAAAGTGAGTAATCAAGATATTAAAAAAAAAATATGATTTCATTTCATTTGATTAGATGGACGCTTTAGAAACCTTTGAAATGTTTGATTTCCACTAATGAGATGAAAGTTATAAGGAGTTGGGGGGACTTGAATGAGGTTGAGAAGGCATTTGAAGTTGTTTTTAGAACTACAATTTTTTTTAATTGCAAATAAAGCAAAATATAGATTAGATATTGTTTATTATAATACTTATACTATTGAAATTGGCATCTCTCAATTTCTTGTCAATGTAAATAGATAATACTTTTTTTTTTTTTCTCAAATTTTTTTTAAGGCAAATATAAATTTTTTGGATTTATAATTTTTAATGTATTTACAAACCATTTTTCCGCTACTGGACTAAATTAAAAAAAATATGGGACGCATATATTCTTTTCTAAAAAATTTGAAAGATAAATTTAATAATGTGAAGGGCTAAAAATAACTAATTTTTGAAGTGTAATTAAGCACAATGATCATTATTTTCAAAATTTTGCATGCTAAATAATGCTTCCACTTGCAAGGTGTAATAATAAATAATATAAGTCTCAACTTTGAAAAAACAAACCTATGACTACTTTTTCAAACTTCAAAGTCATTCATTGATTCATTCTATATGCTCCCATTTTACAATTATATATGAATGAATTCTTAAATATTTTTAGAGATGAAACCACGTGTCTTTTATAAGTTACAAAAATTTTGAAGTTTTTATAAAAATCTGAATTTACTATAAATTTTAGATTAAAAAGTGAAAAAAAAAATTCAAATCAAATACAATGCTTAAGAAAATCTGAAACACCCCATCAAGTAACAAAACTATAATCTAGGAAGATTTCAATGTTGGAGTGACAATGTCCAAGTTTTGTAAAATAGATATCTCTTTATTATTCTTAGATTTTTCTATTTGACCCTTGTACTATAATTAGTTTTGTACATTCAGTATGATGGTACAATTACTTTGCCAAAATCTAATTAAAGTATAGAAATATCTATTTCACAAAATTTGGAAATTGTCACTATAATAGTGAAATCTTCTGAGATTACATTTTGTTACTTAATGGGGTGTTTTTTAACCCCTAAAGGAACATTGTTTCTTTGGAGGACAAATGCGTCTTTGAGTAGGTACCTACGGGCTGCAATTTTCTCCCGATTTTTTGAAACTTTTTTTGGAGGTAGAAAAGCTGATTAGCTTTGTGAGAATATAATTTTTTTCACAATCGGTATGCGGGAACAAGAGTTATGACCAAATAACCTCAAAACAGGGGACGAGTTGCAGCGCGGGCAGCAAAAAATAATTTCCATTTTTTATTTATTTTTAAAGTATTATTTTGTCATAGATTATATTTTGTCTATCTAGAAAGCTTTGATTCATTTCATTTGGATTTGTTATGAGAAAATTATGGACATTCTTGTTTTTGGGGCAATTAGAGCATCTTTTTGAAAAAAATAACTTGTAGGATTCATTTCTGAATGCAATTTTTCAAATTTTTCAATTTCTTTTTCCCACATGGTTTAGTTTACTTGCTAGAATAATCTAACCATTGAAATTAGTGCATTTTAATTCCACCTAAAATATATGAACATTTTAGATTTTCCTTCTATCTCGTACCTACTTCTACTTAACAATTTTTTTAATAATAAAAATTAATTTTTTTCGAAATTTTTTTCTTGCTAGATTCTCAACTCCATTCTCCACTATTAACATTTAAAGCTCAAAACTCTTTAATGCAAAAATTCAAAGTTAAAAATGTTCAAAGTCATAAAATCCAGTCCTACAATGTACTGAAAAACTTGTTTTTTCACTTTAAATGCAGATATCTTGCAATTTGTGCGGTCAAAAATTCTGAAATTTTTTCTACACATTCTCATACTAGTTAGGTGTAAGATCCTACAATTAGATGTGCAAAAAAATATTTTTTAACTTTGTTTTCACTCTTTGCTGTAAAAATGGCAATTTTGGGTGTTTTTTGGCAAAAAAAGGGCCTTCAGTTGGGCCTTTAGGGGTTAGTTTGAAAAATGTGTGTATGGATGTTCTCTAAGTATCTGCGCAATTGGATTAAAAAAATTCTTTGCCAATTGTTCTCAATAAAATATTATATAAAACCATAAAAATTAACTTTAGAAATTCACCAAAAATGAAATTTTGCTTTTTTGAAATTGAAACTTTGTATCCTTGATTGGGATTGCGTGAGGATTGTGTATTAACTATGCTTATCAAAATATACCATTTATATTGCACATTATAAAAAAAAGTGTGAATGGCTCAAATTGGCCGGTTGTAAGATTACAGTACTCGACTGTAGTATAGAATCATTATGGGATAAATCAATTTACCATGCCTTACCAAATTAGAAAATCATTATTCTATAGTTATTAGATCAAACCATCAAAGTTCAAATGCAATAATATAATGAATTTTAATCCCTAGTGACCCAAGAGTCCCCTTGGCGAACTCTTGAAGGTTCAGGAAGTTTTTTATAATCTCAATTTTTGGCCCGTTTTTTTGAACTTTTTTTTTGGAACATAGAAAAATTCATTAGCTCTATGGGAATATCATTTTTATTTCAATTAGTGCTTAGGAGCAAAAATTATGCCACCTAAAGCTTAAAATAGAGGTCAATGGGCAATACAAAAAAACTGCAGAAACTCAAAATAAAATGTTTTTATCTACCTGGAATGCTTTGATTCATTTTATTTGGACTAATGATGAGAAAATTATGGTGAATCTTGTTTTTCAAGGCAATCAAACTTTGTTCTTCAAAAAATAACTTATTGGATCCATTTCTAGACTCAATTTTCAAAAAAATTGAATAAAAGATTCCACATAGTACAATTTTATTGATATTCTATCAATTGCATTGTTGGAATTAGTATATTTCAATTTCATCTTAAAGTTATTGACATTTTATTTTTTTCCTTCTATCTCATATCTACTTCTATATTATAATTTTCTTAAGAATGAAAATCAATTATTTTTCTTGTGAAATCTTTTCATGAGTCTCTCAATTCAATTTTCCAATATATAAAAATTTTCATTCAAAATCTATTTTGCATAATTTTTAAGTTAAGAAGATTTAAAGTCTTAAAATCTAATTAGACAAGATTGAAGAAAAAAACTTTTTCTTCACTTTAAACACAAATATCTTGCAATCTATATGGTGAAAGTTTCTGAAATTTCTTCCACACAATCTCATACTAGTATGCAAGACCTCATACTACTAGGCTAGATCCTAAGGTTAGATATGCCAAAAACAACAAAATTTTTAAAGTTGCAATTGAAATGGCAGTTTTGAGTGTTTTTTTAAAGAAAAGAAAGGCCTTCATCCTTTAAAGAATAAGTAATTTTTCAAATTTTCAAATTTTGATAGAAACTACAATTGATAAAGCTTTATTTCACTAATTGGAGTCATTTTCCAAAAATATCAGTTTCAAGGTTAAAATTCAGATTCAGAGAAATATTTCATAATAAACTTTATTATTGTATTTTTTTGCTCAACACATCTGCAATTAAATCAAGAACAAAAGTTGCACAAATACACAAGGAGATCCATGAATTTGCAATTTTCTTATGTAGAAAAGTCAAAAAACATCACAGGGAACAAGCATCCAACACCATTCATTAAAATTGAGTTGAAGCAACTCCCCTCAAAATTGGATGGAGGCCTCCCTGAAATCTACCAAAGGACACAAACCGTCTCTCAGCGTTTTAGGGTTCATTGCGCGCAAGCACCTTTTGCTTGAATCCTCAAGGTTTTACATTTTAGCCAACTCCCTGCCTCTCATTGAGCTTGGGCTCTGAGGACAGTGATAGAGCACTACAGCAGCTGCATTTCTAGAAGCTCTGGGGACAGTGCGGACACGGAATCCACTTTGGATGAGGAGGGGGCTGAATTTCGAGCCTTTTGCATTGGATTGCCATCCTGGTTGTCTATATAGTTGATAAACTCGACAACCATGGACCGTAACTCCTTTACACTTTCCGTGATTGCTATAGAGTTTGCAAGAGCTTGGGACAGCTTCCCTTCGAATTCCTTAGACTCACAATTCTCAAGGGCCGACATTCGAGCGGCAAACGAGCGCTCCAACCTCTAACATGCACATGCAATAGTCCACGAAATACTGTATATGGACTCCAATTCAGTGGATCGGAGACGTACCCTAGCTAGCCTGGAGATCGACATACACATGGTACTGAACAAAAACAATCATATATACATACTCGTTCTATGTGGACTAGTCAATAAATCACTCTTCTTGCTATCACTATGATATACACAACTCGGGACGGCAATTTATGACTAGTCTGCGACTGAAGATATCTACAATTGGATAATTGTCTCTCCAGAATAGATTCAAGAAGGTTCAATGGATGTGCATACCGAAGACTTCTTTTGCTCATTGCCTTCTGATGTTTGGAGTGATGAAGCTTTGAGTCTCACTGGTTTCTCCGTTAAGCTAAGGTGGTTGCCTGTTTTCTTCTTCTGTGACATGGCGACCCCGAGGTAATTAATCAAAACACGTAATGTTACAAGAGATGTTGACATCAGCCCATACAAACATTTCTAGTGAAATCAAAGAAAGACCTAACCCTAGAAGACATGGCGAAGCACAGAAGTTGATGCCGAACTACAGAATGTGCAACCTCCTACACCGCTTGGCTTGCGAGAGCAGAACTATATGCGTATGCTTGGAAAGAAAAAAGTGCTAATCTGCGATTTAGGATGAGCTAAATTACTCGCACCTTTCTCAGAATCCGCAGACTTTGTGTCTTCGGAGAAAGACTCCTCCTTGCTGCTCACCAATGTGAAGATGCGACGGCGCCCCTTGCAAGAAGTTTGCTTATACTTAGCTAGGAATTGCGTTGCGTGTGTCACGCTCTGTCTACCGCAGCGAAAGTGGAAGCGCGCAAGGGCTAGCTAGAAACAATACATCTGCAACAAGACACGAAATCAAAGGTTCTCGATCAGCACGTTGAAATGGCTCCAATCACCTTGTAAGCAAAAACTACTTTAAAACTGCGGCTTGGTCTTAGGGGTTTTTCAGTTTTGTTCCGAGTGACAAAAATCATGGCCGTCCGTAGTGGCCGCCATTCCATCAGATGCCGCCACGTGGCAATTTCAAAGCTACGTGCATGTGACTGCACTATGACTTCACTGAGTTCCACTTTTGAAAACAATGACTACAATATGACTATAATGTGACTGCAATGTGACTGCAAAAATGACTGCAGTATGATTGTATTCGACTGCAAACTTCTGAATGTATTGAGTCCTGTAAATCTAATCGATCCATGACACCCTTGAATTGGCAAACGGTCTAATTCCTCATGCAAAAAAGTACGTACTTCGGGAAGGCCGGGACCATTTGTCATGGGACTCGATCAGAGCCTTTCGATCAGAGACCATGGACGAGGTCTGCAACTGCCGGGAGTTTAATATGGGTTTTGACTTACATTAGAGCTCTTCAAACACAATTGCAACTGCTCGAGACTTTGAAATTCTTTGATAGCTCCTTTACACATGATGTGCAAGCTCCAGGATTTGAATTTCTTTGATAGCTCCGCTACAATGACATGCTTTGCAAAGAAACATATTCGTTGACTAGCTTCTCTTCTACAATGAAGGTTTCGGTTTGAGGCATTTCTTCAACAGGTGCATGCCATTTTGTCATTTGTTTTGATAGAAACTGATGGCAGTGCGTGCCTCAGTTAGTTGTCCTTATTCCTCGAATACTTACTTGTACCCTTGGAAGATCACATACAAAATAATTCTCTAAGTAGAAAAATTAGTGGAAGAAGTATTGAAGCTCTAGGAAGTAGTGAGCAATTTGGTGTTTTAATTTGTAGTTTATTAAGGATAGTTAAAATTAGCCATTTGTAACATCTACTACAAATGTAGGAGTTCAGTTTTACAATTTGTCATTGACTACCGGTGGTAGAATCATCAAAATAGTTTATTCCATATTTTACAATGCCAACAAAATAAACTAGTAGCCCTAGGCTATCATGAATGGAAGTTGCACATTTTAGGCAAAAATCTACATTTAGGATTGGATTTTAGAAACAAGTCATAGTTAGGTGTTGATAGCATAAAAAAATGCTCCAAATCCTTAAAATAACAAATGTAAAATATTTTTTGAAAATCAATATTCCTTAAAAATAAAATTTTAGAAAATTATTAAAAAATGATATAAGTAAAAAATAAACATATCCACCTTTACTATGAAATTTGACTACATTTAACCATTACTTTCAAAATTGTGCATGAAAAACATTCTAGCTTCTAAGATGTGATAAATGTGACAAGAAATAGTACAACTCTTTTCTAGAATTGCCCGGATAACAATATGGTTTTAACTGCTTTTTGCTAGATAGTCGGGCTAGGGGAGGCAACCCATTTTCGATCACTTAAGGAATTACACATATCTATAGGGCGGATTTCTCCAATGGAGAATTTTTTCTGGGTGCAAAAATAGAATTCAAAAGGTTTCTATACTTTTTCAGATTTTTATTTCTCAAAATACATTTACTATGAATTTTTTGGTTGAAGATTCTGTTTGATCCATTTTGGTCATCAAGACTTTCCTATTTCCAACCAAGTATGGTTGCAAAATCAACCAAGGGATGGTTGCAATATTGAGAGTCTTGGAGGCAATCCTAGTTTGCCACAATTACCTTGGGAATCATACCATAATATCCCTGCTCATCTCCTCCTTCACGGAAAGAGAACAGCATACATGGCCACAATGGGGCGTTAATCAAGAATGGGTTGCCTCCTCTAGTCATGAATTTAATGTTCAACAAGGGTTTTGAACCACAATTGAAGTTCAAATTTTCAGATTTTTTTTGTTTATTTTTTCCCATAATTGCACCACGAGGGTGCAAGGCTAGCGGCCTTGTTGAGGGCTGAAGTTTTTCTCAATGTTAATTATAGAATTAAGGTCATCTATCTATCTATCCATCCGTACCCTTAAGACAAGCTATTTGTTTTGTTTTGTTTGTTTGTTACGTTGAGATCTTACAAACCATATGTCCCCTAGTTGCTTTCTTAATACTATCAGAAAGTGCTTGGCAAGGAGGGGTGCACGGGCTTTGTTTAATAATGTTCCAACCTATGGTGTAAAAGATATTAAATTTTGAAACTTTTACGAGTTAAAAAAATAGATAACTATTTTAATTTTGATTTTGATTGTGCAACGGCACATGGCACGCTAGTCAATACCTTAAGTTAGGTTCTTTGTTTTGTTTATTTGATACGTTGAAATCTAACAAACCCTGAGGCGTCTAGCAACGTTCTAGGTACCACTCTAAAGCTTTTGATAAAGAGAGTTTTTGTCTTTGTTTTGTGGCGTTTGGACCTACGATGTGAAAGTCATTGAATTTCAAAGTTTTTATGAATTTGGAAAGTAAGTTAAAAGACTTTGCACTCCATTAGAAGAGATTTGAGGCCTCCAAGAGCCCGCAAGTTATCCTGCTTTCCTGCCGCGTTCTTGCAGCATTCCTACGCAGGAAAGCTGCTGGCTGATGTGGTCAAGAGAGTTGCCACGTCACTTAGAAAAAAATAAATTATTATTATTATTATTTTGGCCTAAAATGATATTTGGGAGAGATTCTTTTTTTTTTTTTCTTTTTTTTCTTTTTTCTAGATTTCCTTTTCAAGTGCTAATTTTTAGATTGACACTTGAATAGTAAACTCTAAGTTTACATAAACTAAGCACCCTTAAAAAGGGATTGACTGTATAAAAGAAAGTTAATCTTTTAGTTTAGGGTTCTCATATCCCATTACATGTAAAAGATTTATTTCTTTTGGACTTTTAGAAAAGAAAAAATCCCACCCACCCACCCATATGAAACAGATTTTCAATAGGGGGGTATATTCAATTCTATAGTTTTTGGATTAATTTTTAGCTTTGGTAGCTAAAAATCAACGCAAGGGACATACATATGGCAGTATTGGGGTTAAATCAAGGGATTACTTTGGATTAAACTTTAATCAGATGAGATTTGGAGTCCATGATGGAAGTTAAATGGCCATTTGGACAATCAGCATATAGTTGAACTGATGTTTAAACTTGCAAGTTACAGTAAGGTAGTATACTCTTAAAGCGACCATTTAAGCCTACTAACTCATCATTGACAGTAGAACATACTTCAAGCAACATGTCAGTCCTTCCTAGATAGGGGTCGCAATTAGAACACGGTTGTAGGTGTAATTACCTTATACAAGCTTGGGTTCATGGAGTTCCAATTTGGTGCTCCCACATTGATGGGATCTTTAAACCCAAAGTAATTAGTAAAATAATGACTGCTAACGGCCACCTGAGGCACCAAGGTTAAGCTCTGGTTGGGTACAGCTCATGGGAAAGTATAGGGCAATGCCCGCAGAGGAGGGCATTACGCCAAATAATTGGCCAATGAGGAGGGTGGAGCTCAACGAGGAGGGACGATTATTTGGCGCAATGCCCGACAATAAGGGTATTGCCCGACGTAAAGCACAAGCAAAATTCAATGAAAATCTAGATGATAAATTGGAGCCGGATGAAAAATTTGTAATCCCCAATTACGAGGGTTTGCCCACGTAATTGGGCATTACGGCACAAAAACTTCTCCGCAAAATGAACGGGAGAAGTCCCATGAGTGGTTTACGTACGCAGTAAACTAACATAAGTGGCTCACTCCTGATTGGCATAACAAAATGAGGTGCTGCTTTGTATCTAAAACCGACGAGCCGCGGTAGCGGCGAGTAGGTTATTGGACATAACCGGTTGTTCACTTTTCAATCACAACCTTTGATCTTCATGATCCAAGGGTGTAGGAAGCAAGTTGAAAGGAGAGAAGGTTATGAGTTACAAGTTGTAATAGCAATGGTGATGGGTTGCCAATGGGACGGTGCCCCGTGAGTGTTGAAAACTCAACAATCGGTTATGTGGGGATAACTTGTCGTATGTCCAAATTTACACACTGAGGTTGTCGTGCTACTGTTTGGAGAGCTTGATTGTCTGTGACTTACACTGCGGTGGTGATTTCGAACAACTGATGGGCTTACTTGCTGGGGTCTGATTAGTGTTGCGTTCGGTTATGAAAACACGGCTTCTTCTCAGTCTAACGACGCCCTTTCTCAAGTTCCATTTTGTGTTGAGGATTATGGTATTAGTATTTTTTGTATCTAAGATGTTTGTGTGTGAAAGCTATAACATGCGTCCATGGGCTGCAGACACCTGTTGTATCCTCACTAACACAATTTGTTGTCATGTTTTTGAGATGGGCACAGGTGAGGCCCACGACCTCTCAGGAGCACTTTAGATACTTTACGAATACGTTATTCTTCTAGTTGGTTCATTTTTGGGACCATGATTGTAGACTTCTTACAATGTGTGTGTATTGTGAGACAAATTTATGGATTTGGATTCATTTGTAAAGGCTATCTAATCACTTGAAAACAAATACTGGAAGCCTTGAGAGAACATTGTACTGTGTGATGGGATGTCACACTAGTTTAGTACTTTAGTACAATTTGATGAAAAATTGTGATGTATGTATGTTTTTTGCCTTGACAAAAAATGACAATACTAGGCTTAGTAGCAAAGTGCTGTGATTTTTGCTTCAGAAATATGGCTATATGCAATGACTTGAATAAGGTAAAATGGAAAATAAACAAGTTCCTATTGGGCTATAATTTGAACTTGAGAAGATTAGATAAGTGCCTAGAAGTGTTGGGATGTGCCAAACAAAAGGATTTCTTTTCTTTTTTTTTTGAAATTTTTTTTTTGATAGCCTGTACCGGCTGTTCACAGATCTGGCCAGATTGGAAAACGGGCCTAAAACAACCCTCCAATGCCCACCAATCTCTTATAATGTTTTGTGCATAGTACTTTCTATTTGTGCCAAATTTGTGGAGTTTAGACCTATTGTGTGAAAGTTATGGATTTTTTTAATCAAAAGATTAAATGAAATTATCTTTTATTTTAGTGAAAACATAACTTTCACATTGCGTGTCTAAATGCCACAAAACAAAGCCCTTGCACTCCTTTGTGCATAAAACTTTCTATTTGTACCAAGAACGCAACCTATCACACTACGGTGTGAATATTCTCAAATTTCAAAGTTTTAATGATTAAAAACTTAAAAATGTATTTTTATTTTTATTTTGGCTATGGCAACAACATAGGCGCACTAGCCTATACATGAAATTAGCTTGGATTTTTTACTATATTTAGGTATCATATTTTATTTAATTAATTTGTTTTGTTTGATATGCTAAGATGTAATAAATCATAAGGCATCCGGTGGCATTCTTGATACCATTTGAAAGCTCTTTATAAGGAGGAATGCATGGACTTTGTTTGGTGGCGTTTGGACCTATGCTAAGAAAGTCATTGAGTTTCAAAGTTTGTATGAAATCAAAAATTGAATTAAATTATCATTTATTTTGAAAAAATTACAACTTTTACATCGCATGTCCATACACCACAAAACAAAGCCTTTGCACTCCTTTATTAAACTATCCCAACCAAATCCGGCCCTTCAGATCGCTAGCCACTAAAAAAAAAATAATAATCTTTTTTTTTTTTACCCCTCGTTTATTTGGCTAACGTTCCTTGTTGTCCAAGAACTCACAGACCTTCCGAGGCCTCATTTTTCTTGTAATGTGTACTTAGTTGTTTGTTTTGCTTTGATTGTTTGCTTATTACCTTGAGATCTCTTAGATCGTACGTCTCACAATTGTGTTTTTGGTACCATTGGACAACTCTCAATGAGAAGGGGTGCAAGGGCTTTGTTTTGTGATGTTTGGACCTACAGTGTGAATGTTTTTTATTTTCAATTTTTTTATGAATTAGAAAATTACTTTTGTTATTTTGAATGTGGCAACGGCACATGGCAACACAACAAGGCACATCAATTAATCCACATCTTAAATCAAACGATTTGTTTGTTTGTTTTGTTTGTTACAATGAGATCTCCTAGATCGTGAGTCCCCCAGTTGCGTTTTTAGTACCTTTGGAAAGCTCTTGGCAAGGAGGGGCGCACAACCTTTATTTTGTGGCAATTGGACCTATAGTAGGAAAGTCAATTTCAAAGTTTCTATGAATTAAAAAATTATAGAAAATTACTTTTACTTTTATTTTGGTTGTGGAAATGGGATAGTGCACACTAGTCCATACCTTAAGACAAGCTATTTGTTTTGTTTGTTTGTTATGGTGAGATTTTTTGGACCTTGCATCCCCCAGCTACGTACTTGGTACCGTTGAAAAGCCCTTGGCAAGGAGGATGCACGGGCTTGGTTTCGTGGAGTTTGAACCTACGGTGTGAAAGTTATTGAATTTTGAAGTTTTTTATATGAATCAAAAATGAGAAAATTACTTTTATTTTTGTTTTGGTTGTGGCAAAGACATAGGGCACACTAGTTATACTTTAAACCTTAAAGGACAAAGTGGTGACCTCAGAAACCATCCTTTTCCATTACTGTGTGACATCATCTATATTAAAAAATCCAAAAGTATCTATTGGAAGTCAAGCTACTATAGAAGATCTCCCCTTTCCACAACAAATTCCAAGGATGAATAGTCATCCATCGGCCACATAATGGCCTCCTCGTTGTTTAAGGGTTAAGTTCGGATGTTTATTTATTTTGTTTGTTTGTTTGTTATAGTGAGATCTCCTAGATTGTGCATCCCCCGGTCATGTTTTTGGTACCGTCAGAAAGCTCTTAGCGAGGATGGGTGCACAAGCTTGGTTTCATGGCATTCCAACTCATGGTGTGCAAGTTATCAAATTTCAAAGTTATTTTTGAATTTAAAAAATTAAAAAATTATTTTTATTTTTATTTCAATTGTAGCAATGGCACATAGCATTCTAGTCTTTAATTATAGAAGTAAGGTAATTATACTTAATTGTAATTCGTTTGCACTATTTTCCCATCTAGACTCTTGCCTATAATGTAAGGCCTTTGAAGATAAAGACAAAGACTGAATTTGGGTTCACTTATTTTCAGCCCCTTGAAAATTCATAATTTATTCATATGTTGTCCAGAAAATGTGTGAAAAAAAAAATCTCTGATCCTCTATTTGACTCCCCACAAGATCCAACAAAAGTTTAGAAAGTTTTATAACGGAAAGCAACAAAGTTGGTTTCAAGGGAGTGTGTAAGGCATCGGAAATATAAATTCAGCACACTTCAGCAACATTTTACATCAATGGTTGGTTTTCTACCTTATGACTGATAGTTGTCCCTTTGGCCGTTGCACATATTTGGACTCATCACATTTACAATCTTTTTTTGTTTATTGAAATGGAAAATTATGTGTAAGAATTTTTCACACATATTACGGTCATTACAGAGCGCTTTTGTGTCTATACCTCATTACAGTCTGCTTGCAAAAATAGTCCTCATTATAAAAATTGACTGGTGCACTACTACTCCCCTATATCTACAAAATAGGTTTCCCTTCACAAGAGAACTCACAAATTCCTCAGGTAAGCTGTACTGTACAAAATTCCTCAAATAATTAAACTCGCTATAAACAAAAATTTACGACACCAATTACTAATCGGAGAGTTCATGGGATACTCTGGAAGAAGCGTCCGGATTCTTGTACACAGCGTCCATGTGCTGTTTCACTGTTTCAGTGGAGAGCTGAGGTAACTGATCCGGAGAATCTGGATCAGTGTTGATCTTCACGAAAGGCCAAGCAAGCACTCGAGCAGCTTCTCTTTCATCCGGCCCATCGCCAAGAGCGCAATATTTTGGAAACTTGTCCTGGTGTAAGAAGCGTTCACGGATCCACCGACAGCATTGCAGTTTTCCATCCTCCCTTGAGCTAAAAACTGCAACCAATCCAACAAGTCACAAGTGTCGTCGGTCAAATGTCAAATTTCTTCCCTCATTATCAGAACATTATCAGAACATAACCAAGCCAAGCTGAGCAAGTTTTCCATTGATATTTGAGGGTAGAAGAAGATACTAAAACCGTGACTCCTGCTGTTACCTACAGAAACTCTTCTATTCATACACTTGGTTGGCCTTGTTCGTAAGTGGTGTAAGCAGGGCTTGACCAATGTCGGTGTCCACTGATCTTTGCGTGGAAATGTCTACTATCCGCTCAACAGTGGTCTACAACCTCTCACTTTGACATTGCATAAGAAATTCATACGTAGTGATCAAAGTATGATCTCTGCAGATTGGGTTCTCGTACCCAAAAAGATCTCTTCAAAGATCGAGAGTGATCTCCCAACGAAAGCATACTCCTAAGAGACACAAATAGCATCCTCCACTATAAATCGTTACAGGAGGATGAACTCATGAAAAACAGATCGTTTCTTGAGGTTTCTTGGACATGCATTAATTCCGTAAAATCTAATCCTGAATAGTTCGGCAATAGTGAAATCACGAAAGAGATGTGGACTTACTGTTTGAGGGGTTGAAGTACGGATTGAGCTTGAAGAGCAAACACTTCACAAGACTTGGAATTAGAGTACCAGATGTGACAAGGAAATTGTATGCGGTCAAATCAGTACTCGTGTCGTCAATTTCGTCACTGGGGCTAGTTTCTCGAAATTGCAAAGCCTGATCAGTCACGTCTTGCAAAGCCTGCTCAGTCACGTCTCGCAATGCCTGCTCATTCAACCTCTGCAGTTCCTCAAGTTTCTGCCGTCCTGGTAACCAACATCCCAAAAGGAAATTCAGAAAGAAAGAAATAATAAGGCCATATTTGTCACCTTAGCAAAATATCACAAGGAGTAATTGAAAGGGCACTAAGAACTAAGAACTAGAGCAGTTTACGACACCTATCTGGAACTGGAGCAGTTTGAGACAGTTGTCTGAAATTGCAGACCTATACTCGTTCTGGATTTAGAGCTCTGAGGTTTGAGTTAGGAACTGAAAACACCCATGAGCGCTAAAAAACTCTTTTAACTTCCATGTGCAGGAATGTGACGCCAAAAGTAATATAAGGTTTAATGAATTTAATTGTTGATGAACTATTGTTTTGCAATGTTGTACAAGAAAAAAGCACACGATCCTGGGTTCGATCGGAAGTTGGAGACTGGAGCAAAATCTGCATTAAAGAGAGGATTACTTACCCGCAGAAAGCCAGCCATCAGTAAAGGTGTCCGTCTCTTCATAAAGGTCACACCATTCTATGACTTGATCAGGACTCAGAAGGGTCTCCAGGCCCTACAGATCATGGCGACAACACTGAATTATACGCCACCCGACAACTGCTGCCTCGTCATTTTGAGCATCAATAGGCGTCATGCAAATGCAAATTCTCTGTCATTACTTCCATTAGAGGAAATTCCACAATCATTTGGTCACCAAGACTCTAGAGAGCACCAGACGTAATTCTTCGGACCGGCAACACAGAGACTGAATTCCTACGATGAACGTATCAGAGAGGGGAAGAATGTTGACCTGGTCATATAGATGGCAGGCATATCGATGTAAGTGACTTAGTTTGCGCAAGCCGTTAGCATCCAATGGTTGCGTTAAGTTCTCTCCAAAGTTGAAGTCCCCAAGTTCAGCCCCATCATCACACTCTTGCAATGAATGCACATTTGCATAATTGTGTTCTTCCACCTGAATAAGAACCCCGGAGCACCCCGTTAAGTAGCAGCGAACTCCATGGCTATATATTCCAAGTTTCTAAGAGACATCAGCAGCTGATAGAAAAATGAGGTTTCACTGCTTTCACCTGATTATAGAAGAAGTAGTCATCGCACACTTCCAAGATGAGTCGTTCCCAGCGTCGACCAAGGAAAGTAGCCTTACGATTGTCTTTGAAACCATCAAAGAGCTCCACGTATCGCCCGTCTAAGAGGGTTTGGAAAATGATGAGGGTTTCATCCATGTCCCAGACGAACGCCGTTGGCCCATTGTCTCCCATTTGAACGGGCTCCACAGGCTCCACACATTTTTTGGGGCTGTCCAATGGGGTATGCGTCTCGGAATACCAGTGATGGCTTCCATTTCCTGAACATAGTCAGAGCCTCACGTAAGTTGATATCAATAACAGAAACGAGATCCACTGCATTTACAGTTTTGGTGATATCTATAACGATGTCATTCGGTAGCTCAAACAAAATATATACCATTTCTCCAAGAATCTTCGTTCCATCCAGAGAGAACAAGCAAGAAAACCAGCAGGCACCGTCAAGGAATGGCACGACTGATCTGAGCTGAAATATTGCACACTTCTGGGAGTCAAAGTTTTTAGTGAAATTAGATTATATCCAAAAAATTGAGAAATTGTTTAAAAAAAGCTTTAAAATATTGTCTAAAAGTTCCAAAATTTTACTGAAAACTGAGTGTTCAGAGGGATCGGAGTACGAAAAAAAATTCAGAAATGGAAGTTCAGTTTGTCACAGGAATCAACCCGAAAAAATCGATCAGCACTGATATAGGTAAGCGTGAAAACATATATCCTACCAGATCCTGGAGAAGTGCCGTTTAGAATATATCGTGGAGATTCAGGAGCAAATCTGAATCTGGATGAACAAGATGCCGGCGATGATGGCGACGTTGGAGATTTTGGTGTAGTTGACAAGCCGAGAGCGGCACACAATGTGGACGTCGAAGAATATGAACATTCATCGTCGTGAGAAAACTCACGCTCATCAAGAGCCGTGTCAATTGTAAGATTCCAAGGAGACCTGGATAAATCACAACAAAAGCAAACGCATGAGAAGACAACATGAAAACAACACAAAAAGCAAAAAAATGAACGTTTAGCCTTCACAACCGCAAGAAGTAATGATAAAACCGTTATGGACCTCATCCTGTCTCCTATACTCGTGCATTCGTACAGTTCGTTGGCCTTCAACTATCAAGTAGTGTGTAAGACTGACTTGGCAAAATGTATGGCCACCGATTTTTGAATGGACATGGAGATCTCTACTATCACTCATAGTGGTCTACAACCTCTCAATTTGATTGCATGAGAAATTCGTACATAGTGATGAACATTTGATCTCAAGAGAGTTTGGCTCTTGTTACCAAACTGATCTCTCCAGTGGTGATCTTCCAAAAATCGTACTACTGCATGTTAGTTAAAGTGCTTAAAGTGACGCATGTAGTGTTCTCTCCCTTGCACCCCCTCGTGCTCCAAACGCAGTTTTCGGCAACTGTGAGAGAAAAAGGAAATAGGGTCATCTTACACTGACGCGTGCGTCAGCTCATCGAAGAGTGGAGAAACTCGACCTCGATTGCTTGGAGGGCTGAGAAAGGGATGGAACTTGGAGGCCGTCGACATGGCCATACATATACCTAGGTTATTTCTTGTTTACGAACGGAACGATAAGCCTTCCTTCCTGCGTGCTTTCAATGGACTCCTGTTCCCCGTCAATTCAAAACACCTGCAAGCAGAGACTAACGGCATTAGAGTTTATCTATTATCAATAAATAAAATCTAATCAAACCCCGGACAACCCCACGAGGTTCTCTCGCCCTTTGAATTCAATATTATGTGTGTAACAGCACGTATTCAAAACTCTTGTCACGCATCAAAATTGTGCGCAAGCGCAGCGCTACCTCTTTTGAAAGATAGCAAGACATACAGATCAGAAACATTTTAATGGCTGAAGATGATGACAAAAAAAGAGAGAGAGATCTGGAGGCACTTCGAAGCTCAAATAAGAAGTTTTTAATCTACCCATCCGTCCAGGGTTAGTAACGTTAACTACAGATTTTTTTTACTATGTTTTCCTGATCCTCTCCACCTATAAGCACATATGAGATCTCCAAGTTCTATTCCACACCCAAAACGCGCAGAGATTTACGCTTCACAAGTTGCGCACACAAGCGCGATCTCCATAATGTAGATCTAAAACAAGGGACACACACACAAAGGAAGGACAACCCCCATTCTGAACTTCAACCTATTCAATCCAGCACTCGCCTGCACAAACTGCGCGCGTCAATCTGCTCCCTTACAAATGCGATCGGAGATCAATTTTCTTTCAGATAAGAAATCAAATATAAAGAACGCAACCTTGCACAGTCGACGCCGACGAAGCCGCGCATCCACAACCGAAGCAAGAGGGGTTTTGGTATGGCACGCTTTGCTGAGATTGGACCTCCGCCAGCCAGGTATGAATCCACCGTTGTCCGCCCCCCACTGCATGGTCTGCAAACAATCGTATCCAGACCGGATTGGGGACGCGGATGCGGCGCCAGCACGTTCTATGTCAGCAGTTCGGCAACGGTGGGGTCCTCGTTCCAATAACCATCACGATGCCTCCAGGTGGAACACGCCGGTTACTACTCCTACTTCGTGGCAGAAACGGATGCAGCACGAAACAAGCACAAAATCCACTCACTCACTCAAAACCTACTCACTCACTCAAAGTCCACTCACTCCGATGGAACCCACTCAGCAAATAGTCGAAATATTCCCAAAAAAATGGGTAAAGGCCGGACATCCGTCATTACTGCCGTCACTGAGTCACCGTACAAGAAAAGTCTTAGAATTAGGTTGTCGTGAGACGATTGGTCATGATGGACGGGCTTGTGGTCCTTCTCAAAGGAATATCAATTTTGGACATATTGCACTCCATTCATTTTCCTCCAATGATCCTGTAGAACTGTTCCGTCGAGGTTTCCTGCAGTGAATTTCAGTGAAGCATACTGGGGTCATCGGGACCGCTGTCAGTTACTCGAGACAGGCAAATGGCAATCGTCGATTTCGCCAAAAGACACTGCAGTTCAAATATCTTGTTCAGTATCTGCAGCGTTTGTTACGGATAATTGAAAGAAGCTCGCCTTGCTTCCTGATATCGCATCTGACAAGAGGTTAGGGTTTAGCTTATAAACGAGCAAAAACGGGAGCTTTTTTGGAATCCCTTTGCTGTACGTAGGTGAAATACTTCCTAGATCGTAGAACACACTGTTCAATATTCTGAGCGAGCTGTACATGAGATTCGAAGGCGTGATCGAATACCGAGGATTATAAGTAGGTATGAATGTGTCCACTGAACACGTTGGTGAGACTGCTAGAGGGGATTCCAGTCGTAGAGACTGGATCACGTATTCCTCTCGCCAAACGACACACATTCACCAATAGAATACATACCTGCAACAATCAGGACAACCAGAAAGAAACGAGAACCAGCTTACACGAGGCAAGAGACAGTGCAAAATTCGAAGGAGAGAAATTAGAGTGCATCAGAAATGGACAACAATAGCGATAAAATCTCAGCTCAGCCTGCTGTACTTAGCTTGAACGAGACACATTTCGTATTCACAAGAATCTTCCTCTTTACATACATTTGCAATACCTCATGTAGAAATCTATAATCCCGGTCTCTAAAAATTTGCGGGAGTAGAAAGGCAAACTCGTTGATGAGGCACTTCAGCGGCTACCCACCCAACTGGCTCTTACGTGTCTAGCGTGTCTAAGTTTCTACCTGCACAAACTGCGGTTCCAATTGTCCAGTCACTCACTCAGTCGACTCTCCTTCAACAAATGCTCAATCCCATGCTCAGGTTCAGCCCCGTTAGCAGGACTATCCACCTTTGCACTACTTTTCGATTCTACAAGACCATCACCTTTCTCCTCCTCCTCCTCCTCCTCGTCCTGTTCCTCCTTCTCCTCTTCCTCCTCGTCGTCATCGTCACCAGCCTCGTCGTCGTCGTCATCGAAATGGTTAAAGTTCCGTTCCAGAGGAGGCAAGCCATCATCATCCGAACCCCCCTCGTTCTCAGAATTCCTAACATTGTCGCCCTCAACAACTTTCCCAGCAGTAGCTAAAAAATCATTCTGCACAGCGATCACTTCCGCTCCATCTTTACATGCGGCATATGCATCTAACAAGTTCTTGTTCAAAGACAAAAACGCGTGTCCCCATTTAAAATTCCCCAAAATTTGATCCGCCACTTCATTCTCTCCACATATAATCAGTGCAGCAGCCAGAGCCTCCACACAAGTGAGCTTGCACGGACGACCATAATTCACGGGATTGGCAGCCACTAACCACGGCAGGAGACGAGCAGCCCCGCATCGCAATTGCGCGAATGGCACCTCGGCTAGCCCTTTCCACGAGCAGTCCACGACAGCCAGCCCTCTCTCGCGAATCAATTTCTGATCCTCTCGAGAGACGCATTTCTTCCCCATTGGACTCATCACCACTCCACCAAATCGCTGCTGGACCCGAAGCTCCCGCAAGTACCCCAGGCGAGAAAGCTTCCGACCTGTGCATCGCTTGGAATCGCATTGTCCGAAATCCCACATCGCGAGATGCACGGCGAGTCGCTTCGGGGCACCGCGCTCGCTGGCCTCGCCGGGCGGAGGCGTCGTCATCGATGGTAAACTCTGCTGATCCTTCTCGTCTTCCCAGAACGTTGCCCGAGGCTGCGATGAGGCGCCTTTCTTCGAGTATCGGTTACGTCCCATTGCGACAAACTCCAAATAATAAAATCTTGCCAAAAACTTGCCAGAAACTTGCCAGTAACTCCAGAAACCCGCTAGTACAAACTTGAAATCTTCGATCTGTCTTCTCCAACATCAGAAAGTGTTTTCACTCGGCACTGAGAATCCGAATCTAGGTTGAAATTCTTCGCAACAAGATGCGTCAATAGAAAATTCACACAGATTCCTTCGTGAAACCCTAAACCTAGAGAGAGGAGCACACTCAGCACAGAGCTGCCGGCGACGCGCAGCAGAGGGAGGCCGGTGGAGTGCTTCCTCGAGAGCAGAACTCTTGAGCCGGTAACGCGCGGCAGCGGCCGGGAGAATCCTATCAGATCCACTCACTCTTGTCGCTGAGTAGTCTGTACATCCATCTTACCATCTACGTGCCTTTGGCTTGCGTGGCAGACATCGATGATTCGCTTTCAGTTATTTTGGAAACATTCAGTTCAATGAGATACTCTGTGTCTCTGTATAACTGCACCAGGATCATCGCTGTCCAAAATGCGACACGCGGTGTTTTTTGGCTTATAACCCCTAGAGGTTTTTGACTATGTTTTCACCAAAATCGCTCCAAAACTGCCATTTCTAATAAAGTACCAAATTTTAGAAAAAAACATTTGTGGACACATTTAACCGTAGGATTTGTAGTGTGTTGGTTTGAGAAGATGTGGGAAAAAATTCAAAATTTTCC
Organism: Neckera pumila; assembly: GCA_963969595.1. Classification (NCBI taxonomy): domain Eukaryota; kingdom Viridiplantae; phylum Streptophyta; class Bryopsida; order Hypnales; family Neckeraceae; genus Neckera; species Neckera pumila. Next base: position 18,531,775 of record OZ018412.1, on the reverse strand, counting down.
ACCATATAGATTGAAAGATATTAGTGTTTGAATTGAGAAAAATCCTTTTTTGGGCCCAACAAAAGATTGAGCGGCTGCAGTTCACAAGGTCACATTGTATGAAAAAATGTCCAAAATGATGGTTACTCTTTGGATTCATTCTTGAAGGCAAACTGACGACATGCTTGAAAATTTCAGATCATTTGGAATTGTACAACATATAGGAAAAAAACAGTAAGTAGAAAGAAATAGAGAATGATTCAAAACACTAAATTGTTAAGAATTTAATTAGGGAATTAAAAAATGCCAATCCCAATGGTTGTAATGTTATATCAAAAGATCTACACCTAATGTTTTTATTTTTTTCAAAAATATTGCAAATTGAGTTGAATAAAGGACTTCAAAGTTTATTTTAGAGTAGAGATTCCATAACTATTTGTAAACTAAAACTCCTCATAATTTTCATTTCATTAATCAAAATGGAATGGTTCAAAGCTTTCATGTATATGTAAATCTAAAAAATCAATTTCAAATTTTAATAAAAAAATTATTATTATTTTTTAATAATTTTTTGAGTTGCCCACTGAGCATTGAAAATCACATATCATACATCAACTTTTTAACCATGTAGTCAAAAGTTATGAAAACCTTAGAAGGGATTTGGGGGTCTTGGAGGGCTCCAAGTTCCCTTGCATTCCCAGACTGCAGGAACGCAGCTATAGCAGCTAGCTGACGTGGCACAACGACTGCCATGTCATTTTTGGAAAAAAAAAAAAAAAAAAAATTGCTTAAAATGATATTTTGGTAAAAAAAATATTTTATTTTATTTTTTGAAAAGAAAATTCTGACACGCCCATATTAGCGTTTGCTGAATCTGGCCAAATTGAGTAAAAAGGCCTGAAATGGCCCTCCAAGGCCCCAAATCCCATCTAATGTTGTTGGGCCTCAAAGCTACTCAATGGGCAAATGTTGTGTGAAAATGTCAAAGAAAAAAAAGAAAAACTCCGCTTGTAGTAAGCTGCCCCAAAATGCTACGTTCTCAAAAAAACATGTTTAGTACTTTCAGGGGATAATAAACTTAGGTGCATCCATGATTATCATTGTCCAAAATGCACATATAGTGGTTTTTTTCCATATAACTAACCTTGGATGCACCTATGATCATCACTATTCAAATTGCGATATACAGTGGGGGAGTTTCAATTGTTGGACCAAGAGTTATGTGGCCTTTCTTTCAAGAAGGTTCTGAGTTTTCTGGCTCTTTTTTCTTGGGGTGGAAGGGGGGGGGGGGGGGGGGGGGGGGCTGTAGGGCTTGAATTGAAGGTGGCCAATTTTGAGTATACGATTATTGTATGCAATTTGGCATGTGCTAGCTCTGTACAACATATGAAAGTCTCTAGAAGGAGCTTTTGTGGCCCCCAATTGGTGCATCTCAACGTATGATACCCCAATCCACCTCTTATATGAGGTTTTGAAATTTGTGGTAGTGGTGTGCAAGGCCATGATTATAGTTTAGCATTTTTAAGTGCATTCATCCATCTTTATTTCCTATAGGCTTGAAGCTGCTTGTGTGCAATTGGGCATTAAATAGTCTAAGAAAACAAACTAGCAAAACTTACAACTGGACCAAAAAGTGACACTAAAACCTTGATATTGATGATGTTGGATGCATTCAAGAAAAATATAAAAGCAGAGGAGAAATTAATATCAACTTTTTGTACACCTAAATACAATATTTTAGAAACTATAGTTGGTATCATTTCTACGCAAGTAATTTCAACTAGTTCAAGAATTTGAATTATGCAAAAAAACGTACTACTTGAATGAACTATGGATAACCATGATCAAATTAGTGTGAATATATAGATGCAATTTAGATACAATTTGGATGAATGCAAACAAAAATAGATTAAAATTAGATGATGATAGATGGAAGCTTTGGATGGAAATCATACTATTTGGGATAGTATTAAAATTGCATGGACCACATTATATATATTTTTTTTAAATCTTATGAACCATTGTATTAGTGTGCCTTGCAAATTTGTGTAATTTTCAAATTAGTGCAAAGTTAGAATGATTATTGTTGAGTGCACTAGTTGAATTAACTTGTTGAGTGCACTAGTTGAATTAACTTGTGTAGTGCAAGAGCAAAAATGTGAAGAAAAAAATGGTTCTTGTTACAAATTCAACTACATATAGAATCTTGCACTGAACTAATATGAGATTGTGTGGAAGAAATTTTAGATACTTTAACCAATAAGATTGCAAGATATTAGCTTGCTTAGTAAAAAAAAAGTAGGTGTTTTTCACCATATTATATTAGGTAATAAGAATTTGAATTCTTTTAATTTCACTCATTAATGACTAAATCATGTTTTGGATATTTGCACGTTTTTATTTAAAGTTTTGTATGAACATGTAATTTGCAAGAATTTCTTTAAATCAGTAATAAAGTAAGGTCATCTTTTAGAGGTTCAAGAATTACTTGGAATAAATGAAAAGGTATGTGGACAAACATTGGCTCAAAGCACTCTATTCATCATCCAAAATATGGATGTTGAAGTGTTTAGGCCTTAAGAGTTTTGCACTATAGGTTTTACTTTTTAGAACTATATATATTGAAAAAGTAAGTTGAGAGACTAGGGAATAGAAGTTTTTTTCAAATGATTTTCATTCTTTGAAAAATTGTTAAGTAAATGTAGGTACAAGATGGAAAGAGAAACTAAATTGTTAATAACTCATAGATGGAATTGAATCAAGCTAGCTCTAATAGTAAGATTTATTCTACTATGAAATCTAAACTTTATTGACTTCCTTTACTTTGGAAAATTGTAAAAAATGTTTGTAAGATGTTTTGCTCTTGGTCTACAATTGAAATATAAATGCTATTTCCAAATGCTTATATACTCTCCTATATTTAAATAATGCTTCAAAAAAAAAATTTCAAAAATTGAGGTCATAGTCTAAACATGCCAAATTCTCAATTTTTTAAAAGGGACTTTGATCCTTTGAGGTTAAATATAAATGATGAAGATAAAAAATAAAAGTCACCATCTAATTTAAATGGCTATAAATACTCAAGTTAATACAATTAGAGCAAAATACACTAATTATTTTATTTTATTTTATATTAGAAAATATTTTTTATTTTGTTTTTTTATTAGTTATTGGGAGCATATACTGCAAGAAAAAGGGATGTATTTCTATTAACATTTTACTAAAAATCTCCTTACATGTCATTACTTATACTCTTATGGCTTGAACTATACCTAAAAACTCGTTTAAAACATCCTTTTTTCTTATAGTGAATTGTCTCTTCCTATTCTACTTAATTGTAATTTGGTGACCAACACTCTTTTTGCTACTCATTTATGTGTAAAGCAATTCTGAAAAGGTTTTAAGAAGTCTATTTTAACATTTAAAAGCTATGAAAAAAGTGAAGAAAAACGAGTTTAAAATGTAAAAGTTTTAAGCATGTGCACTAGACTGGTGTTGTGTGCTGAATATTCATAAAAGCCAAATATTCATCCAAATTCATTTGCAATTGCCAATTTAAATAAAAATTGCATTTCATTTTCATTTTCAATTGCCTTATTCATGTTTTATGTTATAATATTAATGCACAGTGATGTATATTAACAAGGATTGTTTAATGAAAATATTGAAATTTAGAGTATTTCTTAACAAACAATATTTAAAATATAAATATGGGTGTTGTTGTCATGACTTAAGGCATATTGGATCACGAAGGTTCTTTCCAAACATTTTGCCCATTTAAGGTAGCTAGGAATGGGCCCATTTTTATCTATGCATTCAATTAAAACCAATATTCTTGAATAGTTAACTGAGAAATTTGCCACCACAATGGAATGAATAAGATTGACAATCAAAATTTTGATTGATGGTTGTAAAATGAGTTGGTAACCACAATAGGAGCTTTTATTTTGGGGTATGAAGCCATGCTTAGAAAAGAATGTGACTATCAGTTTAGGAAGGAACAACGAACAGCATTAGAAAAAAATTCAGCCCAAAGGAGGTCTGCTTCCCTTTGAGACTCTTCTGAAGTTCCCCACAGTGGAACAAAGGCCTCTATTCATCATTATGATGAATAGTGTCCGCAATAAAAAATAAAAAAATAAATAAAAAATATTAAAATATTAAAATATTAAAAAAATATAATACAAAAGTATTAAAAAAGTATTAAAAATATTAAAAATATTTTCTAAACTTTATTACTGAACTGCTGCTCGCAGTTTAGGCCTGCAGTTCGCTGGCCAAAAAAAAAAAAAAAAAAAAAAAAAAATTATTTATTTATTTATTTATTTTTTGTTTCATCGGCCCGCGTTCCCTGCTGTCCCGGGAACTCACAGCCCTCCCACGGGCTCAGTTCTCTTCTATAGTATGGATGCACTTTATATTGATTTTGAAAGGGTTCAGTTTTGTAATTTTGTGACATGTATAGCATGTAGTCAACAATGGGTTTTATGACATGTAACTATGAACATTAATTCAAGCTAGTCATGATTCTATTCACTATACTTATGTTCTTAGAGAATGTATAATCTTTGCAACAGAATAAATTTAATGTTTAAGTGTGTAGAGTTTGCTCTACAAGAATAAAATGCATTGCATACGCAATAAAAGTTACAATTTTTACATGCTATGAGCATACACTTATATGCCCCATTCGTCTAAAAAGTGCAAAACGATTTCCCAATGTTTCCGAGCCCACTATTGTATAAGCATTTTCTACAAATAACATATATTATTTCCACACAAATCAACAATGTAGCAATTTTTGGACTTACATCTCTAAACCTTCAAAAAATAGTAAGAAATTGGAAGCTTTCCTACTCATTTGTCGCCTTGATGAATTGAGTATATACTTCATATTTTACAAATTTTGTATATTTCTTGAATATCAAAATTATGGAAACTGATGTAGACTAATGAAAAAAATCACAGTTTTCTATATCAATACTACTGGTAATTTTTTAGTTCACAAAAACATCCAAGCTATTTGGAATTTCTTTGCACCTTCAAATACATCTTTGAAGTCAAGCATAACATTGTTTACCAATGAGGTAGGGGTCCTTTTTGTAACCTTGAATAGAAGACCTCTACAGTGAACAAAATTGTCTTATATGGCTCTTTAGCCAGTTCCAATCTTTGAATTAATTGATAAGCCCCTCCAAGATATCTGGCATAGCATAATACCTTCCCATTGCTTGGTTATGCAATGTTATGTATAGGGCAATCATCAAGGCGGAGGAAAATCTTATAAAGAACAGGTTGACAAGTAGAGAGAAGCTCGACAAGGAATTCCTATTTTAAGTTAGAATTCCCGACAACAAGAAGATTGCCCAATGTAAAAAAATGGATGAAATATGTGATCGATGAAAGAAAAATCCATAATCACCAATTATGTGGATTTCTCCCGTCGAGAAGGAGATTACTGGAAATAATCTGCCCGCCTTTAGGCATGTCCTTGTCAGGGTTAAGACAAAAGGAAATTTCCAACGAGCAAATTCGGCGAATACCGTAAATTACTAAGCAAGAATTTCTGTAAATCTGAATGAACGTAGTATGGACAGATTTCATTGTCACTATTGAACAATCTCCGTCTTTTCCGCAGACACTGACTTCAGTCTTGCGAACATGGATGAACGTGGTCAGGATGGATTTCGTCGTCTCTTCCGAATAGCCTCTGTACCTGAGACAATCAAAGTGATTGGGCAGCCCGCTCTAACTTGCAAGATCGAAGGCTGGCTATGGCGACACTGCAAATATGGAGCTAGGGTTGCAGGTTCAGGCATTGTTGCATCGACTGTTGGGTGATCGTACTGGCTAGAACACGTAAAGAGCGATTTCTGTGACAGTACTATTTAAATCTGTTCTTGCGACACGAGGTACAAAGTTGAGGGAATGCAGCTTGATGAGTCAAGGTGAAGTAGAGTGGAGTCGGTGTTGATACATTGCGTTTGATAATCGAAAAAAGAAGATCTGCATTTTTAGTAGTATTTAGGTATTGGAATATATTGAAAGAGTGATGGATCATGTATTTGCCTCAATAAAGACGGAGCTGGCGTCGAATGATGGGCTCCGTCAATCGCAAGCTCTATTGCTGGTGCTGCAGCATGCGGCCGCGGGGAAGGACATTTCCGCCATTGCGGATGCAGCCTGCGACGAGATTATCGCTAGTCCTGCGAGTGCATTGTGCAAGAAATTGGCGTTTGATCTGATCCGATGCACGCGCCTGACGGGTGATCAATGGGAAGTGGTGTGCCGGGGGATCCGAAATGATTTCGATTTCCCAGATTCTGATGTTACTGCCGCGGCTGTGTCTTTCTTGGCCGCGATTCCCTCCTGGCGCCTTGGAAAATTTATCACAGATAACACCAAGGAAATCTCCAACTGCTTTGTGCACGACAATCCGAACTTGCGCTACGCGATCGTGGAAACGCTTGGGTCCTTGCTTGCACGCGACGATGTTCTTAACCTTTGTGTCACGAGCGGTGCGTTCTTGGACGCAATATCAATGTGGTGGCGGCAGATCGGAGAATGCATGTTGCATCCCTCGGACGCTGTTTCGAGAATCGCTTTCGAGAGTGTAGGACGTTTATTTTTGGAGTTCAGTACGAAGAGGCTGAGTAGATTGGCGGGGGATAAGCTGGTGCCGACTGAGGATTCACTTGCTATTCGAGCTGGCTGGGTAGTGGCCATGTGTAGATTTGTCTGGGAGAAGCGGGACATCTTGATGTCCCGCTCAAAGGTTTTGACAATTGAGAGCTTCCGTGCTTCAGTCTTTCCTCTGGCGTACTCGGCAAAGGCTGTGGCTACTAGAATGGTGGAAGATATGCAGGTTTGAGCTCTTGCCTATTCTCGTATAATGTGGCTCTGCATATGGTAGTTGATGAACGGAATTTGTGCATGTAATGTTATTCCTGAACCCAACCATCTGTCGCAAAGTGAATACCGGTACTCGGATATGGACTTGACACTCCCGTTACTGTTCGAAGCACTTCGCCTTATGATGTCAATTTTGCTCCAATAATCAATTTGTGCTGTTTCTCCTTGGCATGAAATGCTATTCAACATCGCGGCGGCAAATCTGTTGCCCGTATATTATTCAATTTGCGCTATTTACGTTGGTGCGCTTTGTTTTAGAAAAACGCTATGCACTATCGTTAACAACACTTAATCCAGTCCGTGCAAGAAATTTCTGTTTGCTCCTTCTATTTGTGCTGAATATCTTTGTTTTGGATGTAAACTGATTGAAAACATTCATACAAGTTTTTCAAGTTCGTTTTGAGCTGAGTGTCTTCTCCTGCCATATTAAACCACGATTTGTTGTAGCAACCGTGTAGAACCGCGATTCAGGAAGTTGCAATTGTGTGATTTTTCGTTCTCCTGGTCTTAGCATATGGAACATATTCTGTATATTGATGGTCACTGTTTCCTTTGTTCTCAATTGAGGGATCCCTCCTAACTTCAGTTTCTTTGCAGAAACTGTCAGGCTTACGGGGAATTCCTCGAATGGCACTTCAAGAGAGAGAGTTTCACAGTGCTGAGCATATCCTTGGAATTTCTGATGTAGTTTCTCATCTCATGCCTTACTTGTTTGTCCTCGACCCGGCTTTAGTGTATGAGGTCAGCGTCAACCTCCTCTCTTTGGCTGACGTGCCTGGAGGTAAACCGGAGTGGGCTTCGGCACCAATCACTGCCCTCCTGACCCTGTGGGATCGGCAAGAGTTTAATGCCGGACGAGAAAGTATTGTCCGAGCAGTTGTGAAGAATCTCCAGCTTCTAGATCTTCACTTGCAGGTCTTCTTGCAGTTATTCTACTTCATTTAAATGTTTAATAGCTTAAATACGTGTTACTTTCATCTACATTGATATCTAGAATTATCCCTGGACTTATTTTCGTACCTTCTTTCTACAGGTTTCTCTCTTCAAGCGGCTTCTTTTGATGGTCAGGAATCTTAGAGTGGAGGCAGATCGCATGCATGCACTTGCTTGTATCTGCCGAACCGCTCTTAGTGTGGACCTATTTGCGAAGGAGAGTGTTAGGAGAGGTCAAAAACCTCCGCAGAATACGAATATAGCTGCCTTGTTTGAGGATGCGAAAATTAGAGAGGACCTGGCAAGCATCAACAGCGAAAGTCTCTTTCGAGAAGAGTTAGTTGCTTGTCTTGTTGAGAGTTGTTTTCAGCTTTCTGTCCCTCTTCCTCGGATTAAATCCATGGGTACTGAGAGCCGTGTCATTGGAGTTCTGAATTATGGTACAGTATCAGGTGCTATGAGCTGGACTCAGTCAGCGCTTGAGGTGGTTGAGGTTTGCCGGCCTTGTGTCAAGTGGGACTGTCGAGGTAAATCTTCTTCATCTTTCTACTTTGTACTTCGTTACAAAGTTTAATATTCGCAATTCGTTTAATGACCATGCCATCATTTACTCCTCAATTCTTACTGGTATGATGTCATGTATGAGTGGCAGATTGACCATTTTGGCATGGCCTCGTGAGATTTGGTGTTTGGTGTTGCTTGCTGATAAACTTTACCCCTCTTTGGTAGGTGTCTATTATCGCTTAGGCAAACTTTGACGGTTAACGTTGTGTTGTTCAAAATGTTTTCAGCTCCACGCAGCCATAAGCGAAAATTTGCTTTGATTTTTACTTATGTGATGCCGCTGTCTTCTTGCAGGTCGAACATATGCCATGGACTGCTACTTGAAATTGCTAGTGCGCTTGTGCCATATTTATGATACTGTTGGAGGAGTGAAGAAGGCCAAAGATGGTGCTTCTCCTGAGCAAATCTTGGCGGAAATTCGGTTGCAAGCATTGCAAAAGCAACTCGTGAAAGATCTCAATGAGGTTTTGATGTGTTGATTGTCACAAATTTGTGTCCGTGGATATGCTATTAGATTGAAAGTCAATAATTTTCTTGTGATTATTTTAATTATAATTCCCTTAGCGTGTGTCATTTGGTAAGTCCCAGGTGATACTTCAATATCCTTTGCAGAAACATGACTAAACTTGTTCAATTGATTTGCAATGGTTCAGGTCACAACTGCACGACTAAGAGCTCGTGTAATTTGGGCTCTAGCGGAGCACTTCGATCTCGAAAGTCTAGATCCACTGCTTGCAGATGATCCAGAAGATCCTCTCAACATTATTATTGATCACATCCACAAAGTCATGTTCAATTCGGATTCCACAGCTACCGTCACCAACAGGTGCACAACATTCTTGAGGTTCAGGTTTTGATTGTCGTGGAGCTGGTATTGCCTGGTACCATTATCAGGGTTTTCATCTGACTATCTTGGTCCTGCAGGTTACAGGATGTACAAGCTTTACTTGTTAGTTCTGAGCATCTAGGTTCAAGAAACTTGAGAGCAGGCCAGATGTTGACAAAAGAACTCGAGGATTTCAGGAATAGTGCTTTGGCTGATTCTGTGAATAAGCACCAATGCCGCCTCATTTTACAGAAGTTCAAATATCTCTCCAAACATCCTGATTCCAAGTAAGATACTTCCAACATGCTACTGATCCTGATTAACATACTTGTAGAGTGAGGAAATTGTCGAGTCCTTACTTGGCCATGCTATTATTATGTGCAGATATTCTCTTTCACTAGATAGTTGTGGTATGGTCTCTTTGTTCAGCCGTAGGCACTAGTTCATGATGTTTTCAGGCGTCTGTTGCTCACATGCTCACAACTTTTCGGTGCATGCTCACCGTTTCTACTACTTTCCCTCTCACAGTTCGCACTTTGTTTCTATTGTGTATCGGGGCCAGGTAATTCTTAATGGATGATTGTTGTCTGCTGGTTCTCGGTATAGGTCTCATGTCTTGAGAGTCTTACTTGGATAGCCTTGAATTTTCGGATCCTGTAGACGTATATGTCTCTTGCAAGTTGCGACGTTTCCTTCTAATAGAGTAAAGCTCTTCGCCTGTTAAGATGGGTAGGGAATTCAGGAGCTACAGGCGACTATCCTTTCACTCACCACAAGCTTTCCGTCCAGTACTTCGACGCATCGGCAGCTCAGGATCGTAAGCTTGAAGATCTAGTTCACACTGCTGTCCAGGAGCTTTGGAGACCTGCACAGAGTGAACTTACTTTGGCCACGTCTGGGATGACTTATTTGAAGGCCCCGCCAATTCCCAAAACTTTGTCTGGCAGTAGTGATCCTTGCTATGTTGAGGCCTATCATTTGACCGATCCTCACGAAAAGAGATTAACTCTTCATCTGAAGGTATGAAAAGTTCCTACGTCCATTTCTGTATGAACGTCACATGCCTTGGAAAGATACTTGATTTATGCATTATTACGAGTCTGATCTTATTTTAAAATCTTTGACGAAGAGGATGGAAGACTCCTCAATGCCTTGTTTCTTACAGGCCTTTAGTTTGTGAAGCAGATTGTAACCTGTGATTGTGCACTTTTGAGCATGCTTCCAGATTCTAAACTTGACTGAACAAGAACTTAAGCGGGTAGATGTTCGTGTTGGCCTCATTGGCGCTCTTCGATTTATGGATGGCTCTCCGCAGGGCGTCCGCCAACTACAGCAACTCCAATCGCAGGTGAGCTTTTGTTCTCATATTTCTCTTCTGTAAAGATAGAATCGAGCAGTAGAGGTTTAGGTATTTAAGACGTTATCATCATGATGAGTGAAACTACTGATTCTGAGAATAGTAGTTCATTTCATTTATGTGGAAAAATCCATATGGAAAACCAAGATATAACCTTGACAGCAGTTAAAGTTCACTTTATAGGCATTAACCGTTTCTTGTGTTGTCTATGTTATCTATGTAGGTTCCAGTCCTATCCAGTGTTACTGTCGGAGTATCACGATTTGAGCGTTGTTCCTTGTGTGTACAACTATTGTATTATCCATTTTTCGGTGGAGTTGGATTGGGCAATGGAGAAGACGGTGAGGGCTCTGTCGAGGAAGGAAGTCATCGAGCGAGACTGCGGAAAAATTACACATCTGAGTCTGGAGAACCCATCGTCTTACGTTGTGGATCGTATCGCCTACCTCTCATTGAACTTTTGGTTCCATATGCTCTCTCGCCTGTGGAGTTTTTCAGGATTTGGCCAAGCCTTCCTGCAATTGCTGAATACACAGGCGCCTACACGTACGAAAGTGTTGGGCTGAAGTCAGCAATAGTTTCTGGAGGGTACATGGAACCGGCTGTTCTACCGATTCTTTCAGGATTAAAGGCTTTATCATCGAAACCATTTCATAAAGTGTGCTCCCACGTCTTACGGACTGTGGCAGGATTTCAGGTACACTGATGTGAAGTTACGTGGTTTTTTGTCTGTCTGTACTAACTTTGTTTATGACCGCTCATTTAATTCTTTGATCAATGCCTAAGGCTGTTGCTTGTGTTCACTCTACAGTAATTGCGATTCCGAAAAGAAACAAATGATCCTTGTGATATCCATATCCGTTTCTGGTGTCCTTAACATCTTGCAAATTAATCGTGCTGTCTGCCTTCTCTTGAATCAAATAATTATCTGGGACTTGTTACTGAAGCGATGCCTCTGCAGATTTGCTATGCTGCTAAGTCTTGGTATGGTGACCTCGTGGGTATGATGATCTTTGGAGCAAGTGAAGTAAGTGGAGACGTGGATCTAGGTGAAGAGACAAAGACCATGGTATGCAAGTTCGTGGTGAGGGCGTCATCAGGAAAACTTGTGGATGAGATTAGTGCTGACGTTCAAACCTGGCTTGATGATTTGACTGATAGTGCTGTTCGGGGGGTTTCTGATGAGGAAGTGGAGGTTAGTACCGTTCAAAGTTGATCCTTCTTTATGTTTCCATCCCTTTTTATTTGTGTGAGCGTGGAAATTTAATAGAACAATGAAATTAGTTAATTGTTTCTAGAACTTGCCGATATTAAGGCTACTTTTCCACGTGGTTTTATGCTGACCAACCCGGACGACTTTTGATATTCCTTGTGACAGGCTGCTGCTGCTGACAAGCTAAGAAGGTTAATGGAAATTCTGGCCGTCATTAGGGCTAAGCCACCAGCTCAGTCCGAACCTGAACTAGACTCGGACTCGGAAGATGATAGCTTGCTGCCAGGCCTAGAAACAAAGCCGAAGAAGAAGCCTACCACGCTTTTCCTACCTTCTCCTGAAGATATGGAGCATCAGGCATTGCAATCGGCTGTACTGCATGAGTGGCAGACGTTTCGTCTCCAGCAAGTTGTAAACTAGACCAGTACCTCCTACCATTCATTCACTTTGCTGCTATCTGTCCCTTTAGTCCAGTTAGAGATTAGTAGAGTAGTAGAATATGATCCAATTAGAATATGATCCAAGCAGCTCTCATTTTTGGGAACGGTGAGTTCTCGTGTGGATCTTAATTTAGTCGCAAGACTTGCGATGTTAATATGAGCACATTGGAAGCATTCTTCGTAAAATATTTCCTCATCTCTGCTAGTTCAATTTCCTTTCTATGCTAACTTGGGTTGGCTGCTCAGATTACATTTAAGTTGCTCAATCTCCACACGGTGATGATTGGCATAGGGACGTTATATGCTGTTGAGATTAATATCAATCTAGTCGCATGATCTTGAGTGTCAATCTACGTGCATGAGAGTTACCCCGCTTCGAGTTCACTTGGACTTCTGTTTCTGGATGTTCAGAGTAACTTGGTTTTGGAACCAATATGAGAATCTGGGGTATGATTTGAGAATTTGATACATCCCAGCCCATCTGGAACATTATGTGATTGAAAGTGCGATTCCCGTATTTGATCAATGGAGACAATTATTGACGAAGGATTTGCTCGACACTGAGAGGGCCACATCAGCAACAATAATTCCTAGCTGGAACGGTTGTAGGGGAGGTACCAAAACTCGTCCTTGTCACTTTCAAGTACGTTTTCACCTTCCCAGTTCCAAATTCCATCCTCAAATATTCTTACTTGTCGTGAGATGGCGTGGTGGGCTAAGTTTCGTGGTCAAAACGGAAAACGACTGCTTCGCCCCTAAGCGGGGCCCTAAGGTCTCGAGAATGGAAATGTTGAGATGAACAGCCTCGACTGTCAGTCTACACGTTCTCCATAAGTTCCTTAAAATTTTGATCTAGTTGAAGGTTCATCGTAGGTTCGATCTACTGCTACGAAGGGCTGCCAATTACCCGAGGTCCTTTAGAAGTCGAACTGATGTGCCCAAGCAGAGAAGTACTGCATTCAGATTCTAATTGATCTTCCTTTCAGTTGCGTATTGAGTTTCAACCTCCAAAAATGGACTGCGAAGAGAGACGATTCTCTGCGCCAATAGTCGAACCTGACGACTTGCTCGATGACTTGCGGCGCACAATTGCTTCTTGGGATGATGGCGTCCTGATTGAGGATGCAATCACAGAATTTTCGTCGTCGGAGCCTACGATTGAAGGTCCATCAGGGGATTTGCAGGATCGGGGCTTGGAAGCAATGTCTCCTTTTGTAAATGAAGGGTATCTTCAAGAGTTGAATAATTGGTTGCTCTCAGACAACGAAAGCTGGAAAATAGGATTGTCACCCAATGCACAGAATAATGGTAACGTTCTGCAGGCTTATGTCGACCAACCAGAACCTTACCAGCTACAAAGCTATTGCGACTCTCTAAATAGTCAATCCTCTTATTCTGCACCTAGTTCGAATTTCAATTGTGTTTATAAGGGCAAGCCGAACGAAGTGTGGTCAGAAAGAGGCCATGTATTTCAAAGCTTTCAGTTCCCAGGGGAAACCCATACATGTCGCCAGGTTGAAGGAGATCGACGTGAACAGGAGCACTCCAATAGTTTCTCGACTTGCAGAATCTGCCTGGCCTATTACGCGAGCGATCGAGTTGAAACTCCTTGCGGTCATGTATTCTGTCAGTCATGTCTTTCCGGATGGCTTGAAGACGGAGCAAAACCGTGCCCGCAATGTAGTACTCTATTGAGTATGGATGCCAATGTCGCCACATCATATGCTAACGCTGAGAGTAATGTGGAATCTAGAAAAGATTATGAATTTGAATATGCTCCAGAGTCGATGATTTATCATCAGGGATATCAGCATGCCTTGGCCCCTTCTCAGAATTTTGATACCGTGCAGCACGGAACACATGGACTGGATCGAGTTGCGCAGCAGGAATACCAACCAGTGCACCTTGAAGTATGGCAACCAGAGAGTCACGACCAGAGTGATCCTTTTCATGACTTTTTGCCAAACGAAGGTCTTGCAGAATCGAGAGCGTCTGTTGATGCAGCTGTTGCCATTGAATCCGACGAGCAGTTCAGCCGGAAGCAGGGAAGAAAGAAGACGTTTGTTGTGGACCACAACGGTGTTGCCATGTGGGTTTAGCTTATAAACCACGCTGAATAGTTATTATTGCAGAGACTAATTTAAACTGCGCTGAAAACATTATGCTATTTGAGTGTGTATTGATTCATTTCTTGGATCGTTAATCTGCAATCTCTCGTAGTAAATGTAAATGCTGATGGCAGTCCAGTCAGCAACTAACCCTGGCTTCAACAAAATGTATAGGCGATTCGATGGAGTTGAGGAAAGGTTTACGGCTTACTACAGACCGTCATATTGGACAGAAGATGACAGTGCTGTCTTCCTAGGTACCGATCAACTGCCCAAAATGTGGCACCATTTTATGATATTCACCTGATTGGAAACTTCCACATCTCAAGTTATGAGCACATATGCAAGTAGCTTATCCGTTCCCCTCAGCAGTGTTGTTTTAGGGTTTTGTGCAGTTCTATGTCATTATATCTGGGTTAGTAGTCAAATATCCTCTCAGAGTTGGCAGCTGGATTTACCTCAAAATCTTATGCAATATGTAAGCATGATTAAATCATTGTTCTAAAATTTTAGACGTTATCAATGTGCAGGGGAGTATGCAACATTCGAGGAAGCGAAGGATGCGCATAACCTGGTGACACTTGTGCATGAAGGACCACATGCTCAAATGGACCTCGCGCCATTCACTGTAAGCATGTCGTACAACTTTTACATATTTTTCTTTGGTTAGATATATTCAGGTCAACCGATTTTTAATTGTTTATGAGCGCGCAAAATCGTAAATCACAGTTTATCGTGGTATAGCTGGGCATACCGAGATGTATTAGGCTCACCGCTCTGAGTATTTTCATCTTAAGTGATTCTCTATGATTCACTTGTCCGAAAAACTTTAAGAGATACCATGTCTGATTTCAGGCTGACAAGTATGCAGAAGAGTTGAAAAGATGGGAGGGCAAGCATCACGTGGACGTCGTCTGCGAATTAAGACTAAGGCAGGTCTTATATCAAGCTAAGATGTTGAATCCAACGGACCTGGCAATGGATTTTGTTGGGTAGATTCTAAGTTTCTTGTGCACTCACAGCTTCTAACTCAAGCAACTGTGTGAAAATGGTGAGCAGAGGGAGAGGATTATTGAAGGACGGTTCAGTCAACTACAAACACGTTGGCAGGTGAGAATGCCCACATTCTCGTCTGTCTTTGAAGGATTCAAAATGAGTACCCTACATGTTGACATGTCAGCAAAACTCATAATCGGTCGCATGTTGTACTGTGTCAGCCGACGGTCAACAAAGAATACAGGCATGACTCGCACGAGGTATTATTCTACCGTACTCAATGACCCAGGTCAATCCAGCAATGCAAGGACGTGCAAAGCAACACGCGCATTTCTGCAAACCTTTGGTATGTAATAATCCCATTCCTGCTTACAATATATGAGGTAGATGCTCAAATTCCACCTGGTTCTTTAACCATACATCTGTATTCTCAATCAATGTCAAGTAAGTAGCAACCTTATAGCAAACTTCTCATGCAACGCCTTAAGAAAGAAGGTCAGAATAACATAAGTTAGTGCATGACATTGGGAAACGCACCATAGTAACTGATTCAAAACTAATTCAATGCACAGCCAAAATTTCAAAACGATTCCTTTTGGCAAGATCCAATATATTTCAAAACTAATTCTCACCATGTGCACTTAGGTCAGATCCTTATTTCCACTGTTTAAGGGCACATAATTTCGTAGACGTTTATTAAATTGACAGTTCTTGGTTTGTTTCGAAGAAATTAAGAACAAGAAAGATGCCACTCTCATGGTCCTTTGTCCTCCACAGATACCCCTGAAGAGGCTGCTCGGTATGCCGATCAACTATTGGTGAAGCAGAAAGGGGTGGACGCATGGACAAACTTTCCTCTCAGTTCCTACATTACAAGCGAAGACGAGCTGCCGTTGACGTTCCTGCCGTTGTCCAACAACTTCAGAGAAAATTTGGCTCATAAACGAGCCAGAATCTTTTGAAGAGAGCCCAATTCTTGATCCAATAATCTAGAAATTGCCTTTAAGAGTCGTAAACATTCCAGAAAGGGCTATGAGCAAGGCTTCATTTGCTGGTACTATTCAGATCACATCAACTCTCAAGAGCGACAGGCTACAAACGTGAACATTTCGGCCATGCACACTGGTGATCAAAGTCGTGAGCCCTGCAATGATACCTTTCAAATTGACATCACACAGCATTCACCACGACAAAAATCACATATGATAAACCTCCAACACAGCAGACAATTCAGCCTATGGAGACGAGAGCTAGAAAACACAAATCGAAGTTTCTTTACAATTCACCAACGGTCGAGCTAGCCCAACTTTAAGAAAGATTAAAGCAATTCTTCGGCATTGCATATGTACATTTTGGTAAAAATATCATCCGAACTCCGAACTCCGAACTCTGACGCGCGACGGGCGATAGGTGGAACATCTCAGACGCTAACAATTTCGAGAATTACTATAGTCGTTTCCGGTAACTACACAATGGGAGGAGAAAAACAATAACAACGCTCGTGAGACCCATATAAGGAGTGACGCTGCATCCGTATCAATGCAAGAACAAACAGGAGAGCTTAAGGTCACTACCCTTCGACTACTTCCTCTGGTACACCCTTTTCAGTATACTCCCAACTGATTTGAGGTATTTGCCGAACAATGGGCGACAGGGCAAGTAAAGGGCTAGTTTCTAAAATCTACACTTTCTAAAAGGCTACTGTACAAGGAAAAAAGGTGCAAAATTTAAGACTCACAAAATTGCTGCTAAGAAACCCCTGACGAGAAAAGGCGGGTGAGTTGTTAGTTTGATTATCCATCACTTCATCTCTCTCGCAGTGGCTTCGTCTCCAGTTTTCGTTTAGAACGCGAGATCCTCTTCGTGGTATCAGAGAATTATAGAACAGGAGCGTTGATTCATTAGATCCTTAGCAGACAGACATGGAAGCTCGGAAGTCACTCGAGCAACGCATGCTAACTAATCTCCCTCAAAATAGCCTCCAATTGATGGCAGAAGCACACGCTTCAGTCTCCTTCGGGATGCGGTGGGTTCTCCAGATCAGCAATTAGTATTACTCATTGGAAATCTAAGCATGCGATTTAATCGGCGGTCGATAGGCTAGTGACAAAATTGCTCCTGGGAGGAATCCGGGAAGCCCTGGCTGCAGAAGGTGGGCCAAGTGGTGCCGTTTAGAGGCTGTTGCTGGGATTGCATCATGGATGTGCACGGAAACGTTTGGTACACCGCGCAGTTTAGATCGAATGGGTGCGGTGGAGAGGAGCTGCTGTTGTTCACCTGAGGCATAATCACGGGAGCCCCTTGGGTCAAGAACCGAGGGTCGTAACCGTTCCCGATTCGCTCAAATGCCTGCAACAATTCAGAAGGGTAAGATGGCATCGGGATGGAAGGATTGAAGGTGACCTTGCAAAGGCAACACATGCTTCGGAATCGGACTGCCAAGAGGTAAAAAGCAATTTCGCAACTGGGGGTCAAGAATCAGTGCACATACGTTGATTTCCTAAACTTAACCTCTCCATGAGTTCAGGGAACGCTAGTTCGAGGTACACAAGCTAATGATGGACTACCAGTTCGATTGTAAAACAATCCAGATGACATAACTATTCTTGAACAAAGCAAGCCAAAATTATCAATTATTATTTGTTTGCAAGGTCTCACTTGTTGAATGCCAGTTGATTCTCTGTGACCTGACGGTAAAACTAGATGTACCTGAAGCTGCTGCTGCAGGAACTTGACGTAATGGATGGCTTCATCGAGCATGGACGCCGTGTCCATCTTGGTGCCCCCAGGCACGAAATGCTGCAACACGCGAACGCGGTCGCTGATGCGCTCGCGCCGGTGCCGTGCCGCCACGCTCTGCGGGTCCGTGGAGATTTTCACGTTGCGTCGCTTGGGCCGTGACTGCGCAATTTCTTCCATGCTGGGCACATTCGGCAGCGTCAGCGGCGTTGGGAATATTATCCCTTGTGGAGCAACAACATTGGCCGCGCCCGGTGGTAAGAACGTGGAGTTCGCCATAGCCGCCGGAAAGGCGGAGTAGGCCTGTGTGGCGAGATCGTCGAACGGTCGCTTCGTGCCGGTGGGTGATTTCCCGAGCTGAAGCGCGGACGGTGACAATGGCCCGCGCGGGCTGACCAAATTGACCTCTGCAGGGGCGCGATCCAGCAAGCTCGTCGAAACCGACACCACCGAGGAATTTGCGACGTGCTCCGTTGAAATCTCGTTTTCGTTGCTGGAGGAGTCCACCATGCTTGAACTTCCGGTTTGCACCAGCGGAATCGACTCCTTGCAAAGCTCCAGCGTGTCCAGCTTCAGAAATGGGTGCGCGGTAAGAGCCTGCTGCCGCGTCGGCGGTCCGAACAAGGGACTCGTGGAGTCTGGATGGGTGACCTCATCGTAGAAGAGCTCTTCGGCGCTTGCGCTCGCTGCGATATTAATTCCATGGTGCTCCGTCCAATCGGCTCCCGCATTCAACCTGCAATCAACCCCGGAAAGAACTTTTCAAACAACTCTTCCAAAATCTTGATATTTTCCCAGCTTTGCATTCTCGCTGTCCATGGGTATCCTACTTGAGGCTCCTTTGAGATTTCGGCGCGAGCTTAATTTCCTCGAGAGAAATTTCAGAACACAAGTGCTACCAACAATTGTTGACAGTGAGGACGGTGTCGTTGTTACCAATTCTCCATGGACGGCACGTCGTTGCAATCATCGGCTCTCAATCCGAGACTCATTGAAGAGGAAACCTTTAAGTTGTCGACACTAGACTTCCGCGGACGCGGGTGGTGTGGATTTCGATCGGAGCCTGCTGGTGCCAGAGAAACAACAATACCCACTCCGACATCAGCACACATGAACAAGCCGACACATCAAAATGCTCTTTATTGCAAAAGATCGAAACGATGTTCGCTTCCACTCGGATCCGGGCTCGAATAAACCAACATTCTTCCAGGGGAAAAAAAGCAAAATCCTTAATGCAGTGGAATCTGAAGCAACTACCAACACTGGAGTCAAACTAAAGAGCTGAAAAACAACTCTCCAATTCTCTTCACGAGGACCGATTGATAAGACCCTAACATTTGTGAAAAAATGATCGAAACTGGCACCTTTGAGGCTGGGGAACTGGAGTCTGGAACTACTCGAACTCTGAGACAGGAAGTGGAAAGAGTGCCCACACACGAGCAAGCGATCTGCCAGTTGGAAATGATCAAACCCAAGATTTCGCACATGCTCCTCTTAGGCTCATTCAAATGTGTTGCATGGAGGAACTTAACAGCTCACCTAAACTTAGAATATGTCCGCCCACTGACACCAGGCACCACAGGTGCTCGAGAGCAGTTTCGTCTACCAAAGTTAGTGAAGTCGAGTGATGAGCCCTTCTTCGTCGTGAAATTCTTGTGCTTACTGCAGAGTGCAGAGTACCATGGAGGTAGTAGGAGCGGCGATGAGGCCCTGAAATCGGAGACACACAATCCTCTGCCGTCCGATGCCGAGACCTACCAATGCTAGAATCTAGCTAACTGGAGAGAGAGAGAGAGAAAGAGGCTACTTAGCGAGTACAGTGCACAAGCTACTCCCGGCACTCTAGTCCCCTACGGTCTACGCTGCTGTGAGTTGGCTACAGTAGCGGATGAGACTCTGGAGGGTCAACAGCTGAGTCTGAAGTGGCTGTTTTAAGTTAAGTTATTCCGCGAGGGAAGTTTCTATTTGAGCAATGTCTTGTACAGTAGCTGGAGGGTGGGGACCCTACTGGAGTAGTCCATGTGATCGGCCACGCCGCCTACCCTATCATGAGAGTATCCTCTGGTTCACCTGCGGCATTTCCGATAGGGTCTCTTTATTTGGGCAAGGAGACCAGACAGGAACTCCGGAGAATGTTCATCAGCTACACGGGGTCTGGAGTCGAACACTGATCACTGGCTAGCATCCCGGCCTTAGCTTAGGTGCTGGAACTGTAACTGTGAGCGGGAAATGGATTTCACAATGGTTTTAAGGTAGGAGGCTCGGAAAGCGAGCATCTCAGGCTGATCCGCCTTTGGGTTATTTATTTATAGCTCATTTTTCAGACAAAAAGAAATAGATTCTGATTGTAACACAAGTATTTCTTATTTTTGGAAGCTTATTTAAATTACTTATGAATTTTCAAACAAGATGAGTTGTAGGTCTCTATACATGACCTTAGGTCTTCTATAAACCGTTCACATGCAACTTCTAGAGAGAAATGGAGAAAGCAAAGAGAATGATTGGCTTAGAGAGAAATGGAGAAAGCAAAGAGAATGATTGGCTCTTGCAATAAATAATATTTTTTTTTATCGATCCATTCAATGACTATAGAAGGTCCATTTAAAGACCACCTCACGTCCATTTCAGGCAAGTCTACATGGGCGGTTCTAAATGCCCACTCGCTTTCAAAGCCTCCTACCATACATGCCTCCTACCATACATAACATTGGTAACCAAGCCGAAATCCATTCTCCTTTTGAGATTAGTTGGGATAATCCCTCCTTGGATCCTTGTGAGAGTTTAATTTAATTTGCAAAGTGTTATTGGTTGGTTGGAAAGTAGTAATGCTAGTGTCATTGGCTACTAGAGTTGGTTAACAGAGATTAGTTGGGATAATCCCTCCTTGGATCCTTGTGAGAGTTTAGTTTAATTTGCAAAGTGTTATTGGTTGGTTGGAAAGTAGCAATGCTAGTGTCATTGGCTACTAGAGTTGGTTAACAATGTTATATATTCCCGATTTAGAGCTACATCAAAATGGTTATTTTGTATACATGGATAATTAGTTGGCATGAGAATTAGGATGTTCAATCTAACAATACCACAACTACAATTGGGATTGAATAGTATGTCCTTGTAATAAATAGTTTAGATTGTACTAATAACCATTTTTGTGTAATAAATTGAATTTTTTCTGCTGATGATTATTATCATTAATAAATGTTAAAATCTTAGAAAATTGAGACCTTAATTATTATTACTAATCAATGTTAAAATCTTAGAAAATTGAGAAACCTAATGCAAGAATAAATATTAGAGAAAAATCAAGCTTCTAGAGGGCCGCTCCAAAGCCCTAAAAGGACCCCAAAGATTATATTTTATTTTGCACAAACATTCATTTTCTCCCAATTGTTGCTCACTTCATGTTGGAATGTCAAATGATTGTCAATATATAAGGTAGGTCAATATCCAAGTATTGCAAGTGTCTTCTAACATTGAAGAATCTAAACCTTGATTATTAAATATCTTGTATGAGTATATAGGGTAGGTCAAAATCCGAGTAATAGAGCAAGTATTATGCCTTTTTGAGCACAAAATGCATCATCCCTTCCAAAATGCAAAACTTGAAATAATTCTTCCTCTACATAGTATAAATTTATCTCTATATAGAAATATACATGAAAAGATTCAGTTCATTTGATTTGGATTTGTGATGTGAAAGATATGAAGTCTTGTTTTGTAGGCAATCGGGGTACCTTTTTGAAATCATAACACACGAAATTTGCTTTTCAACTCAATTTTTACAATTATCTAGAGAGCAAAAGGTCCATGGGTGCATACAGTTACTTGCTTCAACAATGAATGCATTAGGATTGGCATGTTTCAATTCCATTTTATAACTACCACTACCAACCATCCTGTACCTACTTCTTCTTAACAGTTTTTTAAAGAACAAAGATTTATTTTATTTATTTTTAATTTTATTTTCAAAATTTCAACTCAATTTTTCATTATAAAGATTCAAACTTCAAACTTTATAGTACAAATCTTTGAAGTTAAGAAGATTTAAAGTTTGAAAACCTAGCAAGGTTTCCAAAAATCATTCTTTTTACTTTTGAATCCTAAAATCTCATAATCTACTTGCTCAAGTTTTTTGAAAAATTCACATACATTTTCACGATGTTTAATGCAAGATTCTTCAGTCAATTATAATAATAAAAATAAAAATAATTTTTTTTTCATCTCAGCTCTTTGTACTAAAACCATATATATTTTAGAGTAGTTTTCAATGAAATATAGCCCTAGAAAATTAGAGGTGAATCCGTACAAGGTTAACCCTTTGAAGGACACTAAAGTCAAAGAGTGTTTGATGGATGACTTCATTGTTCACCATAGAAACAAAGAATGCACGTATTAGTCCGATAATTAGAGCGTTTTTGGTGACTACCTTGGTTATGAGGACCGTGTCTTTCAACTCTTAAACAACATTGTCGCCATTTTCAGCCAATGAATGTCAAAAAAATCACTCAGTATAGGACGAAAATGAAATTGTTCATCAATGGAATTTTGTGTAAAAAGGGGAGATCTTGCATAGTAGTTTGACCTCCAATGAGTACTTTTGGTTTTTTAAAATAGATGATGTCATACAATACCAAAAGGAATGATTTCCATAGTTACCAGCTCCGCATTTAAGGATTAAGGGTTAATCCTTAAACATCAACACAGACATTTGGCATATGATGGATGACAAGGCATCCTTCTAATAGGATAGAAGTTCAACTATTCATCCTTGAAATTTTGTTGTGAAAATGGGAGGTCTTCTATAGTAGTTTGACTTCCAATGAGTGCTTTTGCAAGTTTTTAAGCCAATAGTTCACACGGTAATGAAAAAAAGATGATTTTCAGGGTCACCCGTTTGTCCTTTAAAGGTTGAAATTTATAGTAAAACTTTTCTTCATGCTTGGTGCAAATATACCTGTCAAATAGTTTACTCTAAAAGCAACCGGCTTCTTCAAATTGACCCTATAAAATGGTATTGAATGGATATGAGGTGGTCTTTAAATGAAGTACTTTAGTCATTGATTGAATCCATAAAGAAATATTCTTTATTGCAAGAGCCATTCATTGACCTTGATTTCCTCAAATCACTTTAGAAGTTGTAAGTGGACGCATTTTGGAGAACCTAGGGTCACAAATAGGTATTTACAACAGAAATCTTAAGAAATTCATAACTAATTCAAAAATGCTTCAAAAAATATGAAACCACTTTTGCTATGTTTGGCATCCATTTTTCTTTCTCTGAAAAAATGAGTATGAAATATTTCTATTCATGCGAACCTACAAAAAAGGCAAACCAATCCTTAAATGGTCGCTTTTAGAGCATCCTATCTTAGAGGTTAAAATGGGGGGCTAAGACTTAGATAAGAGATTAAGATAACTACACCTAAAATCACACGCTTCCTAAAATTGCACATCAGATATTCTTGCCTAAAATGTACTTGCACTATTCATATGACTCTATGATTGCTTTTAGGTACACCTACTTTCAGCACTTTGAAAATTCGTAGTTTATTCACACGGTGTCCAAAAAATGCATTCTAAGAGAATCTAGAATCCCCTTTTGACTACCAACGGAACCCCACAAAAAAAATTCAATATAATAGTGAAAACCATGCTGAATTGCTTAACTATCGCAATTTAAGGTCAGTTACCTTAGTAGAATTCAGAGTTGCCGTGCAAAAGGAAACTGTGCTTTGGAGTCAGATTTGAACACATGAAATTGGGAACTGTGCCTTGGATCATGAGATTCATGAAGTTCAAGTGAGTCTCTTCAGATTATTATAGTTAAGTTACTTATTACTAGTCTCTTCTTATTGAATAAGTGAAGGATTTTATTTTGATTCTAACACAAACAGTGAATAACTTACAGTAAGTTAAGAAGAAGTTCTTTCAGTTCCATTGAAGAATATTTGACCCTGAAAAACTTCACTGACACTGAAATCGAGAGAGCATAGAAAACAGGAACTTGGAAGGAACAGTTCAGTTCGGAAAGCAATTGGAAAGGAACTTGGCGAAGGAACAAATCACAAACTGTCAAGATGCCTCTTGCAAAAAGGTGCTAGAGTGATGATATACCCTAAGTGAAGGTCAAATTCAGCATAAATTAACCCCTAAATGCCCGAGGCACCCAAATCTGGTGTTTGCAAAACTTTCAAGTTAAATAAAACCTAACCAAGTTGCTATTTTTAGTAGTTTATATTTTTAGAAAGTTCTTCTTGAAGTCCACTTTTAGCACCAAAAATCCGATCTTGAAAATAAATGATAGTGATTTTTCTATGCAAGATTTTGTGCAAGGGTACCCGGTGCAATCTTGACTTCCCGTAGTGTTGACAACTCTTGAAAATGAGCCTCAAATACACTAGATCTTGGAGAAAAAATCACATTCAAAATTCATTTAAAAAAATTGTAGAGTAGATTTTAAGAAGCCATAAATTGATTGGGGTTATATAAGTTAGGCTCTTTAACCTCGTATTTTTTTGGTCACCAACTTTTTGGATATGATTTGTGTAAAGAGGATTGAAAGATTTTTGCAGTTTTAGCACCTTCTTGGTTAAACATTATAATCTTTCACTCTATAAGTGATATTGTTGTGTTTTTTTTTCCTATGAGATCTCTAATATGTCTAATTTGAATTTGTACGGTTACAATTCTAAAAAAATTGATACAACTTATCAAATTGTTGGCATTTTGTTCAATTTAGAGCAAATTCCAAGAAGCCCGAAACAGGCCTTGGGCATTTAGGGGTTAAGTCATTTTTGTAAAGAAGTACCACTGTCATCTACGCTAAATAGTGAAGTTATGTTGCCTTGCACTAATTTCTTGACATTCTACACTATATAAATATGAGCAATTACTGTAGAAGGATGCAAAAATGTAGGAACCATTTGTATTGCATGGGTTGGTGCATTGGTTCAGGGCTCAGGTTTAGAGAATGGCATGTGCCTCCATTTGAACAAGTAGTGAGTCAAGAGGTGACTTCTCTGACAAAGGCAACCTAATTGTTAGGGCAACCCAATTTTGCTATATCGTGTAGTGATTGGTGCAAGGTGACTTAGACCCCTGAGAATTTGATGTGGAAATTCAATTTTGGCACCTAAGTGCCAAATCAAACCTTCACGTATGGTATTTTCCTAATATAAAACCCTTATGTAACCTTAAAATACCGGGCCGTTTTAAACTACGGTGGAGAAGTGCACCAATTGGTCAAGAAGTTTTGGCCAAGACATGGCTATTTGAAGCAACCGGTGGGATGTTGAACAAGATGGAAAGACATTAAAATAATGCCTAAAGAAGTCTTGACCAGTTGTAGTGTAAACACCAACTGGAGAAACCGTTCGGCTAATTTCACAAATTGAAATCCACTAGTGAACTTCACTACTAGAGAGTTTTGGCCGGCCACAGTAGGAATCATAACCCCATATATTGTAAGTTCTGGGGCTATAGCAAACTTTGAAAAGTTGTAACTTTTGCATCCAGTGCTTGAATTGAATAAAACTTGTTGAATAAAATGCATCTAATACTTGTCTAGTTTGTGTGATAAAAAATTTAGATTAATCTTGTATATATTGAATTTTTAAAATCATTTAAGTAAATAGGGTTCAATTTTTGTTCACCAAAGTGCATTTTGATGGCTACAACTTTGGGGCTTGTTTCTCCTTCTTGCAATGTCCAATGAAGAACAAAATTTATGATTTTCATTTGCTAAACTATATAAATGTTTTTTCTTGAACAAGTGCCTCCATCTACATTGACTACTTTATTTTGACATGTTTGGGTGTTTTCAGCTTATTCACCTTTCCTTCTACATGCCCATGGCTTTTTTTGAGCTTCTTGGATTTTGCTCTAAATTGAATACAATGTCAACATTTTGATAAGTCTCATCAATTTTTTTTGAATTCTAACCATACAAATTCAAATTAGACATATTAGAGATCATGTGGGAAAAGGAAATACAAAAATATCTTTTATGAATTGAAAGATCATAATGTTAGATCATGAGGGTATTAAAATTGTGAAAGTAATATGAAATATTTGATTCCTCTTTCTACATGTCAAATCTAAAATGGAGATCACCAAAAAAAAATGAGATGAAATAACATGTATAACGACAATGAATTCATGGCTTTCGGAAATCTACTCTACAACTATTTAGAATGAATTTCTAATGTGATTTTTTACCAAGGTCTAGTGTATTTGAGCTCAATTTTAAGAGCCATCAACATTTAGAAAATTAAGTTTTCCAATTAACACCCTTATCCAAAATCTTGAATAAGAAAATCATAAACATTCATTTTCAAATTCAGATTTTTAATGCTGGAACTAGACTTGAATATGAATTGATCTTTAAAAAAATCCTAAAATTAGTAACTTGGTAAATGGAGCGGCAAATTGGATTGAGCAGCTTCAGTTGGATCTATATTAACCCAAGAGAATGATGCATTACAGAATGCAAACTGAGCATTGTTAGATTTCTTTCAGCATGTTGAACATCCCCATAAGGTAATTACACCTAAAATTGCACGCTCCCTAAAATCATACAGTGGATATTCTTGCCTAAAATGTACTCCTACTATTCATATGACTTTGTGATCGCTTTTAGGTACACCTATTTCCAGCACTTTGAAGATTCATAGGAGTTTATTCACACAGTGTTCAAAAAATGCATTCTGAGAGAATCTAGAATATCCTTTTAGCTACCAATGGAACCCCACAAAAAAATTTCAATATAATAGTGAAAACCATGCTGAATCATGCAATTTAAGGTCAATTACCTTATTAACCCAACCCCAAATCAATCCATCCCCAAATGATTCTAATGGCATCCCCAAATCAATAAAACCATCCCCATTCTAGATCAAACCATCCCCACAACAAATTGACATTTAAATTCAAAATTTCAGTAGATGTGCTTCAATAGTCTTTGAAAGAACTATGGAACAATGACGAGTGCTTGCATTGTACTACTAAATTTGTTATAGATTAATAATATTTTAATGAAGTTGGAGTTCTCCAGAGGCCAAATTTCTTGTCTAGGGATTTGAGGCCGGACAAGAAACTTGACCTCCGGAGAACTTCTCTTACAAAAAGTGTTGCCTCATAGGTAGCCTTGTCATTTTTTCATCCGTGCTTCAAGTCTCTACCAAAGAAGTCTTGGCCGTAGTCTAAATCCAATCCGGTGAAGAACAAAATTTGCTCCAATCATATTGTTCCTCTCCCTAGAATTCTTGATTGGTGTCCTTCTCCACCGTAGTCTAAAGTGGCCCTAAAATTGTGTGGTCAAACATCAAAGTCCTCCATCTTGGATGCTTCATTTTGCTATTGCAAAAGTATATTTTTTATTTTATTGTTTAGTGATTCATTCAAATGTCTTCTATATGCCATAAAATTTCAGATTTTTTTGTGGAAGTTGAAATTATTATGAATTTTTGAAGAAAAATGAAGAAAAGTTCATATCAAATACAAAGTAAGTCCAAAAAATCTGAAAACTTCTCCATTGGTGTATATTATGGCATTTAATACCATGGTATAAACAATTTTAGTGTCATTCTATAATTAAAAACTTAATAGAACACGGTAATTGGTCCAAAGTTCAAATTGCTATAAAATACACAATTTTACAAATTTTACAAATTTCAAATTAGAGTAGAAAGTACAATTAGTAGCCTTCATTTCTTTAGGTGATATCAATAACAAAAAGGCAATTTTAAAGGTTAAAATTTAGATAAAGAACAAAGGAGGTAGACATTGTCCAAAGCACTGGAAATGCGTCTTCTACAATTTGTGAATTTAGCATCTTTATCTTTAGAAAATATTGTAGTTCTTCAAAGAGGGGCTTTCCAACACTAAGTATACACATGCAAAGAACTCTCCAAAAAAAAGCTTTTGGATGAAAATCATCCATTTTTTAAGTTAGATAAGGGCTTATTTGACCATTTGCAAGCCACTTTCTAGCGACATTGACGTTTCAAATTTAAACAAATAGAGACCAACAAGCTCAATTTGTCTCAACTATAATGCATAGATTAATTTTTCACGTTCACAATAAGATTAAAAAGAAATTAAAATCACAATAAGTACTTGTAACTCCTTCAAAGCATTTGTATTATTGAATTGTGAAGAGCATTCATTCTTCTTTGATCATCCATGTCAAGCATCCATTGATATGAAACACTATCCCCTGAAAAGGGAGGAACACTTCCTGCTCAATTAATTAGGCCCCCTCCCCCTCCCCCCACAAAAAAAAAAAAAAAAAATTAATAGCCATTGATCACTTTTGAAAAAAAATAAAAACACCCCCTTCCCTGCCGTTGATCCTGATACAAATATTATGATACCACACATATACCATATATATACGGATAAGAAAAAAGGATACGAAAAACAGATATGGAAAACGGATACGGATTATCCCATATCGATTGTCAAACAAATTCGTTTCCAAAAATACAAGACTGAGGGGGGTACTGGGATTTTGAGATTTTCCGATCAAATTATTTTTCAGAAACACCCCCAAAAAAAATAAAATGAGGGGTTTTAAAAAATAATTTGATCTGGAACTTGTTCCTCACTATCTATTCAAAATACAGGTAACATATCCTCACTATATTTTATTATTTTCTTCAATGATGTCAATAAAATGAAGTGCATTTCAAAAATTCCACAATTTTACTGATTGTCAACATGGCATGAGAACATCCTTGAAACACAACAATGGATAGTTGTGGTGTGCATCCATCCATCATCCATCCCAAACTCTACTGACCAAAACCTATACAAAATAATGAAATTAGATTGCCTTATCCATAAAAAGTTACCTCATGATTCACTACTAGAGGCGCATGCAAAACTTTGAATCCGGACCTGAATTGGTGCACCAACCCATGCCACACATGGTTCTTGGTTGATGAAAATCATTACATATTTATACTGGAACAATATATATTTATATAGTGTAAAATGTTGAGAAATTAGTGAGGAGCAACCTAATTTCACTATTTAGTGTAATTACGAATGCATCTTTGTCTACCAGTATACAAATTATTATTAGTTTTCCTTCATTTGGAAAATTGTCTAACCGATTGTATGATTTTGCACCCCTAAAGGATGGAGCCTATGCATGTGTAGCCACTTGAAAGTCCCTCACCTTTTATCCTCCATTTCTTCTCTATTTATTATTGAAATACTTTGTTCTTATTTTTCAAAGATGAAATCACATGTCTACTATATGTCAAAAAAGTTTCAAATCTTTTTTCAAATTTTTCCATGTTACCATAAATTTTTGAAGAAAAAATGAAGAAAATTCATATCAAATACAAATATTGTTCAAAAATTTAAAAAAATCTGCATGGAAGTATATTACAATTTAAAATGTTGTGGTATAAAGAAAATTTATGTGTCACTCCATATTTAGAAATTGTGGTTATAGATCTTCATCTTTAAAATGCACAAAAAAGTTTATTTTTCAAAAAAATTCAAAATTTCCAATTGGAATAGAAACTAAACTTCAAAATCTTTATTTAAGCCAAAAAATTTATAAATAGATCAAAATCAAGTCTTAACCCCTAAAAGACCTAGGCCATTTTATTTTGCCAAAAGACATTCAAATTTTCCATTTCTAATACAAAGAGCAAAAAAGTTTTAAAATGATATTTTTATATATTTAACAATAGGAACTTATATGTAACTAGGAGGATGATTTTTCAGCACATTGTTGGACTAGATTATTTGACTTTCGACCTTCTTAACTTTATTTTTTTGAACTACAGAGTTTAAGCTTTAGATTTTTATAGTAGAGAATTAAGTTGAGAGTCTAGGAAGAAAAATTCCAAGAATTTGATTTTCATATTTAAAAAAACTGTTATGTAGAAGTAGGTATGAGATAGAAGGAAAATCTAAATTATTAACATCTCTAAAATGGAATTAAAACGCACTAATTCCAATGATGAGATTGTTCTAGCAAGAAAAATAAACCATGAAGATTTTTTTTTTTATTTACAATATTTTATATACTAATTGCATTTAGAAATGAATCCTATAAGTTGTTTTTCCAAGAAGATGCTCTAATTGCCCAAAAAACAAGATGGTCTACAGCTTTCTTACAACAAATCCAAATGGAATGAATCAAAGCCTTCCATGTAGACAAGAATATAATCTATGAGACAAAAATAATTTCATTGAAATTTTTGAATTTTTTACTGTTGCCCCCTCTCCCTCCTCTCTACTATTTCAAGCATAACTTTTGTTTCCGGTCACCAACTGAAAAAAGAACTATATTTTCATGAAGCTAATCAATTTTTCTATCTTTCAAAAAGATTCATAAAATCGGGACAAAAAATTAGACTGTAGGTACTTGCCTGAAATCCCACTTGTCCCCAAAAGGACAAATGGTTCTTTAGTAGTTAAGATGAAAAAGCTCAAAGTATTGAAAAACAATGGATATTGTACCATTTTTTTGATAAATTGCCCCATATCAAATCAAAATACAATTAAAATGTCTTGATTTTAATTCCATGATGTGAATAACATCAATAAAATTGCATACAAAAAATGGATGAAAATCATCCATTCCTCAATATGCACAAAGCGTGGTTGACTCTCCAAAGGACCCAAAACATCTACAATGCCCTTTTGTAGTTAATCATAATTTGTTGAGGCTTCTATAATTTTTTACTTTTACATAGTTTTAATTGGGTTTATTTTTGTTGTCCAAACTCTAAATAAGGATATGTGTGTTTAATTTAAATATTTTTGAATGTGCTTTCAATAATAGTATCCTATAGGTCTCAAGTTCTAATCTTAAACCATAAATTCAAATTTTTTTTAATTTTCCAAGTCAATTTCTCTAACACATTATACATGTTTTACAAAGGTGATACTGAAAATTGTCACTACAAACATTTGAGATGGTTTTCTAATATTAAAGTATCTAAGTTTTTGTTGAGAGTCAAAATTAGATTCTATATTATCTTTGCATGTATTTTTGAACACCATATGAATAAACTTAGAATTTCCAAAGTACTAAAAAGAAATATATCCATGATAAAGCCTAGGCTCTTATATTTAGTGGACAAATATTGTAGGCAAAAATCTAGATGACAATTGCAATTAGATTCACTTATCTTTAATAATTTGAGAAAGTTACTTTCTCCTCAATAATACAAAATGATTACCTACAAATTCTTGTCTAAAATATGCATGTTCTAAAGAAAATTATTTTGGATCCATTTATTATCAACATATTGAAAATTCATAATTCATTCATATGACATTGAAAAAATTACACACTAAGAGGATCTCAAATCCTTTTTTGAGAACGCATTTGTTGGCTTACAGATCTCTGAATTTTAAGGAATTTGGTGATTAGAGAAGGTTACTGAGGTTTAAATGAAATATCATGCCATTCATAGAAAGAGTTAGGGTGGACTCACTTTCATGTACACTTAGAGTTGGTCAAACTTTGCATAAAGACCCAAAATAATGGAATTCAATATGGAAGTGTACAATGGTTGGAACTAGATAACTAGAAGATGATTTTAGCTTGGCAAAAATCTACTATTTAAAACAAATCCATAGTCCAAAATTAATATCACTTCCGCCAACAAATGATGAAAACAAGAAATATATAATCCAAATGTAGACTTGTGACTAAAAAACAAAGTATATTAAAAAAAAATAGTTTTTGCCTATTCTTCAATAATGCAACTACCATGGTCACTTAGTGCTTCATGGTTATTATGCAAGGTTTAGAATGAGTTCATTTAAAAATGATTGGGAAGGAAATGAAGACTTGCAAAAATGAAGATACAATGCTTAGATTCTATTCATGTCCTATTTATTTAGCCAAAAAAATTCATTGTCTACATCCACCTTTTCCTCAAGGTCTCTTAGGGTTCAAAATAACTTTAATAATTTAG
Source organism: Neckera pumila (assembly GCA_963969595.1). Classification (NCBI taxonomy): domain Eukaryota; kingdom Viridiplantae; phylum Streptophyta; class Bryopsida; order Hypnales; family Neckeraceae; genus Neckera; species Neckera pumila. Next base: position 18,499,756 of record OZ018412.1, on the reverse strand, counting down.
CTATTAAAAAATATTTCAAATCAAGACCATAATAGTATTAAGGTTTTGAATCTAGTAACTTGGTCTAAAAGAATATTTTTAAAATTGAACTGGAACTTTTTGGTTGTTTGCAATTTAACAATATGGCAAAATTGTTCCAAAAATATATTTTCTTTACAAACAAACTCTATATGTCTAGAAAAGTATTACAAACAATTTTTTTTTGTAAGATAGAGACTCTTTAAAGTGACATTCTTATATGTGATCATATTTATGATTATTAGAATCATCAGTTTTTTATATTTTCTTCTTGGCAATTGAAAGACGGGATTTCAATGCATTCAAAATTGTTTCATTTGATCCTGAAATGATTGTCTACAATTTTCTTGATATTTTTTTGAGCCAATTTCATTGACCAGTTTGTGAAAAATCTAATTAAGAAAGGTTCCAAATTTTATATTACTAGAATCAATGAAGAACATTGCATATGTTCATTGTAACCTAAATAAAATTAGTCGCAAAGAAGTCTCTATATGACTTACTCAAAACATGACATTCAAAGTAGAAAATCATTTCAAAATGGAGGAAGTAGTCAAAGGACTGGAGGTGGTTGAGAAGCTATATAAGATAATTTTGTTCCATGTAAAGGTCCTCTTTTTGATTATTTTTTCATGAAACACATGGACGATTTCCATTAATAAGTAGAAACAATACTCAAAAGCAAAGATAATACCCTCGGTAGAATCTTTTAACATTTTTGAAAGCTTTTTCAGTACTATCTTTTTTCTTTTTACAAAAAAAACCTGAGGCAAGAGAAGCAAGGAAGGTACTAGCCAATAGGTAGAAATAAGCAACAAGATAGAGCCAAAAGCCAAAGGCTACAGGCCCAGGCCATCAATCACTACCAACTGGATGATCACCCAACTTAGTTATAAAAACCCATCTTTGGATGGCTCAACTTCCAAACCATCTGAAGGTGGGATCATTTTGCCAAAGAAATCTACTGAAACCACATATTGTCGAAGTGCTTGACAAAGATGCTTGCTTTGTCATGGTGCAATACATAAATAAGGGTTCTCTTTTTAAGGATGCAAATGAGACCTCCACCTCATCAATAAACAATGTTTTAAAATGGAGGATAAATAAAAAAAACAGCCTCCAATTCATTTCAATGTCAAGCCCATTATGTGGTATGTCATTTTTTTTTTTTTTTTGAACAAATGGGAAACCCATAGCATTAGAGAAAACCACCAAGTACTAAACGGCCAAGCCAGAAGGCTAGACAATGAAGAGAAAACGAGCAGAAAGAGCAAAAAACAAATCCTAAGCAAAAAGACAAGGAAGGGGGCCCTCCTTGCACCAACTAATCTGATTGCCAACACGAGTGGCAAGGACAAAAGAGTGAACCCAAACTAAGTCAAACTTGAGCCAAATAGACTCCGATTGGAGAGGTCGAAGCTTGGCATTACTGTAAGCTTTAAGGAATGCCGCTTGCCCGGAGTCAAGTAACGCATTCCAAAGGGCCTATTGAAGGAAATCTGGAGGCCACAGTGTTTGTGAGAATACCTTGTTATTGCAAGCGATCAAAATAAACTACAAGGATGAACCTCGAAGGAGGGACCAAATGACTTTGATGTTGTGAAACCTTTGGGAGAGCGTTGAGCCGAAGATGCACTGGGTTGGGCTAAACCGTGAATGTGGTCCCAACACTGGTTGAGTGCCACACATGTGATGGATGATGGACAACGCATACTCCCATATCACTTGGGCTCTTGGACATTCATAAAATGGTGCACTTCATCCCTCATTTTCACCGAATTGGAAATATATCTGACACAAAACCCGCTCCCAGAAAGAAGCAGCATTTATGTGGTCTGTGTACCATAACGCCATCGCAATCCATTATTGGCAAGCTCGTATTAATCCCGGTATTGACATCAGATGCAACTGTTGTGCAACGGATATGGATGAAACCCCCATACATACATTTTATGGGTATGTCACTTTTGAGGTGGTAGGGAAGCCAATAAAAACCCTTGGCCAATAGAAACACGGGTTTGGCATCTGAAGAGGGGTTGGGACCTCCCACTTTAATAGTTGCCGAGTTGCCCCGTCCTCGTGGACCTCCTAGTAGCTCCAGCTCAGCACATTAGCCAGCGTGGCAATCCATTGGTCCTAATGATTGGCATTGATGACAAGGAGATAATCATCACGATGAGGTCCAGTGGCTGACACGTTCGCTGGTCGCTTGGTCGACTAGATAAGGTCACTCATCAGTAGCTGCGCCTCCGGGCCGGCTGGGGCTTCCATAGCAGGGGATGGTTTAAGAAAATTCAGTTTTTGTTTTATTTGTTTGTTTTTGTTTTTGTTTTTTGTTTTTTAACAAATGGAAGAACCATTGCATTGAAAAAAACCCTATACAAAACAGCCAAGCCAAAGCCAGGACAATGAAGAGAAACGAGCACCAGACAACTGAAAAATCAGGACAAAGACTACAAAAACTATAAAATTTTTAGCAACTATAAAGGCAAAAATATGTTTCTGGATCCTCAAGAAACAAGCAAACAAGTGCACCGACAAGTGATATCTTCCTCACTGATAGTGGTTGTTGAGTATTTTATTAAAATGGACACAACAGAAGGCCATAAAATCATATAATTAATTAATTAATCAAAACATACCAAACCAAGCAAATGGTTCTACATGTAGCGAATTAGCCTTTTTTTTACCATCGATAATCATGTCCTTAACCCCTAAAATACTGAGGCCCTTTTTCTGCCAAAAAATACTCAAAACTGCCATTTCTATAGCAAAAAGTAAAAAAAACTGAAAAATGTTTTTTTTTCACATCTAACCGTAGGATCTTACATCTAACTAGTTTGAGAGTGTGTGGAAAAAACAGAATTTTTGACCGCATAGATTGCAAGATAGCTGTGTTTAAAGTGAAAAAAACAAGTTTTACAACACATTGCGGGACTAGATTTTTTGACTTTGAACATTTTTAACTTAAAATTTTTGCACTACAGAGTTTTGAGCTTTAAATCTTTGTAGTGGAGAATTGAATTGAGAGTCTAGGAAAAAAAACAAAAATAAAAAAAACTTAATTATCATTCTTTAAAAAATTGTTAAGTAGAAGTAGTTACAAGATAGATGGAAAATCTAAAATATTTATATTTTTAGATGGAATTAAAATTCATTAATCCCAATGGTGAAATTATTCTAATAAGTAATATAAAGCATGCAAAAAAAATAAATCTGAAAAATCTGAAAAATTGCATTCAAAAATGCATCCTAGAAGTTATTCTTTTCAAAATGATGCTCTAACTGCCCGAAAAACAAGAATGTCCATAACTTTCTCATAACAAATCCTAGTGAAATGAATCAAAGCTTTCCAAGTAGACAAATATATAATCTATGAAAAAAAAAATATTAAAAAAAAATTCAAATTTTTGTCTTTTTTTTTCTGCTGCCCACCGTCCCCTGTTTTGAGCTTATTTGGTCATAACTTTTTTTCCCAAGCACCGATTGTGAAAAAAACTATATTCGCACAAAGCTTATCACTTTTTCTATCATCAAAAAAAGTTTCAAAAAATCACAACAAAAATTCAGCCCGTAGGTACCTGCCCAAATTCTCAAATGTCCGCCGAACCGACAATGGTCCTTTGGGGGTTAAATAAGAACTGCTTTGCAAGTGGAATTATATTTAGTACCGTTCAATATTCTTGTGCTTAACCCCTAATGGACCTAACGGGAGATAATATGGGTCTAGGCAGGTTCCTACTATCTCAATTTTTAGTGATATTTTTTGGAATTTTTTGAGGTTTTGTGTTCTTGCAAGAGCTTTGTGAGTATATAATTTTTATTTTAGTTGATGCCTAGGAACAAAAATTATGGCACAATAAACAAAAATAGAGTTTTGTGCGCAATACAAAAAAAATCACAAAAAGTCAAAATAGCTTTTTTTCAAATTTTTTTCTCAAAGATTATATTGTTGTCTACATGTGAAGCTTTATTTCATTTAATTTGGACTAATAATGAAATAACTATGGAAAATTTTAGTTTTTGGGCAATCTAAGCATCTTCTTGAAAAAATAACTTTTAGAATTCATTTTTTGAATGCAATTTTTAGAATTTAAAAAAAAAATAATTGCTAGGCAGGGTTAGATTTTTTTGCTAGAGTAATCTTACTGTTGGGATTCTTGTGACACAATTCCATCTAAAAGCTCTTAACAATTCAGTTTTTTCTTGAATCCACCTCTATTTAACAATTTTTTAATGAGTGAAAATTAAGTGTTTTTTTTCCTAAATCTATATTGTAGATTCTCAACTCAACTATTTAATACAAATAAGTAGAAACTCAAAATCAGTAGTACAAAAAATTTGAACTAAAAAGATTCAAAGCCAAAAAATCTAGTCAAGCAAGGTGCCAAAAAACTTGTTTTCTTCACTTTAACCCCTAAAGGCCCAAAGTCCCTTTGGGGGACACTTGGGATTTTGGGCAAGCTCGTGTGACCTGAAATTTTGGCCCAATTTTTTGAAGCTTTTTTGAAAGATAGGGAATCACATCCGCTTTCTAAATTTATTTATTTGTCAATCGATTTTTGAAAGCAAAAGTTATGCCATCCAAAGTCCAAAAAGCAACTTCTCAGACAGAAAAAAAAGTGTAATTTTTTTTAATTTAAAAAAAAAAAATTCTTATCAAAGATTATATTTTTGTCTACATTTGAAGCTTTGATTCATTCTATTTGGACTTAGAATGAGAAAGTTACAGACAATCTTGTTTTTTGGACAATCTAGCAACTTTTTCAAAAAACAACTTATTGATTTCATTTTTGAATGCAATTTTCAAAAAGATTAAATTTTTTTTTCAAACAGGTTACGTTTGTTTTAAGAACAATCCCACCGTTGGGATTATGTTGTTTTAATTCCACCTTAGAGCTATTAACAATTTAGTGTTTCATTCAATTTTGGACCTACTTCTACTTCACAATTTCTTTATATGTAAAGATTATGTTTTAGAATATTAAAGTATTTTCCCTGACTCTCAATTCAAATGTTCAACATAAACAAATTTAACCCAATGGTAACTTGTGCAAAAAAAATCTACAAATGGCCGTCAAAGTCATCTAAAATTGCAGGCCACAATTCAAAAAAACTTATTTTTCCAACTTCAAATGCTAATATCTTCCAATCCGTACGGTCAAACTTTATGAAATTTATACCACATAATCTAAGACAAGTACCATACAAGATCTTCTAGCTAGATTTAAAAAAAAAGTTTTTCTTGGTTTCTTGAGTGATCGCAGTAGAAATGACAGTTTTCAGTGGTTTCGGAGCCAAAAAATGCCCTGACTTAGTAGGGGTTAAATGCGTATATCTTGCAATCTACATAGTCAAAGTTTCAGAAAAATTTTCCACGTATTCATATACTAGTCAAGTGTAAGACCTTATGGTTGGATATGCAAAAAAACAATTTTAAAGTTCTTTTCTCTTTGCAATAGAAAGGACAATTTTGAATGTTTTTTGATAGGAAAATCACCTTGGTCCTTTAAGGGTTAAGATAACAAGAGTGCAGTTGTAATTTACACTACTAACAACTGAGCAAATTTTCTATTTTAAATAAAAATTTATCTTTATTAAATCTGATTGACAAGCAAAAGACAATTTTAACACACTTTAATTAGCCTTATAATGCTTTCCTTGCATTATTTGGGAACCATGTAAATAAGTTGTGAAATTTTAAAGGTTCGTGTATGGGTGTACCAAAAATTGACATTAGGCTCTCATATTTTCATTATACAATACATTTCTGTCATCAATAACATGGTTTTTGTGTTGTTTTTTGGTTCAAATGTATGGGTCGCACTTTTATAGAGATGATTATGGGTGCACACATCTTATACAATAATTTTCTCAAACAAAAAAGATATCATTTAACCCCTAAAGGACCATTGTCCCTTTGGGGGACAAATGCGTTTTTGGGCAGGTGCCTACGGACTGAAATTTTCTCTTGATTTTATGAAGCTTTTTTCGGAGGTTGAAAATTTGATTAGCTTTGTGGTAATATAATTTTTTTCACAATCGGTGCCCGGGAACAAAAGTTATGACCAAATAAGCTCAAAACAAGGGACGGCGGGCAGCTAGGGCAGCAAAAAAAAAGTGGACAAAAATATGAATTTTTTTCTTAATACTTTTTTCTCATAGATTATATTTTTGTCTATTTGGAAAGCTTTGATTCATTTCATTTGGATCTGTTATGAGCAAGTTATGGACATTCTTGCTTTTTGGGCAATTAGAGCATCTTTTTGAAAAAAATAACTTCTAGGATGCATTTTTGAATGCAATTTTTCAAATTTTTCAGTTTTTTTCTTAAGTTTCCATGGTTTATATTACTTGTTAGAACAATCTCACCATTGGGATTAGTATTTATTAATTCCATCTAAAATATATGAATAAATTAGATTTTCCTTCTATTTTGTATCTACTTCTACTTAACAATTTTTTTAAGAATGATAATTAAGTTTTATTGAAATTTATTTTTTTTCCTAGATTCTCAACTCAATTCTCCACTGCAAAGATTTAAAGCTCAAAACTCTGTAGTGGAAAAATTTTAAGTTAAAAATGTTCAAAGTCAAAAAAACTAGTCCCGCAATGTGCTGAAAAACTTGTCTTTTTCACTTTAAACACAAATATCTTGCAATCTGTGCGGTCAAAAATTCTGAAATTTTTTCCACATACTCTTATACTAGTTAGGTGTAAGATCCTAGAGTTAGATGTGAAGAAAAACCAATTTTCAAATTTTTTTACATTTTGCTATAGAAATGGCAGTTTTGAGTGTTTTTTGGTAGAAAAAGGGCCTCGGTCCTTTAGTGGTTAAGTAATTAATGAGTTTCATGAAGAGTTTGCACCAATTGTAGGCTTAAAATACAAGATCGGTTAAGTGTTTGGTGTTTAATTTTGAATGTTTGACCCTCTTTGTCTTGTGTTTGCACTACAATATGGATCGATATGAGTAAACTTCCGTGTTGTGTTGGAATCAAAAAATTGTTTTTGAGTTTCTAAAGTCAAAACTGCCTTTGATCATCAAGTTTGCTTTCATGATGCTTTCACTTCTATGAGGGTAAGCATAAATTATATTTTAAGAGTAGCTTTGCTTAATTGTCAAACTTAAAGCAACCAAAAAGTTCAAGTCCAATATAATGAATAATGATTTTTTCGAAAGTTGATAACTTGCCTCTTCTTCTTTTTATGAGTCTATTTCAAAAAATTTAACCCATATTTAACTAATTATGAACTTTTTATAGAATTATGGACGCTTTTGCAATGGAAAATGTATCATTGGATAGTCAACACTTGTCTATCTTTTATTTTATTTATTTGACCCAAAATGATGATTTTGATCCACTTTTAATTTAGAAGCTTGAATTTGGGTTATATATTTTATATTATCATCATTCATTGGTGGACATAATATTAATTTTAGACTATGACCATTTGTTAGTTATCCCCTAAAGGACAATAGAGAACTCGGGCTGGCTCTATTGACTTTATAATTTGGAATTCTTGCATGAATTTTTTAGGATGGATCCTACTCATCATACTCTATATAGGAAGATTTGTTTCATGTCATTCCAATAAATATTGTAAAAGTTAGAATTCTTTTTATTTCAATGTCAAACCGGGTAGCAAAAAAATATTATAATTTATTTGATTTTATTTGTTTTCTAGATTGTATAGATTGATACCTATTCAAAAAAATTGAAACATTGAATTCCGAATAACGAGGTAAAAGTTATGAAGAGTTTTATTTTTCAAGTCCGAATAATGAAGGTAGAAGAAGCATATGAAGTTGTCTTTTGCTCTCAATTTCAAAAAAATTCAAAAAAAAAATAAAAGATATTAACTTTTTAGTAAAACATTTTCACCATTGGGATAACCACTTCTCAAATTTTTCCAAAATTTATTAGCATATTCATTTTATCTTTCAATCAATAACACCTTCCACTTTGCAATTTCAAAAAAATGAATATGAAAGTGTTTTTGGTTAAATTTTAAAAAAATATATGAGTCTCAACCCATTTTTCCAATTTAATGACTATAATGTTCAAGTTCTAGGACATACATATTTTTTTTACAAAAATGTTTAGAGACAAAACTTTACCTTTTGGAAGGGCTAGAAAAATCTACATTTTGAAGTTTAGGTACATTAACACCTAAAGTCTCATTGTCCCTACGGGGGATAAAATGGATTTTGTGTAGGTTTCTATGACCTCAATTTTTGGTGAAACTTTTGAAACTTTTCCATAAGACAGAAAAACTTATTAACTTTTGGGGAATGTAATTTTTATTTCAATCAGTGCCCGGGAGCAAAAGTTATGCTAAAATAAACTCAAAACGGGGGAGACGGGCAGCAAAAGAAACCCCTAAAAAATGAAATGAAATTTTTGATTATTTTTTCCTAATAGATTATATTTTTGTCTAAATAGGAAGCTTTGATTCATTCCATTTGGATTAGTGATTTGAAAGTTGTAGAGTTTCTTGTTTTGTGGGCAATCCAAGCATCTTATTGAACAAAACTCTTTTTTTCACTTTGAATGCTAATATCTTTCAATCCATATGGTCAAACATCACGAAATTTCTACCACATGATATGAAAAAAGTATAGTACAGGATCTTGTGGTTAGACTTTAAAAAAAAAGTTCTGATTTCTTGAATGAATGCAACAAAAGTAGCAGTTTTGAGTGATTTTTGACCAAAAAATGGCCTTGGGACTTTAGAGGTTAAACATGCAGCTGATGGGAATATTAAGTCTAAAATTTTGGGATAATGTATTTGAACAAATTAACCAAAGGATTATGTAGTTAGATTTATTTAAAAAGAAATATTGATGAAGATTTTTACCTTCCTTGGAGGACAAGTATTTTGAATTAGTTTTGGGCCTCTAAACATGATTAAATTGATCCGTACGAGGCTGACAAGATCTTTTATGGAGGTTTGTTTGCAAGTTTATTTGCTCAGGGAGGATCATTTTTAGTCATAATCTTTGTTATAAGGACAAGTCCAGGATTGGTCTGACAAGATCTTTTATGGAGGTTTATGTGCTTATGGAGGATCAACATAGGAAGCTTCTAAAGTGGAAGCACCCAAAATTGTCAATACTAAGCAATTTAGCATAGTTAGAGGCAAATTTTTTAATATTTTTTTAATATTGGTTAGTGAAAATTATGAATACTAAAAAAAAAGGGATATTTCAAATGTGGTATGTAATTTTTATGATTTTCCAAAAAAGCGACTCCTTAGACCACTGAAACTGTTACATAGGTGGACCCAAAACTGAAATCAACAAAAATTAGATGAGAACAAACGAGACTTAAGTATGTGGCCTTTAAATGCATCAGCAAATTAAAGCCAAGCATTTCAAGGACAAATTAGTGAGAAGTCTAGAGACAGAACTAGTGACAGTCTAAGATATAGGAATGTAAGCAAGGATGCTAAAGTAGAACCATCCATAACCGATTGAACAAGGAATTCTGACATGATTTGGAGTGGTGCAAGGCAAAACAAATGTTTTCAGAGGTGCATCTATAGAAATGACAAGGATTGCAAAAAAATTGATAATTTTATCACTTAAATTGAAATTACTGTGAATTTTTAGAGCCAAAAGTTGGCCTTGACCTATGTCCAATGTATAGAATCTTTCAATTCCAATAATTTAAGAGATTACTTCTTGTTCACTTTGGCACTCTAAACCAAGCACATGCATCAAGCCAGTGGTGCGACCCGGCAGTCCAACAAAAACTAATTGATAGCTTCGTAAAGAGAAGATGCAGGTTTGACATTTTTGCCTTGTTAATTGACAGTCAACCAAAGTGGAGGGCCTCCGGCCCTCAAGCTGGATTCGTCTTTCAACCACCTTGAGCTCCTCCGACTAGGCGAGGGCGAGGGGGGGTCACTCCTCGGGCCAGCCATGAGAGGCCTCATGGCCTCTCTCTGTGCCGAGTTTTTGTGTCAACACATGTGCAATGTCCCTAAACCCCTAAAGTTTCATGACTATGTAATCACCAAAAACGCTCCAAAACTGCCATTTTTAATACAACTACCAAATTTTTGGAAAAAAACAACTTTTGACACATGTAACCAAAGGATCTTGTAGTATGATATTTTGAAAATATGTGGTAAAAATTTCAGAAAATTCCACCGTGTGGATCATAAGATATAAGCATTCAAAGTCTTGAAAACCATTTTTTCAATCCTGCGAAAACCCGGGCAGCTGCACTTTGCAAGCTCACTTTTCAATGAAAACACACCGATAAAGGTGGTGCTTCTTTGAATTCAGTTTCCTAAACAAGTTGTCTATATGCATGAAAAATTTCACATCATTTGGATTTGTACAACATATACGAAAAAAATAGTAAGTAGAAAGAAGTAGAAAATGACTCAAAATACTAAATTGTTAAAAATTTCATCATGGAATTTAAAAATGCCAATCCCAACGGTTGTAATATTGTAATAATCAATCTCCATCCTAAGATTTTATTTTTTTCCAAAAATATTGAAAATTGAGTTAAATAATCGACTTTAAAGCTTTTTTTAGAGTAGAGAATCCATAACTGCCTGCAAATTAAAAAACTCTCATAACTTTTGACTCATTGATTGAAATGGAGTGACTCAAAGATTTTTAAGTATATATAAATGGAGAGAACCAATTTCAAAAAAAAAATTCCGGAAAAAATGATTTTTTTTTATCTGCCCAAACTGCCCGGTTACGAAAAAAAGTAACATATCAGGTCACAACTTTTGACTCGTATTTCGAAATATGAAACTTGGTACACATGAAGATATTCCTTGCCCCCACCTTTTATTAAAATTTCAGCCTCAAATATGGATATCTCTAGTCACACGTACCTGCCCAAAATTTCTATACGGCCAAAAAATGCATGTTGGTCCTTTAGGGGTTAAGAAACTCTATTGAATGACGATGGGACGGTGGTTGATAATGGGGGATCATACCTTAATGGGTGTTTCTACTTTATTGTACCAAATTTTCTGCCACACCAAAATCTTCTTGTTAATTGTGTTACTCCAACCATTCTACACTTCCATGTAGTGTTCCAATTATTTTATTTTTTATTTTTTATTTTACCCAAAGTTTGTCCAATTCTCAGTAACTTAAGTGTGTATGAAAAGGCCAGGGAGAATTGACCCCTGTAATGCCCCGAGTTTTACCCTTGCAGAAAACACTGAAATTCTTTATTTGCCACATTTGATAAAATTCGCAATTTCTGAATTCATACTTGCAATTAGAGGCCCCGAATTAGTTGAGAGACGTGAAGAAATACAAAATAGGGGGCAGTTTTTACATTTATTCTTGGACTGGGCAATAGAAGGGTCAGTCCTTTCTAGTGGCATGAAAATTGGTCCACCCTAACTTTCTCTTCTATGGCATTAATTAACCGTGGAGCGCTGTAGATGCCATTCTGTGGCATTCTGATGACAATACTGTTGAACTAAGAAGAGTTCAAAAGCATTTTTTCATCTTCCTTTCTTTGTTGACCTTTCACATCGGGTTTTGAAGAGTATCCAATTGAGTTTGTACTCTTTCCAATTTTTGTCTTCACGGAAATGAGAAGCTATTAAAAAAAACGGATCACAAAATATGCTATTTTAGAGTATTTTGGGAAGTTGTTGCTCCTTGCTTTAAATCTGAAATTTCTCCACAAAAATGATATTTTTTGAGTTTGAGTCAAACTAACAAAACAAAGGTAATCTATTCTAGTTTCTACTCCAATTTGAATTTTGAAAAAATTCCTAATATTGCATATTTTATTGCAATTTGAACATTGGGTGTATTTTTAATGTCTATTATTTTCTAAATATAGAATGACACGGAAATTGAGTTTACACCATGTTTTTCATTGTGATGTACACTTATGGTGAAATTTTCAGATTTTTTGAAATATTTTTCTATTTAATATGATTGTTCTTCACTTTTTCTTCAAAAATTCTTTAAGAAATTAATTTTTCCACCAAAAATACTAATTTTTTTTTTCTGAAGTATAGAAGACATGTACTTTCATCTCTGAAAAATAAAAATATATTTTTTTATACATATCTAGTTGCAAAATGGTAGCAAATTCATTGATGCACAATTGCACAGTGAGGTTTGAAATCAATGGTCATGGGTCCGTCATTTAGGGGTTAACTAATCAGCACAAGTTCCTTAAAACCAGGGATGGCTGTGAGTCAACACCGATGTCCCCATGCAGCCATGCAAGATACGTCGAAAATAGCGCATCAGGTGATCCTGGACGGCGGGGGCGGGACGAACGGACGAATGGGAAAGAGACGTGCGCTGCCAGAAATTCAATTATATCGTCCATCCATGGGGAACGATGAAACCATGCATTCCTCTCAAGGTTACACGTGTACATTCCATCCATCCACGGCTCTCCGTGAGTTGCCTAGGAAAGGGTCCAACTGAAATCCTCCTGTGCAGGGAATTTTTCATCCAATGGATGGATGGGATCTTTGGGGGCCCGGCGGCCCGGCACTCCCTGAGTTGCTTGGCGACGGTCCAACTGAAATGTGCAGGCGACGTACATTCAGTGATTGAATGGGGATCTTTGGAGGGCCCGGTGGCCCGGTGGCCCGGTGGCCCGGTGGGGGATATTAACTTATCAGGCAACTGGTCTTGTCTGGAGGGGTCGGTCTTCATAGAATTGGGTCCGGGCCCCAGATTTCGGTTTGGAATGGTGTGTATGTTCACAGCATTTGAGTGGAAGTTGCGCACTTGCTTGGTAACTTAGCGGGGATGTCTTTGTTGAAGGGCATCACCACCATTACACTCCAACTTTGACGTGCCAATTGTTGTTTGCCGGGCTCAAATCATTTGCTTTGTCCTTGTCCATTACCCAATGCATCAACCCACTATTCGTGCACTATTCATGTGGTAAAGGTTTACCACACGTTTGGTTTTATTTAATGAATTATGGAATATAGAAGATCACAATCGAGAATATGAACTACAAAGGCAAGATGAAGATGATGAGCAACTTTCGAAAAGTTCCGTACTAAGGTAGAAACACCCAATAGTGTCCCTGTACCTAATCTTTATTCCTAGATAGACATTAAATTGTCCTTAAACTTCTATTGAATGGTCTTTGATGTGTGTCATAAAGTTTTCTCCTCTCTTCACTGTAATTGGATAAATGTTGAATTTGTCAACATTCAAATTTTGGTCCACCTACAGGACGGTTTTAGTGGTCTAGGGGGTTGCAACTTTGAAATTTCATAGAAAATACATGCCAAGTCCGAATTTTTTTTTTTTTTTTTTGAAAATTCATGATTTTCTCTCGCCAGTACTACAAAAAATTTTAATTTTTTGAAATGGTGCCTTCAAGTATGTTGAATTCCTTATTTTGACGATTTTGGATGCTTCCACCTTAAACAGCTTATTTTTTAGAGGGTTTGGTCAAAAAAATTTGGCTCCCCATGCATGAACATAGCATGATTAAGGTACTATGTCAAACTCTAGTGTGCAATTGCAACAATGCTTTAAGGTACAAGCACCCATAATCATCAGCCTATAAGGCAGTATCTAGTGAGTGAAAAGATGCATTCCCTCCAGGTTGCACCCCTTCCCCTTTCTATAAAAAAAACAAGAATCGTTGATCATGAAAAATAATTTTTTCTCCCCCTCCAACACCATTGATCTTGAAAAACAAGAAATACAAATACAGATACAATGGGGTATGGATATGGATACATACATGGATGCATAATACGGATATGGATATAGATACGGGATACAAATATTGATATGGGATATGGTACGAATATGGATACATACACGGATGCAAGATATGGATACAGATATTGGTATGGAATATGACGCACATACATAAGACAAATTTGGAATATGGATACCGACAAGAGTACATACAAAATACATATGCATTATTCCATATTGTTTCTCTCATGAATGAGTCTGAAAGATATAAGAATGGAGAGGAGGGGGAATTAAATTAAAAGTCATGAATCATTAATGTGAATCAGAACCTCAAGTGACTATGCGTTCAAAAGATAGGCACAAATACCCATAAAGACAGGATGTGAGATTGCAACCTTTCAACTATTTACGTTACAATTATGTTTCACTTTTAAAGTCAAAACCCACTCAAAATTGACATTTCTACTACAAAGAAAAAAATCTTTACTAAATTTTTATTTAGCATATCTAACCGTAAGACCTTGTACTAGAATAGGTTAAACATTTTGATTTAAAAAAAATTATATTGAAGAATTGAATTAAAAGTTGAGGGGAAAAAGTTTAAAAAAACACCTCAGTTTTCATTCTTTAAAAAACATTTAAGTAGAAGTTGTTACAAGATTGAAGGAAAAACTAAATTGTTAATAGTTCTAAGACAGAATTAAAACATATGAGTACCAAGAGTAAGATTGCTCTAGCATGCATACTGAACCTTACAAAAAAAATTTAAATTGTAAAAATTGAGTTAATAAATAAATCCAATAAGTTATTTTTTCAAGAAGTTTTTATGATTGTCTACAAAACAAGAAGCTCCATAACTTTTACATCACTAATCCAAATGAGATGAATCAAAGCTTTCCATATTGATAAAAATATGATCTATGAGAAGGAAATTTAAAAACAATAATTCAAAGTTACTTTTTCAATTTTTTTGTTGCCTATTCTCCCCCATTTTGAGCTTGTTGTGACATAAACTTTACTGATTGAATCAAAATTACATTCTCCAAAAGCTAATGTGATTATCTATCTAAAAAAGAGTTTCTAAAATCACATCAAAAAGCGTACCTGAAATCCATTTTGTCCCCTATAAGAATAATGAAACTTTAGAGGTTAATATTAATAATATAAAAGCATTATAGACAATGTAAAAAGCATGGATGAAATGAGGGGGGGAAATATAGATATTGAAAAAACTTTCAATCTTGAATATAAGGTGATGTGCAAAAAAAGAACCTAGTTTTTTTTTGTAATTTGATGAGGACAATTGCTCAAGATTACTATGACCCTTCTTCTGCCAATCAAACAATGATTGATTTGGGTCTTTTCTATTTTTAAAATTAATTTCTCCTAAAGTCCCAACCATCCAAGTTTTATCTTTAAAGTTTTGAAAATTCCAATCTTAGACATAATTAGGTAGTTTTCTTTTGTACTTACCCTCTAAAAATCTTTTGCACTTGAGCCCCCAAAATGTAGAAGATGACCACTTTTGGATTAAGATTTTTAAATTTGTAAAAAATTGATGATTGAAAACAATGGGATCTGAATTTCACCTTTGTATAGAACACATCCAAAAAGTTTAAATTTGAAATTCTCTATAGTTTGTGAAATCCATGTGATCAAAGTATAAGGTTTTTTCCCTAATATGTACACATAGTTGTATTTCAAATTCAAAATCCAAGAAATATTATAGTATGTGGAATTTAGTTTACACACTTTTGTAAGACATTGATGCTTGAGTTGAGAATTACTGCACTAAAATCAGAATTTGTCCTTGCAAACGCACCTAAAAATGCATCTGAACTCAAATGCAATGCTTTATAGAAAATGCATTTGGACTTGAATGCATCTAAAAATCTAATTTACTTTTGCAAAAAAAATAATAGTCAACTATAATAGATGACTAAATCCTCAAAATTACAATTTGTTTTTTTATTTATTTATAATTTAATACAAAAAGTATATAAATTGAGATCCACTATAGTGACATAAAGTTTTTATCATGTTCCTCTAGATCAAAAAACGCTTAGCACTTCCAATTTGGTTCATTATTTCACCTTATATGTATCTAATAAGCTTCAAAATTGTCAAGTCATTTGCATATGTGGAGTTGTATGTGCACATTGTAAAGTTAAAATGTTAAAATGGAATCCAAATTAAAGAAGCTAATTGTTGGAAATTCAATCCAATGGTATATGCTATGCCACATTTTAGTATTTAATAGGCATTAATGTTACCATATATATAGTTTTCTACTTATCTTAATTGTAAAAGGACGCAATCCTACCACCACATTAGTCATCCCTCCAACCAAATTTGAAGATGAATAGTTGCATTCTTTGTTTCAATATTTTCCTTGAAAATATTTTATTAGACCCTTTTATCTCTTAGCAATGACTCTAGCATATGAGCCTACAAGCCTTGAGCCTAGGTTTGGTGAGTCTAGAGTTTGGGAACCAAAAAAAATGAAATTTTAGAAATTATCCTTGGAAATTTTCAAAGTGGTGGATTTTTTAGAAAAAAATTTGATGTTTAAAAAGATATGGAATCTATGACCATGAAAATGTAAGTATTCTATAACTGTGGAAGATGCCTCAATCACCAAATTCAAAAAGTTTCAAACTTTTCAGGTGAATTGTTCAAACATGTTCATATACAAGAAAGACTATATGGGATCAAAAGTATGGTACCTATGATTGTGGAAAATAGTACATTGTACCTCTGTGTCCTCCGATTGTATGTCACACATGGCTATCGTCTGAATCTATCTACTTGTAGCATGGATTCAATGAAGAATTTCATGAATTCCTCAATATTCCACCCTCCACCAATTGAGAATGGAGTTTTGGCCCTAAGGAATCTCTTGGTGGAGTGGGAGGTTTGAAGATTTTGCTTAATTTTTGTGAGGCATTCACTTAGTGTACCCTAATGACCTATTTATGTTCTTCAAGTATAAATTATAAATGCCCTGAACCCCACCTTGGTGTTCAGTTGTAAATCATGGTCATTGTTCCTAAAAATCCACAAAAAATACCTCAAAAAATGGAGGCTCACAGGCTCACGCTCCTAAGCTTATAAACTAGCACTCATGTATCCCTTAGCGTCCTTAATGGGATATGGATTAAACAATTTAACAAGTCAAGGACCTTAAACCAAAACATTTTGCATACGAAAATGTGATCATAATTGGTGATGGTAAGTAATTTACTTGCTTTAGTAATTCAAATAAGACCTTTAGGAAATAAAGTTGATAATTTATAAGCTTTTTAAGCTTATATCAATAATCAATAATTTATAAGCTTTGTATAAATTATATTATATAAAATTAAACACATAGATTATCTATGTTGGACTTAACAATGGTATTCCAAAGTTAACTTATGATCACAAAAACTCACAAAAGACACAAAATTTCACTTTTTTAGTGATAAATAAGATTTTTTAAAATAAAAAAGTTACATCTATAGATATATTTGCATTGATTTCATATGAGAAATGTACTTGAATTATGGGTGGTTGCAAGAAAGACTGGTACCATTTTGCGTCACATTTGAAGTGACGGAATTCTCATATGCTATAACTTTTGAAGCATGAACTTGATTAATAAGATTTTTTTTTTGTTGGAGATATGCCATATTTAACTACTTTTGGACTATTCAAAGTCCATAATTTAAAATCTCCCGATGCATGGTGTTAGGGAATACACCGGGAGATTTCCGTACACAATTATGTTTATTTTTGTGAAGGCGTTGGAAGGCTCCCGGGTGGTCCATTGACGCACAACAATATGGATCTCAGGATATACATGAACTGCAAATGTGAAGTACATAGCCTTCGAATGGCTGCGTGGTGTTTGTCAAAACATCGGGAGATATCCAGGTACATTGAAGTTCATTTTGTTGAAGGTGTTCACATGCCCCAAGAGGTCAATGAGAGCCCATGAACATGCATCTCAGGATATACATAAAATGTAAATATGAATCAGTATATAGCCTGTGATGCATAATGGTAGGCATAACTTCGGGAGATATCCAGATACCTTGAAGTTCAAGCACCTAAGTGTGCTGTGAAACCCTCGAGAGGTCAATTGCACTCAAACTTGTATGTTACGGACAATATGAACTTTGAATGATGCTCCATGTTTGAATGCAGGTTCTAAAGGTGGCAAGTGAAGATGAATATTGACAACAGTAAGTGGCAATGAAAAAAAAGTCTTGCAACATTGTAGTAATCCCACAGGAGAACAAGTAGAAGAAAAGAAAGAATAGCAAAAGAAAAGAGCGTGGACATTATTTTGCTACGACTACGACATTGGATTTGGAGGTTGCCCTCGAGGAATTGTAACAAGAACCGCACATTCTGATATTCTTGAATAAAATAAACCCATCCTAGTCACAACAGCTTCCACTGCCAGCACTAGTAACTTCCGTAAAAGACATAGAGGACCATTTACCAAAAAAATGAACTGTGCCATTATGAAGCCGAACAAAATAAACCATCGGGAAATATCCCGATAGCCCTGCCATGGTCACAGTGAACAAAGGAAAGCATCGGGAAATCTCCCGGTAGTCGTGGTGGACCACGAGACGTTAGTCGATCAGGGGTCCACCTCGTTTGCCCTATTCAAATTCGCCTGGGCAGCCTCTCTGCTTTTCTTAGGAATAGTACGTGATTTTGGATTCACTTTCTTGGACCAATTGGCGTACAATGCACAAGATGCATCCACCCAAGTGAGAGGCCTGTTCTCCATAACCCATTTTCCGTACCAATAATTCTGGTACATCAATTCCAAGTTACTTTCAGAATTATTTGGTCGCCAATACTAGAGCATGAACTTCCCATTATTCTCATGCCCTTCCTCTCTGCAGACAGCGGACAGTGCTCTTCCTTGCCAGACAGCACATACTGAGGGGTCCTCAGGTCTAAGCAGAACCCATGAACCCGGTCGAATATCAACCCAAGGATTAAAGCTTTCCCTTGGCGCCTCATTTGCGGGTCCACAATAAGTTTCAAATTCTTCTTCTTCTGGAACCATGTCGACAGGGTTGATGGTCGTCCGCTGACCAGCGGATTCCTGCAACCTCCAATCGTACTTTGGCCAAAAGCCTTCCACCAATTCCGAAGGGTAGTCGGGAAGGGACTCCTTGAGCTCCCGCAACACACGTTTCCAGTAATCGACATATGGCGCAAAGGCGGCCGCAAACCCCTCGCATTTGGACATTCCATTTCGCCAGTACTCAATGTACTTCTCGATTCCTAACAGAATCAAACCCTTGCTTAAGGTCGCTTTCCTTGCTTCCTCCACTGCCTTCTCTTGATTTCCCGTGGCTTCCGCAACTTCACTACCCCACATAGACTTGAAAAGAACAGGCTTAGGGCAACCTCGAGGGAGTGTCGCATGACCCAGGCGGTCTTTCTTCCACAGGCATCGAGAAGGTGTATTTGATGGTAGCCACTGTGAATCTACTGCAGACTTCTTGTACTTTGTGACGGGGATTCCATCACTATTCACGTAGAACCGAAAAAGGTGCATCTCCCCCAAACCAATTAGTTTAGCCGTGCCACTGCAGAGGTATCCCTTCACGAAGGACTTGAAATCCGCCACCTCCTGAATGAATTCGGGCATAAATGACAATTCCTGGGACTCCATGAACGACTTCGTGAGGTCTGCGACAACAAATGTATTCTTGCTCTTTAAAGCCTTCGAGAGGTGGCTAAAATACTCATCAATATCTTCGTGAGTATGTCCGACTAAAAGGAAACCGACCTGAATTTCCTTGAAGACTCTTCGCGCAGTAAGCAAAGACAAGAACGCCATGAGGTATTGGTTCTTGTTATCCTTGGCGGAGTTGCCAAGCTGAAGATAGAGCTTGCTAGGAAGGGGACTAGATCCATGCCGACCTTCCTGTGGAATCAATTTCAAGGCGTCCATACATCGAGATTTCCCTTTGAGTAGCGCGTCGAACATTGCATTTGCAAGCAGATAGGGAAAGAGGTCGCCCGTCTCCCGAATTGGTGGACCTTCAAGTCGCCTGAACAGTTTAGCCAGTGATGAAATGGTGAAGTTTGAGTCCCCCGGCCAGCAGGCTGGTGCATAATGCGCATATGCACCATCGGCATGACCATGAGCCACCATTCCAGTTATACTCATGGGAAGCTGACCCAAACCTTGTGTAGCCTTTGTCATCACCTGCATTCTGGGAAGAGCCGTCCTCCTTGTGTCCATCTTGTCATGAATAACGTACAGTATCTCTTGAGGGTTCCTCCTTGATTCCTCATGCCACGAAGTATACAGACGACGGCATGATGCTTGATGATTAAGGTGTTTAGTTCGTTGCTTCATGAATTCCACGAAGTCCGAACTCCCTTTTGGTGATTTCAGAATGAATTGCTGCAGTTCGTCGCATTTCGTACACTTCGCAAAAGAGCTACCAACAGGCTTAATCGAGACGTTGTTGAAGTGCTCTTTCTTTATTCTACTAACCGTTGCTTGGCTCACAGGAGGAAGGCCATACTCCACATTCAACTGCGATTACCGAAAAACAGAAGCACAAGCCGCGGAGGTAGTAACACAATGAGAACTGATAAACGAAAAGAAGCAAAGAGAACAGCAGCAATGAGGTCAATCAATTACAGGGATCAACAACGGGATATCTCCCGCTGAGTAGATGAGTGCATTCAAGTCCTACAGCGAAACGTATGAAGATGTATTCAAATGAGAGAACCATCCAAATGAAGTACCCATGGAGTACCGTGTCCTGGAGATGTCCAGCAGAGGGAAAACACTTAGTGAAGGCCCTATACAGAAGTTCAACGGGATAAATCCCGTTGACGTAGGAGTCCGACAAATCCAACAATAATAAAAAAAAGCAGAAGGACAGTTCATGGAACTACCTCATTGGCATCCGCATGAACGCGCTTCCAGTTGTTCCCAGCAGGCAGGAACTTCAGCGTGTCCACTCTCCCATTTCCAATGCACCGCATTTGGTGCGGCATTTGGTCAGCAGTGTTGTTGATGATCGCTTTCATTGTACCAGTGACTTGCACCGTTCTAAGTCGAGGCCGCTTAACCCCTTTGTTCCCGTGCGTAGATGAAAGAATGCCTTCCTTGTACTTGTCAATGTAATTGTGATAGGTCGACTTCGGTATTCCGTGAATAATGTACCACGCTGTGGCACAGACTTCCACTTCTTCCAGCGTAATGTACTTTCACTTCCGTGTCCACTCCACAGTATGCAATTGCCCACCAATTGCAAATCCATACTCTCGACGCTCTTCAAATGGTTTCGAGAAGTATCTCTGCCTCACCTTCAGCGATTTCTCACGCGGATAAAGTTGGCAACAATGACTATTGCAGCAGTTCTGCGAGCTTATCTTCTGAATTTCGAAGTCCGTCGTCTTCCGCGTGTATTGTGTCTCCTTTTCACTAAGAGAGGGTTGACGAACTATAAAACGATAGGGTGCCTTCTGTCTTCCACCCAAATAGGCTAGCGGATCTGGTACATCAGGGAAGGTGAAGAAGTGGTCGACTATATCCTTCAAGCACCGACCACTAGGGAACCAGCAATTGGAAAGGGGCCACCGAGCATGGGTCATAATCGTGTCTGGTTTACCCACGAAAACGTCAAGGACTGTCACGCCAATGTAGCCTTTACCGAGGATAGAACTCTGGAAATAATCATCCGCCCTCCAGCAAGTAATTTGACCGGAAGATTGAAGAACACCAAAGGAATCTAGTTCATGCACCTCTAGGCCGATCCAATCATCCTGAGGAATGAATGGGCTTTCATCTACATGCGGATCAGGAATGACCTTCACCATGTCGGCTGCCCTCCACAACATGGTTCTGTTTTGAACTTCCCCCAACGTACTCAGACCTCTCTGGCAGGGAGAGACCCTGATATGTTGAGCTTCTGGGACGACTAATGAAGGCCTTACAAGAACGAATACCTACGGCTCGACCGGGATCGGCACACCCAGCCACTCTCTGTGAGGACGGGCCTCCACAACCGAACCCACTCCAACTTCTCCAAAATCCGGTAGGGAAAGCCTCACTACGTCACCATCGCTTAGCGGAGCAGTCCTTGCACTAGATTCTTGAGAACCAGCATCCCCGGCTGATTCGCCAACATATGGAGTGATGGCATCATGAAATGAATCAGAGTACGAATCCATTGTCTCTGACGCACTGAATCCAGGAACCTTATAGTTGCAGAAACTTAATGAAGAGTGAACCTGGAGACGGAGATTCCAGAATATCAGTCCACATTGTAATTATGATTGGACTTTGATAGGGAAAGGAGATACGTTGATTTATCCCTTGACCTAATTATATGTGAAGTTTGCGCCTTTGGCCGAGGTGGAGTGCAGTTGCACTACGACGTTACGAAAAAAAGAATGAATTAGAATACAAATGGAATATTGTCTTTCGGAATATGGAACTTGAGAATCCAATGATCGACGAGATTGGAAGGTCACATCACGGAACAATTTTATTGATCGATTTGATGACATGGTACATATTACCATGTACAGTATCCACTGTTCACCAACTGAGATGTTTTCATGGAAACAGCGGGATATCTCCCGCTGAGGACAATGGGATACCTCCTTCTGGGAACAACGGGATATCTCCCGCTGGGAGGAACAGGATAAATCCCGCTGGAATCAACGGAATATCTCCCGGTGGAAACAACGGGATATCTCCCGCTGAAATCAACGGATGCCTTATATCAGTAAGTTCTTGACTGCGGGATATATCCCGATGTCAAGAACGACAGACAGGACATTATCAATTGTCGTGGCTGCACGGCTCCGGTATACACCATTCACTACGTATTACAATCCGTATTCGTAGTCTACGGTCGTATACGGTGCAAGAGGCAGACGACTACACTATTCTGGCTTACGACTTCGTTGCTTTCGCCACTGACGGAATGACCAGGACCGTCCTTCACTGAAGAAAACAACATTATAAACTGCCATTGCTAGCGGTATGCACAGTGCTGTAAGCGGCGCTGTGCCCAGCAAATGATTCTGCGCACATTCTGCACTACTTCGGCATTGCTGGCACTTTTCCTCTTTCAATAGTTAGCACTCATGTGATACGCAAGTAATGCTTAAGTACCAAATTCAAAGGACATGATGTATGGACAGTCAAATCACTGTAGAACGTGACCTCCGGGCCATTCCTCACTGCTGGTATCACTTGCCCGATCACTATTCCTTCACAACTTCTATATTGCCCTGAAAACACTGAACTGCTCGTGAAAGTCGGAATTGCGGGTAATAAGATTTGAAGAATTCATACCTAGAGAGGAAATGCAAGACTACGACAGATCCGCAAGCTCCATACAATCCATGAACGCTGCCAATTAACGAAGGATAGGTGTCTAGACTCCTCGACCGCCACTGCTCGTTCACGAGCGCCTGGGAAAAAGAAGGAAACTCGGTTGGGGATTCAGGATATTGTCAGAGGTCCTCTTTCGTGCTTTCACTTGGATAGAATCCACCTGCATGTTCATTAACACGTGCACTCTTCAAAACCGTGCACCAATGTGTCCAGGTCGAATCTTAAGATGCGGTCATGCTTGCGGAATGTTGACTGCGTTGTCGTTCGTCTCGATTCCTTCAATGCAGAACTGTCGCACACTCGCACCTGAGTTAATGTGCACGTAGTTCAGGTCCTGGGAGATTTTCGAAGGGGATACGTGCGGCATTTGAATTCAAATCTAATCGGGATTCCAGAACCCTACAGCATTCATTGCGGCTGTCAAGGACCCGTTGAAGCTCCAAGCTTGGCATTTCTTGGGAACTGGATTGTCTCAACATTTACCACTCTGACTGGCATTCTTGCGTCCGTAATTGCATGCGGACTACTCCCTTTTTTTCCATTCATTTGACACAGTTCAATGGGATTTTTCATGCAAAGGAAATAATCCTCAAGCTGGCACGCTGCAGTGATCTTTTTGGTGCTATCTTGAATAAGCCGACTACCTTTCTAACTTTAAAGATGCCGCACCCTGACATTTTCATTCCGGCAATACATGTGTCCTTTACATTTGTGGAGGTCGTTGGATTCACTGTTCAATGCATTTCAACTTCAAATATTTGTAACGAATTCCACCAAGGTCAAAGACATATTAACGAACTTGGCTTACACTCATGGCAATCCGATTTGGAAAGTAAAAAAATTAACTGAAAACTGTTTCAAGGAATTAATACCCTTCCTCGACATCATTAATATAGTCAAAAAACTCTTACCTGGTCGCTACAAGAGCAGACTAACTTACTCAACCTGTTCAATTATACTAAACAAACAGATTAATGACTTCACAAAGCACATCCACCAGTCTTCATAGACATTCATAGGACAACATAGAGTTACCATACACTTAATTATTCCATGCCATGTGCCTTGCCCGCATTCAATGCTAGGGTTTCAGGGTTTAGGGTTTAGGTTTTAGGGTTAGGGTTCAGGGTTTCAAGACTTCCAGTTTAAGGTTCGGGTTTCTACATTCAGGTTCATTGTGTTCAAGATTAAGGTTTTCTAACATATTCGGAACAACTGTAAACGTACTCCAGTTTAGGGTCAGTGGGTTTGTTTCACTTAATAATGTGAACTTCACTAATTTTTGGTTGCTACATGGCTTGTTGTGATTTCTATTAAACTAAAATCTTCAGTATCCCCTTCTAACATACTTAGTATCGGCTTAGTGGGTGGATGGGTGGTTCATGAAATATAAGGAAGTTCAACATGTTTTCTTAGTTTGCCCATACATTTTACAGTACCTAAAACCATGGTATTAGAATTTATCTTTTATAATACCTATGAAGACAAATATATATATATATATTCTAACATATTTAGCATACGCTTAGTAGGTGGGTGGGTGGGTGGGACAAAAAATAAAAGGAAGTTGAAAAATTAATCTTTTCTTTGTCCATATATTTTACAGTATCTGAAACCATAGTATTAGAATTTATCTTTTTCAATAT
Organism: Neckera pumila; assembly: GCA_963969595.1. Classification (NCBI taxonomy): domain Eukaryota; kingdom Viridiplantae; phylum Streptophyta; class Bryopsida; order Hypnales; family Neckeraceae; genus Neckera; species Neckera pumila. The sequence continues at coordinate 18,475,014 of OZ018412.1, read as the reverse complement.
CTATAAAGACATATATTTATATTTGTTTATAGAGAAATGACGGGCATGTAATTCCATTTTATTATTCTTTTCCTTCAATCTTCATAAGTTTTAAAGTTTTGTTAACCTCTAAAAGCCCAAGGGGTTTGGACAAAATACAAATGTGTTATAAAATAAAATTTCTAAAACTTTTTTGAAGTTTGCATTAAAGAAGATAATGTAAAGCACAAAAAGTAGAAAGCATCCGTACGGTCAAATTTATAGAAATTATTTTTAGATTTATCTAAAATGAATTTTGAAGATATAACTTCAAAAATTCATCAAAAATACAATTTTTGTTTTTAGCATTTGATTTTTTTCTTAGTTGGTCAAATTGTGGTTTCTATTGATTTATGAAAAAATGCATGAGATCTACTAATGAGAACACCAATACTTTCCCCATATAGTACATTTTTCAACACTAGACAAATTTAGACATTTTCTGCTATTTCCCTTTTAATTTTTGTTTGACCGTATCGATTTGAATTTTGAATATGAATATTGCTGAACAATCCAATGTTCTGAAGAAAAAAATAAAAAGAACTTGAAAAAAAAAAAATTCGCCCAAAAATTTGGGCTACAATTGGCCTGCGACCATAAAATGGTCACTCGAGCGCTTACTAGGGGTTAAGGAAATCGTCTCCAAATTTTTGTTAAGTATCCAAACCAAAGAAAGGGTTTACACTCAGTGCTTAGGGTTTAGGGTTTAGAGTAAGGGATCAGGTTTAGGATTTACGGTTTAGGGTTAGGGTTGAGGGTTGAGGGTTTTGGTGGTTTAGGGTTTCCAAAATCTAGTTCCAGGAATTGAAGATTGAAGTTACTAAACATTTTTGCAACTACTATACACATACTCGAGTCTTCTGTTTGGTTTAATGTATCAAAAACAGCTTTTAGTCGAAAGGGTTTTAGGGAGCCACGTTTCTTTCCAAGATATTTATTTCAGGTTTTGTGATTGTGACTGCACGTATTTTCTTTATTAAGTATTTTCTTTCTTTCATTTATGAACTTTAAAAAACATGTTATAGTTTTCCAATGTTCAAGGATGCATTTCAATCATTCTTCTACCTCCTTAATGATCAAAGTAAGGATTTTGTTAAATCTGAGATCATTTTGTTGTTGTATACATTGAGGAGGGCTATTATTAAATAATGTTAGCACTTCTATGATTTATTATAGTACTTAATTTTTATAAGTCTTTGAATCTCCTATGTAACTTTTTTTTATGTAGTAAATTATTGGATTGTACTTCTCCAATCTGTTTTGGAAGGAGTGCAATCCCTAATTGGGTTCATTGATACTACCTTTTCAAAAATGAAATTAATTTTCTCATATTTGTTGAATATCCCTCATATATAATCGAGGACATTCACATTGATTAAATGATTTTATTTAAATGTGAACATTATGCTTCATATGTAGCTAGATTGAATATAATTAGATTTTACTCCATTGTATATAATTATTCGGGAACCCTCATGTTCATGAAATTCAGTAATGTATTTAGCAATGATGAATTCAAGTTAATAGGACCATCTCCATCATTTTGGGCCTACATTTAAATAATTATATGATGTACATTCAATTCACATCAAGAATTAATAGCCAAAAGTAGCCAATGAATGTTGTACATCTTCAATTTTTCATTTCAAAATACAATCATAAAATTTCATACATAATATGATTATGTCATTCTTACATGCCCATATCATGGCATATGATGCCCTATGAAAATATTAATGTATCGATACTGGAGGCCCATATCATAGCATATGATGCTCTATTACTATATACTATGTCATGGAGGCTCATAGCCTATGATGCAAAAGAATCGAGTACACAAATAAAGTTCTTCTGAATTGATTTACGATCCCAAAGAAAAAGAGTTATGGTGAAGTCTGTGCACCCTAAACTACAAAGTAGAACAAAGTCCATTGAATGTATAGTTATGCCTTCGTAGCTAAGTTTCTAGAATTAAAGGTGCCTTGCATCAATAATGGGGAAATAATTGAAGGTCCTAAATGAATCTAATTTGCTTCCCAATGGCCAGTGAATCTACCGCTTGTCCCATAATAATGTATTTTACTTTGAAATTACTGAAGTCATTTTGACAGTATTTTAGTTCACTGGTGCCCCATATTTTGAACCAATGGAAACCCTAAACCAAAATAATCCTTGATAATTGAAGAAATGAAAATTGAATATGGAATTTCTAAGGGAATGATGGAATTACTAAATGAATGATTATTTAATCCCTCTATGCCCTTTTTTTTTTCAACTTCGCCAAATGTGCTATAAATTTAACCCTAAACTAATATTTGGATAAGTTGTAAAAAAGGTATGGCACAATAAGCCAAAATGCAGTTTGGGCGGGCTATATAAGAAAGTCATTTAAAGTGAATTTAAAATTTTTAATTTGCTGAATATTGGACATACCTTTAATAACTCCTTTCTTGGAAGATGGAAATGAATGATGTGATTTTTCCCTAGTACATTATTTTTTGGTTCCACATTCAGAACTCAATTCCAAAGCGTATGAAAAGTTGTCAATGCAGAAGTTTGTTGAAGTGCAAGAATTTGAAGTTAAGAACATTTAAAGTGAAGAACAATAGTGAGTCATTGAAGTTGAATATAAAACTTATTTTCTTCACCTAAACCTTCCAGAAGACCAAGTGCAATTTCTGTCAAACCATTCCAGTAAACTTGCCATGTCTATAGCAAAGAAAGTAAAACTTAAAAAATTATTTCGTGGGCAATCTAACCATAGGATTTCATATTAGACTTGTAACTATAAGAATGTGTCAATGAATTCTTAGAAACTTGACCCCATACATTGCAAGATCTTAATTTTCATTAAATGTGCAGAATAATTCAAGTTCTTTTGCAACTCACTTGTAATGATTAATTTTTTTGGCTTTGAATGTGTCTTTAACTAATTGGGAAAAAAAATTGAAGTGAAAAACACTTAATTTTCAGTCATTATTTGCAATGTTCACCCTTGTAGAAAATGTGAAGTCAGAAAATTAAAAATATGCTTCTTGTACCCAGCGTTTGTTGATGCTGAAAGTAGACTTCCAAAATGAGTATCCCATAAATACAAAGTAATAAGTTAGAGCAGCGGGGTTGCTAGATTTTTAATTCAATTCTTTAAAATTTTGGACACCCACATTAGGTGCCTGGGGCATTTAGGGGTTAAGGGGTGTGGAAAATAGATGAATCGCCCCCCTAACTTATTTGAGGGTAACTTCCCCCCCTTGCATTAATTTCAATTGGATCCCCACTCCTTGCATAGGAAGTGGGGATCCAATTCATCATGACCCCATCATGACCCCTTAGTTTTCTTCGGGTCAATTCCTCCCTTGCCTGTCAGGTCGTTAATCTCAGCGGGCGGCGCGCCATGATTGCCAATTTCCCCACCTGGCTACGGGCCTCTCCCGCTAAGGAGCTTTTTCACCCCGTTGCTCTCAGCGTCCTCCTCCGCACTCCAGGCTCTCACTTTCGTAATTGTCTTCCTGGACGAAGCGCCTTATCGTCTTCTCGTGTTGCAACGAGCGGCCCGGCGTGGAGTTGGTCATTTTTGCGAGTTTTCGTGGCTTCGAGGGAGGCATCGGAGTTGCGGCGGTCTGGTTCGGTCGGAAGGAGGCATCGCGATACGCCAGAGGTCCATGCTGCAAGGACACGGTAGGGTTTCCATCTCCTGCTCTGCATTTTTCTCTCTTATGAAGTTTTGAAGTTCGATCCGTTTGATCGAATGAACCGTGACCAGAAAACCCGAAAGTCTGCTTGTTCAGTTGTTTCTCGAGAGGAGCGTGAGCGTGAGAGTAGCGTGAGAGTAGATTCCGACAGTGTAGACAGAAGACGGTCAACCTCCCACGATTGAGTTTGCGCCGTGGGTTGTGGTCTTTTTTGGGGGTTTGGGTGGAATTTCTATCAGTTTCTATGGACTATGCGATGAGCTGGAAGTTTCTTTTTGAATTTGCAGTGACGGCCAAAAAAATATAGTAGAAAAGAAGCGAAATTTAGCCAGTTTTGGGATCGGTGGTTGTGGTGTGCCCGGTCACTGGGTTCTGTGAGGGCGTCTATTGCTTGTCTTTTTGGTTAGACGTGTGTAAAGAAAGCCATTTGAAGTGCGCAGGAATTACAGAGGCGGGAGGTCATTGTCGACTAGTAGCACCGTATCGTCGATGTATACGGCACAAGCACACCATCATGGCTACATCATTGGCAGTCGAAGTCACACCAGCATTCTGGAATGACCCGTAAGATTTCAGTCCCCTGAAGTTTTGGGTTCTTGTGGTTGTTTGTGTTAGAAAGGAAGTCAGTATGTTAAGCATTGTAGTCCAGTTTGCACTGATGAATTTCAAAATGCCCTATAGCCGCGCAAGACCGGACAATGCCTTCAGTGGGAACACCGAAGACACTTGCAGGTGCAAACCGTGAGTCCTAATTTCATCATGATTAATCCCGATAAAAACCTGGAGTACAACTGAATTAGTGCTTAATGATATGACTATCGGGAGATTGGCCGATAGTTCCACAATACACATAGTACAACAAAGCAGCCGGGAAGGAAACAAAGCGGTTTTAGTTTAACAGAAAACGAATAAACGGAGAAAGAAACAGCGGGATATCTCCCGATGAAATTGGAAAAAATAATAGAGTTTCGACCGAAATGTTGACACCGCGTTCATAAGATGAAAGCGCTTCCTCGTGCAAACCGTAGACAACACATGAAATTGGCATCGGGATATATCCCGATGTCCGACAGGGCATAACAAGAATAAGGTTGAGAGAAGATCAGCGGGATTTCTAGAAATGCTCTTGTTCGAACATGACTAGTAAGAGAACTCGGGAAGGATTGCGTGAATAATGTCGATAGGAGTTGTATGCACTGGGGACGGAGGACAGTCCGGTAAGAGACGAATCCAACGGGAGATCTCCCGTTGATTTGAAGAATAAGTAATGATCTGTGCAATAGCAGAGGAGAAACAATTATAATATGAACGATGTTGCTTATGCCGGCACCTACTGGACATACTCATCAGGAGAACTCCCGCTGAATATGGTAGACTGCCTCAATTAAGAAGCGATGTAGAGGAGGACGGCATTGAGGTTCAGCGGGAATAATCCCGATGAAAACACAGACGACGGGATATGAGGTGGACTTCTGACCATTGTGCATGGCATTGCGCAGAGAAAATACATCAATCGACCTGCCTGCAGACTTGTCACCCATCAGACTGTACAAGTTTATTGACTCAGTGGTACACACGTTCGAGTACATTGGCGACAGCAATCCGAGAGCCGTGTTTCGATGCAACCGGAAAGTTACAGCGTGGGGCCTTCAGTGGATGGACCAGGCCGGGGGTGTTGCAATCATATGCCCCAGACTATCGTTCGAAGGCAAGGCTCACGCCACGACAGGCTTAGACGTCGTGGAGCTTCAAGGGCTAGATAACTCTACTGTCCTCGTCATTGTCCGAGAGATGGTTCCCAAGAAGCAGGAAGCACGGACGTACGGCCTCATCCTTGACTATGCCACCATGGATCTCCAAATGTGCGAGTCTATGACAGAAAAGGGACTTCTAGACAAGCCAGACGGATCTCATTCCTGGACACCAGCGGAGATGTCCAACGAATGGGTCGTTATAGACGACAGCCGTGGCGAGTCCAATACGGACATAGTACCAGTCGTTGCTACTGCATCAACACCTTCTGCTCCAAAAAAGCAGAGAAAGAGGAAAGCCAGAGCGGGTGGGCCAGGAGATGAAATTGTGGAGGAAGCAAAGGAGAAGGGCAGGGGTAAGAAGAAAAAAAAGGCCACCCCACTGACTATTGCGCAGGCAGTGAAAATGACAGAGGCTGAGGTCAGCAAGCTCAAGCCTGGTGAAATAAAGGAGATCAACAAGTTGTACAACCAGGTTTTCAAGCCAATGTACAGATGGGACAAGAAGCCACTAGCCAATGCGAAGGGGGAACTCCTGCGGGTGCACTACAAGTTCCTCCACAAGGCAAAAGTCGGGGATCTCGTATACAGAGCTATTGACCAGGATCGGCTCAAAGGCATAAAGAATAAGGTTCTTGTGGACAACGACTTCCACTCGGAGAACCGGTACATAACCGTCTTGCTGTTGAAGAAAGGACCATACGGGCCAAATAATGTAGTAGAGTTCTGGGACACGTGTCCGAGGAAGGAGAGTCTCACCACCAAATCCCACTACTACATTATTGGTGGTCAGCACACTGTTGAAGCGCACAAGGAGTTGATCGAGAAGAAACATATAAGTGAGGCGGATAAGGCCGACGCTTCCACGTTCAACATCATTCCCATATGGGCGCCGCATCAAACGAAGAAGAATGATATCGTTCACCTTTCGAGAGCTCTCAACTAGAACCTCGCCGGTGAGCAGAAGGAGCAGAGATTTGCACAGCAGCTTGCTCACGCTCGTGTGAAGTGGAAAGACATGGGGTCCCCGCACCCGTCATACGGAGGACGAGCGCACTCACCAGCGTACCTTGTAAGTTGTACTGAACTTACGCCCGAGTTCTGGTCGTACATCGTTTTCTTCCTTCCTGGAAATCAGCGGGACATATCCCGTTGTCGACAGGATCAGAGTAATATTCCTACTGGCAGGGAGAGATCCAAATGCTATGAAAATGCACTGATCTCTCGCTGGCATTCAGCGACAATTATCCCGTTCTTCACTGCATAGCCCCGAATCAATCTAGCAACGGGATTTAGCCCGATGTCGAACACTTTCATTGTCTTCTGATTCCTCAATAATCCCCAATATAACTCGCATTGTCGCCATTCATGTGCAGGGATTCTATAATGTGATGTCCTCAATCTTCACTGGGTTCAAGAATGCAAACAATCCGGATTTGAAAATCCCGCTACTCTTCATAGAGAAGGATGAAGACTTCAACCGCTGGATTCAAATTGACAAGGACTTTCTAGCCAGAAAGCTTCCTGACGGGACCGGACCAAAATCTAAGGGTGTCCGTAAGCCGCTGGCATACACCAACTTCAAACCTTTGTGGGGATTGCGAGATGAGGACTTGAACTACTTGGCTAACCAGGTGGAGCAGGGAGTGGTGTGCATGAAGAAAACGGCTATCAACCTCGATATTGACGGAACGTCGCTCACTCCAGTAGGGGTGGCAGCAGGTTGGGAGAAGAAGGTGAGGGCCATGAAAAACGAGCTCATGTGCCACTACAGGCAATTCCCGCTTCCGAGCAAGAAGCCAGAGTACTCTCCCTACCTAGCAGAACAATGGGAAGACTTTGTGGTTGCGAAGAAGATTACCCGGGAGCAAGTCGAGTGGTGGACGGATAAGAGCTTGGCGACGGAGCTGGGCAAGGAGTGGTTAGAGGGTCGTACGAAGGCCCTGAACAAGACACACGATCCAAGCAACTGTCCAGAGGCGGTAAAGAAGATGTGGGAGATCTTCATGAATGCCCTTACAGAGGACATCCAGGAATATTTTGCCGAGGACTTCGGAAAGGACTATCTGTGCAAGGTCATGGACGAGAAATGCTGGGACATCAGCAAGATTTTGGCAGAAGATTCCGTAAAGACATGGCGAGGTGAAGCGAAGACCCACATGTATTTTTGGTTTCTCTTCGAAATAACCAACCGCGGTGCTTGTGCTAAATTCCTGGAGAACCGGAATCTGAACCGCATATTCGATGCCATGGAGTACAAAGATACCGATCAACGCCTTGTGAGAGCCCGTTCACCAGCGGTACTTATAACGGATGGTGCTAGATTTCACGCAATTCAAGCACACCTGGAGAAGCGGCGGCAGGACATGAAAGTCCGGCTCTGGGATTGGCATGTAATTCACTACATTCCGGAGAAAGCGGATGGCTTCCCCCCTCCAGTGACAGGATCACATTACACCGTGTACTTGGTCTTGCTCTTTGCCTACGACGAAGTCCACGGTCCGACGAGCAGCTTCCACAATTTCTTTTCGAGTAAAATCGAGATGTCTGCTGTGTATTTCTCGAGAGAGTTGGATGAAGTGGACAAGATGTACAGGCGGTCGAATATGCCTTGGTTCTCCATTGCCGCGGCGATTGAAATTTTCCTTAACCACATGACCGACAACATGGTCATTGTTAACGTTAACGGCGATTCCGAAATTACTTCTGTTGCACTGGTAAGCCCTATTTAATCTTCATTCCCATTATTTTTTGTAACTCAATCAATTTCCAGTGCATTGACATTTGCTTCTACAATGCTGTCAGGTCACCTTGAATAAGGTTATCGAAGTCGTTTATGACTCCAAAAAAGAGTCCAAGGCAATTTTGGTTGCCCGGCAGATTTGGGAGGAGTTGCATACTGCTCAATTCCTTCGTCAGGAGGATGAGGACTCAGAAGAAGAGGAGGGTGGGGGAGAGGAGGGTGGAGGAGAGGAGGGTGGAAGAGAGGAGGGTGGGGGACAGGAGGGTGGAGGACAGGAGGGTGGAGGAGAGGAGGGTGGTGGAGAGGAGGGTGGTGGAGAGGAGGGTGGTGGAGAGGAGGGTGGTGGAGACGACAACGAGGAAGAGGAGGAGGGACGACAAGGTGACGAAGAAGAAGAGGAGGGGACAGGAGAGGGCGAAGAGGGAGGGGGAGAGGCTGGAGGACTTGGCGAGGATGCTTACATTGTTCCTTCAGATCACCGGCGGTCTTCACAAAGTGAACAGGGCGACGAAGTCGTCGCCGCCGCAGGGGAGGGGGATTCCTCTCATCAGGGAGTGCAGGACGATTCTCCAGACCACCAAACCAAGGAAACGGAGACTGGACGTCAGGACAACGCTTCAGACAAGGAAGACAGTACTTCCCGCGCAGAGAGTGATCATGACGATGAGGAAATTCAAACTCCTACTCCTCTGATCACCGCAGGTACCCCTCACACCGAGGAGGACGTGGAGAATGACAAAGAAACTAGTCCAGGCAGATAGGTCAGTCATTGTACCTTATCATCGGGATATTTCCCGCTGCCTGTTCCGCATTGCGCATAATCATCTACTGAGGAAATCCTATGTGTTCTAATCGTAGGATAAGACTGCACGGAGACGGAAGCCACGTCCAGCGGACAAGATAGGCACGGTAGGGCGGAGGATGGCCTCAAGCTCAGCAGTCGTTGAGGTCGAGTCAGGTCGGCGCAATGAATTGAGGACGAAGATGAGACTGGATATCAGCCTCCCTCTTGATGACCCTTTGGTTTGTCGGCCGCATGCCCCTCAGCAACCTGCAGGGAATGAAGGCCCCAGCGTCTCCTCCCCTACACCGTCCGGAGCAAAGCTTGCTTCGACGCGGACTCCTGAAGCGACAAACATTGCGTCCATTCTTCTTACCGTTGCAGTACAGGGAGGAGTTGGATCTGCGAAGGACACATTCGTTGACATAGTGCCCCCCACAGCAGAGTCTTCACATGACGTACCTTCGAGGCCGGAGGAGTGCGTCGGTGCAGCGGGAGATCTCTCAATCCCGGGTGATCATGCTTCTTTCCCTGGACCTCAGCTTTCGAAGGGGAAGGAGCCCAGGTCTGATGCAACGGGAGATATCCCGTTGCCTAAGACACCTGTTGTTCCACTGTTAGCGGAAATGGCGGATACCATTATGGCGGATACAATGGCGGACCTCACGCAAATGAGTCCGGATGCGGCTGAACCAAAGGTGAATCCAATGATTGCTGTACCACATCCGGGACTTATGCATGCTGACATGGTTTCCCTGAAGAGTAGGATTAAGGATCTTTTGAATTTGCCATCTTTTCATGCTAAATAGACGTGCCATTTGGCAAATAACAGCCGGTCCAAGTTTCCGGCCGTCTGGGAGGCGCACTCATTTATTTATCGCGACATTGTTCAGATAGCCTCTGACAATGGACCGGTGGAAACAAAGGAAAGGGCCGAAAGACAATGGGTTCGAAGGAGTGCGAAAGTCGGGGAATTAGAACGTCCGAGGACAGAAAAAGGCGTTGTGAAAGGTACTTCATGTGACACCTTCCGTATTTCTAAGGGTTTCATTGAAGTTCCTTTTGCTTTTTCATGGACTTGTCTCTAACTGGGCTTTTCCGTTCTTGTCTGCAGATTGTGGTGGACCTTCAACGAAGCAACCAAGCACATTGGAAAAGGTAGCTCGGCGAAAGTATTCTGTGGTCCTTGACTTGAATGGAGTGCTTCTTCACAGGTCATACGAGCATAATAAACCCCATGTTGAGCGTCGCCCGGGTGTCACCACGTTTCTTAATTGGCTGCGTTGTAGAGCGGATGTTGCATTCTAGAGTAGTGTTACTCCAAAGAACATGGACAATTTGTTGGACATTGTCCTTGCGGATTGTTCCTTTGGCCGTCGAGATGTCATTTGTCTGTGTCAAGGGGCATGCACAAAGTCCACGTACAGGGCCCCATCTGCACCCAATAAGCCGATCTTCCTGAAAGAATTGACGACATTTGCGAACATGGCCAGTTTGTCCGCATTGGATAACATTCTTCTCATTGACGACAGTCCAGAAAAGAGCATCTTGAACAATCATTGTAACGCTGTTTTCCCTCAGTCCTTTTGCGGTGAACTGCTCAACAACTACCTCTGCATGCAGTTGATGCCGTGGCTTGATGGCCTCCTTCTTCCGAATGAGGCGGTGCCGGTGTATGTGAAGGCGAATCCCCTTCCAGGCGGGCAGAATGCAGTGGATCCAGAATCCACATTGGGCTGGGGAATCATTACCGGAATTCAGCGTCGTTGATTTGTGTTGGCATGGGGCTGCATTGGGATATTTCCCGTTGCTGGAGACGACAGTTTCTTGGAATGATGTTTCATAATCGTCTGATTACAAATTGTAGATGCTGCTGTAAATTCTTGATCAGACATTTCCTCTGAATCTATACATGTCAAATAGTCTATACATTAGCAAACATGGATCATGATTGAAGTGATACTTCTTGACAATTCATTGCATATGCACACTCGAGTTGTAACTTCATGGTCCTTTGTTTACACCCAACATGAATTCTATGTGAGTTGTGATACCGTATTTGCTTTTCAATTATTGGTCACAATCATGCATAATTTCTGAGCTTCCCCGTTATTTCTTAGCTGTCCCGGTATTCCTTGGCAAGGACTCGCGACTATGATTGTACTTGTAGCTCGTAGTTCAGATGCAAGATAATGATTGCATCTCATGCTTGCTGAGTTCCGTCTATCTCAAGTGATCGCATTACAAATTCGTAGGCACACTTCCATGTCATCGATATCCAGTATGTATATAGTAATGTAAGAGTGTAATTCTACTATATTGGGAGATCTCCTGTTGGGCAGGTGTTCTCCGTCAAGTTCTGTGTCCATTTGAACCTCTTGAGATCTACCATTTACAAGATCTGTGTAATGTGAGTGTCCCTTTTAAGCTTACCGGGAGATCTTTTGTTGTTTAGCGGTTCTCAGTGAAGTGGCTATTCATTTTTAAGTCAACGGGAGATCATTACTTGTTTACTTCTGCTCAGTGTAGTGATTGTCCGTTATAAATCATAGGGATACCTCTCATTGTTTACTGGCTCTCAGTGAAGTGACTGTCCATTCTAAATTCATCGGGATACCTCCCATTCTTTGAAGGTTCTCAATACAATGAGTGACCTTTGAAATAACATCGGGAAATTTCCCGTTCTTTACAAATTTTGTCCTCCTCTATCTGACAAGTTAACTTCCTTGCTATGTTCGTATTGTGCAGAAGGCGGCTGTCGTTGTTCTTACAGGTGATTTATGCGTGGAGGGTGGTGTTCTGGATCTTCCGGAAGTAATCGACGTTTCCTCTGGTTTCCATGACTTCCTTAGTCAGTTGCTTGAACGGGCTCACTGTGGGTTGTATTCCTCCATGCATTTGTCTACTTTGGAGGTGCTTATGCGGCATCTTCTCCCGCGAAAGACTTGGAGAGGTTTTCATTTTTTTGCCGATTCGAACATTCCTAACAAGAATAATCCTTATCCACCGTGTGGGGCATTACTAAACCGGATCTTAGGTAGCCCTAGACTGCGTAACATTTTTTTGGATCAAACTATTGCAATACTTCAGATAGATCCTCTTGAATGGCCACGTTTTCATTTGATAGGTCCCTCTGTAGACGTGAGGGATGATATTGATCTCTTGAAATTAGAAGATCCATGGTATGTACGGAAGGAGCTACTTATAGTTGGGAATTCTGTTACGCATTAGTCAAGTTCAGTAGTTTAGATACTATAGGGATTGCCTTTCTATCTTTTCGTGGGCAACTTCTTGATTGTGACCTTTATCGGTGTTAATAAAATGTGGTGACCCTTCTTCACCTTTTCTTTACTTTCAAGTTCCATTCCACCGTGCCAACAGTCCTCTTGTACCGTAAGTTTGAATGCAGGAATTACACCGGGAGAATTCCGGATCTTTATTCTGCAGAGAGATACTAATGGGTTAGACAGTGCTTGCTTACTAGTCTTTGTAATAATCTAAGTTGAATGATATTTGTTTTCATTGTTTTCTTGCAACACTTTAGATCCCAAAGTCTGGGATATGCACTACAGCGGCAACTTTCCCGATGAATCTTCTCTACTGTTAGGTAGAATTAATATACTATGGGTGAAATATCTTAGTTATTATGTTTCTTTGTCCTCTTCTTGGGTATGAACATGGTCTACTTCATTCTAATCTTTCCACTTTCATAGGCGTTACGGTCTTCAAAACCAATACAACAAGAGCTCTCCCAATGTAGTCTCCCAAGACATAGTCTAAAATTACTCCTAAAGTCCAAAAGTAGTTAAATATGGCATAGATGGCTAATTTGATAGTATTTAGATCCTTTATTTTTCAGAAATTTCAGAAATTATTTTGTATTTAAATTTAAATTTAGCTAATTTGTCACACTTTACGATTTAGGGGGGTTTAGTACTGGCAAGTACCCAAAATTAATGATCTAAATCTAAAGTTTCTATGGTTTATTTCCATAGTGAAAGTCAAGTTTCTACCAAAGGGAATTTAAAAATACTTTATTTTATGTCCTCCATATGCATGCTAACAAGGATACTTTGCATGTGCATTTTTGAACATTGAAGATGGTTTTAAGATCATTCTTGTGGTGAAATTTCTTCATTATAATTTATAAAATTTTCCCAAATTTACAATTTTTATTTAAGAAATACTAATTTTCCTATTTTTTACAAATTAAAACATCAACATATCTATTTTCTTAAGATTTTGCACTCTTTTAGTTCTCTTATTTAGTAAATTTTTCTATGCTTTTCCTTCTTAGGATCCTTCTTCTTAATCTTTAAAGTTCTATGACCATGTTTTCACCAAAATTGCTCTATAAGTGACATTTGTTGTAGAAGCACCAAATTTTGAAGAAAATCATTTTTAGACACATGCAACAGTAGGATCTTATAGTACACTGACTTGAGAACATGTGGAAAAAATTTCAGACATTTCCACATTGCAAATTAGAAGATATGAGTGTTTGAAATCAAAAAATTGCTTTTTCTGGCCCTGCAAAAAATTGGGCAGTTGCATTTCACAAACATGCTTTTCTAAGAAAAAATGTCCAAAATATATAGTGGTGCCTCTTTGGATTCATTTTTCTAGGCAAGTTGGCTATATGCTTGAAAAATTTCACATCATTTGGAATTGTACAACATACAGGAAAAAAATGGTAAGTAGAAAGAAATAGAGAATTATATAAACCACAAAATTCTTAAGAATTTAGATATGGAATTGAAAAATGCCAATAAACAATCTACATTCTATGATTTTACGTTTTTCCAAAAATATTGAAAATTAGGTTAAATAAATGACTTCAAAGTTTATTGTAGAATAGAAAATTCAGAATTGCCTACATACTAAAACTCCTCATAACTTTTTACTCATTGATCAAAATGAAATGATTCAAAGCTTTCCATGTATATATAAATCTAATACACCAGTTTCAAATTTTTATTTTTGAAAAAAGTGATTTTTTCTAATCCACACATATTGCATGGCCAAGGAAAAAGGTAACATATTAGGCCATAATTTTTTACTCATATTTCCAAATGTCATGAAAATTTGTGCACATGAAAGATATTCCTCGTCCACAACTTTTGTTAAAGTTTGGACCTAAATTATGCAAATATGTAGTCACATGTATTTGCCCAAAAGTTCTATGTTGCTAAAAAACACATGTTGCATAGTCCTTTAGGAATTAAAGGTATATATATTATTAATGTTTTTCACATTTAAAAAAACTTTTTTTCTAATTATAAAGTACTCCCCAAAAAATCATGAATATTGTGCAAAACACTACAAAAATCGCATAGTGTTTTTTGCAATCATCCTTATATAATTCTTATATATAATAAACTACAAGCATTGATGTGCACATATTATGCATAATAAGAATTTGTATGGCTTAATGATATATCTCTTATACGTCTTTGATGTATAGTATATATAAAAAGAATGAATCCATTTATGCCCACTTGGGCTTTGTGTATAAATTTGGAAGTTTCCTAAGCCATGTGGCAATCTTTAACTATATTTAGGACATTTTCAAAAAGCAAACTTTTATCTACCTTTTTTGAAAATTTTATTGTGAAGGAAATTTAAAACTACTTCTATATCTCTTAGATAACATATAAATAGGCATTTTGGTCATAGCCATCTACTTGGCAAGGCAATAGGCTCCCCTAACTTCCTGATGAAAATAAGGGTGCTTAATTGTTTTAAATGAGGCCTTTCTATAAATTTTTATGCAAGAATGACCAATATCCATCAACTTTGTATTGATTTTGGAGTAATTTTAGCATATGAACTAGTAATTTTGTTGATTTCAATTTAGATTTGAAAAAATTAGCTCAATCAAGCATGTAGATCAAAATATTATAGTGCACTATCTTGTAGAGTTTTTAGGTCAATTCAATATTTTCTGTGGATAGTTCTTGCTTATTCATTTGCAACTCTTGGATTTTACAATGAAGACGTAAGGACAAAAGCATGATTTAAAAGGAAAGTTAAAAACACAATGTGGAAGTTGAAGGTAAAGGCCAACAACTCAAGCCTTTAAAATTAGAATTTTTTATTGCCCACCATTATTCATTGGTTAGATTAGAGTTGTTTTTGTCCTAAGATCAATCGCTACACAATATCCTACAAAGTCTCTTTGAAGGAGTAGAGCTCTATATACCATTGATTGCAAGAATGGAGGAAATTGCAAGTCTTTGCACTTTCAAAAAGTTTTCTTTAGTCTTATGACAATGTCCGACTTCAAATTGATTCTATTATGTTGTCATTATTTGGCTACAACTACAACTTTTTTAATGATCTGTCAAATAAAGGTAAATAATAGAATAGTTTGTAATTGTTACAGATTGAAAAGTTATCAAGTAAGTGAATTGGAGAATGCACGTCAACATCATGCACTCAAAGAGCATCTAGCTGAGAGAAGTCTCTATAGTGAAAGAACATTGTCACCACTCCAAATTATCTTATTCACTAGTTAGTTTTTCCATGATTGTGAATAGATTATCCTATTTTACATGAGCCTCAAACTCATGAAGTTTTTTTGAGTTCCATATATAAGACCAATAAGAGAACCACTTATATTTCTTTACATGGGAATGTAAGATACTACTTCTCCTATACATTGTACTAAAGTAGGAGTTCTAGAAAGCATGTGTTTAAGAGTTGATCTCATTTTGGGGAAAGCTAAACTCCTTGAAATATTTTTCCGTAAATTTTTGTAGAAAGAAAAATGAAATTGGCATCAAACGAAGTTAATGTCTTCTACAAGTCAAAGTCTAGAGAAAATTTGAAACTATTATATATTTCTTGAGAAAAAATCAAGAAAATTCATATCAAATACAAAGTATACTCAAATAATCTGAAATTTTCACCATACTTGTATATTATATTGTATAATATCATGATATAAACCAAAATTACCGTATCATGTTTAAATTAGAAAACAACAAACCATAGTAATAGGCCTCAAATTCATATTGCTATAAAATATTGAAATTCATGTGCTTTTCAAAGTTTTCAATTGGAATAGAAACTACACTTGATTATCTTCATTTCATTAGTTGGACTCAAATTACAAAAATATGTTTTTTTTTGGCTAAAATCCACAATCAAGAATAAGTAGCAAGAAATGGCCAAAATACATTACGAGGGTGATCCGTAGATTAAGTGTATTCTTCTTCTTTAATAAAGTCAATAATACCATAATGAGGGAGTTTACAATACTATTTTTCAAAAAATGTACTCAAGCAATTTTCAAGAAAAATATTGCATGAAAAAATATTTTTTTCCATCCTAAAGTCATAGGCAAAGTCATATGTATGGATTCTTATTGTTTGTAGCAGTTTTAGAGGGTTAACCCAAGAAGGACGCACTTTTCTTGTATGATAAGTTAGTAGCCAAAATACATTAATTATTAAACTGATAAGTGCATTCTTTGTTTCTTCAATTAACTCCAGAAGGACAGGTTGGTCACTTGGTACTAAATGAAGCATTTGCTTAGAAAAACTCAAGAGCACTCAAATCTATTGTGCAAGACCTTCCCTTTTCACACAAACTTCCCATAATGAATATCTCTACTTCTCTTCAACATAGAAGGATTATTCTCTGTCATCCATTGGACACTTCATCTCTGCAATGTCCTTCTAGGGTTAACAATGAAGTCATCTACCAGACCTTTTGGGTCATCTGTGTCCTTTGAAGGTTAAGGAAATTAAGGGCCAACTTACATGCGAGCTTAGTGGGCAAAAAAAGCAACTCAAAGATAAGAACGGTTCCACCAATGATTGGTAGGCATGGAAGTAGGAGAGTGAGTTCCACTTATTTCACTGTATTCCACACTACACAAGGAACATAAAAGTGCTTTTTATATTTTGGTATTATTGACCGCATCCACCCATCAATACATGTAAGTTGGCTCTAATATCCTAAAATCCTAAAAGCAATTTTGTTCTTGACCGTGCATGCAAGCTCTAGATGAATATCAACCCCTTCACATCAGGAACTTTAGGGCTTGCAAGTTTAGTGCCATGATGGTGCATTGAAATGCTATTAAGATAATTTGGTGCCAGCCTTTGTACCACAGTCCAGGGAGTTTTGTACAAAAAATGGATAATTTCCTAGCTTCTAGGAGGTGGCTCAGATTTTTCAATTTTTACTTGGAAGTGGGCCTAATGAGTGCAAATTTTATTGGTTCATATCCCCCATTTCTTAATGTACTTAGGCAATTAGCCGACATTTTTTTTTTTCAATTATCTACTTTCCTAAATGTCTAAAAGGGGTTTGGTTTTTTGTTTTGGTGAAAGATTTTTATTCCCTCCCCATTTTTTTTTGTTTTAGTTTCCTTATCATTCATTCCACATTTTTTTTTGCTTTAAGTTTCCTTGTCATTCATTCCCCATTTTTTTTTACTTTAAGTTTCCTTATCATTCATTTCCCATTTTTTTTTTGCTTTAAGTTTCCTTGTCATTCATTCCCCATTTTTTTTCAAGTGTTTAGGGTTAAAGAATGTTGGCATTCACTCTCTATTTTTTTTGTCTAAAAAGTATCCTTAGCAAAGCCCCTACCACTTTAGGGCCAAGGATGTAGCCTTTGGAAAATCAAGGATCCACATAGGGTCCAAGTATTTTTCGGAGGCTAGTTAGTATGGTTAGTATTGGAATTCAAGAAATCTGCGTACCACTGCTATTAGTATCAGCTGCCCCAAACAAACAAGATGGATCACTCGCACTCGATCAATTAGGAGAATTCAAGTAAGAAGACGAGTTAGCATACAAAAAATGTTAGTTACTATTATTCTTCCAAAGTGGAGATATGGAAAATTTGGAATCCTTCACTCTATCCCAAATACTAAAAGCTAATGACTTTGGATGCCTGTCAACCTTTGAATGAGGGATACTTGATTGTTAGGAATTTGGTAGTTGGTAACTTGGTATTATAGTTTGGTTACCTTGGTTACTTGAAACACTAGAATACTATACATAGTATTAAAAACTTTCCTAAAAAGTATATGCCCGGTTAGCTGCTTGCCGTGAAAAATGCCTTTCAATTGGTAATTTGCTGTGGATACTTCTAGGATAGCTTGCCAAAATGCTATTATTTTCTTTTCTAGTCAGCTTGTTTCCAAAAACCTTCATTTCTCTACCAGAACCCCTTCCTAAACATTTCTATCTCATTTAGAAATTCTCAAGATCAACTGGCTAGCTTGTAACTAACTGATGGCACTCCCCGTTCATTGCTCTGTACTAACTTTGATAGGATAAAATGACACCATAATCTCTTCTTTACTATCACATACACCATCATAGCACCATATCTGCCAGGACCAATTTTTCTGATGGGCAGTCCTCCCTCCAATATGAGTGTGACACTCTTTCCAATATGAGTGATTCTTCTTCCTGCCGGCACTGTTGCTCACAAACAAACGCTTCCCTAAAACCATGAAATTCTTGTCCCAAACCTGTAGATATATAAAACCTTAGAAAACTCCGAAGAAGAAATCCATTCCAAAATGGTACAAAATGTTTCTTCACAAGAAACCATCCTTGGCACGTGAGTGCATGATGCCACAAAATATCCCCAAATCTCCACATCCTGTAGATTTTCGCCCTTTTAGCCAAAAGGGAGGGTGAGCAATTGGGCATGAGAAGAATGTACTGTACTGATGAGGTAGTCCATGTTGCGTTTTTTGTCAAGTCCAGTGCAGTGCCGCTTGGGAAACTCCGCCCCAAGTGTTGTTAGCCGAAATGCCGAATCTTCATCTTCACGTAAGTTAAGCTGGAGTAGTAGTACGTGTGGCAGAGCCGGCGTTTCCGAACATTTTTGGGAAGTATCAAATGAGATTCTTGTACAGTAGAGGTAGATGGGCTCCAGGGAACATTCTTTTTTGTGTCTGACAGCATCAACGCTGGTTGCTACTGGTGGTGGTTGCTTGAATGCTTGTTTTGCATTTGGAGTGGTACTTAATGATCGAGCTTATTATTACTGTACCTCGCCAAGGTCTCATTGTGATGGAGCTTGTGAATTTGGGCGTAGGGTTCATTCAAGTGCTTGCTGAATTTGATTTGATTTGATTAATTGATGGAATCCTCGTTGCAGCTTGAAATCGACAGTATTTTCATCCCCCCCAGTCACCTATGAATGCAAATGTGTGCTGAATTCAATTTGATTGATAAATTTCTCGTTGCAGCTTGAAATCGACAGTATTTTCATCCCCTCAGTCACCTACGAAATGCTAATGTGTGCTGAATTTGATTTGATTGATGGGTTGATTGATTTGATTCCTCGTTGCAGCTTCAAATCGACAGTATTTTCATCCCCCCAGTCACCTACGAAATGCTAATGTGGGTGAGCATGATGTGTTTGATTTGTGTGCCTTCGGGTTCATGTATCTGTCGCACATTTGGAGATATTAGCACTTTCTTTGAGGCGAAGGGGGCTCAGGAATTGAGGCGATTTGGAGGATGAACCATTTGCTTCTTGGCTTGTAGTCGCTGTTTAGATGGAGAGATTCGCAGATGGAGTGGGATGTTATGCCGAGGTCTGTCTTTATGTGCGTCATTATTCACCACCAGTGCGGCTTGGGAAACTTTTTCAAGTTTCCCAGGGACGGGGTTTTGTCCGATGGCACGCATTGGAGGAGGTCAAGAGTCGCTACCGTTTTTTGGTTCGTCAGGGGCATGGGTGTTTTATAGTCTGCTCTCAATTTGTTTAATGATTGTTTCCAAATTGCTTTTGTGTTACTGTAGTTGCTGAAATAAGATTGTCTAATCCATGCTCAAAGCTAATCGTCTACACATTTTAAGGGTTGTTGATCACCATTACCGTAAGACCCCTGGACATCGTGGCGACCGCTCTTTGCATTTACGAACTCTGGGACCATCAGATTAACGAATTGAGGGAGGAATTGGGAGGAATTGATGCTTTACTTTTTCAGAGTAATATACATTCTTCACTAATTACGCAAACAGATCACAAGTCCGCATACAATGCTCGTACGGCGCAAAAGGGACCAGTCGTGTGACTACTCTAAACTTATTTCTCAACCAAGGAATCCAAAATCGTGGGCCCGATTTGTAAAGAAGAAATAGGATGTACTGTAGACTATTGATCAATTATCTTACATTCCGGAATGTAACGTCAGGAACATTTTGACTAAAGAACAATCAATTCTGAAACGACAAGAAAAACTTCATGATTTATCTTATGCATGGAGGTCCTATATTAGCATGCCTCCATTCCCACTGAAGCATTGGAACCGGAGCTCCTCGGGGTTTAGGGTTTAAGGAACAGTGCCGTGGGTACGACTGTAGTTCTTATGTTCGAATGTCAACTCGTGTTTCGAATGAGGCACCATCGAATCCCTTTTCCTATTGGATTGCATCATAACTTTTTGATAAATTTCTGGAATCGGAGCTCGTTCACGGCTTGGGGTTTAGGGTTCTAATGCCACCTCGTGTTTCGAATGTGGCAGCACCGAGTATCGAATGTTTTTCCCTGTTGGATAGTTCGCATGAACGAGTAGTTTCATAACTTTTTCGTAATTTTTTGGAATCAGGCCTCGCTCAAGGTTTAGGGTTTAGAGCTCTAATGTCACCCTCGTTTTTCAAATTTGGCCTCACCGAATCCCTTTCCTGTTGGATTGTTCGAATGAACGATTAGTTTCATTGCTTTTCGGTAAACTTTTCGAATCAGAGCTCGTTTTTCAAGGTTTTCACGGTTTAGGATTTTAGTCTTACCCTCGTGTTTCGAATTTGGCCGCACCCAATCCTGTATTGTTTTTGAACGTTCGAATGAAACACACAGACGATTGGTCTTTTCGTAATCTTTGGCCTTATCCCTGGGTAACAAGGACGTCGAAGCTGAGGTTCAACTGGAATTGCAAAGCGAGAGTGAAACACCGGAGCGATGGAGGGAGTTCGACCTGAGGCAACAGCCGAGCTTTGTCAAGCGGCAGTGGCGGGAGACTTGGAGCGCGTGGAGCGTTTTTTGGCCGCGGGCACAGACGTCTGCGACGGAAACGAAGATGGCATGACGCCCTTGATGCTGGCTGCGCAGAATGGTCATGCCGAGGTGGTGCGCGCTCTGCTGCAAGCTGGCGCTCCTTGGAATGCGTTGAACTCCTCGGGCCAGTGTGCCGGCGACTTCGCCATGGAAGCCGGGCATCAGGAAGCTTTCGATGTGCTGCTGGACGCTGGTAAACCCTAAAACCCTGAGTACTAAACCCTAAGACCTTGCAATTTCATCACCATTAGCATTAGCAACGAACAATCTCGTGCATACAATGTGGTTCCGATTTTCAGTGATTCTAGGAAGGCCACAGTCTGCTCATTCATGGTTCCCTCTCCGTATACACTCAATCCTTTTCATTCTTACCGAATGTGTGACAAGCAGGCAATGGTAGTGTGGCCAAGTTTTTCACTATTGAATGTGTGCAACAGGCTATGACAGTGTAGCAAGTGTGCAGATAATCCAGAATTGACAGTGTCCTTTCATTTTAAAGAGGTCATGACACAACTACTTAAGGCTCTCGTATAAACACTTTCTATGACATATTTCGACGCTCTTTGTATGGTTATCACATCGACGTTTCTGTGATAGTGTAGTGACATATTGATTCCAATATATTATCTTCAATATAGGTCATACATAGGTTTGACAATTCATACCAAAGTTTGGCACATAATGTTTTCCCAAAAAAAAAGTTTGACTCATAACAAAGACGTTTGAGTGAAATTTCAATGATAGGTTACACGAGGTGCGTGAGGTTGTATGATTTTGTTGTTCCAGGTATGCAAGCGGAGCTTATTCTGGGGGTGGTTGCGCGGCAAGAGAGGAAAGTGGAGGATGGGAAGCCCTACTTGCAGCAGCGAGTGGAGTACACTGAAGGCAAGTTGCTGGATGAGGAGAACAAGGGTGTGATGATGGCGTGGGAGAATCCGCTCATGGCCGCGCATGCCAAAGCCATCTGCGCTTCCGGAGGTCATGTTTTGAACGTCGGCTTTGGGATGGGCTTGGTGGACACCGCCATTCAGGGCCACCAGGTTGCTTCTCACACCATCATTGAGGCGCATCCTGACGTTTACAAGCGCATGTTGGAAACCGGGTGGGGGGAGAAGCCGAACGTTCGTATCTTGTTCGGTCGTTGGCAAGATGTTCTTCCCCAGTTAGAGTCTTATGATGGTACGTTTCTTTGTTCCAAAAGGCTGTGTGTGGTATGAGTCTTCTTTGTGGTTGAGAATGAGTAAAGTAGAGGCTCCATTGACCTTACAGTACATTAGATTCTCCATTGACCATACAGGTGTACTTTTGGCCCAAGTGTGTATGTACTTAATCTATAGGCATTTTGCTTTTTTGCAATCGCTTTTTAGCATAACAAAAACTAAACGTGCAAAATTTTAGATGACACAAGTTTCTAGATTGTTGTACCAAAAGGATCAAAGTTCACCTGTATGGTGCATGGGACCTCTCCCTTGGTGTATGTTGAATGGAGACTTTACATTAATTGTTCTTTATGTTAGGTGAAGGATACTATTTGCGTCACGTGATGTGTTTTGACGTATGTGGGAGTGTGATTCCTGGGTGATGTATAGAGCTGTGGAGAGATCACTTTGGGTACAATAGCCAAACCTGTTGAGATCAAAATTTTATCACTATCTCTGTATTTCTTATGCAATATCAGATTAAGGAATTTGTAGACCACTCTTTAGGAGACAGTAAACTGCCCCATGTCCATTCAAGATCAGTGGACATAGATATCTAGCCAAGTCCTGCTGTCACCATTTGCTAGTAAGTCATAGAACTATATGAATTGGTGAGTTGCTATTGGTAACAAGGGTGAATGTTGGTTTTATTTCAACTTGTCAAATCACTTCTCGCCTTTCCACGAGTGGAGTCTTCACTTTGTGTATCACTTCAAGGATATTTTGCTTGCAGTGATTAGAGTCGCTTTATAATGTACAGGTCGAAGCAACAAGTTTGAGATAAGAAGAAATCTTGCACTTTGATTTGTGCAAAAATCATTTTAAATTTGGTTTTCCTCGTTGTTCAATGTCGACTTTACTAGATCATGTTTTGATCTTACGACTTTTGATCTTACCTCTAGTTGTATACGATGTTGTTTCAAAGTTTAAGCTTGTTGCTTCGACCTGTGCAATTATAGTGGCCCTTCGTTGATCATTAGTTGATCATCACATGGAGCATTTGCATTTGCGTTAAGCAAGCATTATGTTCGTGGTGTTTGTCGTTTGATTGTTTTTCCAACGTGATTGTGCAGGTATATTCTTCGACACTTACGGGGAGTTTTATGACGACTTGAAGGAATTTCATGATCACCTACCGAAGCTTTTGAAGAAGGGTGGGGTATACTCGTACTTCAATGGCTTGTGTGCCACAAATGCTTTCTTTCACGTGGTGTATTGCCAACTTGTGGCTTTGGAACTTGCCCGCCTGGGACTGACCACCCAGTTTATTCCTTTGCCAGTGAAGGATTGCTTAGATGAAGAGACATGGCGTGGTGTTTACCATAAGTATTGGCAGCTAGATACCTACTTCCTTCCTGTTTGTCAATCTGAAGAAGAGGAACAATAAAGTTTTTGATTCATATATCAGACAGAGTGATGGGATGTGATCCTCTGTTTACTTCATGATGTGGAATTTTTGCATGAATTTTTTAAGATGGATGCCACTCATCATAATCTATGTGGGAAGCTTTGTTTGATGTCATTCCGATAAGTATTGCAAAACTTAGAAGTTTCTTTTTCAATTTCAATGGTCAAAACTTAGAAGTTTCTTTTTCAATTTCAATGTCAAACCAGGTAGCAAAAAATATATTCCAAAAAAATGTTTGTTATTTCTTTAGAATTGTATAGATTGATACCTACTCAAAAACATTTGAACTATTCAATTCCGAATAAGGTAGGAGGTCCGTAAATTGAGCGGGTAAATGCATCCCCTATCTAGGAATGAATGTCATGTTCCTTGAAATATCTATTATTGTCATTGATGAGGTCGCATTTAGAACACACATGCTTTTTGAGGAGACTACCTTAGAGTGGTAAAAATTACAAGAAGATTTGCAATGAAGGTAGAAAAAACATATAAACACCTCTTTTCCTCACAATTTTGAAAATTTTCAAATTAAAATTAAATTAAAGTATATTAATTGTTTATTAGAACATTTTCACCATTTGGATTAACAATTCTCAAACTCTTCCAAAACTTATTAGCATTTTTGTTTTATCTTTCATTCACTAATACCTTCCACATTACAATTTCTTTAAAAATGAATATGAAAGTTTTTTGGGTAAAATTTTTTACATATTTTTTCAACCCATTTTCCACCATATTGACTAAAATGTACAAGTTATAGGATTTATTTTGTTTTTCCTAAAAATGTTGAAAGACAAAATTTGACCTTTGGAAAAGGCTACAAAAGCCTACATTTTGAAGTTCAAGCACATTGAACTTGCAATTGGTAGGGATATTCACTTTAAAATTTTGGAAAAATGTACTTGAACAAGTTAACCAAAGGATCCTATAGTTGGCTTTGTTAAAAATCAAATATTGATGAAGTTTTGACATTGCTCTGAGGACAAGTATTATGAAGTAAGTTTTGGGCCTGTAAACATGTTATTTCTATAGGGGTTAAATTCTTTAAATACCAAACCACTTTTTTTTAAGAACTTAGATTTTAGCACCTACTTATGAAACACTCTTGTTTATGAAAATACGGAAGTCTACACACACATTTCTGAATGACAAAAAGTGTAATGATGGTATTGTGATATGTTACATATTGTGGACATCCAAGGTGCACATTGTAACAAGTTATGTGCATTGTAAGGTATACAATTGGAATGTTTATGCATTATCATGTATCCACTTTATGTTCAGTCATACAAAGATTAAAGAATATTTTTTCCCAATGAAGCAAATATGGATATGAAAACTAGACATTCCATTAGGTGGGATTTGAGGCAAAGGGAAGGACCATTTTAGGCATATTTTCTTTGTTGTGAACCAATGGTACACTGCCAAATATTAAATATTAAAAAAAATATATTTTTCAAATAAAATAAATAAATAAATATTATTATTTCATGTGGAAATCTCCCAACCATGTCAGAGTGCCGATGTGGCACACTTCCCATGTTTCCAATAGTCCAAGAACTTGCGGCCCTTTGAAGGCCTGAAATCTCATCAAATATAACCTTTTCAACATCAAATAATAAACTTACATACACCTTTTTTTTAAATTTTGTTGTTTCAAAGATAGAAAAATCACTCTATAAACGGTTCAAGATGTAGGCTTATACTGGACTCTAAAATCCAATTATTGTGTCCCGCACTAATAATGCTAACTTGCACTAATTCTAAAAGAGCTATTCAGTGAATATTATTATCCATTATAAAATCACATTCTCAACTTAAGCTAATTATCTAGCAAAGAATGTAGAACTTGACCACCAGATTTGGTATTCAAACTCTTGCACTAACAGAATTATCTTGTGAAGTGTATATTCTTGTGTTTAGAGACTTTTATAATCCAGAATGCATTGATTCTTCTAAGATTTCACATCCATCCAATGTGCACAAAGTTCAAGATGTGGATTGGTATCTCATTTTTTCAAACTTAAATTCTAGAAGTGTCCATTTTGGACTCCTCTAGATATAAAGAAATACTCCCTCTATTATGAAATGATTGTTTATTTTGAATGTCATGTTTTTTTAAGTTTGTTTTGAATAGGTCGTACGGAGACTTCCTTGTGTCTAATTTTTTCTAAATGTAATGAACACATGCAATGTTCTTCATTGATTCTAGTGATATAAAATTTTGAACCTTTTTTAATTATGTTTTTTATAATATGATCAATGAAATTGTCTCAGAAAAATGCCAATAAATTTGTGGACAATCATTTTGGGATGGAAGGAGTAGTACATTTAGTGTTGGTGGTTATGCAAGCCATGTTCAAGGCACATAGTTTTTTGCATGGTGACTCAAAGCGCTCAATTGGATTTCTCATGTTGAATTTGTGTCAAAATTAATACATACAATCTACATGGCCAAAACTTGTCCTTGATAGTATATGAGATTTTTCCAAGGCATTGAAGTATATATGATTTGCATAGTGTATGAATAAGTTATAAATTGTTGCAAGTTTTATGAATTAGGGTTCAAATAAGGAGCACAAATTACCTTTGAACCATGACATATCTCATCGAAGTATTTTTGATTGTCAAATAACCTACACTACCAGTAGTAGGAAGGATATAGAACACCAAGGTGTAGTGCAAGGGCATTGAAATTTACATTTCAAAAATGTTGTTTCAATATTGATCTTGGAACAACATCAAGCAGACAACATTCTAAACAACATCTAAATGTTATTTAGGATGTCATTTCAACAAGGATTTTGTGGCATTCAAACTACTTTGAGAGGAACTAGTTTTCTCAAGTCTTCACTTAATCCTAATATATAGAGGTAAAGAATTAAAAGCATCTAATGAATGACCTTTTGGATTACTATAGAAATGAAGAGTACACATGTTCATTTAGTCAAAGGATAATTGTATAGTTGATGACTACCTTGATGGGCTTGTCATTTTAGGATTAAACCCAAACTAAAGATTGCAATCCATCAATTTGATTCTAAACCATATGAAACCACATTACTCTACACATAAGATTCTCAAATCTCTATGCCATATCCTTTTTAGTGTTGAGTAGTTACCATATAGATTTTATTTGTGAAATGTATCCAAAAGGTAGATTTTAGGTGTAAAATCTATCAACTTTGTAGATTAATTTTTTTAAAGATCTACATAGTTTGTAGATTCTCCTTCAAATCTATGTATGTTGTAGATTTTTGAAATTCTTGAAATCTAACACCCTCATAGATTCCCTCATGAAGTCACTTATACTATTTATTTCTCCAACCCTCCTTCTCCTTGACAATTGTTATAGGATATTTGTTTCATTAAAAATTTACCTAATTTCTTGGTTGAACTAATGACATTAGGACTTCAAATGTTGATTTAAAGGAGTTATTGAAACAATATTTCTCAAAATCTAACATCTTTCAGTTGAAACGACGTTTTTGAGAATATCATGTCATTTCAACATGTGTTTCAACCAGGTTTTTGCACTTAGTATGCCCAAGGTACTATCCACCTTAGCATAGCATCTCTTTTAAATGTTTTTATCAAGTCATATTTACACATGCTCATTTGTGAGTATGTACATGACGTGATCTTCTATTTCTAATCTTCCGTTTTGTAGTCAACATATAAAGGGAAGACCAATGTCTCAAAAAAGATTTGGACTAATCATCTGCCAATTGCCATCAAAAGGGATGTTGTAAGGGATTTTGTAGAAGGAATTGAGAAGCACATTTTGCAGGAGACAAACATTGCTTAGGTGCTTCCAGACTATCCACTTGGCTCAAACCTTGAACCTTTTTTTTATTTATAATAGAAAATTTGGTGTCAAAATACTTCATACTTCACATTTTATAAGTTAGATCAAGATTACACTAGATTCAAAGGTGAGGGGTCAAATTTTTTTGAAGATTTTGATTAGCTAAAATTGAGAAGTCCCTGGAAAATGGGTAATGAAATGAGAGGCCACAAGTCTCCAAGAAGGTCCAATAACATGAAGTGCACCTTTTTCCTAAGCAACAAAAAAATTCTTCAAACTTTAAGCCCTATGGAATCATAAATCAAACCCATCTCAAAGGAGATGGGCTTAACTAAAATTCTAGGAATCCTTGTTAAAAAGTGATATTTTTTTATATTTTTAAAATCATTTCATACCTTCTTGGGAGTTTACACCAATCCAAAATTCATGACCTCCAAAGGAAGACTTCTCAATGGCAAACTAGGGACTTAGAGGGATTGAGGGAGACTTTTCAATTTTTTGGTATAAACCGGGCCTTTGTGTCTCGCATCAGGTACCCATATCCACAACTTGGACTTGTCCATGGACACAAAACACACACAGCTGATGGTCTTCATGATATTGTTAAAAGAAAAGGCAATTACTGCCGCTTTTGTCATTGTCATTGTAGTCTGGTCGAAAATGTGCTCCTCTTCAGATAAAACCTTAACGTTCCTGGAGTCAGAATTCACCTTAAAAATCAAAAACTTAAAAAGTAAACGGGGCTGATTTTCGGGGTTTTTGAACCCGACGTGAATCGAACACGCAACCTTCTGATCTGGAGTCAGACGCGCTACCATTGCGCCACGGATCCCCTCTTGTTAAAATTTAGTCATTTTTATAAACATTTATATTCTATTTTCTCAGGTTTAATTTTGAATCTATAATCTTTTATAAAGAATAGGTGAGAATTCATTACACATTCCTGAAAACAAGCACAAACACCTGATTCAAATAAGTTTGCGCGTGAATTAAAGGGCCTCACTTAACCAACACAAGAAAGTTCTGATACATGGCAGAATGATCTGGTGACCTTTCTATGCTGGGAATCCTACATAGTGTATACTGTCCCCAAAGGCTTCAGACAGCACTGCTGCCTTATCATTTAACGTCTTCACTCTGCGAGTTGGAGCACACAACGCAAACACTTCCCACTGTGCAGCAGGTCGAAGGCCTCGTTGATGTCAGCAAGCTTCATGTTATGGGTGATGTATTCATCCACCTTGATCTCCTGATCACATGGTACAGAACCGATGTTAAGACTGACCAATTGATAAAAACTTCTACTGATCAGTAGGGAATTCACCTATTGGCGCTTTCCGAGTATCTCAACGAAAAAATCTCACAGAACACGACGCGATGAGCACGATCTACGTTGAGCTCAATCTACGATATACTTACCCATATTGCACTGACTTTGAAGAGGATGAGCCTAGCAAAAGTCTCCTAAACTTGCAGGAAACCTCAAACTAAGTCCAGGTACAGTCAGCAGCAGAAGTACCTTTTTCAAATATTTCTCCACAAGCTCTGGGACTTGGGAGCGACTCTTGAATCCTCCGAATGCAGTGCCCTTCCAAACACGCCCTGTAACTAGCTGGAATGGACGAGTTGAGATTTCCTGCCCTGACGCAGCCACTCCAATGATGACAGATGTGCCCCATCCCTGCACAGACAACCGAGAAGTCTTCGTTTAAGGACATATTACCAAGATGTTAAATCACATGCAGGGACCTATAATCCATCAAAACCCCACTGTTCGGAATACACACGAGAAGCCATATATTACCTTGTGGCAACACTCGAGGGCTGTTCGCATAACACTGACATTGCCTGTGCAGTCAAAGCTGTAATCCACACCTCCATCTGTCAATTCAACAATAACCTGCACACAAAAGTGAAAAGAGAGTTAGAGGGTACAATAACATGAAAACACATATCCTCACACATTTCACTGCAACAAAACATCAGAACATCGAAGCAGGTGCCACCACCATCTAGCATCTTCCTGAAACATTGAGGCAGAAACAAGATAGAAGCAGTATTGAAAACAACGAAACCTCCTGGGTGGGCTTCTTGTAATCCTTGGGATTTAAGACTTCCGTCACTCCAAAGTCCTTGGCTGCAGTAACGTGAAACCAAGCGTCAGAGAAGAGTTCACGGTAAGTCAAATGAAGAATGTACATCGCCTTTGTATCAAGTGAATTCAGGTTTGGAAACTTCGCATCCCGTTGAACCTAAAGTGATGTACTTGAACTAGCTTCCAGGATTCACGCACCGCGGTCAAATTT
The DNA here is from genome assembly GCA_963969595.1 of Neckera pumila. Classification (NCBI taxonomy): domain Eukaryota; kingdom Viridiplantae; phylum Streptophyta; class Bryopsida; order Hypnales; family Neckeraceae; genus Neckera; species Neckera pumila. Next base: position 18,445,269 of record OZ018412.1, on the reverse strand, counting down.
GCTGGGGTCAATATCCACACCGATAATGCGAGAAGCGCCGGCAGCTTTGGCGCCCTCAGCAACCTGTCAAGTATGAGGTGCATCAGCAAATTCCATGCCCTACTACAGAGGTTTCACATGAAAACCACATCACCGAAACTCTCACTTCAATTAACAGTTACAATGGTTTGAAAGCCTCCCAAGCTGAAGAGTATATCTCTACTTTCATGCGTATATCTTACAATATTAAAAGACAACACCAGTTCTATCACAGTCGAACTAGAGTAAGAGTTAGAAACGTACTGCCAGGCCTACTGTCCCCAGACCAAAAATAGCAACATTGGCTCCTTTCTCCACCTTGGCAGTATTCCAAACAGCACCTAAACCTGGTCGCATCAGAAGAGTCAACAACTGAATACAAAATCTCCCCTTCGAAAAGCACAAGAAACATCCATGGGGCGAGAAAAACCCTCTTCAATTGATTCATACCTGTGGGAATACCGCATCCCAGTAAGCAGATTTTGTCGAGTGGAGCTGCAGGATTCACTTTCGCGACAGAAACAGCGTGCACTACAGTGTATTCACTGAAAGTCGACGTCCCCATAAAGTGATAAATTACTTTTCCGTCTTTGGAAAATCGTGACTTGCGATCGCTAAGCATCAGTCCCACCCCAGTGGCTGACCTGACTTTCCCACACAAATTCGTCTTTCCAGACAAGCAGAACTTGCACTCTTTGCATTCAGCTTGATAGCATGGAATCACGTGGTCTCCGGCTTTGACCTCAGTTACTCCCTCCCCAACACTCTCAACAATTCTGCACAACAACACAGAACCAAGTGTTAGGTATGAGAAACAGTTATAACTCTCCCTAAATTTCAAAACCTAAAATATGAGCATGAATGGGAAATGAATGGGAAAGAAGGCATGGTAAACCATTAATAAAGGAAGCCATAGGGAGAAGTTATTGAACATCAGTCATGTCAATCCACCATATCCACCATTTGGGTGCTCATTGCATTTTATTCAGTATGTGTATGCTTGATTTATGGGTGATCCTACTGTCCATTCTTGATCCATTATTGGTGCTCTACTAAGATGAACTTCGGAAAAGAACGTCTCTCCATGAACATCTCTCCATTCTTTAGTCGAATTTATCTACTTTAAACTTTTACTCTGCACACCTTTGCAACTAAAATACGCAAATTACTCCATCATCCAAATTCTAGTCGTACTTGCTAGATTGCACTAAGTGGCAATTATGGGTGCCCATGCCATGAAAAAGAGATCTAAACAGCCAAAGTCCAACTTGCTAACCTAAATTACAAGAGCAAGTATATAATCTTCAAGCTAAAAATTGGCAGTGCATTCAAACATTTTTAACGTGGCTTCTTTAAAATGATATTCTAGATATCCTGCACACTTGCCACACAGTCGTTGTGCCACACAGTCGTTGACTGTAGCACTCTTGTCACACATTAAAACCACGTCATGTCAATTGGTAAGATTAAAGAGATTTATGTAAAACCTCAAAGAAAGGGCTCCAGCAAAAAGGAGGTTGAAGTTCCTCTATTTAGCAATACAATTCCTCATTTACTGATTTCCTGAGCAAGAGGGGAGAGCTTACCCAGCTGCTTCATGTCCCAAAATGCAAGGAAACAATCCCTCTGGATCCTGCAAAACAATAAAAACATGTAAGCCACGCAGCAATTTCCAAAATGCCTACTCTCTCGTGTCTCGATTTAAGCAACTCATGATCATCTCTTTTCCGATCATCCCAATTTCATTCCCTTTTTTCAAAACATCGAAGTCTCTTCTATCGCAAATCCTGCAGAACGCACAGCCTATCAATTCTATACAAAATTGACAAAGGCTAGGTTGAGCCAACGGACATGGCCATCCAAAGTGTACGCATCGGTGTGGCAGAGCGCCGTGTGCGTGATCTTAATACGCACTTCCCCGGCTTGAGGAGGCGCTACTTGAACATCCTCCACCGTCAGAGGCTTCTTGGCCTCCCATGCGATAGCAGCTGCACTTCAAACAACGAGAATACATAAGTAGCCCAAACTCTATTCAATCAACCTTCTGACAGAAAACTGGAAGGTACGGCCATCCCCAATCACCATAGCCACTTGATCCCCGTAAAACAGAGATAACAATGAGCCCAATTGTCGTGAGTATTAGAACCCTACACCAATGCCCGCATTGCGCAGTCCAGAAAACTCACTCAGCCAAAACCTTCGCGACTCTAGCTCAAAGGCTTCCATACCATACCTTTGCACGTTATGACTTGCCCTTCGGTCGACATCGCAATCCGCTGCAACTCTGCAACTCAAAGATGACCACGCAATCAGAGCTACAATTTCAATGCGCATCAGATCTTGTTAAGAGGCCTCCAATCTCCCTCAATTCAATCATCTTCACAAATCTCACGTCAAGAAGGGAATGAAACCACAAGCAAGCATAGAATGGCGAGAGCCATCCTCATACAATGCAGAGGCGAGAATTCTTAAGAACTTACGAAATCTGAAGCAAGCTTCTGGCAATCTCTGCAGTCAAGCTCGTCGATGGGATTGTCACGAAAGCACAGGCAGCACCAGGAGTGTGAGTGTGTTCTGTGAGGGTGGGCTTTGTGAGGGTCCGCGCAGGTTAGAGCAGGGCCGTTAGATCTGGAGGGAGGATCTGAGCCGTCATCTCCTATACTTGGAAGCAGACCCTGACTCCCTTAGAGAGGTAATTAATTGGGTGCCAATATACACAATTTCGAAATAAATCACTCTTACTATTTTTTCGCCAAAATGTTTCCATTTCTATTTAAAATCAATACCTTAAATGAGGCTGTTTGTTTTGTTTGTTTGTTTTTTGTTTTGTTTTGTTTGTTTTGTTTGTAGCGTGGACAACTTCCAGACCGTGCGTCCCCTGGCCGCGTGCTTGGTACCGTCGGAAAGCTCTCGCTGAGGAGGGGTGCACCGGCTTGGTTTTGTGGCGTTTGGAGCGGTGGTGCAAAAGTTATTGAATTTCAAAGTATTTATTGATTAAAAAATTAGAAAATTACTTTTACTTTGATTTTGGTGGCGTTCTTGGTACTAGGAGTGGAACCGGGAGTAGAACTGGGAGTAGAATCGGAAGTAGAACCAGGAGTGGAACCGGGAGTAGATGAAAATTGGACCAACGGCACAGGGTCACACTAGTATGGATGAAATCATCAATTTCGGATTTAAAAAGCACTTGAATGTAGTTGAAAAGTCTCAGAGATTGATGAAATCAATGTACGTATTCATTGCTTCACCATATTTTAGGGGATTGCCATCTAGGTACAAAAACAAAAACAAAAAAGTGCTTGGAAGGCAATAGAAAGTTTTCGGATTCCACATGTTTTGATTGGATAGAAGGGCTCTTCTTACTTCTTTATGAACAATGCATTGAAGTCATATAAATTAGGCACATAATACTTTGAGAAATGCATTTTTTAGGGATTTAAACTCAATATGATGGAGTAAATTTATTTACTGTACCTTTCTTTATTAGAAAATCAATAGAACATGATTATAGGTCCAAAGTTCAAATTACAATTAAATATTTCATTTTAGGGAATTTTTCAAATTTGCAAGTTGGAGTAGAAAGTGCCCTTCATTATCTTTGTTTTATTAGTTGGACTCAAATTCATAAAGACATTGCTTTGAAAATTTGTAACATACTCATATAGTGTCCAAAGAATGCATGTTAAAAGTGCATTGAAATGTTTGTATTTGAATATTTTTCAATAGTTAAGCTTAGATTGTAGTTTCCTTTTAATTTGGTGCGTTGGAATACAACAACTTGTTAGACTAAAGGGAGGCAATTACTACATTATAATTATAGACACATTTCCAAGGCAAGACATTAAAGTGGTCATTTGAAATCTTTGTTTTTACCCTGGGAAATTTTTTATTTGCCATCTACAATAAAAAAATGGAAATTTTGAACTAAAAGCTCTAAATTAGCTAGGAAAGTTGAAGAATATAGGACACTACGCACCCACATAATAGAGGTGATTTTTTACATTTATCTATGGCTAGGAGAAGATAGGTACAAGATACAAACTTCAAATGACCACTTTAATGTCTCGCATTTCCAAGTTGATTCACATCATATATAGTGGGTTCATAATCCAAGGGAAGCATTTACATTGAAATAATGGATTTTCTTGTGAGCAAAGGATATTTATCTTCTTAAGGGAATAGGTTTGATCAAGTTTTCAAAATTATGAAGATGTATCATAAAATATAAATTTAATGAATAATTTAATGACAACTCTTAAATAATATGTTATCACAAATATGGTGGATTTTGAGATGGTTCATTTATAGAAAATTACTTCAATGTTGTTTCTAGTGCTAAATGGTCAAATTGGTTGAGTGCAATAAGTATATTGCAAGTTTTCAATTCAAATTAATTGTTCTTTACATCACCTAAAATTAGGTCTTTTTAGTCACTTATTTACTAAACAAACACCTCATATTATATAAATTTCAAAACTACCTTTGATTTCACATATAAAAAAAGATGTAGCAAAGTACCAAGATTTCCCACCATTCTCCATTAGGTAAGGACTTCAAACCCCATAGCTTGCACTTTTAGTTTTTATTACATTTAATATTGTCTTTTAAAAATGCTAAAAGGACATGCAAAAATTTATTGAATTTACATGATATAGGAATTTAAAAAAGGTATTTAAAAATAAGTAATACATGCTTTTCACTAAGGTTTTTTTAAAATATCAGACCTTTGATTATGCAATTTTTAACTTACTACTATACTAACAAATAATTTTTAATTAGATTTGAACTTTATTTTTCTCTTCAAATCATTTTTGAAGGATCATTTTTAAATTGAAAGAATTATTTTTGGAGGGTAGAGCTACTAGTACCCTTTAAATTATAGAATATTTGCAAAACAAAGTCTTTAGAATCAATACCATATAAATGTTAAAGAACAAATACAAGGATTTACAAAAAAATATTAATGGGTGGAAAATGCATTTTTTGTATTTGGAGTGTGTTTGCATTCATTTGTTATTTAAAATTTGAACATTTGGTACTTAAGGGGTTAAATAGGGATATAAAATAATATTCATATACAATTAATTTATTTATAAATTTGAGATATTTATAGAATGTTCCAAGAATGTTTTCAAAATATTATCTAATAAAATTTGCTAGGATTACAAGGTAACTCCATCTGATTGTGTCCCTTTTCAAAAACCAATTCATACAAACTCTTGCCTAAAATGTATTGCCTCTACTAAGGATTGCTTTAGGATACACTTATTTCTTAGCACTTTGAAAATTCAAAGTTTATTTGATGTTTGAACATTGTAGAACAAAAAAATCTAAAATCCCATTTTGAGTTGCAACTACCAATAAGATTCAACAAAAGATTATGCAATTTAATAATAGAAAAATGCTTAATCACTTGTTCAAACAATTGAATTAATTCAATTGTTGCACTCTACACTAATAATGCTAACTCACACTAATTCCAAAATTATGCAAAATTATGAAATGCACTTACACAAATATTGTACCTCACAATATTTATAATATATATCATATATTTTAGAAGTTTATAAGTAGAAGGCAACCGACAAGGCTGCTAGTGAATGTTATGTATCTCTTTATCCATCATAATATGTCCTCCAAGTTAGGCAACAAAAATCAATAGAGAAAATGGTAAGAGAATGTGTTGTTATGGACTACATAAGCCATGAACTGCTAAAGCGGCAGGCATGTTATGCAACATAATGTCAAGTACAGTAGTCTACATCAATCTACAGTTCTACACTACTCAAATCTTGACGTTTTGAATATCAAAGGACTAATAACGTGAAGAAGAGTTATGTATTAGATAATCGACGAGCCGCGGTGGCGGCGAGTAGGTTATCGGACATAACCGGTTGTTCACTTTTCAATCACAACCTTTGATCTTCATGATCCAAGGGTGTAGAAAGCAAGTTGAAAGGAGAGAAGGTTATGAGTTACAACTTGTAATGGCAATGGTGATGGGTTGCCAATGGGACGGTGCCACGTGAGTGTTGAAAACTCAACAACCGGTTATGGGTTCTGGCCCTCTTGTGTCTGGCTAATGAGTGAGTGACACAAGTGCCTTCAAACTTGAACTTGCCCTACTTGATTCGTGACTATGGTTGATAATGCAAGCTTCTTAATAGGTGTCCAGAAAGAAAGCAGCTCCAGCAATTTACAAGGCTTGCAGAATTGCTGTTATAGAATTTACAGATCTACAGGTTAGATATTCCCCAAAAGTTTCAAACACAGAATCGAAACATGAAAGTTTAATTCCAAGTTCCAGTTCTGGAAGCTCTCCTGCGATTGAGGACGATTGAAATTCGGAGTATGTCCACCACTGGTAATTTCCGCAGAATCTGAACAGCATATTGAGCTTGAGCAGCTCAGGTTTTCTCTTTCAGGAGCAAAGACAGGAAGAACAAAAAGCTTCCAACATGTGGCATTACCTACAACAAATTGCAGAAAGAGAGATTGCAAAATCCAGAGAACCAATAAGTGGCATTACCTACAACATCTGCAAAAAGAGAGATTGCAAAATCCAACAACGAGAAGAACAATTTGTTCAAAACTTGAATGTAAATTATTCAAAATATATGATGTTCTCAATGTGCATATTAGCCACACCACGTACACTTTTAACAAAAAGAGTGCTTGTCATGGCGAAATGCATGGTACATGCTCTATGTTTTTCTGTGGGCGGTTCACGCTGTCAAGTAATCAATGGTCCAAACAAGGTGATTTCCTGGGACATTTCTTGTCTGAGAATTTTGCCACAGATGAGTACGGACACACTTGCGGATGAAATTGACACAACATTCTTGATCAAAACACAATGAATCCTCTAAACGGATCGTCATTGCAAGTGAAGATACTGGATGATCTTTCACAAGCCCCAGTCGACACCTTTGATTCTTGTTCCTATGAATTCACCATAATTCTCTCTTTGCAAGTAACTGGTTCACAAGACTTCGCAAAAATATTCTCATTATATATCAAGCAATGAATTGACGTAAAATGATGGAAATGGGTCTTCCCACCTTATGATTAAATATCCAGGATCTCAATTGATCTTAGTTTTGTTCCATACAATGAAGTTCTTATGTACTCTACAGTACAGTGTTGGTACTTACCAGACATGAATTCCTCTGGCCTCAGTGAGTTCTTAATGTTGAATTTGGAAAGTCATTCTTCGTCAATTTCGTTGAATTGGTGGAATTGCACAACTTTGGCACTTTCATAACATTATTAACATTCGATGGGGGTCCCTTTTGTTCCCCCTAAAATCAGGAGCCCCCCAACAAAATAAGCATGCAGCCAATGCCGTTCCCCAAAGACACAGTATCTCTGACAATGCGCAGACCGTATGGCTCCCTTGACCAATGATACTGTCAGGATTATAACTGAAGTCTCCCCCAGGAATATTGGGAGGGCATCACACCTCCACCTAGGGGGAGGTACGAGACCCGGTTAACAATGTTCTGTTTCAGGGCGTGAGGTCTGAAATGAGAATCCAGAGCAGTACTAGTTTTAAGAACTTTGTGTTGATGGCCATCACAATTTTTTTCTCCTAAAAATGCTCCAATTTAACCATATACAAACAATATGCCCCTCAAGCTTCATAAGTGTTTAGCACTTTGGAAAAGTTTACTTGAGAATTTTTATTTGTTCAAATAATTGACTTTCTGATGGTTTGCATGCAATGTTCTTCACTCAATCTAAAGAATAAAAGGTTTTCTCCTTGCAGATTATGCTTTCCACAATACGATCAATCATAAAGATCATTTCAAAATCATGAATCCTTCTTCCTTACAAGAGTAAACGAAACTGACGATATGCGCTCCAAGGCCTCGTTGATATAATCAGTGTTGATAATCTCGATCATGGCTATCACTCCCTTTTCTCCACAAAACTCCAACATCTCTTGAATCTGCGGCATCCCTCCCCCAGCACTTCCGTACCAAGAATCACAACGACAACATGAGCATCATCATTCCGTCCGGCAGGACATCATCATTTCTTAAACCCTAATCCCTTGCAAGAATCACAACAATTCCATCTCAACAGGGAGATATACTATCTATGCAGGTCGAAGCATGTCACTCACTGGAACACATTGTGCTGGGTGAATTCCAGCTTCCTCAACGGCCGTCCCGTGGAAGATTCTTGTGCGACGTTTCTCACGCGAAGTTGGCACTGACCTGCTATAAATTTTGATGACTTGACCTACTTTACAATTACTGGACACAATCTCATGTAGGAGAGTTGAGCCGTTGACTTCTTCGATTGCTTATCCAATCAAAACAACTGCAAAACTCTCCTGCATTCAGATTATGTTCAATCCATTTTGTGACCAAAACACTAATCTGCGTGCAAGAACTGATCAAAAGACAGACACCGAATATAGATATAAGCTTACCTCCTAAAAACCAAAATCCCTTTATAAATATGATGTTATGGATCGCGACTTAGTCCATCTCACAAATGTATTTCAAGTGAAAGTATTCATACGAACCATCCTCTGTTCGAGAAGCAATACACATTTTCATCACGTCAACGAGATTCAAGATTCAGGTCGAAATTCGCCAAACCCTTCCATCACTCGACAGAAAAGAGAACGACACCCAAACTACAGGAGGGCCGCAATTTCAGTCGTTACATTGGGCATTCATCGATCACACCAGATTAGGGTTTAGAAAACAACTCCTCAAACTGTCCAAATAGATCAAAGTAAAAATACGCACCTCCCAGCAGATTGCAGAACTGCATCACCACACATCCAAGTACCGAGGCCATTATCTACAGCAAGTCAAACTAGGGTGTCGCATAGGTGCATCCACGTCAGGACTAGCTTCCAACACCCAAAACAAGATAAGCACCTTCGAAGAGCTCAGATTCAATACAATCCACAAGGACAGCAGGCACTCTCACGCACCGCATGAGCGAGAAAAACGACTGAAACACACAACACAACTCATGTACAAAGACGCGCTCATCATTGGGACCAAGTGCTTTCCATAACACAAACGAGGAAAACGAGGAGCGGTGGCTTTCGTAGAAAAGATGGTGTTCATAAACACCAATTAGGTTTCTGCAGAGCCGGGGGGGGGCAGGGGCCGACCATTCACGCACTCGTGAACTTCGTCACCGCCTTCGTACCTTCCGACACAGCATGCTTCGCCAACTCGCCGGGCAAAATCAGACGCACCGCAGTCTGGATCTCGCGACTAGTGATCGTCGGCTTCTTGTTGTAACGCGCCAAACGAGCGGCCTCCTGCGCAAGCTTCTCGAAGATGTCGTTGATGAACGAGTTCATAATTCCCATCGCCTTCGACGAGATACCGGTGTCAGGATGCACCTGTTCCGAAAAACAAAAGGCCGTTAGACAAAACCATTACCCTCCGCTATCTCAAACGCACCACAACGCCAACTCCCAAAATCACAAACACCAATGAAAGAAAAGAAAATCGAACCGCAGCAGCATACCTGCTTCAACACCTTGTAGATGTAAATCTTGTACGTCTCCACGTTCTTCTTCGACCGCTTCTTCTTCGCGTCGCCCTTGCTGTCCGCCTTGATCTTCTTCTCCGCCTTCTTCACCACCGGCTTCTTCTCGGCCTTGGACTTGCCGGCCTTCTGCTCCTCTGCAGCCTTGGGCGCCATCGCAGCAACTGGAATTCGAACGAGGAAAACAAAAGAGATGGACTCGAATATGTTACACTGAAATGCGACCAACACACTGATGAATGGCGTATGAAAACTGTGGGGAATAGAGAAACGCAGATGGTCCAAAATGCTTTATACCTGAGGGTCTGGCCAGAGCCAATGGGCGGGCTCGGTTTTCCTACCGAGGATCGAGGTTTCGGGCCGTCCGATCTGGATCGGACGGTGGGATTTCGAAACCGGGCTTGGCGCCAGGCGCTGCTTGTCCCTCGGCTCCCGCCCGCGCACTTCAAAGAAGGGGGTTCGTGAATTGGCGGGATGGCTGCCCAGCGGCCAGTTTTCGAACACGCTCAAGGTATTGGTTCTTTTTCCATTTTTTATGAAGTGCCAAAGTAGCAATATAAAATGTTACAGTGGTGCTCCAAATTTCAACGTTCATCCACATATTGAATAGAAAATATCACATTAGCACATATCACATGTCCACAATTTCGTTTTCATCCAAAAAATCTAATGATTTCATCTAAGATTTTTTTTAATTCAAAGTTTTCTAGCAAAAAATTTTAAAGTTTGTTGCCTTTTTCTAGCCAAAATTTTTTCTTTTGGTGCAATTTGGCACTAGAAAGCAAAAAAAAAGAAGGACCTACTTCACACTAACATGTAATACTTTGTTTTCTCAATTAGACAAAATTTCCTATTATTGCATAGGGATTTAGATTAATTACAATGTTCACTCCTAAAGGACCAAGTATCAAATTTTGACAACATAGCGTTTTTCGTCATCCATTAGCAAACGGGATTTTTCATTTTCTCCCTTTGAAACTTTCACACAAAAATTTCGGAACCATTTACTACATGGTTAAAAGGTTATTGTATGATACATAGTTTCTTTTGGAATCCAAGCAATGCATGAAGCTCAAAAAAATCATTATTTCAAGAAATAAAAATTTGAAATTGATTTTCTAGACTATATATATGTGAAAGCTTTGAATTGTTCCATTTTTATTAATGAGGTGAAAGTTATAAAGAGTTTTAGTTCGTGTTTAATTATGGAATCTCTCCTATAAAATAAGCTTTGAAGTCCTTTATTTAACTAAACTTCCAATATTTTGGAAAAAAAGAAATCAAAAAATGTAGATTGTTTTTCACATCATGACAATTATTGGGATTGACGTTTTTCAATTCCACAACTAATTCTTAAAAATTTATTACAAACTATTCTTAATCATTTTTCCACTTCTTTTTACTCACTATTTTTTTCCAAATGTTACGTTTGACATTATTGTTAACATGAAAATACGTGGATGCCCAAAAAAATAAGCCAAAAAAGACACAAGTTGCTTATGGTGATATTGAAGAATATCACCAACTTGTCACCAATTCACAACTTCGAAAGACATAATACATATAAATTAATTCTCAAATTGCTACATGGAATACAACTAAATCTTATGAAAATAAGTATGTTACATAAGAAAATAAAAGTTAATAGTTGTATATAATGGATTAAGACAAGCATAATTTCTAACTTAGATTCTTAGGTTTGGTCTTGCCTTGGTGTTGCAATTTGTTCATAGGCTTTAATTCCTCTCCAATTTTTCCCTATTTCATAAAGAAAATATAATTATCTCCTATTGTTAATTGTTTATTCCTCTCTACTTTCCTTCTAAGTCCTATGAAAAATTTAAATTAATTTATTAAACTATAAACATGTGCCACCCCAAATTATTGGATGCCAATTCTATAATGGACACAGCATACCAAAAAATATAGTTGTTTTTTAATAGGCAATCCATGAAATAAAGTCACACTTATACCCAAAGGAATACAAGAGGCCGTCTCATATTGCCCACTTTTTCCTTAGGCTGCCCCCAAAAAAATTGTAACTACAAAATCTGACTAATAAAAAAATATGACTGCAATATATGACTAAGGCAAAATATGATTGCCCACCCAAATTTCCCTCGGCTGCCTCAAAAGAAAAAAAAATGTCACTACTATGGAGAAGTGACTGCAAATATGACTAAGGCAAAAATACAATTGCCCATCCAAATTTCCCTTGGGTTGCCCCAAATGAAAAAAAATATCACAACCATAGAGATATGATTGCAAAATATGACTCCACCAAAAATTTGACTGCAAAATATGACTCCACCAGAAATATGACTTGTAATATGACTCGATATTCCCCAAATATGTTCCATATTGTTCCCTATAAAATACTTTGGCATTCTCAACGCGTGTCTAGTATATGCTTGTAAGGTACAAGACCAAAAAATAACTAGCAGTCATATTTTTCACCAAGGTATTGCCCTCCAAGCACATGTCTATGAGCAGCTGCCAGTTATCTCCAATCATATTTTTGCAGTCATAAAATACCCGTTTTCTTGTAATATCAATGGTTAAGATCAAGAGAGGTGTTGTTGAGACTAAGAACTACCTCAGCCTCGACTACTATTTTTACTACCATCTAGAAGGTCCTTCCAGAAGCTTCTGTTTGCTTGAGAAGCTTCTACTTGCTTGGGAGTTTCTCAAGAAGCTTCCACTAATTTGGGAAGTTTTCCAAGAAGCTTCCATTGCTAAGGAAGCTTCTCAAAAAATAAAATCTAATTAAGCCTTTTGGAAGAGGTTCTAAACTATATCCAAAACACTTATTGCCTGGACAAAAACGTGATGGCATTGATTAATTCACCGGGGTTCTATACTAATAAGAGCCTTAGATACACCACCATTCAATGCATCTAGGATGGGATTCCTACACAAATTGGCATGGCAATCACAAGCCATAGTAGTGTGGCTTATTATTGGTGCTACAACCAATCAATCAATCTTCAAAAGATGGCAACAATGAAAGTGATTGCTAAGCCATTTAAAAATGGGAAGCATGTAATGTATGAGGACGTGTTTAAGGAGGTTTTTGAAAGCTCTGTGAGGCAAGAACTTATTGGCAATTCTGTTGTCACATTGCTCGGTATTGATCAAGGTAAATATGAGTGAGATGTTATGGAGTTAGAACCAATGGTTAGCAATTTATAAATGATGCCTCCTTCTAGTGCTCCTCAGTATTCACAATTTATTGAGCATTTCTACTATAGTTCCAATCATTTCAAAATATGCTATTGCTATGGCTCCAATGGTTGCAGATGTTCTTTCTATGCTTGTTGTGACTCCTAGATCTCCTATACTCATGCTTACATGATTCAAGATGATATAACTCATATTGTTGAATCTAATAAGGTCATATTTCGTTACTGGCTAGAAGATGCAAAACATCTTGACTACAACGTGGTGAATTCTTAGTTCACTACAACGAATGTAAGGACTTCCATCTCAAATTGCATGCAATGCAAATTAAATAGCACAGTTGACACAAACAACGTGAAAGAAGTTTTTGAAGAACTCAAAGTGAAATTGCTATGTAGATTTATTGTGACGGATGTATAGATTTTTTTGTGTAAATTTAGATTTACATAACTGCAATTGTAGAAATTTGACGTAATGTACCATTTGAATGCAAATTGTGCATAAAACCATTCCAATTCAAGAAATTACAAAGGGTAATTGAAATTTAATGGCCTGCAAGAAAAGGGGGAAATTTCAAACTCCACAAAAATTAGGGCAAAATTGGCAAAATTGGATTGTGAAAAGCTGATTACCTTGTGGGTTTTCGAAAACTGGCCGCTGGGCAGCCATCCCGCCAATTCACGAACCCCGTTCTTCGAGAGACAAGCAGCGCCTGGCGCCAAGCCCGGTTTCGAAATCCCACCGCCCGATCCAGATCGGACGGCCCGAAACCTCGATCCTCGGTAGGAAAACCGAGCCCGCCCATTGGCTCTGGCCAGACCCTCAGGTATAAAGCATTTTGGACCATCTGCGTTTCTCTGTTCCCCACAGTTTTCGTACGCCATTCATCAGTGTGTCGGTCCCATTTCAGTGTAACATATTCGAGTCCATCTCTTTGATTTTCCTCGTTCGATTTCCAGTTGCTGCGATGGCGCCCAAGGCTGCAGAGGAGCAGAAGGCCGGCAAGTCCAAGGCCGAGAAGAAGCCGGTGGTGAAGAAGGCGGAGAAGAAGATCAAGGCGGACAGCAAGGGCGACGCGAAGAAGAAGCGGTCGAAGAAGAACGTGGAGACGTACAAGATTTACATCTACAAGGTGTTGAAGCAGGTATGCTGCTGCGGTTCGATTTTCTTTTCTTTCATTGGTGTTTGTGATTTTGGGAGTTGGCGTTGTGGTGCGTTTGAGATAGCGGAGGGTAATGGTTTTGTCTAACGGCCTTTTGTTTTTCGGAACAGGTGCATCCTGACACCGGTATCTCGTCGAAGGCGATGGGAATTATGAACTCGTTCATCAACGACATCTTCGAGAAGCTTGCGCAGGAGGCCGCTCGTTTGGCGCGTTACAACAAGAAGCCGACGATCACTAGTCGCGAGATCCAGACTGCGGTGCGTCTGATTTTGCCCGGCGAGTTGGCGAAGCATGCTGTGTCGGAAGGTACGAAGGCGGTGACGAAGTTCACGAGTGCGTGAATGGTCGGCCCCTGCCCCCCCCCGGCTCTGCAGAAACCTAATTGGTGTTTATGAACACCATCTTTTCTACGAAAGCCACCGCTCCTCGTTTTCCTCGTTTGTGTTATGGAAAGCACTTGGTCCCCACGATGAGGGCGTCTCTGTACATGAGTCGTTTTTTTCGCTCATGCGGTGCGTGATAGTGCCTGCGGGCCTTGTGTATTGCATTGGATTTCGGTCTCAGCTGTAATTAGGTGCTTTTCATTTCTTGTTTTTGGTGTTGGAAATTAGCTGAACCTGTGCGATAGTCTTATGTAGATGATGGCCTTGGATATGTGTAGTGATTCAGTTCTGCCATCCGTTGTGAGGTGCGTATTCTAGCATTGTTGATCTAGTTGGAGTAGGAGTTTCCTAAACCCTAAATTGTTGCGATTGGCGAACGCTCACGTTACGACTGTAAAGTTGCGGCCCTCCTGTAGTCTGGGTGTTAAATCCTCTCTTTTTTGGCAACTAACGGAAGAGTTTTGATGAGTTTCGACCTGAATCTTGTATCACGCCATCTTCCTGATGTAATGGAAGTGTGTTGCTTCTCGAACAGAGGGTGATTCGTATGATTTCGTTCATTTGAAACACACCAGGACTACGTCGGGATCCACAGCAGCACAATTCCTTTGGGGGTAGCGGTTTTTAGGGTTATATCCATGAACACTTGAACAGTGTGATTTTGGGTTTAGGTTTGTCCTTACACGCAAATTAATCTTTGAGAATTTGAGAATTTCATTCTGTGTCCATGAAGTTTCGATCAATTATTGAGTGTTTTAGCTTCACAATTTAGATATCGTAACTTTTAAAGGACCTGCGATAATTAAAGTGCCATTTGGTAGTTCTTTGGCCACTTGGGAGTTGAGAGCCATGGAAGTTTAAATTCCACTTTAGGGCCCTAACAAGAAAAATTCCCAAATTTGGCCACAATGTTTACAATTTATTCCCTTGGTGTTATTGTACTTTGAAGTTATTTAATCTTACCAAGTATCATTTCTTGTAATTTTTTTAATTTGATTATCCTTTAAGGTCTATATTAAGCACTAAATACTGCTTATGATTTTTCTATTGAAGATTTTATTTTGTAAAATTAAAATTCGATTATCCTTTAAAGTCTATATGAAGCAACAAAATTATTATTTTGACAAATATTGCTTGTGATTTTTCTATTGAAGATTTTAGGCAAGTGTGTCTATTAGAAGTCTTGATTTTTTTTAGTTTTAGAGGATATAAGGTTTGAAAGTCATGGATATTTAAATTCTACTTTGGAGGTTCTTAATTTTTTTGTGTTAGAGGCCCTTGTGATACAAATTGTGGTCGTGGTCAAATATTGGCTTCAAATACATTAGATTTTGGAAAAGCACATTAGAAATTCATTAAATAACATTATAGAACAGTCTTTGAGAAGCTATAAATTGATGTAGTCATATATGTTCATTAACTTTTTTTTTTCATAAATTCAATTTTAGATTTGATATATAAAAAGAAGAATAGAAGATTCCTAATTACTTTCACAATGTTAACACCATCATGATTAAATATAATTATCTATCAATCCATAAATGATATATATTTCTTATATCATCTACAAATGCTTGAATTTCAGCAAATCTAATATAAATTGGAGTGGTGCTTTAATACTAGTAATATATGGTAGTGAGTGAGGGTGGTGAACTATATAAAATACTGAGAGATGTGAGATATATAAAATGGTAAGAAAAGAAGGTACAAAAAATGGTAGTAGGAGATCAATTTGAACATAGAGTATGGACCTTATCCAAGGTCTTATCATTGATTCTTAGGCAACAAGGTAGAGTTTGTTGACAATCTATTTGGCAACTTGTTCTTTTCAGGTTTTCCATTTATTTTTTATTTGTATTTACCATGGATAGTGGACTCAATAGACATTGCCAAGTCTATTTGTTCATTTACTTGGGAGGGTTTTGTTTTTTTGTTCCTTTGCAGGGTTGCACTATTCATTCAAAACTCCAGATATGTAACTTATCACCTATCAAAATCCAATATACAAATGAAATAAAATTGGCAAAAATTTTAGTCATAACTAGCGGTTGGTGCTTGCTATGCTACGCATTCATCATTAGAATTTTATTAGAATTTTTATGTATTTGATAAAATGCAGAACAAAAATTTCAATAAATCTTCAAATAAAAATTACTAAAACCTTTGTATAATTTTGTTTATAAGTAAGCATATATTGAAATGTACAATAGAAATTTATTGAATGATGAATGAAATATATGCAATGGTGAATATTGTAAAAGATATACATTTATTGTAATGCATTCAAAAGTTGATTCAATTGTTACGAACAATGGCAATTCAAAAACTTGGTGAATTGAAAAGAAAAACTTGTAAATTTCAAAAACTTCATGAACAACTTAATTGTTGTGAAATCCAAAATCGCTTCAATTGAATAAATTTCTCAAATCATTTGGTAGTAGCAATAGCATTTTGAAATTATAAAAGTTGTAAAAGTGATATTACAGAGGTGATTGCAAACTATTACTCTATTTCTGTAATATGACATTGTATGAAAAATATTATTTTTATGTATGTATGATTGAGAATATTTTTACAAAATATTAAAATTAATTATTTCAAAGACTTATTGAAATCATTATCATGCAATCTATTCAAATATACCAAAATTTTACTAATATGTGATACAATGAATGCGTAGCATAGCAAGCATGAGCCCCTATTATTAATGGTAACATTTGTGATATTATCGAGGGAGTTATGATTTTAGTAGTATGATTGTATGCAATGTGAACAAATATGTTTAACAAAGCTCCAAGATCCAAAGTTTGACAAAGTTCCAACAAAGATTACAGTCATAGCTATACAATCCAGTAAAACAACAAATTCTTTTAAAGAGCTAGGATTTGTACACTTATAGCACAAAAATGTATATCCAACTCCATCTTTTTTCTAAATATGAATACCTCTTTATTGTTGCTCCTTTCCTTTATGATCCAAGAATAGCCACACTTCTACCTTGAACATAGACCCTATACTCCAACTGTATGAAGCCATAGACTTGAACTTGCATAAATTATGACAGTGAGAACAATAAAAAAAGGTAGAAGTGAAAAGGTTGATGGCAAATATCTATCAAAAAGATGCTACAGTAGAACCTCTCTTAGTGCATAGTGTGGGAAGACTGTCTCGCTTCAAAGGTGGGTTTCTTTGCGTCCAGGCTTCTTAGAGATTTTTCAAATTATTTGAGGACTTTGAAGGTACACATGGACAGTCTTTATCCTCGGTGAATTCATTTGTTGCAGTAAATCTCAAGTACTTTTTAATCTATGAGTTCAAACCTTGTTGAGTTCTTGCATTTGTTGAATTTGTCTTCTTGTTGCGCAGGCTGAAAGATCAGATTTTTGCATTTGCTAAGGGTCTGTCTTCTTGTTGTGCAATCTGCTCAAAGAGTTCGCAAATTGACCGCTCCAGAGATCTTGTTTTCAGCCTTGGGGATTCATAGTTCAAAATCTGAGGTTGCAAATTCTGAATATAGGAAATTAGTGACCTCAGAGTGAATAAAGAAATGCAAGAGTGATTGCAATCCTGCGAATCAAAATGACATTGCAAGTCGATTGGCTCAATCACTTCAATGAGAGCTTCTTTTTAGATTTGATTGTTTTGCGTGATGTACCTCACAGATTATTGATGGGGTGGCTGTGTAGAGTAGAATAGCGCAGTCTTGCAATTAACAGAAAAGATATAGGATTTGCTATTGAAGCCTACAGTGCTCAGGTTGGTTTCCACTGCAGCATCAACAACTTGCATTTGAAAGTGATTTTTTGAAAATTAACTGAATGAACTTGGCTTCGGTTCAGCTTTGGTTTTACAAAGATACTAAGACTGTAGCTTTGTTGTCATTTAAGGTTTAGTGCAGTGAAATACTACTATTGGATGGTTGTTTCTGTGAAGTGGATTGATTGATGTTCTCAACATCTCATACATATTTCTGACAAATTTCTTCAAAGAGCATGTCTCCAAAAGGAAAGTGCATGATAATGTTGGACAAAGTCCACATTGCCCTCTGTCAGCACAAGCTAGAAAATCCCAACTTAACACATGATCAGCTCATAGACTGGCTCAAGAACATACACAACACTCCAGTCAACCAAGCAACCATATATAGGACCCTCAAGCGTTCAACTGAGTTGTTGGAGATGCTAGAGAACGTTGATGATGTACACCTAGAGAGCAAGAGACAGAAGACCTTGAAGTGTCCGTTAATGGAATCAGCACTTGCCTCCTGGTTCCATGCAAATCAAGAGAAGCTGAATATTAGTGGTGATTTGGTCAAGGCAAAAGGAAAAGTCATTCTCGATCAACTCTATTCTGACCATGACAAATTTTTGTTCTCCAACAAATGGCTTCAGCAATTCAAGAAATGGCATGCGATTTGCTCTTTTCGACGTTTTTGGAGAGAGTGGTTCAGTCGACATGAACATCATTTCTCATGTGCTTCCTTTATCCGTGAGGTCCTCAACAAGTTTGAGAAGAAAGACATTTACAACATGGACAAAACTGGACTTTTTTACCGCATGCAGGTAAGCTACTTTTCATCTTCCATAGAATGTTGGACGTCCTCTTATTATAGAGCATGATGCTATCATCCTCTTCAACCCAATTTTGTCAACAGGGTTTAGTAAACCCTGGTGAATCGAGGAATAGTGTAGTTATTGTGAAAGAATATAGCAATTTTGGGCACAATTCTGAAACTTTACATGGCTAGAACTAGTGAGCAATCATTGATGCTTTCATTAATACACAGCTCACTTGTTGTTATGTATAAATTCTTCACACTTAGATATGATTTTCCAATTTGTCTAAAGAAAAAACAAGTTGTCCATTTTCAATTTTAGGCATGAGAAAGATTAGAGAAAGTGGAATATTGTACACTTGGAAGGTTCAATCCAGTTACTGAAATTGCTAGTAACTAACGTTATTTTATGACTAGGCAGACAATTCTTTGGCCACTAGACAGCTTGAGGGACAAAAGCAAAGCAAAGAGAGAACCACGCTGGCGGTGTGCTGCAATGCAGATGGCACGGACAAGCTTCCTTTGTGGATTATTGGAAAGTTTAAGAAGCCAAGATGCTTCTAGAATATCAATGAGGTCCATCTTCGTTGCTCGTACAAGAGCAACACCAAGACATGGATGACAAAGCAATCTTTGCGGAATGGCTTGAAGCCTTTGACAAGTACATCAGAAACCGGAAAGTTGTTTTATTCTCAACAACTGTAGTGCACATATTCCAGTGGCTGAGATTTCTAGTTATGTTCAATTGCAGAATACTACGGTTTATTACCTCCCTCCAAATATCACCTCAAAGATTCAACCATGTGATGCTGGTATCATTTGCAATCTCAAGGCCTACTATCGAAGGCATTTCAATCATCTTCTTCTCCATCGGCTTGAAGATGAAATTGAAAATCCGGAGAAAATTGACATTTTGGAAGCTATCCGCATGGTTATACCAGCATGGATGGAAGATGTGAAACCACAAAGCATCCAAAATTGCTTCCGCCACTGCCAGATTCGCATGGAGGGAACTGAAGAACTTATTGATCAAGATGTCATTCAAGACTTGGAGTCTCAAATGCGACAATTTTGTTACTTGAATCCAATGAATGTTCACAACTTCTTGGATTGTCCAGAGGAGCAAATAGTTGCTCACATTCCAGATGTGGAAGACATCGTCTACGAGCATCTTTGGCAATAAGATGTAGCTGTTGATGACGAAGGTAACGATGACAGCCAAGAGTCCATGAAGGTCAAAACTTTCGAGGCTTTGAAGCCCCTCCAATCTTTGGAGACTTTTTGATATCAGCAAGATGAGGTAGTTCTTGAAGTCATCGTTGCCATCCACAAGATGAGGGACAACACCACAAGGGAGCAGTGTCAATTTGGACATTTTTTTGTCAATTTGGACACTATTTTGTCAATTTTTTGTCAATTTGGACATTTTTTTGACAAAATTTTGTCAATATGAACATTTTAGTCAATTAGGACGTGTCAATTTGGACAATGTCTTCTTGTAGTGCAAGGTCAGAATGCTGCGGACAAAGATTCCGGTACAAAAATCGATTTCGTTATTCTTCCACCCTCAATAGGATATGAAGGTACAGTACCAGTGTTCACTAATGGTTGTTCAGGATTTCTGGCTACATCAAGTCTCTACTCTGCAAATTTTGTTTAATATTTCTAGTTCTTCAAAGTTTGTGGCCCATTTCAATTTTTTCCGGTTTCAGATGGAGTAGTTTAAGGAATCACTTGTTTTGTATGCTCAATTTGGAGGTGGCTGGAGGCCTCACTCCGCATACATGCACACAGATTTGGTTGGTTGCTGAGGTATTAGACGGCGGGTATTAGTTCAATTTTTGCTGTGCATTCAACTACTCCTTTGATTTTAGGAACATTGAATACTTTTAGTATTAAGGGAAAAGCATCAACTCTTTTTGGGGAGCAAAGTGGGAGACCTCTCATCATTTGTATTGTCTGGCTACACTTGTGCCTTGTTGGGCCTGCGTTTTGTCCTCTATTCACATATTATGCTCTTAGAGAGTGTGCACTAAGAGAGGTTCTACTGTATGAAGATGCCACAAAGGTCACCTGTCTAGATGAATTTTTTTTTTGGACATCAAGGGCTATCAATGAAGTTTCTTTTCTTTGGACATTGAGGACTATCACTGCTAATGAGGTTCCTTTATAAATAAAAAAATTCCTCACTAAACAATTGCTCACCGATATAATTCAAAATCAAGAAGGATAAAATTTCTTCTTACATTCTCCTGGACTGATAGAATGAGGCTTGTCTCTTTATGACTAGTTATTCCCTAAAGCCTTGAGGTCATTTTTTTAGTCAAAAACCACTCTTCATTTTTTGCCATTTTCAATGCAAACAACAAAAAATTTAAACATTTGTTTTTTTTGTATATCCAAAATTAAGGTCTTGCATTTGATTATATTGATCACAAGATATAAGCATTTCAAGTGAAGAAAGCAAAGTTTTTGATTCCTAGCTTGATTAGATTGTAAAGCTTTGAATCCTTTTAACTTAAATTTATTTTAATATAGATTGTAGCTTTCAATTCTTTTATGTGGAAGAATTGAGTTTAGAATTTGAGAAATAAAAAAAGAGTTGTATTTTTCATTCTTTAAGAAATTATTAAATCTAAAATAGATAAAAGATTGAAGGAACATTTGATTTGTTGATAGCTCCAACATGGAATTAAATTACTCTCATGCCAATGGTGAGACTATTCTAGAAAATAAACAAAACAATTTTCTACTTTTTTTTTTAAATTACTAAAATTCAGTAGATTATTTTCATAAGAATTTGCTAAGACTGTCCACAAAACAAGAAGCTTTATAACTATTGCATTATTTATCCAAATGGAAAGAATCAAATCTTTCCACATAGAAAAAATTATAATCTATAAAAAGTAAATTGTTTTAATTGTTTAATTTTTATAACTTATAAAACATTATTTCAAAATTTTGTATTTTTTCTGTTGCCCACCTTCACCTGTTTTGGGATTTTTGTGGCATAATTTTTTCTTTCAAGCACCAATTGAAATAAAAAAGTGTATTCCTAAGAAGCTAATCAATTATCTTATCTTGAAAAAAATTCAAAAAAATTTGCCAAAAATTGAGATCATAAGTGCTTGCCCAAACCTTCAAGAGTACTCCAAGTGGACTTTTGGGACTTTAGGGGTTAAACAAGAAGTGCCCATTCATCATGCTTTGTGAGAATGAATACAAGAATGCTTACTATCAAATTACTCAAAGTAGGCCTAAAACATATTAAAACAAATTACCAATGACAAAATACTTCAAAATTTTGGTGTTCTAATCAATTCAAAGACCTAGTGCATTGGCTACTTTAGACACACGGTCTTAAAACACCTTGAATGTACTAGTAATGGGAGACATCGGATGAGGAGCAAGATGAACAATATAGAAGTAGGTGAGACACTTAGGATTCAAGCTTATAAACTTTGAAGTTTGGAGTTAAGCAATTTTGAGGTCAATTCTACAACATTTGCAAACTTGAATCTAACTTTGAAGTGAATATGTCACTATTCCACTTATGTTGTTTTAACCATTATATATGTTGTTATTATATATATATATATATATATATATATGTCCTTTTCAAAAATAATGGAATTGAAGCGGGTAATTGCAAGAAACACTTGTACTATTCGTTGGAATTGTTGCATTTTCACTTTTATAATGAGAAAAAAAATTGGGTTTTTTTTTTTAAAATCATGAAAATAAAAAAAATTAGTAGAATATTGAAAATAATACATTTACAAAAAAATTTAGACCTAAGAAAATTTCTCTACAAGTTATGCACAAAATTCAAAATTGAAATATTTCAAGATAATTCATTGGGAAAAAATTGAACCCCAAAAGAGGCCATGAGTTTTCTTACCAATTTTTATGCTAATTGCGTGAGTATGAGAGCAAACACATCTTCATTACAACCACCACTTGGCATGTGCTCCATCCTCCATGAAGAAGCCATCATGAGATTTATGATATCTTAGGAATGGATTGGGTAAAGATGACAAATTTTTGAGCTCATCATGCAATTCTTGGACAATTAGTGAATTCAGAAGGCTTTTCCCACTCACTAACTTATGTGATCATGGAGATGGATTGGATAATGATGACAAATTTTTGAATTCATTATAGAATTCTTGGCCTAATTAGTGAGTTGAAAAGGTTCTTCCCACCCAAATTGTTGCATTAGGAAGCGGCCTCTTTTGGGGCTTAATTTTTTCCTAATGGATATTTTTTAAAGGTATTGGTAAAAAACTCTACAGACAACCTGCTTGGAGCCATTGAAGTTTAAAAATGACTCCAATTTTTTTAGAGACTCCTTGAAATGTCCTCTTTCTTTGAGAGCTAATCCAAATTCTTGGTCCCAAATCTTCTTTTGCCATCCTTTAATATACTTCGGCAATGACTCTGACTCCAAAGGGGGATTCTTGTTGATGTTGATGTTGTCCTTTTCACAACACCGTCAAAACACTCTACAATTGCATCATCAATTTGTGAACAACCTCCATAATTTTAGGTAAAAAATTAATAATTTGATTGGGATCTCAACCTATAAATATATTTGAAATTCAACACATGGAGTTCTCATTCATTTATAGAACTTAAAAAAAAGGAAACACCTTATCCCAATGTACCAAACATATTTGCTAAAAAACAATCCCATTTTGTCTTTTGAAATGGGCTATGCTTGAAAGCACTTGGCCTCTTGAAAAGGCATTCATGAGTTCCACCACTTCAAAAACTTCACTTAGTGGAAACAAGTTGTGTTGCAAGTAGTAACAAATTGAAGCTTCTCCAACATCATCTCAAAATCTTCATTGGAACTCCAGTGGTTTTCAACCTAATCTATAGCCAATTATTGCCACTGTCTAAAAACTGCAAAGAAAGAAACCATAACAAAATGAACACTAATTTCTTGAGCAAGCTTACTCACTTCTTCAAGAAAACTAGGTCTCAATTCATAGTTTGTTACCATGAGGAATTTGTCCATTTTTACATATAATTTTGTTGGCTTTTCTTTTTGATCCCATCTTTATTGCATTTGCCATGTTGCCATTGTTTTCTTCCTCATCTGGTATGATCTTGCATGTGGTACATTTCCACAACAGCTGATTCCAAAATATTAGGAATAAATTAAGTAGAATCCAAAGATTTTTAAAGATTCTAGAAATTTCCAAACAATTCTAATAGACTTCAAAAGATCCCATGAGATTTTTCAAAAGATTCCAAAAAGATCCTAGATTCCCTAAAGTTCTATGGATTTGATAATACACTATTCAAATCAACAGAAAATAGGCGACCAATATGCTAATTTTACAGAAAGATAAAAAATCTGTGAAAATAGTCATCGCAGTGTCCTCAACAGCAAAAATCAATTGATTTTTGGTTGATTTGGTCATGATTTTCCTAGTAGTGAAAACAAAAATAATTTTTTTTTGCTATCCGAAATCTTTGAGTAGTAAAAAGAATCATTGTATTTCACATAAAATTTCAAATATGGTATGTTGGATGGAGCTTTGTATTACCAAGTCTGAGGTCTACAAGATTTGAATCCCAAGACCTCGGACTTGGTAGTACAAGGTTCCATCCAACACTCCATACTTGAAATTTCATGTGAAATACAATGATTTTTTTCTCATTTATGCATTTAGATTTTGGTGTTGATTTAACTCAGCAGACTTTGGCGGCAATTTTGGCATAGTAAATAACTTCTTTTTTAAAACTTTGAAGAAGAAAAAATTGAAAAATCAAGTTAAGTTTCATCTCCAAAAAATCATTTGTGATTTTGAGTCTCCAATAAAAATTTATGGAAAAAATTTAGAGAAGATGCAAGAGAGGATGTTTGAAAATGTCAAAGAAAATGTCCCTTGCAATCCTTCTCTGAAATTTGTTCCTAACTTTTGATTGGAGGTTTAAAATTTCAAACGGACTATTAGAGATGAAGTTTAACTTGATTTTACAGATTTTTTTGGTATAATTTTTTCAAAAAAAATTAATATACTATTCCAAAATGGCCGCCCAAATCTATTGAGTTTTTAAAACACCAAATTGTGAATGATTAAGTTAAGGAAAAAAATTCAATGTAAACAAAATTCCAATTGTGGTGTTTTAATCCCTAAAGGACCAAATGACATTTTTTGGCAACATAGAAATTATAGATAGCTTGCTACAGACGGAGTTTTTATTTTTTTTCTTTAAAATTTTCATACAACATGCGGCCGAAGAGTAGATTTAGGGCACAACAATTTTCATAACTTTTGATTGCATGGTTAAAAAGTTATTGCATGATATATAATTCATATTACTTAGTGGGTAGCTTGGGAAGCTAAAAAAAACCACTATTTTTAGAATAAAAGTTTTCAACTTGGTTTTCTAGATTTATATATATGTGGAAACGTTTGAATCATTCCATAACACAAACAAGATGAAAGTTATAAAGAGTTTTAGTTTATAAGGTAGTTATAGAATCTCTACTATGAAAAAAACTTTGAAGTACTTTATTTAACTCAATTTCCAATATTTATAAAAAAAAATTAAAGTATTGAATGTAGATTATTTATTGCAACACATTTTTGCCTAAAAAGTTTGAAGGATGAAATCTAACCGTTTGGGATGAATTGGAAATATATATTTGTTTTAATCCAAGCGATGTGGTCTTTCAATTATTAAGATTCCTTGCTTTGAAGCAACTTTAAGCATTAAAACATCAAATTCATTTAGAAGTTAATCCCTTAAGTTCCTTGACTATGTTTTCTTGAAGAACGCTTGAAAAAATGTCATTTTGAGCACAAGTACCAAATTTTGGGAAAAAAAACATATTTGGACACATTTAATCGTAGAATTTTGTAGTACGCTGGTATAAAAAGCTATGGAAAAAATTTCAGAATTTTCCACCATGCGGATTGGACGGTATTAGCGTTTGAATTGGCAGAAATCCTTTCTTAGGCCTTGCAACAAATCGGGCAACTGCATTGCTCAGTTCACAAGGTCACATTTGTATGAAAAAATGTCCAAAATGGTGGTTATTCTTGATAGTCATTCTTTAAGGCAAGTTGGCTACATGTTTGAAAATTTTCAAATTCTTTGGAATTGTACCACATATAGGAAAAAATAGTAAGTAGAAAGAAGTAGAGAACGATTCAAAATACTAGATTGTTAAGAATTTAGTTATGGAATTGGCCAATCAAATGGTGGTAATGCTGTAATAAACAATCTATATCCTATGAGGTTTTTTTCAAAATATATTAAAAATTGAGTAAAATAAAGGACTTCAAAGTTTATTTTAGAGTAGGAAATCCATTACTAAATTCCTCATAACTTTTGACTCATTGATCAAAATGGAATGATTCAAAGCATTCCACATGCATATAAATTTAGAAAATTATTTTTAAATTTTTGTTTTTGAAAAAACTGATTTTTTTTATCTATCCAAATTGCCCATTTAAAAAAAAGGTAGTTCTATACTAGGCCATAACTTTTGACTCATATTTCCATATGTCATAATATTTTGTTTGTATGAAAGATATTCCTTGTTCACAACTTCTATTAAAGTTTGACCTAAAACATGCAAATCTCTAGTCATGTGTACCTGTCCAAAATTGCTATGTTGCCAAAATCAACAGGTTGATCTTTTAAAAGTTAAACATCGCTCGAATGTAAAAAACTTATTTCAAACGCTTGTAAGTCAAAATCTTGTATTTGTATGCTTTTTACTTTTGAAATTAAGTTAACAATCTTGTTGAAAGTATATATAAACAATTTCAGACCAATTGGATCTATTTGTCAAAGTTGCCTAAAATTGTCTGTTACAAAAAAAAATGACCTTTTGAGACACAATTTCTTAATTGCAACTTGGATTGGTCTAACAATTTTAAAGCATTGAGCTGCCTAGCAATGAAACACCTTTAGTAAAAATTTCATAGGAATCGTATTCAACAAGTATTGTATTGAGACAGACCTGGCTGAAAGAAGAAAATTGACTTGAAATCATGCTTCAAGACCATAAGAATTAATTAATTTTTTGATATCAACGTACCAACCTTAACCTACTATAGCAGAATAAAAACGTTCCAAAATATTATGAATGTGCTAGGTAGAATCTAAAGATTCTAAAAGATTTCAAAAAATTCTTAATAGGTTCCCCCTCCCAAAATCTCAAAGATTTCAAAAAGATTCTAGATTTCCTAAAACTCTATAGATTTAGTCATTACACTATTCAAATCAATAGAGAACGGGTGGCCATTTTGTTGGCTTCTACAAAAAGTGAAAAAAAGTAAAAATGATCATTATGGTGTTCCAAATAACAAAAAAGTGCTCATTTTTTGTTGATTTAGTCATGATTTTTTAGTAGTTTTATTTATTTATTTATTTAATACTAATTCTAATAAATTTTGGCTGAATTCTGGCGATGCCATCAGTTGAAATTTCTTAGAGTTTTTTTTTGTTGTATATTTTTATATAAGCTTTTGGGTAGAAATTCCATCTCTTTGAAAACTCTTGATGTTTAAAATTGCCTTGTTTTATGTTTTGCAAACTTGGTGACAAGAAAGAAGCTTGATTTCCCTTGCTTCGCTTATCCAATCCCTTCTTGTTCCTTCCCAACTCCTTGGCACGCTTATAGGCTTACTACAAAGCTTTGACTTATGTATTTTTATCTTTTTATTTTACGGCAAAGCTTTGAACCTTCTAATCTTTAGAAATTCAACTTTAGCAAGAATAGGGCTTGGGGCTTAGCTCATAAGAACCCCAATGTATGAAAATTAAAGTGCCAGAGGCTTGAATCTAGTTTGAAATTAGAGAAATCAAATCTGCGCTAATTTGAAATTAGAGAGCCAAAGGCCTGATTTAGTTTGAAATTTGGGAACAGGAACCCAACCTAGTTGAATTAGAGAGCCAAAATCCAAGAACTCAATTTGAAATAAGAAAGGTTGAATCCCAAAACCCAATTTGGAATTAAAAGAGCCAAATCCAAGAACCCAAATTGTTATTTCTATCTTGATATCCCAATCTGTTACCTTGATTCCAATACCCGGACTTGACAAAGAGGTTACCTGGCTGTCAATGATTGTTTAGTCTAAATTGGCCTTTGGCTTTTTGGGTGCCTTTAGTATAAGCGGCCTCTTGGCTATTTTGAATTGTTTCTTGTCTGAGCAACTTGGGGTTGTTTTGAACTTGTTGGCTTTGGTGATGGAATATGTTATAAGACAATAGCTATACATAGGGAAGAATTTTGAAAAGTAGAAGAGTAGAAAAATTGAGGACGAGGCCAAGTGTGGATGTGAAAATAAGAGTTGTCAAGAAATAGAATTGAAGAGAAGCAAGGCAAGATTAAGTTGAAGCGCAACCATTTGTAAGAAGAGATAGAAGTTAGATTTGGTTTAGAGTAGACATTAGGATACAAAATAATTTTTTCCATTAACTAACTTTTTAGACAAGGAAAACCAAATCCAAACCTAAAGAAAGAATCATTGAATTTGGAAAAAAGGCTAGAACAATCTTGAAGGAAGTAATTCACATTCAATGCATTGTTTTTTTTAGTCAACTAATTAACAATGGGTGTAGTTAGTCAATGCTTTGATATCCCAATGGAAAGAAAAGAAATAAAAATTGAAAAAGAAAAAGAAAAAGAAAAAAAGAATATGTTAAATTTCAGCAATGGCATGAGGACAAACTTCTAATTCTGACCGTAATGGCCTGTTTTACCTTATGGCCTACAACGGAAACTCAATTGTTCATTCCACTAGAGTCTTGTCTTTCCTTCTCCTCCCTTGCCTATGTCTCAAGTTGTGGGGGCAGGCTTCTAGACACGTTTTCTACAGCCAAATCTAGGTTTCCGTTCTGTGCTGTTGGTGTAACCAGCTTGAGATCTGCCTTTGAGAGACGTTGTGGAGAGATTACTGTTACAATCCGGATAGGTGAGGAAATAGAGTAGAATGTGAATATAGAAGCTATACGCCCTTGTAAAAACTCCCTATTTAGGTGGTGGATAAAGGAAAAAATATTGTAAGCAAAACCAACAAGATGGAGCACGAAGGATTTTCCAAAGCCATTTGGATTCAAATTATAGATGATGGAGTTGTGTTGGAGGTTGACTTTGAGATATGTGTCTAAACAAAGTATTTTGCTTTATTTGATTTTGCCTTAAAAATAAAAATGCAAGGTAGAAATTAAATACGCAAGTCAAACCTTTAGGCACATTCTAAGACATAAGTTTAGATTCAAATTAGTATAGATAATCTCTAGAGATTTCCATAACTATGTTACATTTAGGACATAATAATTCAGGTCGATTTTACTAAAACAAAAGACCGTATAATAAATGAAGTTTATAGCTAGTGTGGATGAAAAATAGTAAAAGTCATCCAAGTCGAGGCAATTAATTTTTGAAAATCCAAATTAATCATTACAAAAAATTAGGACCCTCAAAGGAGTTGCTTCCCTTTGAGAGTTCCCCTCAGGGAGGTGGCAGCTCCTTTAACCTATTCATGAACAAGGGTCCCTCCTTTAAAAAAAAATTAAATTTAAATAATAATAATAATAATAATAATATAAAAATAATAAATTAATAATAAATTAATAATAAATATTAAAATAATAATTAAAATAATATTAAAATAAGAATAAGACAATAAGGAAATAAAATTTTTCATATTAGCAAGTTGATGTGGTCGCCATAATTAGCTTTGGATTGGACATGAGGTAGTCCTTAAACGGACCTCTTTAACCATTGTGTGGATCCATGATAAAGTGTTATTTATTGCTAGAGGCAATCATTCTTCTTGTTCACATCATATCTCTTTACACGTTGCAAGGGAATGCATTTTGGGAGACCTATGCTCACAAATAGGTGCCTACAAAAAAAACTCTTTGAAAATTCATAAATAATTCAATAATGCTTCAAAAAATATGAAATCAAGCTTGTGTTTAGGTAAAGCAGCCCATTGTGGTCAAATGACCCATGGGGGACACTTGATGACCTCATTGTGGTTTTTCTGACCACAGTCAATATCTCAACTAACTTCAATGGAATGATTAGTGACCTTATTAGGAACATGCAGTAATTTTAGTGTAAGTCATTGTAGGAAGTGACTTTTTATGGCCATCCACATATAAAAAAAAAATGTCTCCTTTAGAAGAGGTAGGTGAGCATTATGGGTACACTTGCAGTTGGTTTTGGGGTAGTCTGATGACTTCTTTGGGCTGAACACTTGAGAAATTCATAGCTAATTCATACTCTGTTTGAAAATTATGATTTCAATTGCCTCCATAAATCATTGTACTTGTCTTCACATGGGAAAAAAATTGAAAAACTTCAGTGATGGGATGATGGCAGACTCCTAATTCTGACCACAATGGGCTGCTTTACCTTACATGGCACATTTCTCTTTGTCTAAAATGAGCTAAAATCTTCCCGTCCATGGAAGCCCATGAAAATGGCAGACTAGCTTTTAGAGCAGACTACTTTATGCCGGTTTTTGAAAAATGGCTGCCTGGCCGGCCATCCCGCCAATTCACGACCTCCGCTCTCCTCCTCCTGTTCGAAGTGCTCGGGCGGGAAGGGCGCCTGGCGCCAAAGCCCGGTTTCGAAATCCCACCGCCCGATCCAGATCGGACGGCCCGAAACCTCGATCCTCGGTAGGAAAACCGAGCCCGCCCATTGGCTCTGGCCAGACCCTCAGGTATAAAGCATTTTGGACCATCTGCGTTTCTCTATTCCCCACAGTTTTCATACGCCATTCATCAGTGTGTTGGTCGCATTTCAGTGTAACATATTCGAGTCCATCTCTTTTGTTTTCCTCGTTCGAATTCCAGTTGCTGCGATGGCGCCCAAGGCTGCAGAGGAGCAGAAGGCCGGCAAGTCCAAGGCCGAGAAGAAGCCGGTGGTGAAGAAGGCGGAGAAGAAGATCAAGGCCGACAGCAAGGGCGACGCGAAGAAGAAGCGGTCGAAGAAGAACGTGGAGACGTACAAGATTTACATCTACAAGGTGTTGAAGCAGGTATGCTGCTGCAGCTTGATTTGTCTTTTCTTTTGTTGGTGTTTGTGATTTTGGGAGTTGGCGTTGTGGTGCGTTTGAGATAGCGGAGGGTAATGGTGGTTTTGTCTAACGGCCTTTTGTTTTCGGAACAGGTGCATCCTGACACCGGTATCTCGTCGAAGGCGATGGGTATTATGAACTCGTTCATCAACGACATCTTCGAGAAGCTTGCGCAGGAGGCCGCTCGTTTGGCGCGTTACAACAAGAAGCCGACGATCACTAGTCGCGAGATCCAGACTGCGGTGCGTCTGATTTTGCCCGGCGAGTTGGCGAAGCACGCTGTGTCGGAAGGTACGAAGGCGGTGACGAAGTTCACGAGTGCGTGAATGGTCGGCCCCTGCCCCCCCCGGCTCTGCAGAAACCTAATTGGTGTTTATGAACACCATCTTTTCTACGGAAGCCACCGCTCCTCTTTTTTTGCGATATGGAAAGCTCTTCGTCCCAACATGAGTCGTTCTGCTGTTTGTTTCAGTGGATTCATTTCACTCATGCGGTGCGTGGGAGTGCCTGCTGTCCTTGTGGATTGCATTGTTTCTTAGCTCTTCGAAGGTGCTTTTCTTGTTTTGGGTGTTGGAAGCTAGTCCTGATGTGCGGATGCACCTATGTGATACTCTAATGGGACGTGCTGTAGCTGATGGCCTCGCTACTTGGGTTGCGTTGTTGGTTCAGTTCTGCAATCCGCTGTGAGGTGCGTTTATCCAACATTGTTGATCTATTTAGACAGTTGTAGCTTCGGAAACCCTAAATTGTTGTGATTGACGCTCATGTTACGACAGTAGGTTGCTGCCCTTCTGTACGTGTTACATCGTATCCTTTGTCCAAGTTATGGAAGGGTTTTGGTGAATTTCGGCCTGAATCTCGTATCACACCTTGAAAAAATGTGTAGACATACGAGATAATCATACGAATCATCGTCTCCCGCATTTGTAGTTTGTATCTCACTATGTTTATTGCTACTCTTTTTTGGATGAACATGGGAAATCGTCTATTGGACTGTAAATCCCCATATTATTAAATGCAAATTAAATTAAATTTGCATTTAATCACTACCTTTTTATCACTACCTGTGAAGCAATTTCAAATGGTTGCAATTGTTGTTGTTTCAGTTTGCGCATTCCTTCTCAATTCTTGGACATGTGAAAGGGATTGTGTAAATAGTTTTGAGTAGGTATATTGGCCAAGCGTGAGCATGGCAGTGTTGTGCTTAAAATTGTGTTACTCCGTATCATCCACAGAGCCACAGTGATTTGTCCTATTTGTGTGTACGAAACTAGTTTACCAAAGTCACACTGTATCGAATTGGGGCAGGTTGTAAAATTTGTGATATACACTAATTTTGAAGGTCCCGCTAATTACCCCACCTGGCTTTTAGGACAAATTTCAGTGTAGCGGGGGCATGTTTTGCTACTAAGGACCATGGCAGCTTCGACACTATAGTGCAGAGTTATGTGCTGCAGAGCTATTGTTTGGTTCATGTGAAAATGTTAATGTGGTACAAAATAAAATGATGATTATATACAGAATGTGAAGCCCATGATGGTGCATTGAAAGTCAGGTTTGGTACTTCTGCATGGAGGTTGGCACCAAATTATCTGGATAGTGTTTCACTGCACCATGTTGACACCATAGTGGCATGCCCCGCCTTTCCTGATGTACTTTCCGGAGCCTGCAATGCCTTGTAGAACAGCTTGCTGCCGGTGCATCAAACAATCAGAGAATGTTCACAACTCAGAAACTCATCAGACAAGCTGTCGTTTAAAACTTCGCCACTATTTTTATTGATTTTCATTTTTCATCAAACTTTTTATAATTTTTCTGAGATTTACTCCCAGCAGTACTATTTCTTCAGCTATTGCTCTATTTGCTTTCCGAATCCTTTTCTCCGGACAACTATCACGTGGTGCCACTAGCTACTCTGGTTCACAACAACTCCTGGCCCCATTCCTCGTCAAACGGTTCTATCTTGATGTTAGGATCTCAGTGCTGCATGTGCTTTACGATTCCATGCTCCAACACCGCTTCCCGAGTAACTTGGATTTTCGCTGTTGTCCACCTCTCCTGATCAAGGACGAAACCATTTCTCCTATTCATGCTTATCTACTTTTCGAAAGCCCCAGCTATCGCATTTCAGGGTATAACCTGTTCAACTATTCCCTGCAGGATAGCACCTAAGTTTACATTCTTCACAGATGGACGATAGTCCCACTTTTTCGTATTACAGATTTACAGTAGCCTCCTATGGGTAATCTCCAACAGGAATACGTTTCGTTATCCCATAAGTGGACAGCCTGAAATGCTAAACCTGAGCTCGGCTGTGTCAATTTTCAAAGTTTAGCACAAATATATTTCTTCCTATTCGTATCCCTGGACATAGTCGGTCTCCACAGTTGACGCTCTTGTACGCATCTGACAACCAACACAAATCCGATGAGTAAGTTAACTGAAAATAATGTGTCTTTAGCTTCAAAAAGGTGGCATTATCCTGGAGTCAATTTTCCCCACCGCACTGCCTTCCTTCAAATCCTTCAGCCCCCAACATTGAGGCAAGTATATACTGCAACGGGTAGTCTGCATACCTTGATTTTGCGTTGCCGTGGGTGGACCTGGCAGAGCATAGGATTCCTTTGAAGTGGGCGTAGCTGGTGGAGCGTAATATAATTCCTTTCGAGCGGGTAGAGATGGCGAAAATGATGGGAGGAAGTTCTGCTTTGGAGCGGGTGGGGCGGGGTGGTGAATTCGACTCAGTTGGGGAAGCAGTCGGCGTCGGGTACTAGCAGTTGGAACTTTTTCCTGTTCCTGTAGGCCACATGACCATTTACATAATAACAATCAAAACCTTGGCTGCAAATAGTCCTCACCACACAACATTCTAGTCCACCCTCCCACCAGTTCACAGTACGAATTTTTAAATTTGGGCATAGTACCAAAAAGCTTAACAGATAGTGCAGAGTGCATGACTGAATTGAGTAAAACAGTGCATATAATAGCTGAGCTAGTTCTGTCAACTTAAGATGCGTTGCAGAAAAGAAATAAATTCTCTTTGCAAGGATGGTGAAGCACATTCTCAAGAATGCTATGTAGTGCCTAGCACCATGCTGGCCAGGTTCCAATGAATTCCCCTCAGACATTGCAGGAGTTTATTGCTGACAACAAATTAATGCTGAATTGGAAATCACGTAATCAAGCAGAGATTATGTCACCTGTTGATTGAGCGTCTGACCGTCGATGGATCCCACACACAGCGATCCCGCCATAAGACCTGGAAAGAAAATTGAAGCGACTCATCAGATTCATTAGCCCTAGCCACAGCATGACTATCCTGGCGCTCGAATTCGGATCGAGAACTAAACGCACAGGTCTAGAATGTAATGACAAGAAGGTAGAGGTGAAATGACCACATATCCCGAAACAATAACAAGTGTTATCACGAGAGTATGAAAAAAGGATATCTAAAGAGAATTATATTCAACGAAATTGCCTCACATGCACAAAGGTGACTCACATCCTCATTCATCCCAATAGAAGTTGCATGCGAAAGTCTTCTAGCACAATTTTGTGAAGCCTTAAGAGGAGTAATAAATCACAAATTAGCCGCCCCGTGATAGGTGACAGCGCCAAACACTTTCAAGATAGAGCAGTTTATCACCATATTGGAGCGGCATTGCTCTGCAGCGATCTCGACAATCAAGACATACAAATGCTTGATGATGGCAAATGTGTCACTCACCGATGAAGCAGAATGTGATGGCGATCTCTTTCGCAGAGCCGGCCATTGCCAAGCTTGGGATTCTCATCCTCTCGAGACGCGCAGTTGTACTTTCCAAACGAAGCTCAGACACTACGCAATGGACAGCTGAACAATTAATGGACTAACCCGAGCGAACGAAAACAAGGCCGCTACTGAAAATCAGCCAAGACTCCTCAACCTTTATACCGAACACAGAGACGTGATAAAAAAATAAGTAAAGAAACCGCAACAATGTCACTCTACTCACAATTACCAGCTCTTAAAAAAATACTCCGTATCTCCATGCGGAATCGGATCCAATATCCGGCGCAGTGTCATGGCTACGTCGTCGCTCTCTCTCTCTCTCCCAGGCTCCCATGACTTCAAATCCCGCTAAACATGAGGAATATTCCCGTCTCACACACGCGAATTGCAATGTGTCCGAAATGAATGTAGCCGGAATTGCAGACCAAAACTGCAGACCATATTCCGCAATTGCGTTTCCACTTACTAATCGCGTTAATTAACAAGAAGAAACAGTTTTTTTTGTTTTTTTAAAATGTAGCGAACTTCGTTGAAAATGTCCAGCTCGCAACGGCAAAGCGAATCTCCGTACGCGCGAAAATCTCTCCAGCTTGACATCTCCGAATGCACTACGCAACCTGATGATCCCCGGTGGTGGTCCTGGACTCGTCCTGGTGTTGTCCCTGTCAGGAAACGGTTTGACACGGCGGAAATGGCAGAGAATCCGGGAAGAGGAAGAGGTCATGGTGGGACTCCACCTGTGTGGGGGAAGCGATTCGATTTGGCTTGAGCGATTGTGAGAAGAACTGAAGGGAGAAGAGCTGCGACGCCAGCGATGGCTCACGAGGTTCCTCTGCTTCGCCGCTTTCGTCGCCAAAGAGGAGGAAGCTGCCAAGAGTGAGCAGGTTTCCCTACCGGTGACCAGGGCTTCATCATGGGTGGCCCAGGGTTTGCTGGGCTTGACCAGGGTTTGCTGAGCTTGACCAGGGTTTGAAGGGTGTGGTAAGAGGTGCCTGAGATTAACTTAACCAGGGTTAAACTTGAACCCACGAGGTTCCTGACGCAGTGCTACAAGTTTCCTGCCTGGTAACCGGGGATTATAGAGGCGCATTCACTGGTTCAATGATGTGAATACATTTTCAATGGAAACTGGTATGCCATGTGCCGTTGCCACACTATAATAAAATAATAGAAGAAAAATAAAATAAAATTCCTAAATTTTTAATTCAATAATTCATTAAAAAACATCAAAATTCAATATCTTGATGAAACAAAGTCGATGCACTCCTCCTCACAAAGAGCTTTCTAACGGTACCAAGAATGTAATCGGGAGATGCATGGTTCCGGAAATCTCACCAGAAGAAATAAAACAAAACAAAACAAACGGCCGAACTTTAAGGTATTGGTGTTGGAGCACAGCTAATATTTTCAATACTTATTATCTTAAATCGTGTTTCCAACCCTTAATTTCTTATCCTTCAAATCTATTTTTAGATATTTGTTTTAAATTTGAATAAAGCAATAAATTGAAAAATAAACTCTTTAAAGGAAAAATTTGTGAAATTGTTAAGAGTTGGATAAATAAACTAATTCCAAAGATGCTATTGGAATGAGTAAGTAGTACAAAGATGTCATGAAAACTACGAGTGCTTGTAATGCCCTTTGTTTTCCTACAACAATTAGACTAATTGATTTTTTAGAACAATATAATTAAATGGAAGCATACATATTATTCCACCCTTTATAACCTTCAATAGCATGCATTTTACAATAGTTGGTGTGGAATATTTCACATCTAACAATATTTCATCAATTGCTAAGTAAAGAGGTGGAGGCTCAATATAATGAGCATGAAAGAAGATAGTGGGCATGAAGGCTATTGAGTATTGAATGTTATGTTGCCTACAATGTTGTCCAAATGGTTACTTTTCATTCTTTTTATTTTGAGAAGTTAGAAGAGTGAATAATCTCTAGACCAAGCAAAAAGACATAACGCATTATCATAGATTCCCAAATCTATTGAAATTATGTACAGAACTCATACTGATAGAATTGAGTTTAGGGGTAGAATAGTCTTCTACTTTTGAATATTGTATCTATAAACTATGACTATACTAGTCAAATTTTCACATTTTCTGTTGGCAAGTGAAAGGAGGTTATAAAGCACTAAAGAACACAACATTTAAATCCCGTATGCAAAAATTATGAAGGATCACAGATTCTTTGGATAATGGTTCTTAAATAATTTCTTCCACATACTTAGCTACATATTGATTTTGGAGATGTATACCATTAGAGAGAATTTGGGCCTTCTAAAGGGCCATGAGTTCCTATAAGTTCTCCAAAAGTTTTGCACAGTTCTCGACTGTTGAAACTACACCACTGCAGCAAGGTGACATGGCCAAACTTCAACCACATCAGATTTTCAATTTTTTTTATTTTTATTTTTTTCCTTAAAATGAAATTTGAAAAAATAAAAATAAAAAAAAATAAAAATTGAAAATATATTTTTCTGACAATCCATACCACTATTCACAATATGGAGACAAATTGGAGATCAAGCCTAAAACGGCCCTTTCTTAGCCCCAAATCCCTTCTAATGTGAGTGATGATGGCAATTTTGGGTGAGTGGCACACTGAGGTTGCTCACCTTAGTATGAGCTTTGAAGAAAAAAAAAGAAAAAATTTCAAATCAAATACAAGACAACAAACTAAAAAACTTGGATGTATGAAAATTCATAGTTTACTCATAGGGGGTCCAAAAAATGCAAAAGGGAATCTAGAATACAATTTTGAACTCTAACAAGATTCAACCGAATATTAGGCAATTTAATAATAGGAACAATGTTCATTTGCTTATTCACATGCATTTAGGTGTAACATTGTAGCTCCTTTAGAATGTTTGAATAGATGGAAGAGGAAGATCACTATTTAATACGACATACATTAATATTCATTCATGATAAAATTTGTATAAGGTCATCAATAGGTCTTAGTGGTAGTATCATTAATATATACAACAAAAATGATCCTATTAAAAAAATTTAGTTTTGAGTGATATATGAGTAGAACTAAATGCTATTATTGGAAGCATATAAACATTTACATGAATAGACAGAAGACAAACC
The DNA here is from genome assembly GCA_963969595.1 of Neckera pumila. Lineage (NCBI taxonomy): Eukaryota > Viridiplantae > Streptophyta > Bryopsida > Hypnales > Neckeraceae > Neckera > Neckera pumila. The sequence continues at coordinate 18,407,493 of OZ018412.1, read as the reverse complement.
TTATTTGAACTTTGAACATCCAAAATGATCCCATTAAAAACAAGAATTTTATTTCTAAAAAATTACAAAGGTCTACAACAAATCATGTGCAAGAAGAGAAAGTAAACAAATGGCATGACAAATCTTGCAAATTTAATTACTATACATAGATTTGATAAATCATTTGTGTATAAATAATAAAAAGCATAGTATTGCTGTTATATATGCCATGTTGATAACCTCATAGTTTTAGCCTATTAAACCAAAATTCAAATACTAAAAGTAGAAATTGTATCATAGGTGAATGTTTGAAGTTAATGGCTTCTAAATGAATTTGACAATTGTCTCAATCAATCAATTGTCCTCAAATTTGACAAAGAATTTTTTCTCACATTTAAAAAAAAAAACATCTTGTAATTTCCTCCAAAATAGAACTTAAAAAAACATGACAAAGAACATACATTATAAAACACACAAATCATGTCCAAAATTCTCACATATTCGTGGGTTAGATACTTGTTACCTCGTACTTACTACTCAAAGTTTGTTTCAAGCATCAAGAAGAAGAATTACTCTTCTCCTAAGGCTAGAGTGATTGACAAGTTTGTTGAAGATCATAGTTCTATTCATTGTGTGACATGCATGCCAACAACAAACTCCATGTCTGGTTGACATCATTTATGCAAAACATCTATTATATTAAGTACGTAGTGTCACAACCCCTATCATGCCTCCTATCACAAAATCCGTCATATTTTCATCCTAATGTTTTCATCCTAGAAAAATATCATCCAATTATTTCATGATGAAAAAACCTAAGAGCACGACAAGAGTCTTACGATCTGATCGAACTCCAGCGCTATCAACTTCAGTTGTCTGCCATGTCGCAGTTGTAGCTAGTAATTCTTCGTTGGAGGAAGAGTGCCAGTGGCTCTTCCTGGGCCGGTGTGTATCAAAGAGTCTTTTTGTTCAAGACTGCACACCAGTCTTTGGAAGTGTCGCTAAAGACACATAGTCATGCGCTTGCTCCTCCATTAACCCCAAGTCTTCCACAAGACCATGGACGATCACATTTCGATAGGAGGCCGAAGGAGCAACTGTTTCAATCTCCCCAGACCTAAATTCCTCCATCTGAGATTCTGAGCATCTGTGGATGGTACCATCCCCCAAAACCCATGAGAACAAACTGAGCTCTTTCCATGTTAATATAAAAAAAGTGTAGTTGTACTGGGTAGGAAATGGCCAGATGAAGACTTCGGAAGTGGCAAAATACTACGCGGAACACTCAAGAGAAAGGACACAGTTATGAGAAAATGGGACTCTTTCAGCTTCCTCTAGTTTTGGTAGGGTGCTCTAATTCCCACACTGACCTAATTCAATCAGTTGTATCCAATCACAAGAAAAACATTCAGAGTACCATCAATGCATAAACATGATACTTACGTGAAGGTTAAAATTGGAAGACCGTCTTTCTCCCCAAGGTATAGCACGGTTCCATACCAAGACCCCTGTAAGAAATAACACAATTACAACACGAGAGTTGGCAAGAAAAATGAATCACACAAGTTAAAAGTTTTAATGAAACAAGGTTCTATACGCAAATTACCAGAGATTTCTCACGATGGAGCTTTCTAGCATATGAAAACCAAACAAAGGCATGAAACTTGCAATCTTAATTCAAGTCAATGTGATCCATCACCTCCAAAGCATAAATGAAATTTGATGGGTATCTCAATATTGACATTACCATAAAAATTTCCATCGAATGATGAGGTGTCTTCTTCAACAGATTAATGTGTCTTCCGATCCTCCAGTTCTTCTCAACTCTGCCTGAATTTTCTTGACTGATAACATCATTAAATTGTTCCATTCTGAAATCATGGAACGCGGCATTGACGAGGAGGTCAACAAATTGAACAGTGTGATGCATGCACTTGTTGACAAAATGGTATCTCTAAGAACACTAACAAAATCACTTGAAACAATTAACAATCAGAAAAAATGAATTTACGAAAATAAACTGACATGCTGGATATGAAACTAAAAAAACTGGCGCATGAGAAAGCATGAAGGAAACAGTCTCACGTAATTTTGTAGATTCGCACATGTGAGAGAACACCAGGTTCTTGAACAGGGTCAATAAATGCAACCCCACCTAAACCCCACATTCTCGTGCCCTTGTGTCCAAAGAATAAGCGGTTGGGGATGGACAGCCATTCTGAAGCCACAGGAGGTGAGTGATCTCTACACCCCAGGCATGGCCGTGACATGCCTTCTATCTGCACATATACCAACAAATACAAACTATGGTCAAATTCGTTACATTAGCAAACTTTCACAAATATGGTGCTTTTGGAAAATCGCTCTCAACTAGGAACTGGAGTGGTTTGCGACACCCATCTGGAGCTGGGTTGGTATGCAACACTCAATTGAAATCCTAGATCTATACACTTTCTAGACTTTAGACCCTTGAGAATTTGGAAACGCGGTATCCAATAGGAACTAATTCACCTGATTCGGATCCTGTAAGCATTGAGTATAGTTATAATTTTGCACTGACCAAGTTCCTTTTTTCTTGTCAAAAATTATGAGGAGATTTTGATGCAACATGCATTATTAACGTACAGTATGCAATAGTTAAAAGGCCTCAAAGTTTGTTGGTAGATGACCTAAAACAGACACAAATTCTGATGTCAGTTTTGTGCACATTCTCAATTTCAATATGTAACCACCATCAAAGATTGTTCATTTAAGATACCATTTAAGATACCAATTTGAATTAGGTGTAGTTCCCTTATAGCAGTTTGAGACTCCCATCTTGACCCAGAGCAGTTTCTGACACTCATTTTAAACCTGAGATCTATGTTCATAAGAGACTGTAGAGTACGCGGCTTAGTTGGGCACCTATAAACCCGTCCACTTGAAAGTCCTTATTTTCATCACTTAAATGTCGCATTTTGACACTGAAATTTGCCATAATAAGGAATACATGTAACAATATCTTTAGAATAACTTTTCTGAACGTAAACAATATGAACGACCCAAGCATGTAGTAGAGATTGTTCAGATATGAGGTAATTGCATACCTTTCCTCCTTCAATGTAACACATGAACCGTGGCTTGTACATGTTAGATCCATAAGAGGCATACCAAACATGGCTGGATTCCGCTATCTCATCACCCACAGGATGTTCTATTGTACTGCTCAAGTCACTTTCCACCTCTGCTCTCTCTACTAAAACTCCATTTAAAACTTGTCCATCCTCCTCATCTGCAGTCATGAATATTGAGAAGAACACTAATAGCTCAGATAAACTATACACTTAGAATTATGAAGTACCATGCAACTTCTTTTGTCCACTTTCAAATGGTTTTGAAAAATAAGCATCTTATCTGTCAAAGAAGTATAAGAGCTGAAATAGAATTGCTTAAAATAAAGTGGCCACCACTAAATAGACTTGAAAGTGAGAGGTCAACTTGAACTTCAAACAATGGACAAGTTCTAGACTTTTAGCATTAGCAAAATGGGTCTATGGGACAAGAATGCTACCCAAGACAGTGGCCTTCAGGAATTCAGAGGAACAGGGTGCCACATCTCACTACCTCAGCAGCAGGAAATCAAATTCAAGAAAACAATTGAAACTAATTGACATACAAACTGATAAATTGCAAAGTCTTTCTTTAACCAACTGACTATTGCCACCCAAAATCGCTAGTGTCTCAAAGTTACCCTAATGGTTGCAATTAGGCTAAATCGAAAACTAAACTTGACCCCCGTGACGTGCTTGTTCAGAACGTTGGGGATACGTATACATTATGCAACTTACACAAAGGGTAAGTGGACATTTCAATTTTGCATACCTGGGGGTAATGTCTTCCCGGGTGCCCTGTTTATACCTGAATATCTGTTTAGATTATCTACCAATAACGAACTATAGCATTTGCCAAATCATGTCCAAAATAACATATCGACAGAATTCTCCCTCATTTGTTAACAAGAACATCAATAGAAATTTGAACTGTCCAATGACAGGATCTAAGCTCAGCCCTAAAAGTGACAGTGTTGGGTATCCTTACCTTACAACATACATGATGGTGATAATTCACTGCAAAAACTTTAAAATTGCCTATTTCTAAGCTTCCTCATTCCCTTAAAGACACACTACTGACCTGCAAACGATGATGAATCCACTCCAGACTGGTGAAGGATAACATCGATATCCCGGGGTTCTATCTCCTTCATTTCAAGCTGGTCATCTCCTGAACCTCCACTAGCATGATGCAGCAACTCTTGAGTTGCTGGCGAGCTCCCATCCCATTTAGACAGAAGCTCATCAAGGTCTGCGACGGGTGGAACAGCAGGTTGCGAAGCAAGCTGCTCATGACCGTCATTGTCCATACTTCCTAATTGCTCCCTCAAATCTTCCTGCAAATTGGAAAAGAAGAGATCAGTTTACACAGACAGCCAACAATGAATTAGACAACGATACCGCAACTGGTTTCCAAATGTTTCAACCTACAGACATACACATCATGCGAAACCTGCAGACTCTAATATTGATTAAGCTCATGACATGTGCATTTCTGAACTTGTCCACATACAATTGTATCAGTAGTTTCAACATCGGCGTGACCCCCTAAAAAGGAGGTTTCAGGGTCAAAAGCTGCCTCCCAAACATCCCAAAGAACTGAAGGATTTAGGGTTTAGACTTAAGATACCCCAGGCGGAGTTCCCATTGTCCCCCAAACCGAACTTCTCCTCGACGTACAATTCCGACGACTTCAAAGTGAAGTAAAGTTAGAAATCCTTGGCTAATTAAGACGTCGTCAAAACCGATGCACAACAAATTAAAACATTTCAAGAAACTGTGCAGAAAAGATGGAACTGAATCCACGACCACATCAGGAATACCTAATCCAGAGAAACAAATTTGATTGCCACCCCCAACAAAACAAAAGAAGATTTCGACAAATTGCAAAAACCATAAGAGGAGAAACTGCAAGAGCGCCTGCCTGATATGAACGGCACCCAAGTGAGGAAAGACGAGACCGTACCTGAATCGATTGACGAATAGTCTGCAACAGAAGGTGGTACCAATCTTTTCATAAAAACACTTGAGTACGAATTTTGGGTAGCCAAGGAATTTGCGGGAAGATGGGGGAATTTGCGGGAATTTGCAGTTTTTTTCAGGTGAAGTTATAAGAATGAGAATTCCAGTGTGTGCATGCCAATCGATTTTTTATTCTCTTTTATTGTATAGCGATGATTTTCTCGACGGATCTGCTGCCACGTCCACCAGGCAAAGCCAGGTCCTCTTTGCAGTTTCCATAACATTATTAACCCTGTAACGTCGTTGCTGACAATGGATGACAGAGAATCCTTGAAAGTTATGTAAGACACAAGTGCAAGAGATGTTCATCCTTGAAATTTTGTGTGAAAACGGGAGGTCTTGCATAGTAAGCTTAGTTTGACCTCCACTAAGTGTTCTTGTTTTGTTTTTTTATCAAATGAATCACATGGTACCAGAAAGGATGATTTTCATAGTGATCAGTCTATCTTTCTGAGGTTAATGTGGCAACACCAAAAAATGTCAAAATAAGCAATTCAGTGTAGTTGGAAGCATGTTTTACTTGAATTTTTTTTTTGTAGTTTTAGCAATTGAAAATCATGAATTTAAAAATAAATTAGAATTTTTGGATAAAATGTGTAATTTCTATGAATTTTCAAAGTGGAACTTCGTAGCCACTAAAACCATCATATAAAATTGCTTTTTAAAAAAATAAGAATTTGAAATTGGTTCTTTAGATTTATATAGAAGTGTGAAGCTTTGCATCATTCAATTTGGATCTATGAGTCAAAAGTTATGAGGAGTTTTAGTTTGTGGGTAGGTATGGTTTTGAAAGACTCCATAGCTACCCACAAACTAAAACTCCTCATAACTTTTGACTCATAGATCCAAATTGAATGATTCAAAGCTTCACACTTCTATATAAATCTAAAGAATCAATTTCAGATTTTTTTTTTTTAAAATCATTTTAAAAAAAGTTTTTTGAGCTGCCCGAGCTGCCCGCCGACCAATGAAAATTACATATCATGCAATAACTTTTTAGCTATGTAGTCAAAAGTTATGAAAATTGTTGGGCCTTAAAGCTACTCTGAATTCAACCAATGACTTTCTACAAACTAAACTAAATTCACTCTAAGGGGCTAGAGAGGGATTATTCCAATCTCTAAAGGAGAATAGTTTAGATTAGTTCACCTTTGAAGGACTTGAAAGCCATTTGTTGTCGTATAGTATATTACAAATTTTGTGGTATTTGATTAGAAAAACATTGACAACATGCTTTTCAGCACAAAATAAATTAACCCATAAAGGACCGGAGGGATATCCAGATTTCCAAAATTGTAAAGATTTGTTATAAAATGCAATTAAAAATAATATTTTAATGATGATTCTCAAACAGTAGTTGTAGAATGCTATTTATAGATCACATCCATATGATTAGATCAACAAAAATATATACCAATATTTTTCAATAAAATTTGAAGCCAGAAATTCAAAATATTGAATTCAAATTATAGTGATTTTTGAAGATTTTAATTTGATTTTTTGATTCATGTCATTTTTTGAACTGAAATAGGTACTTTTTGAGGCTAGACCTCTCGATATAAGAATCTTCAAAAAAAATTGATGGATGAAAAAATGCATTTCGGTGAGTTTGCAACGTGTTTTTGTTCATTCATTGTTCAGAATTTGCACTCATGTTCTTTTAGGGGTTAATGATCATGATAGTACATAAATAACAATGTATCACAATTCATGTATTAAACCACAATTGAAGAGTTATACAGCTAAATATGGATTGTATAGAGGTGGATAAAATAACACAAGTGGGTACATAAGTGGTCCACTCTTCTAATCTTGAACACAATTTTGTGCTTGAATCAACTATTGATTGACTACTAAAGATGCTCTTTATATCCTGCATAAGACAAAAGTGGTCACTCTAAGTATGTAATTTTGAATAATGTGAAATTAATACAAATATAAATTGAGATAAAATCGCATGTCATTTAGAAGTCTAAATTTTTCTAATTGATTGTTGAGAATTACAAAGTAATAATACTTTTTGAAGAAAAGTGAAAAAAATTATGTCCAACAAAAAATATACTTGAGAAATATACCGCATGTATATATTTTAGGGTTAGATATCATGGTGTAAAACAATTTTCATTCAATAATTCAACAAAAATTAATAGATCATGCTTATCAATCAAAAGGTCAAATTGCAATAAAATACTCATTCCTAGAAAATTTTCAAATATTCAAAGTAGAAATTAGACTTGATAATGGCTATATTTCATAAGTTGGATTTACATTTAAAGAAAATTATTTTATGGCTAAAATTCACATCAAGAACAAAGAGCTAGAAGTTATCAATTCTCCAGGAAAATGTCTTAGTTTTGTAATATGTGGACAAAGATTCTACTTTGTAAAAAAGTCATAAATAAATATCTTAAAGAGGAAATTTTCACCACAATCAATTGCAAAATATATTCAAGGATCTTTTAAAAAGTTGAATGGAAATTCATTTCCTCAATTACTCCAATTGTTCACATTTGTCAATCAAAATCTTGTAATCATCCCCAACATTACCAGGTTGAACCCTAGAATTTTTCATGTTTAGAGGACCAAAACTGCTTCAAAATACTCACACCCAGAGCAAAGTTAAACCTTCATCTAAAAATATTCCTTGATAAAAAAAACTCTCGCTCCAAAAAAAACCTGGTGAGAAGACGATGGACAAGTCATGGACACAGAAATGATTGGAGAGACAAATTGGTAGCGCAAGAATACGGATTTGGCTGCAAGGGTTCCAATTTGCGCATGGAAATGCAAAACCTTCTATCACAGCAATTTTGATGGCCAAGGAGCAAAGAGACAATGCTCGCCAGTTTCTCTTCCTAAAAAAAATCTGGGCCTCTACGTACGCGCAATCCGCATCGCTCAGCTTGCCAATTCTCCACATTGAAATCACTAAGACAAAGCTATGGGAGAATGAAACCTCACAGTCATCAGAGCTCCGAAACAAGGCGCCAGGCTTTGAAATCGCGAAGACGATAAAAAAGCGATGCGCAAAGGAGATATGGGAGGAGAGAAAGATTGGTAGGGACGAGCACGGATTAGGCTGCAAGGGCTTCAATCGCGCATGGGAATGCAAAACATTCTGTAGCAGGAATTTCGGTGGCCAAGGAGCAAGGACATATTGCGCGCCTCTTTCTCTTCCTTACGAAAATCTGGGTCTCTACTCACGCGCAATCCGCATCGCACAGCCTGCCAATCTTCCACTTCAAAATCATCAAGACGGGGCTATGGGGGAATTTAACCTCAAAATCCCCAGAGCTCCGAAACAAGGCTCCAGGCTTTGAAGGTGTGAAGGCATGTACACAGAAGAAATTGGTGAAGAGACAGACTGGCAGGGCAAGAAAACGAATAAGGCTGCAAGGGTTCCAATTTACACATGGAAATGCAAACATTCTGTCACAACAAGTTTGGTAGCCAAGGAGCAAATATTTCATGCGCGCCTATTACTCTTCCTTACAAAAATCTAGGTTTCTACTTGCGCGCAATCCGCATCGCACTGCCTGCCAATTTTCCACTTCAAAATCATCAAGACGGGGTTATGGGGGAATTCAACCTCAAGATCGCCAGAGCTCCGAAACAAGGCGCCATAATTTGAAGGTGCGAACGCCCTGGCAGCACTACACTTGCAGCCTTTCCAGCAGACGCCCGTCGCTCCGTAGTGCAACTCGAATTCATTTGTGGAGAGTGGCAATCGTAACGTTAATGCAAGTGGCAAACATTGATCGTTGTCTTCCTTGCAGAAGAGAACTAACTTATTCCACCCCAAGTTCAGCGACAGTCGTGAGCATGAGAAGCTTCCGTCAGAGCCACCATATCCTAATAAAGCTATTCCAGAAACTGATGAGAAATTGGCAGAACCACTTTGGAAACATTACGGTGTCTTTCAGGACAAACATATAGGAGTACAGATTAAGCCAGAAGTCAGTGACCACTCGCACAATCCTATGTCTCGCCGACTCAGCCATCTCTGAAAAGACCACAAAGGGCTCAATTCACAAGGAAAATGAGAGCAACAGGTTTCCTCAGCCAAACTCGACGGTCACGAAAAGGATAAGTTACCAAGAACCTGACAGACGCTCATTGGAAAGGGGGAGGAGCCAGGTGGCTGCACTGGCGTTGCCGACATTGGTCCCATATTTTGATTTGCTAAAACATTCAGCTAGTGTACAGAATTCAACTTAAATATGTGGGTTTCGTAGCTTCAATATTTGTAGCTACGAAATTTCGGAGTAGAATTTTAGCAAAATATAAGCTTAGGAACATCGGAGACCATTGGTTGCAGAGATGGAGTAGCCCGCCTATTCTTCAGCAAACATAGACTAGCAGTTGGTCTTGGTCTTCGCTCTCTTGTGACTTGTTAGCGCGACCATTCTTTGGTGCTTGCCCTAATTTCCAAACATTTGACTCAGTTCAGGGTAAATCCTGAAGGAATCACGTTATGTCTGGACTCTGGAGGCACCTTGTTTCTATTCACGGGGATCTGCTATTACTTCGATGGCTATGGCGTTTCTTCAAGGAGCTTTATTGCATCTCTTCACACGCACTAATACCTCCCGACACAATTTTGAATTGGGAGTCCAACCCGTGCTTGCAATTTTCTTCGCAAACAACCTGCTGTTCTACATTTTGGTTCGAACGGTGGCTTCCACCCTAAACCCTAATTCTGCAGGCTACTAAGGTATGTTTAGTTCGTAAAAAATTTCTATATTGTGTTTTGTTGACCTAGATTACACGAGATTCTACATTCATGTTAGATCTTAAGATTCTACATTGATTATTGTATGTGATGTGTTCTAGTTTGTAGTGGGTACACATTACACCAAATCACAAAGCGATGCAATATTAAAATGTCGTAAGTTAGCACAATATATGAAGCATTTCATTTAAGACATCTAAAAGTGACAAAATAGTACTCTTTGTCTCAAAATAAATCTGCAGTTTCTAATGGAAAACTATGGGAGCACCATGGATTTATTTTGGTAGAGAGGGAGTAGCCAATGCATTACAAATTCAATTGAGTTTGAACTTCATTCAAAAGTGCTTGACAAATTTAGTATGTAGAGAATGAAGCCTCTTCATTTAGTACTATTCATGTCACATTAAGCATTTTAACATATATTAGACTGTAGTAGTAGTATACAACTGTTGGAGCATTTGAGACAATGTCTCTATTGCATTAGTAACATAGTATTTTCCTTAGATTACTAGACTTGGATTTTAAACCTAAGAGTGCTTTTAAAATTTTGGATGAAAATGGATGCATCAAAGACCATCTTCATTGATGTAAATGTGGGAATGAATCGTGACATTGTGCAATTAATGCAATATATATGTGTGATTTTGGGATAATATGTAGAGTTGTGGAGAAATCTTTCATTACAAAAGCAATTTTTGTTGTAATCAAATTATCAAAAGAGTTATCCTTAAAATTATTCAAAAAGAGGTTCAATTATATTTAGTTAAAAAAATGGTGGTGAATCTAATGAAGAATGCCAAGAATAAGTGTTGATAAGCTTTTTTTGGATGCTTCTAAAATCCAAATTTTGAAATAGTAAATTAATTCTTCTAATTTAAAATTTTTTATGCAACTTCAAATTTGAAGGTTGTACACTATGACTATAAGTGACAATGGACAATCCCATTTCTATTCAAAGATCAATGGCCACAGCAATTTAGCCATGTCATGCTTATATCACATGCCAAATTATAGCCAATCAAATGTATAAAGCAGTGAATCTATATAAGAGACAAGATCAAATGAATACACATGTGGCTAAATGTGCATGGGTCATGGTTTTAATCCTAAAGTCCCAAGACCTTTTTATCATCAAAAGCCACTTAAATTTGTCATGTCTATTGCAAAGAGCAAAAAAAATTAAAATTTGAGTTTTTTTAGTTTTGCTTATCTAATTGTAAGGTCTTGTACTATACTATTGTAAAAATGTGTGAAAGAAATTTCAAAATTTTTAACCGCCTAGGTTGCAAGATATTTACATTTAAAATGAAAAAAATAATTTTTTTTGCACCTGCTCAATTAGAGTTTTGGGCACTGAATCTCCTTAACTTAGAATCTTTGCACTAATAATTTTAAATTTTTAACTTTTAATGTTGAAGAGTTGAGTTCAAAGTCTAAAAAGAAAAGTTCAAAAAACACACACTTAATTTTCACTCATTAAAAAAATTGTTAAAGACAAGTAGGTTCAAGATTGAGGAAAAACTAAACCATTAATAGCTCTAAGATGGAATGGAAACATACAAATCTTAATGTTAAGATTGTTCTAGCAAAAAATCTCAACCATAAAATCCTTTTTTTGGGGGAAAAAATATGAAAATTGAATTCAAAAATGAATCTTACAAGTTATGGTTTTTTGGAAGATGTTTTGATTGCCCTAAAAAACAAGATTGTCCATAATTTTCACATAACAAATCCAAATGGAATGAATCAAAGCTTTTATATAAGATAAAATTATAATACATTAGAAAGAATTTTTATTTTTATTTTTATTTTTAAGTTTTTATGGGTCTTTTTTTTCTACTTGCCGAATTGAAACTTGGGTTGATTTTGCCATAACTTTTGCTTGTAGGCACCGATTGAAATAAAAATTATACTCTTACAAAGCTAATGTATTTTTCTATCTTCACAAAAAGTCTCAGAAAATCATGACTAATATTGAGACCATAGGAGCTTGCATGAAATCCATTCTTGGAACTTTAGGGATTAAACTTCCCAAAGTTACTACATCTTATCTTTTTATTGTACACTACATTCTACACTTTTTTTAGGAATTATTACATGTTGTTGCTTATGCCTCAATACCTTTGTACTACCTACTTCAATTTCATCAATTTGGTCTCCCCACAATCATATTATTTAATTCTTTAATGCCTTAATTATTCTTTGAAAGTTTGCACATTTTCACTTATATTTGTATATGAATAAATTATTTACCTTATTTTCATCAAATTCATTATAAAAATTTATCTTTTAAACTTTAAATATTATTTTGGATGAATGACAAAGTATTTAGACAAAATATTGGTCAAAAGCCTTCTATTCATCATCTAGAATATAGCATTAGAAAAATTGCCAATTTTTGTTTTCAAAACTCATTATTTTCAATTGTCATTGTAGTACAAATAGTCACAAGTCTTGATTCCTATCTAAATACGTTAAATTGCTTAAGAAACGTTGTTGAAGATGTTTTGTATCCTTTGGATGACTTCAAAAAGGATTACCGTAGGTGTAGGGCAGCTTTGCCTAAAATAATTCAAAAAATTATGGCACAATATTTTGGAAATTATGCTGAACAATTGGCAAAATAAAATAAAATAAAACAAAAGAAATGGCGAAATATTTAGAAATTACATGAGCAAAAAATTAAATAAATTTAGACTTCAAAGTGCACACAAAGTCCATGTGCCATTTACCATCAAGAATTTTTTGATGACATTGATGTGAAGGAATTACCTCAATGACATTCTATAAGAATGAAGGGTGGAGAAGTTATTTTTATAATGAAATCCATTGTCCATTATAAACCCTCAAAGGATATGGGACAAATTGAAGATGAGTGTTTGACTACTCATGTCAAAACGCAGGAATTGTGTTCAATGTAGAACATTAGACCTCATTTAGGCATAGTAGAATATTTTTTTTTTAAATCTTTGAACTAATAAAAGTTGCTAAATCAAGATAATTTTGATTTCCAAAAATCTCTTTGTAATTTTGAGCCTCCAATCAAAAGTTATTGGCAAATTCAGAGAGGGTATTTGAAAATGTCAAAGAAATTGCCCTTTTCAACCCCTCCATGAATTTTGTCCATAACTTTTAATTGGAGGTTTGAAATCTCAAACGGCTTTTTGGAGATGAAACTAGGCTTTATTTTTTACATTAAATTCGTTCAAATTTTTATGAAAAAGATTATTCTACTATGCCCAAATGAAGTCTGAAATTCCACTTTGAACACAATTCCTAATTTTCACTTAACTATGAGTGGTTGAGCTCTTGCTAATCCTAATTTACATATCCCACATGGGTTGTTACACCTCCTACCATCCTACTTGTATAAAGAACTTATGTTCTCAATTCCTTACACACTTTAAGTGACTTTAGAAGTTATGCAAGAGATTCATGCATGAGGGCAAGAATTGTGTTAGGGTAGAAAAACCTAGGTTAAAAGTTGGATGAAAGGCAAAATTACAATTATTTAATTATCTAAAAAGTTGAATTTCTAAAAAATTCTTTTTGAGATGGCAAACATTAAATTTTCAAATTAATTAATTATTGGCCTTGGCAATGGGCGAAGCTGCCCTACACCTATGGTATAGGATGGAAAAAAAAACTTCATCTTTTTTTGGGGAGAGGGGAGAGTTTTTTTAATGCATTTTCAATGAATAATATTAAATATTCCCTCATTATGTTATTATTGAGTTTTCAAAAGGAGAAGATGCTTAATTTACGGATCACTTGTATATTAGATTTTAGTGCTATACAGGTTTTTGCACTTGATGTGAATTTTAGCTATAAAAATGATATTTTTTGAATTTGAGCCTGCCCGATGAAATGAAGATTATCAAATTTATTTTCTACTCCGATTGGAATGAAATACTAAAGAATTCAATATTTTATTATAAATTGGATGGTTTGTTGATTTTTCAATTTTAGAATGATACAATATGCTTGGTTTATAATATGATATTATGAACTATAACATGTACCTGTTGTGAAAATTTCAGGTTTTTTAACAATATTTTGTATTTGATATGAATTTTCTTCATTTTTTTCTTAAAAAAATTCATAATAATTTCAAATTTATACTAAAATGTTTTGAAAACTTGAAATTATAGAAGATATATGATTTCATCCTTGCAAAATAAAATAAAAAAATTTCATTCATATATAATTGCAAAAATGGTAGCAAACGTAGTGAAGGATTGTGAAGCTTGAATTCTATGGTCATGGGCCCATCCTCTACGGGTAGAAGGTTGGGTTTAGGTATTTCAACCTTAGACTAATGAAATTTTGAAATGTTTACTGCTACACAAGAGTCTTCGTACAAACTTATTCAAATTTTGGGGCGGAGATCAATGAAACTATTTTCTCTTTGTATTATGTTCATGACATTGTATAATCAAGCTATGGTCCTCTCCATGTTGGGAAGGTATTATACTTTACTAGAGACTTTTCAGATAATTCAAGGATTGGGGTTGGCTGAGGAGCCATGTAAGAAAGTTTTGCTCACTGTAGTTTGTTTTTTCATGGATGCAAAAGAGACCCCTGCCTCATTGGTAAACAATGTTATGTTATGCCCTTGCTGAGATGCCCTCACGACTTTTGCGCGCTGCTGATGTTAACATTACGATGTTTCGGCAGCACAACTTGCTTTGCTACTGTAGTTTGTCTGCGCAAACAGTGATCTGATCATAAGTTTTGCAGCTTCAAACCATACGACCTTCGCATCCACCAAGTCTGCAAACAAAATTCTTGCCCCATGCTCGCCAGATTTGACTATTATCCATCTCTGTACCATATGCGTATCCAAGTGTTCCGCCACCCCATGGACACTACAAATAGAACGAGCCATGTGTTCGCTAGAATTTTGCTTCAGTCACGAATGCTACCACGAGAAACTGAACCTTGCTCAATGCACACTATTCGTGTACAGGAATCGACCGCATGCTTATTAGAGAATTTAGAATACTTGCACTTCGCAAGTCGCACCGCTATGGCACTCGTCACCATAGCGACTCGACACGAGCTAGAACAGGGCCAAATGCGCGGTCAAATTTGGAGGAATGGTGGAGTTCGGCGACCTCGCACCAAGGCTTCGATCAACCGAGGTTATACGCTAATTGATGTGATTTGTGTAAGCCTAGCTGTGAGATTTTGGTGGAGAGTGTGAGAGAGGAGGAGAATGAGGCGAATGAGTGGTGAATAAATGCGCAAATAATTTAACGCGCTTGCGCACCAAGTGGGATGTGCAATAACGCGGTATTGCTTCGGTCACCACCTGCACTGCATCTGCAGCGCAGGCACGTTTTCCGCTCGTTGCTCCATCGCGCCTCCCGCACTCCCGAGTCCCGACAAGCTCCGCGCTCTCGTACTGGACAATCTTGAGCTCGCGTGTTTGACCTCCCTAGTTCCGCTTGCATCCCCTGCCTCGTCTTTTCTTCATCGCCGTTGCTTCCTGTGCTTGCTGGTACAGACCTTTCTGTCCTGTGGTACCTTGTCGCCCCGGTGCAGGACTGGTGGTGCTGGCCTCTGTTGACCACGTTCGCGTCTGCCACTCTACCCTGGTTGTTGGCCGTGCAGACTCTCTTTGATTCTGCCTCGTGCGGGATCGTTAAGTTACGGGACTGCTTGTTAACCGTTGCTTCAAGTTCGATTGCGGTGAGTTCCTGTATTGATCATTTCTTTTTATAGCCGTAGGTTATGGAACCCTCAAGAACCTTGAAGACTTCTGTATATAAGGTAGTTGTTGTGCTTTCTTTCCTTTTTCCGGCTGCTTGAGCGAGTGTCTTTCTGTTGTTTGACGTTTGGAAAGAGATCATATAGCTTTGGAAATATTCTAGGTTTCGTCACTGTACGACTGCAAAAATTAGAAAACGATTTTGTCACACTATGGCTGTAGAAGAACAAAAGGAGGGATGAGTTTAACGTGAAATTTGTGTCTTCTCCGTTCTCTTGCTTGTATTTGATTAGCGCCTCGCTTCTTATTTAGCCTGTGGTTTTCTGTA
Source organism: Neckera pumila (assembly GCA_963969595.1). Classification (NCBI taxonomy): domain Eukaryota; kingdom Viridiplantae; phylum Streptophyta; class Bryopsida; order Hypnales; family Neckeraceae; genus Neckera; species Neckera pumila. Next base: position 18,391,630 of record OZ018412.1, on the reverse strand, counting down.
AACGAGAGCGAGGACTGGGTGTTAGGGTAGAGTCAAGTACTCCTTGTTAGCGCAGGATGTTAGATCGAGCCACATTTTCCTCATTTCCTCCCGGCTTTATTGACTTGTCAGCTGTTCATTGTTGCAGATCAAGCGTCAAGAAAAACAACAAGAGAGTTGATTTGTGCCATGTAGAGCGACGGGTATCGACCAGGGTTCGGTAATAAAGACCGAGTTACTCAGCATACCGTTGTGACACTGCTGGTTTTCAAATATTGAAAATGAAAGTAATGAAGTGATGTCCATCTGTTCCTGTCCACGAGCTAGAGTAGGTAGAAGCTTGGAAGCCACACAGAAGATTGTTTACACGGATGCTCTTCTTGCCAAAGCCGCGAGTTGACACTATTTTTTCTGTACTGTTGTCTTTGAGAATTTAGTGAATCTGAACATTACACGAGCGTAACGGTCAAATTATTGTGCCAATGGCGGAGGAAATCTTTCCAGCCTGGGCTCACCCAGTGGGAAAATGTCTGGATCACTTCAATGTCGAAGTAACCAAGGGTCTCAGCAACAGTGCTGTGAAAACGAACCGGAAGAAGCACGGGTGGAATGAGTTGCAGAAAGAACCAGGGAAGCCAATGTGGAAATTAGTATTGGAGCAGTTCGATGACACGTTGGTGAAAATATTGTTGTTTGCAGCATTTGTTAGTCTTGCTCTCGCATTAATTGACGACCATTCAGGTGAAGAAGGCGGGATTACGGCCTATGTGGAGCCGATGGTTATAGTCCTGATCCTGATCCTGAACGCCGTAGTCGGAGTTTGGCAGGAGAGTAATGCTGAGAATGCGTTGGAAGCTCTCAAAGAGATGCAGTCAGCGCACGCCGAGGTCATCAGGGACGGAGTATCTATATCTGATTTACCAGCTAGAGAACTTGTTCCAGGAGATATTGTCGACTTGCGAGTCGGTGACAAGGCCCCTGCAGACATGCGCATAATTTCTCTAAAGACGTCAACAGTGCGAGTTGAGCAAAGTTCGTTAACTGGAGAGAGTATGGCTGTCTTGAAATCTCATCAGCCTGTGAAGGAGGATATCGAGTTGCAGGGAAAGGAGTGTATGGTCTTCGCAGGCACTGTAGTTGTGAATGGTTCCTTTAACTCTGTCGTGGTAAGCATTGGCATGAACACAGAAATTGGCAAGATTCAATCGCAAATACAGGAGGCTTCTCTTGAGGAGACCGACACTCCATTGAAGAAGAAATTGGATGAATTTGGGGAACGTTTAACAAAAGTGATCGCTGTGATTTGTATACTTGTTTGGGTCATCAACTATGAGTATTTCCTGTCTTGGGATATGAAGAACGGGTGGCCGACGAATGTGCGTTTCTCATTTGAGAAGTGCACATATTATTTCAAAATTGCTGTGGCATTAGCGGTGGCGGCTATTCCAGAGGGACTTCCTGCAGTGATTACTACTTGCTTGGCTTTAGGGACGAAGAAAATGGCCGCCAAGAATGCCATTGTGAGGAAGCTCCCTAGTGTTGAGACTCTAGGTTGCACGACTGTGATATGCTCTGACAAGACTGGTACATTGACAACAAATCAGATGTCTGTCATGGAGCTTGTGGTCAATGGTCCATCACTGGGAGAAACTCGGGATTTTCACGTTGAAGGCTCAACGTACAACTTCGAAGATGGCATCATTGAAGGTCTGGAAGTTGGGAATCTGGACAGAAATCTACAATCACTTGCGGAAATTGCTGCACTTTGTAACGATGCTGGGGTCTCTTTCAAGAATGGTGCTTTTCGAGCCGTTGGCTTGCCTACGGAGGCAGCTTTGAAGGTGTGTCTAAAACCTCATTTCTGATCTCCAGTTCCCTTGCTCCCATAACGCATTTGCACTAGAATGAGCTTTCGAAGAGAAGGAATTTTAGTCTTTTGATCAGTTTTCGAACTCGTTAGTTTGTTTAGTCGTAAACTCATCATTTGTTTCTTTTCATTCGATTTTGTAGATTGTAGTGGAAAAAATGGGAGTACCAGACCCGGCTGCACAGTCACTCATCATGGAGCAACGTGCTTCTGTCGACTCTTCAGCGAATGTGGAGAGTGTTGAATTAGGTAGGTAGATCCACCCTTTTTGTGGTGATACCTCTCGCATTTGTGTTCAAGTGTCATTTCGTGCGGATCGCAGTCAAACCTAACTGTATTCATTTGCATTTGATTCGTGGATGGAGTTTCACACCGAGGCGTCTTTGTCTGTGTGGTAGGTTGTTATGACTGGTGGAGAAAAAGAGGACCCCGTCTCGCAATATTGGAATTTGATCGTGGTCGGAAGTCCATGAGTTCAATTGTCAGAACTGAAGAGGGTATAAACAAGCTTCTTGTGAAGGTATCTCACTCTTAACACTCTTTACAGCCACTTTTAGCATTTTTGTGGATACAGGTTTTGTTGTGAGAGCTTCTGGCATCTGTTCCGTGTAACATGGTAGCATCAATTGCAGTTGAAACCGCTATCTTTCAATTTGCTTTTCGATCAGTAAATCTCTGAAATTTTAAAATAAATTGTGAATGGATTCTTTAATGTCTGGTGTGCTTGAATTTGGTTTTCTTTTTCAGGGAGCTGTTGAGAATGTATTGGAACGTAGCACCCATTTGCAACTCTCAGATGGTTCAGTGGAGGAACTGACAGAAGAGGCCCGAAATGCTATACTTGCTAAACTTCATGGCTTGAGCACAAAAGCTCTTCGTTGCTTGGGTTTTGCGTACAAGGAAGACTTGGGTGACCTCAGTTCTTATGATGGAGAGTCTCATAGGGCACACAAATTATTGTTGGACCCTGCGAATTATGAAGTGATCGAAAGCGGTCTTACCTTTGTCGGCATGGCGGGGTTGAGAGTAAGTACTCTGTGCGTTTCGTTTTCTGATACTTGTAGAGCGTTATGGTGTTCATTAACAAAGTTGAAGATTGAGAGAGGTTCTTACTTGATAAGCAATAAAACTAGGAAGGAGTTGTATCATTCAAGGAGGAACAGGAAATTTCTAAGACAATATGGTGGCCTTCTACAGGACCCACCTCGAGAGGAAGTCCATAGTGCTATGCAAGATTGTTCGGAAGCTGGAATTCGAGTGATGGTTATAACGGGAGACAACAAGAACACTGCTGAAGCTATTTGTCGTGAGATTGGTGTTTTTTCGGCGGAGGAAGATATTCGAGAGAAAAGCTTCACTGGACGTGAATTTTTAGATTTTTCTCCAGAGAAGCGCAAGCAAATCCTCTTTGGTAGTGGAGGTCGCGTTTTCTCACGGGCAGAACCAAAGCACAAACAAGATATAGTTCGCATTTTGAAGGACGGTGGGGAGGTAGTGGCCATGACTGGAGATGGCGTGAATGATGCTCCTGCCTTGAAGCTGGCAGACATTGGAATAGCTATGGGTATTTCTGGCACGGAGGTACAATTATTGTCTTCTGCTCAAGTATGGAGCTTATGGTCTTGCACTAGAGCTTATATACGAGATATTGTGTACTTCCAAGTATCAGGTCTCTGAAACTCTTGAACTTGGGTATCCCTGAACCCTTTTTGGCATGTTTAAGTTAATTTTTTTGAGGGGTGTTTATGCAGGTTGCCAAAGAAGCTGCTGACATGGTTTTGGCAGATGATAATTTTAGTACAATTGTAGCCGCTGTTGGAGAGGGCCGTGCAATATACAACAACATGAAAGCCTTTATCAGGTGTGTTATAGTTCGTTTCATGTTATGCTATTCTTGTCCATGTGAGCTGCTATTCATATGCAAGTTTGGATTTAGAAGTTAACATGTGGTTTGCGGGATCTGCAGGTACATGATATCCTCAAACATGGGAGAGGTGGCGTCAATATTTATGACTGCAGCATTAGGCCTTCCAGAAGGCCTCATACCGGTGCAACTTCTTTGGGTGAATCTAGTGACCGATGGACCCCCAGCGACTGCTCTCGGTTTTAACCCTCCCGATCCAGACATAATGAAAAAACCTCCACGAAAGAGCACTGATGTTCTTATCAACCTCTGGGTGCTTCTGCGATACATCGTAATTTACTACTCCGTATACTTCATCCAGTTTCTGTGTTTCAGCCACTCTTATGCTAGAAGTCTTCTCCTCCAGCATCTCCTTCTCTTCGTGTTAATTATTCTCTGCCCGGTTGCTTCTTGCTGACTTTCGGATGTAACATGCATTGTCCATTATTGTACTCTTGCGCAGATTATCGGCTTGTATGTCGGAATGGCCACTGTTGGTGCATTTTCACTGTGGTACACGCAGTCCTCTTTCCTTGGTATTGACTTATCAAGCGATGGCCACACATTAGTAAGCTTCTCACAGTTGAGAAACTGGGGAGACTGCCCAAATTGGAAAGACTTCAAGGTGGCGCCATTCACTGCTGGCGGCGAAACGTTTTCCTTCGATGAGAGTCCTTGTGATTACTTCTCAATTGGGAAAGTCAAAGCAACCACTCTTTCCTTGTCAGTGTTGGTTGCCATTGAGATGTTCAATTCTTTGAACGCCCTTTCAGAAGATGGCAGCTTAGTACACATGCCTCCATGGGCGAATCCGTGGCTACTTGTAGCCATGCTGTTTTCCTTCTCTCTCCATTTTTTGATTCTGTATGTGCCCATCCTGGCAACAATCTTCGGCATTGTGCCTCTCAATTTCAACGAGTGGCTCTTTGTCTTCGTTCTAGCATTTCCTGTTATACTGGTTGATGAGGTTCTGAAGTTTATTGGCAGAAGAATGACCATCTCTGATAGAAAAGCGAAGAAAATTAAAGTCCTGTAGGCTGTTGATAGTCAGAAGAGTGGTCGCCGAACCTTCAGTCACCTTCAATTTAGATTACATTAGAGTCTTAGATATATCCCACAAGATAAATCTCTGAAGGACGACATCAACCGGTCTCAACTGCGCACTCTACTTCGAGGCAAGACTATTCCAAGTTGCCAGCTGCTAAAAACTGGTTGTCGTTGCATCTGCAAGTGAGAGTTGACCACCCTTCCTCTTCTGACCTTGGACTTGCTGTAAGATAATTGTGAGGTGTTATGGGCATACAAATTTTTGGGATATGTCAGAGCTCAGTCTATGCAGTGAAGGATGGTAGCATAGGAGCGAAATGGATCACTTGGCCTTCCTAGCATGTAGATCTAGGGCCTCATTCTCCTTGATGTAGTGTTTTCATTTGTCTTCACTGGCTATTTCGAACCAAATTCATTAACCATGCCCAGTTGTCAAATTGTAATATTTATTACATTTAATATTATGAGGTCAGTGGTCAGAATCCTTGTCTCGCCAGTCATGTTGTCTAGAACCTTCAAAAGCCTGTTCTTTGTGGTTCATGTGACGAAGTTGACTATATTGGCTTCATTGGGTTTTTTATCATTTTGGAGAAGTAACCAGGTATTTCTTCAATTACTCATGTGATACTTGGTGATACAGTAGAACCTCTCTTAGTGCATAGTGTTGGGACTATGCTCTAAGAGAGGTTTTATGCAGTTGTACAATTGAAGTAATGGCACTTGATTAACGTGGCTTCTAACTACTCTGCTTTCCATTCATGCTTGAAATTGGCCCAATTCATTTCTGAATGCAATTTTCCCAATTTCTCAAAAAAATCGTTGACAAGGTTGTGTTCACTTGCTAAAACAGTCTTACCATTGGAATTATTGTGTTTCAATCCCATCTTAGAGCTATTAACAATTTAGTTTTTTTTTCAATCTTGGACTTATTTCTATTTAACAATTTTTTAAAGAATGAAAATCAAGAGGGCTTCTCGCATGACCAGGTGGACCCAGAGCTGGTAGCTATTGTTACGCGCATGGGGCAGTATGCCAAGATCCACTCAACCATCACAACACCAAGAGAGGTGCTCCCCGAGGGATTATTGTGTCACTACTCCGGCTTCCTGTTTGACAATAGAATCTTTGAGGTAAAGATGAATCAAACTATAGTGAGAAAGGATACGGAATACCTCCAAAAGCATGCAATTATAGAGTATTTTGTAATCCACCTATGACCCTCTTTTACTGCATATTATAGACTAAGAGAGTATGCCCTAAGAGAGGTTCTATTGTATCTATATCAAAACTATCCAAATTAGGTGATATTAGGTAAATTTGGTTGTTGGTCTTAAATTACATTTGTAATTTGGCTATTTGTAATCTTACAAAAGAATAAAAATTTCCTTATCAAAAAGTGGTCAATAAATCAAGTGTTAGAAGTTGTCTCATTCAAAAATTTATGTGTACTCTAGATGAAAAGATTTTTTTTAATATAAATCACATAAAATTGCCTTTTTAGTATACTTGGTCAACTTGTAGCTCCTTGCTCTGAGATGAGTTTTATCAATGAAAAAAAATTCACAGTGGAATCAAGCAAACAAAATGAACTCCTATATCTATTCTAATTTGGAAATTTGGAAAAATTCTCAAAAATGAGCATTTGATTGCCATTTGAACTTTACACAAGTGTGTAACTAGAACCAATTGAATTTCTAATTATAGAATGGTATGTAAATTTGATTTATGCCATATTGTTCTATACCATAATATAAATTCTTAAATATGATTTTAAGCATATTTAAGTTTGTTTTGTATTTTGAATTATTTTCACAAAAGAATTTGAAAATTTATGACTTATAGAGGGCATGTGACTTCCTATGCAGTCGTAAAAAAGAGTATATTGGTACACAAAATGAAAGAACTTGAAGTTCAACTATGTGGTCATAGGTTCAATGCATTGCTCTAGGACCATATAAACACCTTGGTGGATAAGTGTAAATATTTGTTCTATATTATGATTGGTTAATTTTTCATTTTTGAGTTCTTTGTGCTAATTTGAATCCTTGATTCTAAATAATAAATGTCAATAAGTTCCTAAGTTTTTACTTGGAATTTTTTGGAGTTGGGGCCACAAGACAAGAAGAGATGTAGGTCTTGGTCATCGAATTGCACATGTATGTAGTGCTCAAATAATTACAATGGGTTTTAAAATGATGTCTTCTTTTAATGAAGACATAATAGAGTACATTTAGCCCTTGAAGAATTGGGGATAGTCCATATGTTGAAAATTGGAAAGATATATTATAAAATACAACTTAGAAGAATAAATCTATGATGACTTTTAAATAATAGTTATAAAATATGGTCCATTTACTTTTCTATGGGTTCAAATTTTTAAATTCTCATTGTGGTGATTTTTGAAGACTCTCATTCCCCAAAATATTTTATTTATTTATTTATTTATTTTTGAACTGAAAAGGTTATTTTTTGAGATGAAATATACTTGTATCATTTGGAATATAGAATATTTTCAAAGGAAAGTTCTATTATTTTCTATTATATAAAGGTAAGATAATTAATACAAGAATCAACCAAAATATGTAGATGGATGAAAAAATCAAGATTCAATTTATTTGGAATATATTTGTTTTCATGAATTTGTTTGAAATTTGAATATTTGGTCCTTAAATTAAAAAAAAAATGATATTTTATGAAATAATACTATTCATGAAGAATAAACTGTCCCGTAGCTACTTAATGTCCCGTAGAATACACTTGCCAAATACTAATAAACCAATGAAATTAAATATTAATCGATAACAAAGTAGAAGAACTAAAGTGTCCAATGAATAGGATTCCAATCAAAGTGAGAAGTGCATGTATTCATCTTGTCAAAAAAAAATCACAAGTAAGAAATAATTGGTTTTGTACTAATTCAATGTTAGTTTCAAAGCAAGTAAAAACTCAATTTTGGGCTAAAATAGTTTTGCACTATTTCTATATTATTTTCAATGTAATTTGAATTTGTTAGCTTTAACTAATTCAATACAAAATAATGTAGGTGAATTTGTACTAACTTAGTCTATTTTTGTGGATAATAAATATAGTGATAGGCTCGTAGAACAAGGAATGCACATATTCATCTTGTAATTAGAAGATATTTTGTGACTAAAGATCTTGGTGGTAGGCTTGCCATTTCAAGCTTGGTTTTAGTTTTTTAATGCATAAGGAGTAGATGTTGTGATATGCCATCATGATTCAAGAGTATTTAGTCCAACACTCACATTCCACCGTGAGGACTTTTAGGGATTTTGTAGAAACAAGAAATATGTAGATTTGTCTTGTCAAGAAGATATTTTGCAGTTAAAGTTTCCAATGAAAGATTCATTGTTATAGAGTTAAGATGGACAAGGACTTAATTCAGACTATCATGACATGCCATCTTGAATTAAGAGTACCTTGTCCAATATTCACATTCCACCATGAAGATTTATAGGGATTTTGTGGAAATAAGAAATGCATGTATTTGTCTTGCCAAAAGATATTTTGTGATGAAAGTTCCTAGTGACAGGATGTTGTGATATGCAATCTTGAGTCAAGCATGCTTGACCCAACACAAGGTTGTCTTATTTGATAGAAGATGGGGTCTCAGACATCTTGATGTCGTGTGCCTTATTAGGCAAGTGCCGAGTTTGCGTGACATTGGCATGGGGTAAGGTTTTAGGGTTTCAAAATTTGTTACTTCATGGTAAATGGATTTGTCCTATGTAGCTTGACTCTCAAAAGTGATGTAGAAAGCCATAATCACGTCATCTTGTATTAGGGTGGAGGCACATGTATGTAGGTAAGAGGACAATTGTGAGTAGAGGCACGTGAGGGTAGATGATAGGGCAACTAGGGCAAAGGGGCAATTTCAAGTTGGCGAAGAGGCAACCACAAGGGTGGATGAAGGGATGATTGTCAATGGAAAGAAAAAATCCAATCTGCTTCAAATCCAATCTTCTTTCAAAAAGAAAAATTAGATAAAAACATCATAATTAGGATGAATCTTTGCAAGTTGTAATTAATGTAAAGAGCAGTATTTTCTTAAATCTATCTCTTTTATATTTATTTTAAATATCACAAACAAATAATATATGGGAGAATCTTTGAGAATTGCAAATTATAAAAGGTAAGTCTTTATTTCAATCTTTATGCTTTGTTTTTTATTTTTTATCTCAACATGACTAGTAGGACAAGAAGAATTTTTTTGCCTAAATCATCACCCTTTATTTTTATTCATACATTCAAAGTGACAAATCACTCATGATGAGGACCACTACAGTCTTCACTAAAAGAAAACTAAAATTTTTTTGACATCTCAAAAAATGCAACACAACATTCATTTTGATGCTGAAGGAATTAGTGTAGATGTTATTTAAAATATATTATAATAGACGGGCAAAAAACCTCCTAAAATCTTAAACAACATGCCTAATTTGGCCTTTTTTTTTTTTTTACATTACTCATGGTATGCTCTTTGGAGGTCCCTACGGTGCGCCATTTGGTTGACAGCTTAGCTCCACATAAGCACCGCATGGGCGGGCAATGCCACATAGGAAAAAAATTCATCCGGTTTGTTGCTAACGTGGACCCGCCAATACATAACGTGGCATGCCTTGTCAACACACTTTCATGCCGTTTAAGAATTTTAATATTGCTTTTTGAAACATTAATTTAGATGTCTAGACATTTTTGACACATCAATTGTTGCAAACCATACCCATATGGCAAGGTCAGTAGAAAACAATTATTTAAAAAAAAATGAACAAGAACAATTGTTGAATTCAACAAGATTTAAACAAAAACTTAGCATCTATCATTAAGAGAATTTTTGATAGCCAAATGAAGGAATTACTTTATTGAAAGTTAATAAGAATGAAGGATGGAGAGGATCTATTCATATTAAAATCCATTGTTTGTCCATAGTGAGACAAAGGATATGGGATAATTTGAATATGGAGCTTGACCATTGGACATCTAGACATTGTTTTAGACATGTGGATGTTATTTCAAACATGTGGATATAGTTTCAGACATCAAGATGTTGTTTCAGACATGGGGACATTGAATATAATTTTTGCTTTACATATCCCATGATATGGATTGTCTATCTTTCTACCACCCCACTTGTATAAAGAACTTCTCTTTTCATGTGTGGTGTACATTCATCCATTGCCCTTTTTTTTCAAAATATGCCACGTGGTTGTCCTTCTACTAAATTTTTACATTTGGTCAGCATCGAGAGTCAGCATTTTATCATAGGTCATAGTTATTTTCACTAATTTTGTCATTAACAAAATGGATCTACTTGCTGACGGAGTAGTCAATTTTTTTTCCGGATGTTCCAAAAAACATCAATATATCTTTAATGATGTCAAATAAAACATCAAAATCAATGATAGCATCAACTTGTTTTTACAGTAACATGCTAGCATTTTTCACAATGGCTACAAAAATCTACCTTTTGGGTCCGTCTGCCCTTTGACATCTTCAGGTTTTGTCGGACATTGCGCGTTAGTGGTAAAACATATCCAATAACGGTTTTCTTATAGTGCTTAAAGAATTTCAAAGAATAATTAGAAAAGTTCTTATTTAAATCCGTATCCTATAGTTTGTTTATTTATAATATTTTTGTGACTAATAATACATGAGGTGGATAATTCTTTGAAAATTGCAAAAAAAATGAGTGAATTTTTACTTAACCCTAAAGTTCTATGCCTATGTTTTCACCAAAAAACGTCTTGGAGGCAATCCTAATGTCCCACAATTGCCTTGGGAACCATACCATAATTAATCACTCGTCATCTCCTCCTTCATGGAAAGAGAACATCATACATGGCCACAATGGGGTGTCAATCAGGAATGGGTTGTCTCCCCTAAGGTGATTGCAATTTGCTATCCCTTCTAAAACTATTGGGATGCAGTACTCTTGTACAAGTCTCAATTGGATTGATAGAAGAAAATAAAGGATTGCATGGTTCTTTAATAGATACCTTTTCTAGGTTTGCATTGTAACCTTTCCAATTGAGACTATTAGGTTTTGAAACTGACCGATTGGGCTCTTGAAACGGATTGAAACACCATTGATAACGTGACTGTCTATGAGACCTTTCTTCCTTGTGTACTTATGATAGACTTGGAAAATCCATTAACCCCTACAAGATCAATATGCATTTTTTGGCAATATAGGAAGTTTATGCAGATTGGTATAAATGAGGATTTGCAAAATATTAGGTCGGAATTTTAAGAGAAGGTGTGGACAAGGATTATCTTTTATATGCACTAAATTTTATGACATTTGGAAACATGAGCCAAAAGTTATGGAAGATATATATTTCTTTTTTGTAAATGGAGAGTTTGGGCAGATCAGAAAAAGATCACTATTTTCACAAATAAAAATTGGAAATTGATTTTCTAGATTTATGTGTACATAGTAAGTTTTGAATCATTCCATTTAGATCAATGAGATGAAATTATGAAGAATTTAAGTTTGCATGCAGTTATGGATTCTCTATCCTGAAATATCCTTTGAAGTCGTTTATTTAACTCAATTTTCAAAAATTTTGGAAAAAAATAAAATCATAGGATGTAGATTATTTATTACAACATTACAACCATTGGATTGGCATTTTTCAATTCCATAACTAACAATTTAGTATTTTGAATCATTCTTTGCTTCTTTCTAATTATTATTTTTTTCTATATTTTGTACAATTCCAAATGATGTGAAATTTTTCAAGCATGTATCCAACTTGTATAGAAAAATGAATCCAAAGAAGCACTACCATTTTGGATAGTTTTACATAGAAAAGCAAGCTTGTGAAGTGCAGCAGCGTACTACTAGATCCTATGGTTACATATGTTCAAAAATGTATTTTTTCAAAATTTGATACTTCTATTTTATGGCATAGCGTTTTTGGTGAAACTATAGTCATAGAATTTTAGGGGTTAAGACTCATGAGTTTCCCTCATGATAAAATAAATAACTATTCCAATTGGTCAATTAGGATATATAAATTCTATTCTTTCTAATTGAAAAAAAATTATTACTACTCCAATATGGTTGCCAAAATGTAAGTAGGTTTTTATTTCACTATTAAAATAAATCACCTATGGGTTGAATTTGAATTCTAGGAAGTAAATTATCTCAAATTTGAAATAATGATTCATCCAAAAGAAACCGATTGCATTATTTTGAATTGCACACTCAATTCTGTTATATTCACAAGCTATAGTTTAGAACCACATATCACAATAGTCTAATTGTTTGAAATCTTTTGGCTTAGTTCCAATTGCTTTTTGTTAAGTGAAATATTTACCAACTCCACCTTTATCCAAATTGATCTCTTCTTTACATCCACAGAGCAGCATCTTGCAACATAATCTTTTCCAATTGATTCTTCCAGACAACATATTTTTTTCAATTCTGGATTTATCCCAATTGGACTGATTCAATTACATATTGTTTTCCAAACTTCTCATTGCTTCACAAGTTGGCAAATATCCTACTACATTATAAGTGTCTTCTAGATGATCCACGTATAAGTCACCATCCAATTTGTAAGAATTGAAAAAGGTTGCTTTATGCCATGCTAATTAAATTCCAACATTTCAAAAACATATGCAATCAAAGATTGAAGAGAAGTGTTATTAGCAGAAAAACATGTCAGATGTTCAATGGCAAAATCGGTTTGCCTAGGTTCTCTTATACAAGAATGATTCCTTCCCAGAGGAATTAAAGTGGGAGGTTGTAATTAGAATCCTTCCAAGATTAGTGCAATATTAATATTAAAACTTGCGGTTAGCATTGAAAGACTTCCTAGAAGTTGCCCAAAAAGTTTCATAATTTTCTGCAATGAAGAAAATGACTCCTTAGGAAGGCAATCGTATTTATCAGCATGGAAAAATTCATATAAATTATCCAAATAGCAATGAAATTCCACTAAAAATTAGGATACTTTCTTTTAGGACCAACAAGTACCCAGACAAATTTTAAGGCATTCTGACATTGACAAGTACAAGAACCGGCGGCGGCAACAATTTTTAACAAAATTCTAAGATATTTGACGGCTTACCGTGCATACTAGGAGCTTGCATTGTTCAAATAAAGTCAACTCGGATCCTTCTTTTACTTTCTTAAACCCTCCAAATATCTCAGACTAGTCAAAATCATGAGAAAATGAAAACTCCATCATTTGGATTTTTCACCTTTTTCACTAGTTTTAAATTGATGCCTTTCACAAGCCAAATGACCTCAAAGCATAAGGTAGAGTGTCTCGTAGGCTAGTGTGTGCCTTTTGAAGCGAATGGCGCAATACTTTTGTCATTTGGAGCATTTCTTCCAAAGTTAGAAGTGATCACATTAATAAATTAGAATTTAGGATACGAGACATTTTTATTTTTATTTTTATTTATTTTTATTTTTATTTAGGTAGTTTAGGTAATTTGAGAGGGGGAAGGGGCTTGGAAAATTATAAAAGGCCTCCCTCATTTCACTTTGCATCCTTTTTCTTCATTTCCTTATTTGGCCGTTTCAAGGCCAAAACTCTTTCGCAATTTTTGTATTTGCCAAACTTGTTGGCGTTGGAGTATTACTATTATGTGAGCATAGGAATGTGAGCCTATGAGTATAGAATACTACACACCTATGTTATAGGTGTATATTATAGAAACTATCTACAATTATAGGGTATATATGTTATAAATATCCCTATTAATTATAGGTGTTTATGATACATTATCTTTATAGTGTGTGGTATCTATATTATAAATACCTATATTGTAGGCTTAATGCTCACAAGCTCGCATTCTTGGGCTCACATACTAGCACCGTTGGTTGGCGTTGTTTGATTTTTGGTCTTTTAAACCCAAATACTTGCTTTTGGAATTGCATTGGAGCAATTTGTTTCCTTTTTGTTCACATTTGAAGTCCATTCAAAGGACGTTGGGGTCCCTTTGAGTATTTCCTTTGTACTCACGTATTTGAGTGGTTTAGTCCCCCAAATTCTTTGTTTTCTTTTATTATTGAATATTGTACTAGTCCTAAGGACATTCTAGCCAAATTTTGGCGATACCTTTAGCTAAAATCCCAAATTAGAGTTTGTTTTTAGTCTACTTGTGCTTGTATTTTGGCGTCTTACATTCCTAACTGAGTTTTTTTGGAGTGAGATCTCACAACATTAATTCCTGAAAATCCCCTTGAAGCCTTGACGCTAGAATTTGTGGTCCACTTATTATTTAGTGTCATTTAAAGAAGCTTTGATTAGAATAAAGCTCTCAAATTCTGATACTTGTTGGGTCAAGTTATTGACAAAGAATTTGGTGCTAATCCACCATACAACTAAGGTATTGCCCTTTGTCTAATTTTTCACATCCAATACTAACTAAATTCCTTTTATTTTTTGTCTTAAAATTGGGGTTAACCCCTCGGGTAGCAAAGCTTCACCTTCAAGATAAAAAATTTAAACTTTCTTTTGTAAGAGTGTCCCCCAAAAGGGAGCTCCAAGGATCTCTTGTTATTGTGTTAGTTTTGTTTCCAAAAAACAATTGTAATTCAGTTTGGAAAGGCCTGGTTATGGTGGATGTTTTTTTTGTTTTTTTTGAAACACATGAACAAATTCCATTGATAGAGGAAAAAGTACACCGAACCAAAGGACCACGTCCTTGGCAAAGATTTTTAACCTGGTTACAATTTGGAAGGGCTGAACCAAACAACCGAAGCCTGACAACCGGGTAGGTCCTTAACCCTGGAATGCCATGGACGCCATTCCATGGCGTTCTGATGACAATATTGTTGAGCCAAGAGAGTTCAAAAGCATTTTTTTATCCTCCTTTTCCTTGTTGACCTTTCACATTGGATTATGAAGAGTATCCAATTGAGTTTGTACTCTTTCCAATTTTTGTCTTCACGGAAATGAGAAGCTATTAAAAAAAACAGATCACAAAATATGCTATTTTAGAGTATTTTGGAAAGTTGTTGCTCCTTGCTTTAAATCTGAAATTTCTCCACAAAAATGATATTTTTTGAGTTTGAGTCAAAGTAACAAAATGAAGGTCATCTACTCTAGTTTCACCTCCAATTTGAATTTTTTTTTAAATATTGCATATTTTATTGCAATTTGAACATTGGGTGTATTTTCAATGTCTATTATTTTCTAATTATAGAATGACACGGAAATTGAGTTTACACCATGATGTTTGTCATTGTGATATACACTTATGGTGAAATTTTCAGATTTTTAAAAATATTTTTCTACTTAGTATGATTTTTCTTCACTTTTTCTTCAGAAATTCTTAAAAAATTTAGTTTTCCACCAAAAAATCTAATTTTTTCCTGAAGTAAAGAAGACATGTACTTTCATCTCTGAAAAATAAAAATAAATTTTTTCATACATATCTAGTTGCAAAATGGTAGCAAATTGAGTGATGGACAATGAGGTTTGAAATCAACGGTCATGGGTCCGTCTTTTAGGGGTTAAGGGTCACCCAAAAGGTTGGAGAAATTCAAAAAACCCTGTTGGGTTTAGCTTTGCACTACGAGAAATTTGAAAGCCCTTTTTGGGTTTAGGATTTAGCTTTAGAGAGAGAGAGAGATTCACAAGCCCCTCTTGGGTTGGAAAATCAATTGAGAAGGTTGGACAGAACCCAATAAGGTTGGAAATCGAAAGAATCATTAGATGAGATTCGGGGGTCTTAGAGGGCTCCGAGTTCCCCTACTGTTTGTTGCGTTCCCAGATTGCGGGAACGCAGCAGCAGCTGGCTAACGTGGCACAGCAACTGCCACGTCATTTTTTGAAAAAAAAAAAAGAAAAAAAAAGAAAATAAGAAAATTGCTTAAAATGATATTTTGGTAAAAAATTATGACACCTCCGTATTGGTATTCACTGAATCTGGGCAGATCAGGGAACGGGCCTGAAACGGCCCTCCAAGACCCCCAAATATCATCTAATGTGAATTAAAATTCAGATTTGGAAACAGATCAAATTAGCAACTGGAACTGAAGGCCAGGCCATACACCTCACGTCAATTCAGCAAGTTAATAACCCACCGTCACAGGTCAATTCAGCTTTGAAAATTCTCTGGCTACATGATTTGAATGGAGGGCCACCTGGCCTAGTTCAAGCTCTGATTCCAAGCCAACTGGTTCAAAATTCTGACAATTTCAAGCAACTCACTTGTACAAAGTTAACTTTGTTTCAAGTTCCATCTCAAAACTCTCTATCTGGCTCTCACATGATGGGAACCAACAAACTAAGGTAGTCTGCTCAAATAGTGACCGACCTTATAAAATGGTATACAATGGATATGAGGTGGTCTTTAACCCGTAAAGGACCATTGTCCCTTTGGAAGATAAATGTTTTTTCAGGCAAGTACCTACGGGCTGAAATTTTCTCTTGCTTTTTTGAAATTTTTTTGGAGGTGGAAAAGCTGATTAGCTTTGTGGGTGAATAATTTTTTTCACAATTGGTGCCTAGGAACAAAAGTTATGACCAAATAAGCTCAAAACAAGGGACGGGGGGCAGCATGGGCAAGAAAAAAAAAATTTCAATTTTTTTTTTTTTCTTAGTATTTTTTTTCTCATAGATTATATTTTTGTCTATCTAGAAAGATTTAATTCATTTCATTTGGATTTGTTATGAGAAAGTTGTGAACATTCTTGTTTTTCCAGGCAATTAGAACACCTTTTTGAAAAAATTAACTTGTAGGATTCATTTTTTAATGCACTTTTTCAAATTTTTCAATTTATTTTTTTTGCATGGTTTAGTTTACTTGCTAGAACAATCTCACCATTGGAATTAGTGCATTTTAATTCCATCTAAAATATATGAATATTTTAAATTTTCCTTCTATGATCTTGTACCTACTTCTACTTAACAATATTTCTAATAGTGTAAATTAAGTTTTTTTGAATTTTTTTTTTGCTAGACTCTGAAATTCTCCACTATAAACATTTGAAGCTCAAATCTTTGTAGTGCAAAAATTTTAAGTTAAAAATGTTCAAAGTCATAAAATCTAGTCCCACAATGTGTTGAAAAACTTGTTTTTTCACTTTAAACTCAGATATCTTGCAATCTATGCAGTCAAAAGTTCTGAAATTCTTTCCACACATTCTCATACCAGTCAGGTGTAGGATCCTATGGTTAGATTTGCAAAAAAAGAAATTTTAATTTTTTTCACTCTTTGCTATAAAAATGGCAATTTTGGATGTTTTTTGGCAGAAAAAAGGCCTTGAGCCTTTAGGGGTTAAATGGACTACTTTAGTCATTGATTGAATCCCTTAAAAATAAATTTCCTTTATTGCAAGAGCCAATCATTGGCCTTGATTTCCTCAAATCACTTTAGAACTTATAATTCGACGCATTTTGGGAGACCTAAGGTCACAAATAGGTACATACAACAAAAACTACAGGAAATTCATAACTAATTCAAAAATGCTTCAAAAAAGATGAAACCAGTTGTGTAACGTTTATCATCCATTTTTCTTTCTTTAAAAAATGAATGAAAAGTATTTCTATTCATGCAAATCTATGAAAAAGGCGGACCAGCCTTTAACCCCTAAAGGCCCCAGGCCTTTTTTCTGCCAATAAACACCCCAAAACTGCCATTTTTCTAGCAAAGAGTGAAAAAACATTTAAAATGTTTTTTTTTTCACATCAAACCGTAGGATCTTGCACCTTACTAGTATAAGAATGTCTGGAAAAAATTTCAAAATCTTTGACCGCACAGATTGTAAGATATCTACGTTCAAAGTGAAAAAAACAAATTTTTCAACACATTGTGGGACTAGATTTTTTGACTTTGAACATTTTTAACTTAAAATTTTTGCACTACAAAGATTTGAGCTTTAAATGTTTATAGTGGAGAATTGAGTTGAAAATCTACCAAAAAAAACAGAGTTCAAAAAAACTTAATTTTCATTATTAGAAAAATTATTAAGTAGAAGTAGGTACAAGATAGAAGGAAAGTCTAAAATATTCATATATTTTAGATGGAATTAAAATGCACTAATCCCAATGGTGAGATTGTTCTAGCAAGTAAACTAAACCATGCCGAAAAATAAATTTTTTAAAGAATTTTAAAAATTGCATTAAAAAATGAGTCCTAAAATTAATCATTTTCAAAAAGATGCTCTAACTGCCCGAAAAACAAGAATGTCCATAACTGTCTCATAACAAATCCCAAATGAAATGAATCAAAGCTTTTAAGATAGACAAAAATTCAATCTATGAGAAAAAAATACTGAGAAAAAAAAAAAAAAAAGGGCAAATTTTTCTTGCTGCCCGCCATCCCCTGTTTTGAACTTATTTGGTCATAACTTTTGTTCCCGGGCACCAATTGTGAAAAAAATTATATTACCATGAAGCTAATCAGCTTTTCTACCTCCAAAAAATGTTTCAAAAAATCAGAAAAAAATTTCAGTCCGTAGGTACCTGCCCAAAAATGCATTTGTCTCCCGATAGGACAACGGGCTTTTAGGGGTTAAATGATTGCTTTTAGAGCAATCCTACATTAGATACAAAACTATACACAAGATTTTGGAATTTATAGTTATAAAGTGATGGTTTCAAGTTGAGTAAATGGAAGCCATTCATTAGAGGCTAGATGACTTTCTTAACCCCTAAAAGCCCATTGTCCCTTTGGAGGACAAATGGGATTGTGGGTAGGTACCTACAGGCTAAAGTTTTTTTGTGATTTTCCGAAACTTTTTTTGAAGATAGAAAAATTGCTAAGCTTTAACTGAAAATTAATTTTTTTTCAATCGATGCCTGAGAAAAAAAATTATGTCCAAATAAGCTCAAAACAGGGGACAGGGGAAAATTGGACGTTCTACAGCTTCTTTTGTTGTAGCGATCAAGTAGCAAGTGGGCATAAAAAAATTTGCAAATTTTTTTTTTTTTTTTAATTTTTTGTCTCATAGATTATATTTTGAGCTTTGGTTCATTTCATTTGGATTTTTTCTGAGAAAGTTATGGACAATCTTGTTTTTTGGGCACTTAGAGCATCTTCCTGAAAAAATAACTTATAAGATTCATTTCTGAATGCAAATTTAACAATTTTTCAAATAAAAGAGTTCTACAAGGTTTAGTTTTTTGGCTAGAACATTCATCGTTGGAATTAGTGCTTTTTAATTCCCTATAAAAGGTACTAATACTTTAGATTTTCCTTCTATCTTGTACCTACTTCTACTTAATAATTTTCTTAATAATGATAATTAAGTTTTTGTGGATTTTTTTTTCCCCTAAGATTCTCAACTCAATTTTCTATTATAAAAATTTTAAGCTGAAAACTTTGTAGTGCAAAAATTTCACTTAAAATTGGTCAAAGTCATAAAATCTAGTCCCGCAATGTGCTGAAGAACTTGTATTTTTCACTTTAATCACAAATATCTTGCAATCTGTACGGTCAAAAATTCTGAAATTTTTTCCACACATTCTCATACTAGTTAGGTGTATAACCCTACGGTTAGATGTGCAAAAAAAACATTTTTCAATTTTTTCTACTCTTTGCTTTAAAAATGGCAACTGTGAGTGCTTTTTGGTAGAAAAAAGGCCTTGGGCTTTTAGGGGTTAACCACATTTGAATTTTGATTAGTAGACAAGAGGAGAAAACAAATATTAACCCCTAAAGGAGCTTTTGCCCATTGAAGGACAATTTGGATCCGGGCAAGTTTCTATTGTCTCAATTTTTATTCATATTTTTTAGAATTTTTTGAGATTGTGTAATTTTGCAAGAGCTTTGTGAATATATAACTTTTATTTTAACCTCTAAAAGACCATTGTACCTTTGGGAGACAAATGAGTTTTTGGGCAGGAACCTACGAGCTGAAAGTTTGTCGTGATTTTTTGAAATTTTTTTGGAAGATAGAAAAATTGATAAGCTTTGTGGGAATATAATTTTTTTCACAATCGGTGCACGGGAACAAAAGTTATGACCAAATAAGCTCAAAACAGGGGATGGCGGGCAACCTGGGCAGCAAAAAGAAATGGACAAAAATTTGAATTTGAATTTTTTTTTTTTTTTTTCTCATAGATTATATTTTTGTCTATCTGGAAAGCTTTTATTCATTTCATTTGGGTTTGTTATGAGAAAGTTATGGACATTCTTGTTTTTCGGGTAGTTAGAGCATCTTCTTGAAAAAATAACTTGTAGGATTCATTTTTGATTGCAATTTTTTCAATTTTTCAATTTTATTTTTTTTACATTGGTCTGATGTACTTGCTAGAACAATCTTAACATTGGAATTAGTGCATTCTAATTCCATCTAAAATATATGAAAATTTTTCTTTTCCTTCTATCTTGCAACTGCTTCTATTTAACAATTTTTTAAGAATGATAATTAAGTTAAAAAAATGAAAATTCCCTGGACTCTCAACTCAATAGTGCAAAGCTTTTAAGCTAAAAATGTTCAAAGTAAAATAATATAGTCTCGCAATGTGTTGAAAAATTTGTTTTTTTTACTTTAAACGCAGATATCTTGCAATCTGAGAGGTCAAAAATTCTGAAATTTTTGCACACTCTCATACTAGTTAGATGTAAGATCCAACGGTTAAATGTGAAAAAAAAAATTTTCAGTTTTTTTTACTCTTTGCTATAGATATGGCAGTTTTGAGTGTTTTTTGGCAGAGAAAAGGCCTTGGTCCTTTAGGTGTTAATTGATGCCCGGGAACAACAGTTATGGCACAATAATCAAAAATGGAGTTTGACGGGCAGCCCAAAAGAAAAGTCATAGAAAGTCAAAATAATTTTTTTTCAAATTTTTTTTCAAAGATTATATTTTTGTCTACATGTAAAGCTTTGTTTCATTCAATTTGGACTAATTAACAAGAAAGTTATAGACAATCTTAGTTTTTCGGGCAATCTAAGCATCTTCTTGAAAAAATAACTTGTAGAGTTCATTTTTGGATGCGAGTTTTTGAATTTTTCAAAAATACTTTTTAGACAGCGTTACATTTTCTTGCTAGAACAATCTCATTGTTGGAATTATTGTGATTCAATTTTATCTGAAAGCTATTAACAACTTAGTATTTTCTTCAATCTTGAACACACCTCTACTTAATAATTTTTTAACCCCTAAAGGACCAACATGCGTTTTTTGGCCGTATAGAAATTTTGGGCAGGTACGTGTGACTAGAGATATCCATATTTGAGGCTGAAATTTTAATAAAAGGTGGAAGCAAGGAATATCTTTATGTGTACCAAGTTTCATGACATTTTGAAATACGAGTTGTGACCTAGTATGTTACTTTTTTTCGTAACCGGGCAGTTTGGGCAGATAAAAAAAAATCATTTTTTCTGGAATTTTTTTTAAAAATTGATTCTCAACATTTATATATACTTAAAAAGCTTTGAGTCATTCCATTTCAATCAATGAGTCAAAAGTTATGAGGGTTTTTGAATTGCAGGCAGTTATGGATTCTCTACTCTAAAAAACCCTTTAAAGTCGTTTATTTAACTCAATTTTCAATATTTTTGGAAAAAAATAAAATCCTAGGATGTAGATTCATTATTTTAACATTACAACCGTTGGGATTGCAAATTTAAACTCCAGTATTAAATTTTTAACAATTTAGTAATTTGAATCATTTTCTACTTCTTCTACTTACTATTTTTTTCCTATATGTTGTACAATTCCAAATGATGTGAAATTTTTCAAGCATGCAGACAACTTGTTTAGGAAACTGAATTCAAAGAAGCACCACCTTTATCAGCATTTTTTCATTAAAAAGTGAGCTTGCAAAGTGTAGCTGTCCGGTTTTTCGCAGGATTGAAAAAATGGTTTTCAAGACTTTGAATGCTTATATCTTATGATCCACACGGTGGAATTTTCTGAAATTTTTACCACATGTTTTCGTAATATCATACTACAAGATCCTATGATTCCCTGTGTCAAAAATTATTTTTTTCCAAAAATTTGGTAGTTGTATTAGAAATGACAGTTTTGGAGTGTTTTTGGTGATTACATAGTCATGAAACTTTAGGGGTTAATGAGTGAAAATTAAGTGCTTTTTTTTTCCTAAATCTTTTTTGTAGATTCTCAACTCAACTACTTAACATAAGTAAGTAGCAAATCAAAATTTATAGTGCAAAAAATTTGAACTAAAAATATTCAAAGCCAAAAAATCTAGTCAAAGCAAGGACTGGTGCAAAAAAACTTGTTTTCTTCATTTAAATGCATATATCTTGCAATCTACATGGTCAAAGTTTTTGAAATTTCTTCTATATATTCATATACTAGTCAAGTATAAGACCTTACAATTGGATTTGCAAAAAAAAAAAAAAAAAAATTTAAGTTCTTTTCTCTTTGCAATAGAAATGACAATTTTGAGTGGTTTTTGATAAGAAAATCACCTTGGTCAATTAGGGGTTAAAATAAGTTGACTTCAAGGGCTCAGAAATTTAGTTAATGGTTAATAGAAGTTAAACAAGCTTGTCTTAGTTTTGTTTGAATCCTAAACAAATTAGCAAAGTGTTTAGGATTAGATTTGATAGGATTTGATTTGGGAAAAATATCTTAGAAAAAAAAGTGAAACAATGTAAAGAAATAGAAGGAAAAAAAAAAAATTGGAACAAAAAAGAAAGGAGTTAGAATTCCTTTGGCCACAGCATGACATAAATACAACTTTGAAATACAACAAGAAATAGGAGATGGAAGTTGAAGGAAGGTGCAATGAATTTGCAATTGCATTTAACAAGGGGGTAACCATAGAAGGCATAAACTTCGAGATAAGTCTTTAAATTATTTTTTCCCATTTACTTTATTTTCATTTAAAAGATTCGTTTAGAATTAGACAATAGTATTAGAATCAGAAGTAGGATCAGACCATTTAGAAGTTTACAAAACCAAAATTTCAAGTTAGAAGTAGTTAAAAAAATTTAATAGCTTTCCAATAAGCTATTAAACATAAAAATTGGATTAAAATTCTAGAAGTTATGCCTGAACAAAAAATAGTTTTAAAATTGGATAAAAGTTAGTGAATGATATAAACAAAATCCATCAAAAAAACTTAGAATTTAGAATAGATAGAGTTCAAAGTCGAGAGTGAAAGTAGAAGTAGATGTTGAAGGTTGAGTCAATAGAAAATTATGGATGAAATTTGATAGCGGTAAGTTATAGATGAAATTCTCTTGGTAAATTACAAGTCTAAATGTTTTACCTTTCTAGAAAGGTAATTTTCAGGAATTACTTAACCTCTAAAGGCCCACGGCATTTTCTAGCTCCAAAACCACTGAAATTTGCCACTTTTGCTACAATTACTCAAGAAACCAAAAAACACTTTTAAAAAAAGTGTAATCGTAGGATCTTGTACTTCACTTGTCTTAGATCATGTGGTAAAAATTTCATGAAGTTTGATCGTACGGATTGGAAGATATTAGCATTTGAAGTTGGAGAAAGAAGTTTTTTTGAATTGTGGCTTGCAATTTCAGATGGCTTTGAAGGCCATTTGTAGATTTTTTTTGCACTACGCACCATTGGATTAATTTTTTTATATTAAAAATTTGAGAGTTGGAGAACAAATCTCAAAAACTCAAAATTTGATTTTCACATATAAAAAAATTGCTAAGTAGAAGTACATCCAAAATTGAATGAAATACTAAATCATTAAAAGCTCTTAGGTGGAATTAAAAGATCATAATTCCAACAGTGAGATTGTTTTTGCAAACAAAATTAACCTTTTCAAAAAAAAAATTTGAAAAAATTTGAAAATTGCATTCAAAAATGTATTTTATAAGTTGTCTTTTGAAAAAGATCCTTAGATTGTCCGAAAAACAAGATCATTGTCTATAACTTTTTTGTTCTAAGTCCAAATAGAATGGATTAAAGCTTCAAATGTAGACAAAAACATGATCATTGAGAAAAAAAAATTTGAAAAAAACAACAACAACTTTTTACAATTTTTTTTTCTGCCCGACGAGTTGTTTTTTTAACTTTGGGTGGCATAACTTTTATTCTTGGGCATTGATTGAAAAAAAATTATATTTTTAGAAAGCTAATGTGAATCCCAAAAATTAGGCCAAAATTTTAGGTCATACGAGCTTGCCCCAAATCCCAAGTGTCCTCCAAGGGGACTTTGGGCCTTTAGGGGTTTAAAATTATTTTTAGCCTAAAATAACAAGTAGAAGTAGAAATTAAAAGAAATAGTAAAACCATAGAGAATTAAACATTTTCTCTTAAAAACAACTTAGAAACAAGTTAAGAATACAATCTTTTAAAATATATTCTAAGATTTCTAGAATTGTTTTAACCTTTGAAAATAAATTAGTATTGAAAAAGTTAGAATAGGATGAAGCTTTGATTTGAATTAGACAAAGTTTGGATGAAAGTCAACTTGAGTTTACCAAACCAAGTCAAAGTCATAACTTAGTAAATATACATAGAATAAAAATGTACCTAAAATCCAAAGTCAAATTTGATAGTTAGAATAGAAGAAATTGATGGATGAAGTTTCAGAATTTAATTTAGATACTGAACTTCATCCATGGATAACTTTTAGAAAAATAGTCCGATTTTAGCAAACTTTATCATTTTCAGAATTGCATAAAAAAGCCCTAAAATTTGAAAAACTTAACCTTTTTTTCACAAATCCCTATTGATTCTAAGTTTTTGTTGTCATAGCCAAAATTGGCCAAGGTTACTAATTTACTTTGGATTTGATTAGCATTTACAATTAGAAAAAATAGGAATAGGCAAAAAACAAGAAGATCCATTGCTTAGAAGGCATAATTGTATTATATATTGGGTACCCACTAGTGAAACATTTACGACAAACAAACTAAAACTTCGTTGTATATCCTAAAGGTGAGGATTAACCCCTTAACCCCTCACCGCCCAAGTCCCATTTGGATTCAAAAACAATAGTGCTTTTGAAGTGATGTAGATCTCAATGTCACTAAGTTATAGAAGTCTTGACCGTACAATCTTGTAGTGAACATGTTGTAGATGATGTGGATCAAATTTGGAGTCATTCGACCACATGGATTGCAAGATTATAATGTTTTAGTGTTGAAAAAAAATGCTGAAATTTTCCTTGCATCACACTTGGAGGTGAAATTCGATTCTTAAACCTACTCAAATGAAACAATTTGAAACTATAAAGTGATTCAAAACCAACATACAAACACGTTGGTGAAAAAAAATATCATTCAATTGACTCACTGTGTTTGCAAAATGGCTTGCAAATGTCAAAAAATAGGCAAGAAAAGTTGCAAAAAACACAAATGAGGATGAACCTCCTTCTACTAAAATGCTTCTCAGTCACTTATAACTTCTTGGATTGATATGAAATTTTAACCACACAAACTAGACTAATATGCGCAACTTTCCCAAAAACATTTATTGGAAACGAACACTATATGCAAAAGATACAAGTTGCCGAAGTTCATTGTAGTCCAAGAATGGCGGGATTTTGAACTTCAAATTGCTTCCAAGCATTCAAAACAACTTGAATTGACATGAAAATTTTACCACAACAACTAGACTTCAAGGGGAACGTAATCCATCAAATTTTATTGAAAACAAACATTGGATGAAAGAGATACAAGCCCCCAAAGTTGCAGCCTTCAAATGCAGTTTGGTGAATTCAAATTGAACTTGTGAAATTCGATTGGCTTTCAAGAAATCAATACAACTTGCATTGATTTGAAAATTTTACCACACAAACCAGACAAGAGAGCGCAACATTACCAACAAATTTTATTGAATTTGGATATTGGATGCAAAAGTTACAGCACTTTGAATTTTTTGTGAGGACACTTTTTGTCCCCTTGGGCGATGAGGGGTAAAGGACCAACATGCATTTTTTAGCTACATAGAAATTTTGAACAGGTATGTGTAACTAGAGGTTTCCATATTTTGGGCCCAAATTTTAATAGAAGGTGGAGACAATACATATCTTTTATATGCAATAAATTTCATGACATTGGAAAATATGAATCAAGAGTTATGGTGTAATAAGTTACTTTTTTTGTGAATGGGTAGTCCAAGCAGATAAAAGAAAATCAATTTTTCCAAAAATAAAACTAAAAATTTGAAATTGATTTTCTATAAATAGATATACAAAGAAAGATTTTATCATTCCAATTTAATCAATGAGTCAAAAGTTATGAGGATTTTTTGTTTGCGGGCAATTGTGGAATCTCTACTCTAACTTTGAAGTCCTTTATCTTACTCAATTTTCAATACCATAGGATGTGAATTGTTTATTACAACATTACAATCATTGAGATTGCAAAATTAGAAGAAAGAGTTTAGTTTAGAAACTCACCATTTTGCTAGTGCACATATTTAAAAGTCATCTTGCTCGTGCATTATTGGTCAAGTGAACTTTAAAGTATTCCACATTTTATTTTCCATATTCTTTAAGATTCATTTTACTTATGAATTAGGTATTACCTTGATCTATAATTACAAAACTAGAAGGAAGAGATTTAACCTACAACTTCACCTACTCACTATTGCAAATATTAAAGAGTCATTGTACTTATGTATTATTAATCAAGTGGATTTTAAAGTACAAAATATTGGATAGGAAATTTTGTAAGACTTTGCGCATTTAGTTTTCTTTACTCTTAAAGATTTATCTTATCCATACAAAAAACAAGAAAATATTAACTAACTCTAAATGTTATTCCTGTGTTCCCTTCAATTATTTTCTAATAGAATTGCTAATGGTCACTTGAGAATACTTCTAATGATTTTCTCTAATCTAAAATTCTTCCCAACTTCCTCTAATGCTCACTATTTTCTCTACTTCTTCTACTTCTCTTTGCACCACAATTCTCCACACAAGCTTCTCTCCCTCACTACTCTTTTTCTCTTAAGCTTTTATTACATCTTGAGAGGTTTTGCATATATATTCTAACTCTACACTTTTCCTTATATGCATTTCAACAATGCTTGAACATCAAATTTTGATAAAAGTTTTGATAGTGCAGAGTTTTGATGACCAAAAGTTTGGAGATCAATCAACCAACACATATTAGCACAAACCAGCCAGACTGCATGGACCGCACATATTTGCCAAGCTGCAGCCAACAAGTGGACGATGATCCTTGCTCCCGAACTCGGCCTTGCCATGTGGCATCCACCGATTGGCCTGACCCGTCACGACCATTACCCAGCTCAATCCACTTGCACCCAAATATTGAAAGCCCTAGGGTATTAGGAGGTTACAAGCTGATGGGGGTTACGGTCCTACGGGGGTCTTTGGTCTTTCTGGGGGAATTGGAGCTTTGATGAAATTGGGATTTGATAAAACTAAGGCTTTAGTTAAACTAGGGTTTTAATAAAATTAGACTGGCTTTCTTTTCACACCAACTTTTCAACATAACAATTGAATATTTGAAAACAAACTAAACACTTCAAACTTGGATATTTGAAAATTAAGCTTTAAAGCTTACAGACCACAACTTGAGCCTAACTTGGGAAGTTTTTAGATTGCTATTTGGCCATCTTTTAGAGAGTATTTGCTATATATGAGGTCAAAGCACTATAAGAAATCCCCGTTTTAGGTGACGAGCCCTGATTTTTCTTGACAGACTTTAATGGACATCCAGTGCAACAAATCTATGTTTTTATGTCAACATTGATGTACATTGGATGATTTTGTTGACCAAAAAACATGGATTTGTTGCATTGGATGTCCACTAAAATCCCTCAAGAAAAATCAAGGCTTGTCATCCAAAATTCGGGTTTCTTATAGTGAATGTTTGTTGTAAATTTGTATACAAGGAAATTGCTTCTAACTTCTAAATGCTTGAGGGTCAAAGCTTCATTGTCTATCACAAATCCAAGGGGAAAATATAAGTCTTTGGACAAAGTTAGTTCCAACACAAGTTAGGATACAAAAAAAAAAGAAGTTAATGCAACACTTGTTAGTACAAAACTTAAAACTCCACATTAAAGGCGCCCTAAAACGGCATGGTCAAGGTGTGGTGGGGGGTTGTTTTAGGACAGATTTTAGGATTAATACAACAAAATAAAGAATCAAAGAAACTCTAATTAAACTCAGCTAAAACTCAACAAGGTTAGAGTACAACTTCAAACAACACAAGATAGAGTAGAAAGATTTGAAGGGTGTAAGTGTTTCTAACTCCACCTTGAACTAGAAAGTTACATATGGGTTCTTGTAAAATATAGAGTAAATAGTCATATGGGTGTCTATGTCTAGTTCAAATCATGTCTTCCAAGCAATGGATGATTTTTAGAATATCCTAATTCATAAAACAAGCTGAAAACTTAGAAAAAAAGGGTGATTGCAAGAGACACTTGTACTACTTGTTGCATTTTTATTTTCAGACTTTAAGCACTATTTGTACTACAAGTCACCTTTAGTACTATCGGGGCAATGGATTATGAAATTTGGACGGTCAATTGGATTTCAAAACCACTATTTTAATAATACGTGATGTTTGTCATTGGATGGCAAGGATAGATGGCAATACATAATTTTTTTTAAAAACAATCACCTGATTGCCTGATTGGAGGTGCTACAAGCCTTTACTAATAATATTGAATACTTGTGTGCACCTTGAAGTACTATTTTGAGCCACAAGTTGCAATTTATATTAGAAAATAAAACTTCTACATTTCTAATTTTTAAAATTGGAAAATGTACTAGGAAAATTTATTTTAAAAGTAGCTATTGTTGCCAATTTAGAGCAAAGAAAGAAGATCAAAGCTAAAACTTAAAAACCATTTTTAATTCAACATAAATTCAAGTTGAATATAGCACACTTTAGGCCAATGCGAAACAGACTTGGAACATGTTTTTGTAAATCCCTCTTTTGAGAAGGTGTATTTTTATTAGAAGTGCTAGTCTACCAAATTTGACACCGTAATTCTTCAATAGTACTAAAAACCACCAAAACCATATGTGTGATATATATTCAATATTCAATCTCACCTATTGAATTAATTTTAAAAAATTGAAATAATTCAAGTACATTTTCTATTGCTATAGGAAGCTTTCTTCAAAATTTTATATTCATTCAATCATTTTGTGCAATACTTATGGCACAAAAAAAGTTCCGCATTAAATATATGACAAAAAATAGGACAATTGCTTCTTGTAGCCATACAAAACAAATTAAAAGTTAAGACTTTCAGTTAGCTTTGTCTAACAAGGCCAAGCGTTGAGTTTTAAAAGAAAACTTAATTTGAACTAAAAACTAAACTAGCCTACCTTGTAGGACATATTTTTTCCTTTTGAAAGTGGAAGAGAAATCTAAAATCCTATTTTCTAGCCAAAGTAATTGAACAATGAAGTTTCAACTAAAAACTAGCCTATGAAATTTCATCCATCTAATTCTAAAAGCTAATTAATTCAAATAAATTTCAAATTTCAAGACTGAATTTGTACTAAGTCCTAATTGTTAAGCTCCAACTTTCAACTAATTTAGGTAATTGTGAAAAAATTCATCTAAATTTAATCCAAACATCATCTAAATTTAATCCAAACTTCATCCATTGGTTTCTTCCTTAAAATGATTTAGATTTTTAATATAAATAAGTTCTAAAATCTGTGTAAGATTTTTGAAAGGAGACAAATTTTAGATATCCTTTGGATCATGAAGTTCCTATTTCTAATTTAATTTTACCGCATAAAGTTCATCTACTTATAACTTCTTTAATTTTGAATTGTTTTCTAAGTGTGAGAAATTTTTTTGGAAACTTCTAAAAATCTCCTATGGTATTTTAAGTTCTAATTTAAATTCTAAAACTTTGGATTATAAGATAACTTCCAACTTCCTACTTCTCATTCCTATGTCTAATTTACAAAAGAAATGCAAAAAGAATGTTTAAACTAACATACTTTGGTATTGAGGGCTGACATAGTTCTGTCTTCACACCCGTCAAGCATTATTTTTTTGGAGTAGCTGTCATCCTCCATCATGCGTATATGTTTTTATTTGCCTAAATTGATGAGGAACTTGCTCAAATTTTTTTTCTAAAATCCTCCTTTCCTAATTCTTTTTTTGCTAATTCCTATATAACCACTTTTAGCCAACCCTATTGAATTTCAGGAACTAATTTTAATACAAGATACTTCTAATTAAATGAATTTTTAAAATTTGATCTCTAATTGTTTATTATGATTTTTCCATTAGTTTTGGACTTTTGGTTACTCTATTTATTTATTTATTTTCCTATTTGGCTTATTAGGCCTTAGTAGAACAATACTAATCTAAATTTCACATGTATGGTCTAGGCTCCACCTGTCTCTTTGTTTTGGCTCCACATGTTTCTTCCAATTGAGCTTCATGAATTGGCCTTGTTGCAGGCAACTTTCTTTCCTGTCGTGACACGTAGCAAGCAACAATTGGTTGGCTCCCTTGTGACCACGCCCCCTTGTGACCACGCCCCGTCAGTGGTTCATGTGGCGGCATATGGCTAGATTGATCTCTTTTTGTTCTCTTCACTTGTTCCTAATAGATGTTCCCAGTTCCCATGGTGTGGTCGCTTGCTGCCTATCTCCCACTCTTGATTTGGTTTGGTTTTCTCAAATAATTGGTTTGATAAACTTGTCCTAATTAAAACTAGTTCTAAACTTGAAACTAACTTAATACAAAGCTATAATAACTAAACAAATCAATCTTGGGATTTTAGGAGGATATTTGTCAAACTCTAAGGATTTTTCTAAATTCTAATTTTTTTTGTTTTTAAATGTTTTACTCTAAATCAAATTCTATCTAATCATAGAAATTTTTTATTAACTAAGCAAAACAAGTAAATGTGAGAAAGATGTCACTGTCTTGGGGAGAAATAAAAGAGGGAAGACCAAAAGGCCTATGGATTTCAAATACCCCAGGCAAGCCAAATCCTAACCAACCAAATTGTACCTACAAAATAAGTGATTGGATGGGAGCCAAAAGTTTGAAATTTCACTTGAAACAATAGCTCTTGGCCAAATGGAAAGGGTGAATTTCTTCTATCAGTTCAAAGCAAATTCCAATTAAAATACTAAACCTCTCACACTCAAATGTATTTTTGTAGATTTAAAAGTTTTGTATCTATCACTAAGGTTTTCTATTCTAATATAAAGGCAATTAGCATATATAAGATGGTTCTAAATTTCAACCATGTGGAAAAGAAAATGGCCAAAAATTATAGTTTAAATATTTTTTTGGCCAACCTTCCAAAGTCAAAGCTTTGTCGTGCAAGGGCAATCCCAAGAACAATTTGGTTTAAATAGAAGTATCCAAGGCATCCTTTTGAATTTTAATTTCTAAATGGGGTATATATAACAATGTTTAACCAAAAATAAAAAATGATCAAAATACACTTTGTTATACAACAATTTTGATGGGTGTTTGGTTTGATATACAAACTTTTGGCAAAGTTGAGTTTGGTGGTCTGTTCCTTCCAAAAGTCTTAGAAAACAAACTTTTTTGGAGGACTAATGCTCTTGTATACAAGCAAGTAGAAATGATTCACTTTAATGCGGGCTTTGAAGGGACTTTAACGTCCTTCAAAGAATATTCCTTCACATGAGAGAATTGAAATCACTGAAATTGGCCTTGTCTTGGCCTAGATAGATGCTCTAATAATGTGTTTGTAGCAAAAATGAGTAGAAAATGTGGTTATAGAGAATGAGAGTACAAAACGAGGCTACCAAAAACCACGGAAGAGAGGCCTTTTATACTTGTCCAAGGCCCCTTCTCCTTACTTTATCAATGGATATTTCTCTACTTAACCAAGATATTTGTCTAAAATACCTAGATATTGTCTAAACTAACCCTAAACTATCCTAATATATTTTCTAAAATAATATTTATTTAATCGTAGATCTTTTTAGCCTTTCAAATCTTTTCAAATCAATCTATAATTTAACCTAAGATAATTCTAAAATTCACATCATTTATCTTAAAATATTATCAAAAAATAACCAATGATAAATCTTAGATTTTTCTAGAATCCAACTTCATTTAGTCTTTGAGATCTTTTGCAAATCAAATCTTTGATTTTCCTTAGCTATTTTTTAAAACTACCCTAATTTATTGATAATTACGCTAAAAAAGTCAAACCTATTGTTGGACCCTCTCTATTGTTTAGGAAACAACTCCAAATCAAAAACTAACTGCGCCATAGTGTTCAAAAGCCCACACCAAGGTAAGTGACCATTTGCCCCCTACTTTCAAGCCATTCAGGCTCCTAAAGACCACTTACAGTAATTCCAAAGAAAAGGTAAAAACCTCAATTATTGGAATTAACTAACCAGGGTTGTCTGGGAGGTTTGCGGAAGTAAGAAAAGACCTCTTATTTGCAACAATTGGACATCGTAAGCTCTTGGTACGCCGGTGAACTCGTGCCAACTTGTACATTTTTGAAATTCAATATTGTTGCTGGTTTTGGTACTTGTCAATGTCAGAATGACTTCAAACTTGACGGGGCACTTTATAAGCACAAATTAACCTATCTGAAATTCTAGTAAGATTTTTCCGCAACATAAGTAATTTCTTAAATTTATGAACAAGTTTAAAGGCGGTTGACTTCCTTTGGAGTCATCTTATGTATTTTAGGAAAAAACAATCTTTTTTGGATAACTTCTAGAAAGTTTCCAAAACCAAAGTGCAAGCTTAATTATTCCTTCCTTGCAATATTCATAAAGAGGCTAAAATTAATTATTCCTTTATAATTTCCACTCGAT
The DNA here is from genome assembly GCA_963969595.1 of Neckera pumila. Taxonomy (NCBI): domain Eukaryota; kingdom Viridiplantae; phylum Streptophyta; class Bryopsida; order Hypnales; family Neckeraceae; genus Neckera; species Neckera pumila. Next base: position 18,359,163 of record OZ018412.1, on the reverse strand, counting down.
AGGAAATTCATTTTGGTATCAAAGAACCTTGGAATGACATGCTCCAATATTGACCTTATGGCATGCTCTTAAGAAAAGAGTACCTCTCTATGTGCTCCGGTTGCCTCTCTTTTTGTTTCAATTGCATTCTGGCTCAATATTCTAAAAGATGTCTAAAGATAGGAAATGACTCATTTAAATTGATTTATATGAATTAGATAGTAATCTTTTTGTAAATTCTCTAATCTAAGATAGATTGTTTTCATTTAGCCTATTTGCCACATGCACTTTTCAAGACTAGTATTAGCTCATGACAAGACACTAGGACTAGCTAACTCTCTGACCCTAATTTTTCTCAAAATCCATTAATCAACTACTCAAACTTTTGACTCGACTCTAGCAATGGGAATACAAGGCGCTTTAAGCATTCTACCTTTTTAAAAAGACCCCTTATTGCATTGATAGGAGGTTCTACCAAATCTCATTCAAACTCTCTTTCTTATGTCTTTTTTCACATAAATATGCTTCAAACTAGACCAAAAAAACCCAAAAAAGCTTGTAGTTCCAAGTGCCAACTTGATGGCTCATAAAGGGGCTCCAATTCCTTCAAAGCTTGTCAAAACAACAACAAGTGAATCTTGGCCATTTTGAGCCAATTTGTTAAACGTGTGTGTTTTGGGAGACTCAATGATGTAGATGTACCAAAAAATGATTGCAACGGGTGTTTAGATAGGAAAATGAGTGCCCTTTTATATTCATCCAAGTGCACATTTAGTCCTAGAATCTATAGAGAATGTGTGCATAATATAAATTACCAAAATTTTATAGATCTATTGTACTTGAGATGCTAATGTGACGTATTTACGGGAGTTGGTCAATGGTGACGGTAGCCCAATGGGAGAGGAGCTCAAGAGTGCATCAATTGATGCAGGTGTCCCTACTGCAAGGAGGGGGAAGCTATTGAGAGCTAAAGATCTATTGAGTGTGATAGAGTAGCTACCGCCAGTGTAGCAAGTGGAGCAAGCGTATCAATGGAACTGTGAAGTTTTCTATCTATTATTGAATGTACAGAATGGTGATCATCTCAATGTGTCTCAATTTGAGAAAATTTGGGCCAAGAGCCAGAGCTATGGGCTGAAAAATCTATTGGTAAGGAAATGTTGGTGAGGAGGAACTCATTATTGAAGACCCATTTTGGGCATATCTATTGATGGGCAACCTGGCAACACGGACCTTCCTCTATAGTGAAGAAGTAGAGCAACAACAAGGTCTCAGAAGAGCATACAAGAAATCTATGGTGTTGGAGAGCCGCACTCCAGCTTGTAGCAGTGGGACAGTTCCAATCTTGCAAGGGTTTGACGTAATGGAGAAGCAATGAGTATCAGGAGAGCTATTGGATTTGAAGAATTGATTGGGCCAATTGGTGCAGCGCTTTAAGGACAAGGAGTGGGCCAAAAACATGATCCAATGGTGCAAGGAGCTTGTGGTGCAAGCAAACCAGGTGGATGTTCACCCATCCATCTACTTCTATACCTATAGATTCCACGAGAGCCGTCTAAAGCAGCTAGTTTTGGCAAGGGGCCCAGTATTATTATTGCCTTTTCACATGGAGAGTGATAGCCGAATGAAAAGCGCACATCAATTGGTGCTGAGACCTCCAGTGTTGTATGGTGTGGGATTCAACTTGGACGATTGGAGCCCATTATACGAGGTCATATAGAAGACAATAGATTCCTGGGTAAGTACAAAAACTTGTTTGTTGAGAGGGATCATCAACCTGACTCACTATCGGGAGAAGCTTTGGTATGGATGGGGAAGGATTTTGGGAGCCAAACGGATATTCTATTGCACCCGATTGAAGTTTTGATCCATCAAGAGAGAGGGTTGCGACAGCTGAGTCTGCCGCCAACCCACCACTGATTGTTCAAGATTCTTGATTGTATAATATTCCAAGGCATTATCAATAGAGAGTCACCGATTGATTGGACACCCCATGGTACAATTGGTGTTGTATGGAGGGGGAGTGGGATACAGTGAACGCGTGGGTGGCAAGTTTTCAAGCGTTCTATCAAGACCACATGAATCATTTGGATCCTTTGTGCTTCTGACAAGCGGTGTTTTGCAATGCCTTAGCCTATTGGTGCCAAGAATATCAATTGATCATGGATCCTCGGATTGGAGGCTGGCAAGGGCAAGATGGATAGATCTATACAAAGATCAAGTATCTTTCTTCGAGAAGGCTACAATTGTTTGAGCTCATGTATACAATGCACTTTCTTCAAGGAGCCCACAACGTGATCTTGAACGAGTATAAGGGAAGCCAATACGCAGCTATAGATACATTCCATTGATTACAAAAAAGTGGAGATTTTGAGAGGCGCATTCTGGACTATCAAAAACAGCACAACAGGATGGATGCTTACAATCCTATAGTTTTGGAGCAAGGTCATGGAGAGCTGTTGCGGATGCCGTTGGAGTGGCACGATAGTAATACTTTGTGCCAAGTGGACCGTGTGCTGACCGCACTATTGACCTCAAAGGCAAAACCAACTTCTAGGTTATTAAAGAAGAAATGATCTATAGCGGAGTTACAAATCCAGTTTTTCTTTAAACTTTTCATGTATTCCTTTTGAGACAAATTTCTATGGATGCAGTTTTGACTTGCAGATTTCTTATCTATTTTGTAGTTGCAGGGACGCAACTATTTGGAAAGAGGGCTCTGTAGTCATAGAATCTATAGAGAATGTGTGCATAATAACAAAATTTTTGGTAAATTCTCCAATTTTCATAGATCTATTGTACTTGAGATGCTAATGTGTCAATATTACCAGTTATAATAGACTTTACTATAGGATGTCATCAATAGACGTATAGTATTAAATGAATGGGGTGCAACTATGGAGGCGGTTATTCAACCGGTCGGCTAAAGTGGGTGAAAAGGAACAATTGTGAAAGAGAATCGGCATTCTGGAAGGAAGTCCAGAGCTCCTACTGCAGCAGTGTATGGAGCGAGCGATTGATTGAGTGCGGTGAAGTTTAGTTCTATTGTGTGTGCGAGTGCTTGTGTCTGTGATAGTTGGGTTGGTTTGATAGTTGTGGTGAAGTGAGACTGTGAAGGAATGAGAAACAATTGTAAAATCAATGTTGAAATATTAATGCTAAGTTGAACGGAAATTGTGTATTATTGTGTGATGGCTCAATTGGGTTCAATTGGTGTATGTGTGTGTATTTGATTGTGTGTGGTTAAGATCAATTGATATTGATGTGTGATGTGATGGAATTTTATAGTCCGTGAGTTTTTTGGTTGTTGAGAATGTACTGTAATGGAAATAAATCAATTGGTTATGTAATGTGTTCTGGATTGAGTGTTAATGTGTTACGATGGTTGATTTCAACTGTTTTTATCAATTATGTATGGACTGTGATGTATGAGCATGTTACTATTGAGTGGTTGATGCTTTGAACTAGGAAATTAATCTATAGAAACAGTGTGATTAGAAATATATGGAGAGTAGGCCTGTAAAGAAAGATCAATAGAATTGGAAAATGAGTGACATAAGGGTGAATCGAGAGTTGTTTAAATTGAGTAAAAAGAAATGTAAATTTTGTAATCAATTGGACTATATAAAGCTTGAGTGTAAAATGAAGAAAGAAGCTACTATAGAAGGAAACAATATTAAAAGGCCAATTGAAGTAAAACCAAAGTTAACTTATGTCAAGGAAGAATCAATTGAAGATGCTGAAAGATTGGATAAGCGAGAAGATCAATAGAGATTGTACCAGATAGTTGGTGAGACTGACAAGGGAACCAACAAACAAAGCTGAATTGATAGATTCACATACGATTGATAAGTTTTCAGCCTTGGTTATAATTATAATAAATATGGCCTTATCTATATGGGTCAAAGTAGTAATATTCCCAAATCCTTCAATTGTACACAACTTGGGGTTAACTTAGTGCATCCATACCTCCCCGTGGATAACTTAAACTATAGGATTTATTACTATTTATTTATGGTAAAACCTTATCTACAGCACCCACCTCTTCTCTTTTCTAAAGTGCTAAACATATCAATTAGGACTTCCAATTTGATGGAGTTGCCAGTGTCTTCCACGGTGATCGTGTCCTCTCCACGTGCACTGTCGTATTTGGAGCGCCAGCTATAGAGACGCTAGCTTATTTAGTTATACAGAGTTCTCACAACTCGAGACTGCTGCAAAATGAACGAAATTGACGTTTAAGTAAGGCGGTAAACAAAAGCATGGTTAATTGAGCAGCAAGGTGCATGAAATTGGGTGTTGGAAGATGAAATGCTTGGAACGTCAATAGAGCAAGAGGCGTTGTGCTCGTGAGTAAATACATTACCATTTTCTGATTTATTTGCGCAGGAGTACCGTGGACGAGCTGGTCCATCTCCTGCTGCAGCTTTAAGACTTTGGACCGCATGTAGGCTTCGTTCGACTTCCCCAAGCCACCCCCCTGGCCCACGGCAATTGCACGCTGCAAGGCTTGGATAGAGCTCTGCAAGCTCCTGACCTGGATGCATATTAGGAAAAAAAGAGTCGTTAATAGTGCTCCATGTATCAGCTCGCCTTGAGTTCCAACATAGTTTTTCAAAGAGCATCAATTTCATTAAATTAGCGAAATTTCATGAAAGTACCTTTTCTTAATTAGAGGGAGGCACCCTGGAGCGTAAATCTGTGCTAATCCTAGTTTTCAGAGCTTCCTGCATCTGAATGTCAATTGTGGGATCTCTGAATAGTGCCATTATAACAAAATTTACTTTGAAGGCTGAAGTTTAGACTCGACGTCCAAAAGAAGCACTATTTTAGCAAGACGCACCTGGGCCTTGACTGCAACAGGACATGATTTCCTCTACTGTAGTTATTCTCACAGCAAAGTATTACAGAGGCCCTGAGTGTGAAGTTCACTAAACAACTCAAGCATGAACAAACACTAAACGTGTACAAACAGATGACAGAACACGCAAATGCGTGCAACTTGAAAGAATCCTGAAAACTCGAAGTTACCTTACGGCCAGGCCATCGTTTCAGTCCGAAGTCCCGGCATGCTTTCTTCAGCGTTACCGGCGAGACTCTCAGCTTCTTTGCAGCATTGACAAGACTCAGATGGAAGGACGCAGACAAATCGGACATTCTGATTCCAACTCCCTGCAGCCGCTAAATGGTAAAACCACAACAACAGAATAAAAATCAGTACTTACAAGAACTTTCACAACACTCACAACACTCGCAGTCAACTACAAACCACGATAGCATGTGTAGACATTATATATTCCAGAGCTTGACATAGGCTATATATACTGAACCGCGCGCACCGTCTTGCTGCTTCGCTTCAACCGAAACACGAGCTCGGAATCCCCATTGGGCTGCTCGCTATCCATTCCTTCGCCATCTCCGCTTTGCGGCGCCAAAGAGTTCTGCTCGTTCGCCGACGAGTACGACGACGACGAAGACAGTTTCTCCTTACAGAACTTGCCGTGACTGGTCGCGCCGCTCACCGACCGCTTCGCATTCTTCGCACCATCAGTTTCTTGAACTGAAGCCGCGACTTTTATTACGTAATCATTGATCTTCAAGGTACTCCCAGGCGGCTCTAAAGCTGAATCGTAAGGCTCATCTACCCCAAGAAGCGTAGTGTTTCGGTTCAGGTTCCTGGCTCTCTCCATGCTCCATGCCTGGTCCTCCTCCGCATCAGAAGGAGGTGCGCTTGGAAAACTCTCGACCATCTCTCCAGATTTCGCATTGAAATCAGAGACTCGGTCGTCATCCTCTTCTACTCCGGGCTCTTGGTTGCCAAGCTTCTCATCTGATGGTGAAGCTTGGGTAGTGCGATTTTCTTTGGGAACGTTCTTAGCAAAGTCTCCGTTGTTGTTGTTTGTGCTTGGGAGAGACGGTATATTCGGTGTCGTCGTCTTGAAACCGAAACTCTCGATGGGGTCCGTCACTTGTGGGAGAGTAGTTCTGGCGATGCGAGCACTGGTACCACCCCCCGTGCGTTTGATATTGTGGTTACTGTCGAAGACTTGAACTAGGAAATGAGAGTCTTTCCGCAGGAAGAAAAGGACTTGGTCGTTGACAGCAAGGTTGCAATCGGTTGCAAACTCTCCCCATCCTTGGAGGATGCACGGCTCGGAGTTCCAGTAGTACCCAAACATCACTGGCCATTTGTGTCCGTCAGGGCCTTCCAGAATGATCTTCTCTGTAAGGTTTTTGCGGTGGTGCTCGACAAACGCAGCCGGCAAACCCTGGAACCATGACCACACTACCACATTCAGTTTTGGCATGCAATCTGAAGGAGATCGAGGGAATAGGGTTCACAGGGAAGACCGAAACTTCAAGCTAACCATCAAAGACTCATCTGCAACAGCGAAACTGAAATTTCCAAAGCTTATTATCTTGAGAGTCTCAGCTGCTAGCTAAAGAGGAAAACGTTTCAAGGTTACTATCGATGGCTCATCTAAAAAGCCCAAACTGTAACTTCAAGCTTATCGAGGACGCATCTGCGAGTTAGAGGGGAAAAAGAAACTTCCAACTTTTCTTAAGAAGTCTCATCGTCAAGTTAGAGAAAAAACGCACGAAGCTTCAAGCTTTTCTAAGGCTCCTCTGCCAAAGGATACACTGAACCTTCAAATGTGCAGACTAACTGCTCATCTGCATCAGAGAACACTGCAACTTCAAAGCCATTTGCTTTACTAACTAGCTGCTCATCTGCAAAAGAAAGCTGCAACATCAAACTTGTTATCAGAGGCGTATTTGCAAAGGGAATTGTTTGGGACATCAAGAGCTTACAAGCGTGGGAAACATAGAATTCTGCAAGCTTCCCTCCACGATGTCTGCAGCGAAGTAAGGCGCTTTCTCAAGAACAGCCGACAGCAGTTTGGAGATCGAAGACCGATGCTCCGTGAACCTCTCCATCATTCGGATTGTAATAGCAATCGCTCCACAGCGTCTCTCAAAGGCAGATCTCAAGCTGGTTACACCAACAGCACAGAACGGAAACCTGGATTTGGCTGTAGAAAATGTGTCTAGAAGTCTCCCCCCACAACTCGAGACGTAGGCAAGGGAGGAGAAGGGAAGACAAGACTCTATCACAAGGAAGAGTTTCAATCTCCCCTGTAGGCCATAAGGTAAAACAGCCCATCACCGTCAGAATTAGGAGTTTGTCCTTTTGCCATTGCTGAAATTTAAAAAAAAAATCCCACATGAAGACAAGTGTGAGAAACAGAGAGAACAATTGGAATTATATTCTTTTGACAAAGTATGAATTAACTATGAATTTTTGAAGGTCAATCCCAAAGAGTCAGTAGACTACTCCATAACCAACAAAAACTATATCCATAATGCTCACCTTACTCACCTAAAGCAATTACAATATTTTCTAATGTGAAAGGCCTTAATAAATTCACTTTCTACAATGATTTACACTAAAAAAGTTGGGTGTTCCTAATGAGGTTACTAAGCACTCCACTAGTGTCCTGGGAGACATTGATTGTGGCTTAAAATCTTAAAAATTGAAAATAACCGCCATGAGGTCATTCCCTAGGTGTCCATCATGGGTCATTTGACCGTGATGGGCTATTCTACCATATATAGATGGGCAATTTCATTAAAACGACGGAATTCCAAGTGCAACTTGAATGGTGTGCCATTTTTACCATCTAGGACAGGTATAGATTTCAAAACAGCCGTTTTGAACCATCTAGGACATGTACAGATTTAGAACGGCCGTTTTGAATTGTTTTCATGCCATTTTCAAAAAATGTTGCCATTTTAATGAAATTGCCCATATGGTGGCCTACCAGAAAGGTATGTGATTTTGCTGTCAATTTTGAAAATAAATATCTCTTTATTGTAATTTGGTTTTTGTTAGGGAATCGTTCCGTTAAGCTCGCATGTACATAATTAGTCGTAGTGCTCAAGAAGGAAAAATGCAAAAATCTAATTAGATAAAAGAGACATTTATTTTCAAAATTGACGGCAAAATCACGTTGAAATAAAAATCTCTCTAAAGAGAATTGTGAACATGTATGTTGAAGCGTATATGAGTGTACAAAGGATTTCTACATATCTTTGCAATTAGATTTTAAAATTTTCATCACCAATATTTTTTAATGAATTTTCGTATAAAACCATGAAACTTAAATAAAAAAATTCACCAAAAACAAAATGTTGGTTTTTTGAAACTAAACCTTGGTATGGTTGATTGGAGTTGCATAGCATATCAATGTTGATTATGCAAAACAAAAAATGTCAACTATGTTTTACATTATGCAAAAGAAAATTGATTGTCCAAACTACCATCATATATCTTTTTGGTAGGCCATTGTAATGGAAATTCCTTACAACAATTACATTTTTTACCTTCTTTAACAAAACACAAGGAATGTGGCCGTCACAAGGGAAAGGTGAGACAAGGAATTTTATTAAGGGGAAATTTGTGCATTTTGTAGTGTTGTTTAAAAATGTCCCCACCTCCAAATGAATTCAATTTATGAAATTCAATATTAGATTTATACATCTAAAAACTAACTTTAATGGAAATTTTAATTTATGAATAATCAATACCATCTGTGGGTCCAAGCACACTAATAGAAGCCAAGTTGGATGTAACAAGTTCTTTTTTTGGTTGAAATTTGAAATTTCAAAGAACACAATTGTAAATTCTCTTAAAAATATTGCAATACAATATTCAAACAACATACATATGTCTTGTCTAAAAGTATGGTGGTATTCTAGAATATTTTAAGACATATCACTATGGATGAGAGTTGAAGTGTGATTGTCCTTGCCTTCAAAATAAAGCGGGAAATGTTTCAAATTTTGTTGCTCAAGTCTTCTATAATGTACGTGACATAAGTTATGTAAGATATTCATTATTACAAGTACTGTCTATTAACGAAGCAAGTAAACACTTTCTAAGGAAGTCAATTAACATCCACTAGTGGCTCTTATTAGTGTACTTTGACCCTTGTAGATTTTGGAGGCTCAAACCTACCACCTTATCTAAAATTTAAAATTAGAGGGAAGAGATTTATAAAATAGTGGATAGGAACTTTTTATTTCCCCTTTTGGTTTGTTTGATATAAAAGAGTAATCATACCCGTGTATGATTTGTCAAAAAAATCTTAAAGTACAAAATATTAGAAAGGAATTTTAGTAAGAACTTTTGCATTTGATTTTTTTAAATCTCCAAGATTCATCCTTTTTGCATACATTATTTACCACCTTATCTAAAATTTAAAGTTAGTGGGAGGAGATTTAAATTAGAATTTTCCCTTTTGATTTGTTCAAATATCAAAGAGTCATCTTACTCATGTATTGTTTGTCAGGTGGACTTTAAAGTACAATATATTGGATACAACTTTAGTAAAAACTTCCACATTTTATTTTCTATATGCTTGAAGATTCATTTTACTGTTTATTCTTTAAGATTCTTTAAGATTCTACTGTTTATTCTTTAAGATTCTAATTTTATTCTCTAAGATTCTACTGTTTATTCTTTAAGATTCTTTAAGATTTTTAACATTCTTTAAGATTTTTTACTGATTCTACTTTAAGATTCTTTAAGGTTCTTTAAAATTCTTTAAGATTTTACTGTTTATTCTTTAAGATTCTTTAAGGTTCTTTAAAATTCTTTAAGATTTTACTGTTTATTCTTTAAGAATCTTTAAGATCCTTTAAGATTCTATTTTATTTAAGATTCTTTTTAGTGTAGAATGATCCATGGGTTCTTTAAGGTTTAGTTCTCAAGAAGATGTTGGGTGTTTTCAAGAAGATGTTGGATGTTGGGTGTTTTAGGCCAGAATGATCCATGATTAAACAGATATTATCTTAGAAAATAAATTTGGATAGTATAAAGTTAGTTTAGATAATACCTAGGTATTTGAGACAAATATCTTAGTTAACCCCTAAAGTCCAAAGGCAATTTCTTGTCAAAACCAACTCAAGATTGCCAATTCTGCTGCGCTCATCTAACAAAAGAAAAAAATTTCTTTTTTAAAATCTATCTATAGGCTCTTGTACTTAACTTATCTTAGACCATGTAGCTAAAATTTTATAAAGCTTTACCATATAGATTAGAAGATATTAGCATTCAAAGTTGGAAAATTTTGATTTTTTGAACACTGACTTGCACTTTCAGATGACTTTGACCGCCATTCGTAAAAAAACTTTACACTAGAAACTTTGAATTTAATTTTTTTTATGCTGAATAATTGAGTTGAGAATCTCCAAAAAAATTTAAAAATTACACTTAATTTTCATTCTTTAAAGAATTGTGAAGTAGAAGTAGGTCCAAGATTGAAAGAAAAAATGAATTGTCAATAGCTCTAAGATGGGACTAAAACATTATAATTCCAATGGTAAGATTGTTTTAGCAAGCAGAATTAGTTTTGTCAAGCAATTTTTTTGAAAAGTTGTGAAAATTGCATTCAGTAATGAGTCCTGCAAGTTATGTTTTCAAGAAGATGCTCTAATTGTCCAAAAAATAAGATTGTCAATAACTTTCACATAACAAATCCAAATGGAATGAATCAAAGCTTTCCATACAGATAAAAATACAATCTATAAGAAAATAATTTTAAATTTTTTTTTAAATATTTTTTGTGGGAGAAGGTTTTTGCCCGCCTCACCAAAAAAAAAGGACCATTTGTGCCATAACTTTTGCTCCCGGGCGCGCACCAATTGAAGTAAAAATTATATGCCAATAAAGCTAATGTGTTTTTCTATCTTCACAAAAAGTTTCAAAAAATAATGATGAATATTGAAGCCGTAGTAGCCTGCCCAAAATCCATTTTGTCCCCCGCGGGGACAATGGGACTTTAGGGGTTAAATAGAGAAATATCCATCGATAGAATAAGGGGGAGGGGGGGGGGGGGGGGGGCTTGGACAAGTATAAAAGGCCTCACTTTCTTCTGTGGTATAGGGTAGCCTCGTTTTGTACTCTCATTCTCTATGACCACATTTTCTACTCATTTTTGCTACGGACACGTTGTCAGATCATCTATCTAGGCCAAGATAAGGCCAATTTCATATGATTTTAGTTCTCTTCCACTAAGGAATACTCTTTGAAGGACACCAAAGTCCCTTCAAAGCCCGCTTCAAAGTAAATCATTTCTATTTGCTTGAATTTAGGAGCATTAGTCCCTCAAAAAGTTTGCTTCTAAGACTGTTGGGAGGGATAGACCCCCAAACTCAACTTTTCTTAAGTTTTCTGAGAAATACTAACAAATGATGGAGTTTGCAACATGAAATGGTATTAAAAAACTTATGGCGCCGAAGCTTCAACTTTGCCAAAAGTTTATATATACAACCAAATACCCACCAAAATTGTTATATAACAAAGTATTTTTTGATCATTTCTAATTTTTGGTTAAACATTGTCATATGTACCTCACTTAGAAACTAAACTTCAAAAGGATACCTCTCTTTAAACCAAATTTTTCTTGGAACTGCCCTTGCACAGCAAAGCTTTCACTTTGAAAGGTTGGGCAAAAAAGTATTTAAACTATAATTTTTGGCAATTTCTTTTTCTTTTTTTCTTTTTGTATGACTTCAACTTAGAACCATCTTGGATATGCTTATTGCCTTTATATTAGAATAGAAAACCTTAGTGATAGGTACAAAACTTTTAAATCCACAAAAATACGTTTCAGTGCGAGAGTTGTAATTTTTTAGTTGTAATTTGCTTTGAATTGATAGAGGAAATCCACCCTTTCCATTTGGCCAAGGGCTATTGTTTGAAGTGAAATTTCAAACTTTTGGCTCCATCCAGTCAATTATTTTGCAGGTACAATTTGATTGGTCAAGATTTGACTTGCCTGGGGTATTTAAAACCCATAGGCCTTTTAGTCTTCTCTCTTTTATTTCTCCCCAAGACAGTGACATCTTTCTCATATTTACTTGATTTGGTTAGTTGGTAGAATTTTCTATGATTAGGTAGAATTTGCTTTAGGGGAAAACATTTAAAAACAAAAAATTAAAATTTAGAAAAATCCTTAGAGTTTGAAAAGTATCCTTCCAAAAACCCCAAGATTGGTTTGTTTAGTTATTATAGCTTTGTATTAAATTAGTTTCAAGTTTAGAACTAGTTTTAGATAAGACCAGTTTATCAAACCAATTATTTGAGAAAACCAAACCAAACAAGGGCGGAAAATAGGCAGCAAGCAATCACACCATGGGAACCGGGAACATCTACTAGGAACAAGCAAGGAGAACAAAAAGAGGTCAATCCAGCCATTTGCCGCCACATGGACCGTTGACGGGGCGTGGTCACAAGGGGTCTAGCCAATTGTTGCCTGCTACGTGTCACGATAGGAAAGAAAGTTGGACCCCCAACAAGGAAAATTTATGAAGCTTAATCATAAGAGACATGTGGATCCAAAACAGAGAGACAGGTGGATCCAAAACAAAGAGATAGGTGGAGCCAAAACAGAGAGACAAGTGGAGCTAAAACAGAGAGATAGGTGGAGCCAAAACACAGAGACAGGTGGAGCTTAGACCATACATGTGAATTCAATCAATTAGAAACTAGCCAATTTATGAAGCTCAATCGGAAGAGACACTTGGAGCCAAAACAAAGAGACAGGTGGAGCCCAAACCATACAATTGAGTTCACTCAATTAGAAACTAAATTGACTTAGAATAAAACTCAAATTGTGAAGTAGGAAATGTAGGCTTGAAACTTAAGAATTCAAATCTATTATTGTGATTTCAAGACACAAAATCAAGTACAAGATTTCTTCCAAACACCATCATAATTGGAGTCTAAACCAATAAGTACAAATTCTCTCACATCAACATCCAATTTCCAACAACCAAATGAAGTGACGAGTTAAGGGATTTATTAGGAAGTTGGAAGGTGAGGTATTTCAAGAGAATCTTTGCATTTATTATAATTGATCCTTACAAATTTGTCACTTTGTCCAAACTTAGATTTTTTTTACTATTCACCTAATTTGTTGGTTGGTTGGTTATTTATTGGGATTCCATTAGGGGTTAGGGGCCTAGATATTTAGAATATTGTTTTCCTAATAAGGCCTAATAAGCCAAATAGGAAAAATAAATAATTAATAAAGTAACCAAAACTAATGGGAAATTTTTAATAAACAATTAGGAATGGGAGTTTAAAAATTGCTTAATTAGAAATATCTAGTATTAAAATTAGTTCTTGAAATTCAATAGGGTTGACTAAGATATTTTACAATAGTAACAAAGCTTTATAGGAATTAGTATAAGAAGAATTAAAAAAGGAAGATTTCAAAAGAAGATTTTGAAGCAAGTTTCTCATCAATTTAGGCAAACAAAAACATATACGCCTGAAGGAAGGTGATGGCTACTACAAAGTGATTATGCTTATCGTGTGTGACGACGGAACTATGTCAGCCCTTGATAGCAAGGTATGTGAGTTTAGACATTTCTTTTGCATTTTTTTGGTAAATTAGATATAGGAATGAGAAGTAGGAAGTTGGAATTTAACTTTTAATACAAAGTTTTAGATTTTAAATGAAAACTCAAAATACTATAGGAGATTTTAAGAAGCGTCCAAATATACCTCACACTTAGAAGACAATTCAAAATTAAAGAAATCACAAGCGGATGAATTTTATGCAATAAATTTAATTAGAATTTAGTAACTTATCCAAAATATTATTTTAAAATTAGATTCCATTAGGGAATCTTATATAGATTCTAGAACTTGTTTACATTAAAAACCTAAATCATTTTTAAGGGAAAAACCAATGGATGAGGTTTGGACTAAATCTAGATGAAGTCTTTTACAATTTATTTAAATTAGTTGAAATTTAGAGCTTAACAATTAGAACTTAGTAGGAATTCAATCAAGAAGTTTGAGATTTATTTGAATTAGGTAGCTTTTAGAAATAGATGGATGAAATTTCATAGGCTAATTTTTTGGTTAAAACTTCATTGTTGAATTACTTTGGCTACAAAAGTAAGACTTGTAGACTACTTTATCACTTTAGAAAGGAAAAAATAGGCCCTACACGTAGGCTAGTTTAGTTTTTAGTTCAAATTAAGTTTTCTATTAAAATCCAATGTTTGGCTTTGTTAGCAAAGCTAACTGGCAATCTTAACTATTAATTTGTTTTTTTAGAGTTTTGAGCTTGTTTTAGGAATTAGGATATTCTAGAAAGCATACATTGCTTGGAAGGCATGATTTGGACCAGATATAAACATCCATAAGACTAATTACTCAATATTCTACAAGAGCCCGTATGTAACTTTCTACCTCAAGGGTGGAGTTAGAAACACTCACACCCTTCAAATCTTTCTACTATATTTTGTGTTGTTTGAAGTTGTACTCTAACCTTGTTGAGTTTTTGCTGAGTTTGGTTGGAGTTTCTTTGACTCTTTATTTTGTTGTACTAATCCTTAAACTTGGCCTAAAACAACCCCCTACAATACCTTGGCCATGCTGCTATAGAGGGGCCTTTAATGTGGAGTTTTAAGTATTGTACTAACAAGTAAAGCGTTAATTTGTGGGTTTTTTGGTATCCTAACTTGTGTTGGATCTAACTTTGCTCAAAGACTTATATTTTTTATCTTGGATTTGTGATAGACAATGAAGCTTTGACCCTCAGACAAGCATTTAGAAGTTGGAAGTATTTTCCTTGTTTACAAACTTGTGGTAAAGCTTTGACCTCATATATAGCAAAAACTCTCCAAAAAATGGCCAAATAGCAATCTAAAAACTTCCCAAATTGGGCTCAAGTTGTGGTCTATAAGCTTTAAAGCTAAATTTTCAAATATCCAAATTTTAAGTGTTTAGCTTGTTTTCAAATATTCAGTTGTTATGTTGAGAATTTTGTATTAAAGAAAACCAGCTCCAATTTTACTAAAGCCCCAGTTCATCTAAAGCCTCAATTTGATCAAAATCCCAGTTTGCATCAAAGCTCCAATTCCCCCAGAAGGACCAAAAGTTGCAAAAGACCAGAGACACATATAAGTCAGTCCATAATCCCCATTAGCTCGTAACCTCTCAATATCCTAGGGCTTCCAATATCTACATGCAAGCGGGTCAAGTTGGATAATGGCGGCAAAAAGTAATGTCCAACCAATCAAAGGACGCCATGTGGCAAAGCCGGGTTTGGAAGCAAGGATCGTTTGCTGCTTGCTGGCTGCAGTCTTGCTAATATGTGCGGTCTATGTGATCAAGCTGGTTTGTGCTAGTCTATGTTGGTCGATTGAGCTCCAAACTTTGAACCATCAAAACTCTGGACTATCAAAACTTTCATCAAAATTTGATGTTCAAGCATAGTTGAAATTCATAGAAGGAGAAGTGTAAAGTTAGAATAAATCTGCAAAACCTCTCAAGATGTAACAAAAGCTGAAGAGAAAAAAAGTAGTGAGGGAGAGAGGCTTGTGTGTCCAAGAATTGTGGTGCAAAGAGAAGTGGAGGAAGTAGAGAAAATAGTGAGCATTAGAGGAAGTTGGGAAGAATCTTAGATTAGAGAAAAAACTTAGAAGTATTCTCAAGTGACCATTAGCAATTCCATTTGAAAAATAATTGAAGGGAAAAAAAGAATAGCATTTAGCATTTGTCTATTATTTTCTTAGTTTTTGTATAGATAAGGTAAATCTTTAAGATTAAAGAAAACTAAATGCACAAAGTCTTACAAAATTTCCTATCCAATATTTTGTACTTTAAAACCCACTTGATTAACAGTAAGATGATTCCTATCCAATATTTGCACCAGTGAGTAGGTCAAGTTGTAGGTTAAAACTCTTCCTTTTAGTTTTGTAATTATAGATCAAGGTAATACCTAATTCAAAAGTAAAATGAATCTTCAAGCATATAGAAAATAAAATGTGGAAGTTTTTACTAAAGTTGTATCCAATATATTGTACTTTAAAGTCCACCTGACAAACAATACATGAGTAAGATGACTCTTTGATATTTGAACAAATCAAAAGGGAAAATTCTAATTTAAATCTCCTCCCACTAACTTTAAATTTTAGATAAGGTGGTAAATAATGTATGCAAAAAGGATGAATCTTGGAGATTTAAAAAAATCAAATGCAAAAGTTCTTACTAAAATTCCTTTCTAATATTTTGTACTTTAAGATTTTTTTGACAAATCATACACGGGTATGATTACTCTTTTATATCAAACAAACCAAAAGGGGAAATAAAAAGTTCCTATCCACTATTTTATAAATCTCTTCCCTCTAATTTTAAATTTTAGATAAGGTGGTAGGTTTGAGCCTCCAAAATCTACAAGGGTCAAAGTACACTAATAAGAGCCACTAGTGGATGTTAATTGACTTCCTTAGAAAGTGTTTACTTGCTTCGTTAATAGACAGTACTTGTAATAATGAATATCTTACATAACTTATGTCACGTACATTATAGAAGACTTGAGCAACAAAATTTGAAACATTTCCCGCTTTATTTTGAAGGCAAGGACAATCACACTTCAACTCTCATCCATAGTGATATGTCTTAAAATATTCTAGAATACCACCATACTTTTAGACAAGACATATGTATGTTGTTTGAATATTGTATTGCAATATTTTTAAGAGAATTTACAATTGTGTTCTTTGAAATTTCAAATTTCAACCAAAAAAAGAACTTGTTACATCCAACTTGGCTTCTATTAGTGTGCTTGGACCCACAGATGGTATTGATTATTCATAAATTAAAATTTCCATTAAAGTTAGTTTTTAGATGTATAAATCTAATATTGAATTTCATAAATTGAATTCATTTGGAGGTGGGGACATTTTTAAACAACACTACAAAATGCACAAATTTCCCCTTAATAAAATTCCTTGTCTCACCTTTCCCTTGTGACGGCCACATTCCTTGTGTTTTGTTAAAGAAGGTAAAAAATGTAATTGTTGTAAGGAATTTCCATTACAATGGCCTACCAAAAAGATATATGATGGTAGTTTGGACAATCAATTTTCTTTTGCATAATGTAAAACATAGTTGACATTTTTTGTTTTGCATAATCAACATTGATATGCTATGCAACTCCAATCAACCATACCAAGGTTTAGTTTCAAAAAACCAACATTTTGTTTTTGGTGAATTTTTTTATTTAAGTTTCATGGTTTTATACGAAAATTCATTAAAAAATATTGGTGATGAAAATTTTAAAATCTAATTGCAAAGATATGTAGAAATCCTTTGTACACTCATATACGCTTCAACATACATGTTCACAATTCTCTTTAGAGAGATTTTTATTTCAACGTGATTTTGCCGTCAATTTTGAAAATAAATGTCTCTTTTATCTAATTAGATTTTTGCATTTTTCCTTCTTGAGCACTACGACTAATTATGTACATGCGAGCTTAACGGAACGATTCCTTAACAAAAACCAAATTACAATAAAGAGATATTTATTTTCAAAATTGACAGCAAAATCACATACCTTTCTGGTAGGCCACCATATGGGCAATTTCATTAAAATGGCAACATTTTTTGAAAATGGCATGAAAACAATTCAAAACGGCCGTTCTAAATCTGTACATGTCCTAGATGGTTCAAAACGGCTGTTTTGAAATCTATACCTGTCCTAGATGGTAAAAATGGCACACCATTCAAGTTGCACTTGGAATTCCGTCGTTTTAATGAAATTGCCCATCTATATATGGTAGAATAGCCCATCACGGTCAAATGACCCATGATGGACACCTAGGGAATGACCTCATGGCGGTTATTTTCAATTTTTAAGATTTTAAGCCACAATCAATGTCTCCCAGGACACTAGTGGAGTGCTTAGTAACCTCATTAGGAACACCCAACTTTTTTAGTGTAAATCATTGTAGAAAGTGAATTTATTAAGGCCTTTCACATTAGAAAATATTGTAATTGCTTTAGGTGAGTAAGGTGAGCATTATGGATATAGTTTTTGTTGGTTATGGAGTAGTCTACTGACTCTTTGGGATTGACCTTCAAAAATTCATAGTTAATTCATACTTTGTCAAAAGAATATAATTCCAATTGTTCTCTCTGTTTCTCACACTTGTCTTCATGTGGGATTTTTTTTTTAAATTTCAGCAATGGCAAAAGGACAAACTCCTAATTCTGACGGTGATGGGCTGTTTTACCTTATGGCCTACAGGGGAGATTGAAACTCTTCCTTGTGATAGAGTCTTGTCTTCCCTTCTCCTCCCTTGCCTACGTCTCGAGTTGTGGGGGGAGACTTCTAGACACATTTTCTACAGCCAAATCCAGGTTTCCGTTCTGTGCTGTTGGTGTAACCAGCTTGAGATCTGCCTTTGAGAGACGCTGTGGAGCGATTGCTATTACAATCCGAATGATGGAGAGGTTCACGGAGCATCGGTCTTCGATCTCCAAACTGCTGTCGGCTGTTCTTGAGAAAGCGCCTTACTTCGCTGCAGACATCGTGGAGGGAAGCTTGCAGAATTCTATGTTTCCCACGCTTGTAAGCTCTTGATGTCCCAAACAATTCCCTTTGCAAATACGCCTCTGATAACAAGTTTGATGTTGCAGCTTTCTTTTGCAGATGAGCAGCTAGTTAGTAAAGCAAATGGCTTTGAAGTTGCAGTGTTCTCTGATGCAGATGAGCAGTTAGTCTGCACATTTGAAGGTTCAGTGTATCCTTTGGCAGAGGAGCCTTAGAAAAGCTTGAAGCTTCGTGCGTTTTTTCTCTAACTTGACGATGAGACTTCTTAAGAAAAGTTGGAAGTTTCTTTTTCCCCTCTAACTCGCAGATGCGTCCTCGATAAGCTTGAAGTTACAGTTTGGGCTTTTTAGATGAGCCATCGATAGTAACCTTGAAACGTTTTCCTCTTTAGCTAGCAGCTGAGACTCTCAAGATAATAAGCTTTGGAAATTTCAGTTTCGCTGTTGCAGATGAGTCTTTGATGGTTAGCTTGAAGTTTCGGTCTTCCCTGTGAACCCTATTCCCTCGATCTCCTTCAGATTGCATGCCAAAACTGAATGTGGTAGTGTGGTCATGGTTCCAGGGTTTGCCGGCTGCGTTTGTCGAGCACCACCGCAAAAACCTTACAGAGAAGATCATTCTGGAAGGCCCTGACGGACACAAATGGCCAGTGATGTTTGGGTACTACTGGAACTCCGAGCCGTGCATCCTCCAAGGATGGGGAGAGTTTGCAACCGATTGCAACCTTGCTGTCAACGACCAAGTCCTTTTCTTCCTGCGGAAAGACTCTCATTTCCTAGTTCAAGTCTTCGACAGTAACCACAATATCAAACGCACGGGGGGTGGTACCAGTGCTCGCATCGCCAGAACTACTCTCCCACAAGTGACGGACCCCATCGAGAGTTTCGGTTTCAAGACGACGACACCGAATATACCGTCTCTCCCAAGCACAAACAACAACAACGGAGACTTTGCTAAGAACGTTCCCAAAGAAAATCGCACTACCCAAGCTTCACCATCAGATGAGAAGCTTGGCAACCAAGAGCCCGGAGTAGAAGAGGATGACGACCGAGTCTCTGATTTCAATGCGAAATCTGGAGAGATGGTCGAGAGTTTTCCAAGCGCACCTCCTTCTGATGCGGAGGAGGACCAGGCATGGAGCATGGAGAGAGCCAGGAACCTGAACCGAAACACTACGCTTCTTGGGGTAGATGAGCCTTACGATTCAGCTTTAGAGCCGCCTGGGAGTACCTTGAAGATCAATGATTACGTAATAAAAGTCGCGGCTTCAGTTCAAGAAACTGATGGTGCGAAGAATGCGAAGCGGTCGGTGAGCGGCGCGACCAGTCACGGCAAGTTCTGTAAGGAGAAACTGTCTTCGTCGTCGTCGTACTCGTCGGCGAACGAGCAGAACTCTTTGGCGCCGCAAAGCGGAGATGGCGAAGGAATGGATAGCGAGCAGCCCAATGGGGATTCCGAGCTCGTGTTTCGGTTGAAGCGAAGCAGCAAGACGGTGCGCGCGGTTCAGTATATATAGCCTATGTCAAGCTCTGGAATATATAATGTCTACACATGCTATCGTGGTTTGTAGTTGACTGCGAGTGTTGTGAGTGTTGTGAAAGTTCTTGTAAGTACTGATTTTTATTCTGTTGTTGTGGTTTTACCATTTAGCGGCTGCAGGGAGTTGGAATCAGAATGTCCGATTTGTCTGCGTCCTTCCATCTGAGTCTTGTCAATGCTGCAAAGAAGCTGAGAGTCTCGCCGGTAACGCTGAAGAAAGCATGCCGGGACTTCGGACTGAAACGATGGCCTGGCCGTAAGGTAACTTCGAGTTTTCAGGATTCTTTCAAGTTGCACGCATTTGCGTGTTCTGTCATCTGTTTGTACACGTTTAGTGTTTGTTCATGCTTGAGTTGTTTAGTGAACTTCACACTCAGGGCCTCTGTAATACTTTGCTGTGAGAATAACTACAGTAGAGGAAATCATGTCCTGTTGCAGTCAAGGCCCAGGTGCGTCTTGCTAAAATAGTGCTTCTTTTGGACGTCGAGTCTAAACTTCAGCCTTCAAAGTAAATTTTGTTATAATGGCACTATTCAGAGATCCCACAATTGACATTCAGATGCAGGAAGCTCTGAAAACTAGGATTAGCACAGATTTACGCTCCAGGGTGCCTCCCTCTAATTAAGAAAAGGTACTTTCATGAAATTTCGCTAATTTAATGAAATTGATGCTCTTTGAAAAACTATGTTGGAACTCAAGGCGAGCTGATACATGGAGCACTATTAACGACTCTTTTTTTCCTAATATGCATCCAGGTCAGGAGCTTGCAGAGCTCTATCCAAGCCTTGCAGCGTGCAATTGCCGTGGGCCAGGGGGGTGGCTTGGGGAAGTCGAACGAAGCCTACATGCGGTCCAAAGTCTTAAAGCTGCAGCAGGAGATGGACCAGCTCGTCCACGGTACTCCTGCGCAAATAAATCAGAAAATGGTAATGTATTTACTCACGAGCACAACGCCTCTTGCTCTATTGACGTTCCAAGCATTTCATCTTCCAACACCCAATTTCATGCACCTTGCTGCTCAATTAACCATGCTTTTGTTTACCGCCTTACTTAAACGTCAATTTCGTTCATTTTGCAGCAGTCTCGAGTTGTGAGAACTCTGTATAACTAAATAAGCTAGCGTCTCTATAGCTGGCGCTCCAAATACGACAGTGCACGTGGAGAGGACACGATCACCGTGGAAGACACTGGCAACTCCATCAAATTGGAAGTCCTAATTGATATGTTTAGCACTTTAGAAAAGAGAAGAGGTGGGTGCTGTAGATAAGGTTTTACCATAAATAAATAGTAATAAATCCTATAGTTTAAGTTATCCACGGGGAGGTATGGATGCACTAAGTTAACCCCAAGTTGTGTACAATTGAAGGATTTGGGAATATTACTACTTTGACCCATATAGATAAGGCCATATTTATTATAATTATAACCAAGGCTGAAAACTTATCAATCGTATGTGAATCTATCAATTCAGCTTTGTTTGTTGGTTCCCTTGTCAGTCTCACCAACTATCTGGTACAATCTCTATTGATCTTCTCGCTTATCCAATCTTTCAGCATCTTCAATTGATTCTTCCTTGACATAAGTTAACTTTGGTTTTACTTCAATTGGCCTTTTAATATTGTTTCCTTCTATAGTAGCTTCTTTCTTCATTTTACACTCAAGCTTTATATAGTCCAATTGATTACAAAATTTACATTTCTTTTTACTCAATTTAAACAACTCTCGATTCACCCTTATGTCACTCATTTTCCAATTCTATTGATCTTTCTTTACAGGCCTACTCTCCATATATTTCTAATCACACTGTTTCTATAGATTAATTTCCTAGTTCAAAGCATCAACCACTCAATAGTAACATGCTCATACATCACAGTCCATACATAATTGATAAAAACAGTTGAAATCAACCATCGTAACACATTAACACTCAATCCAGAACACATTACATAACCAATTGATTTATTTCCATTACAGTACATTCTCAACAACCAAAAAACTCACGGACTATAAAATTCCATCACATCACACATCAATATCAATTGATCTTAACCACACACAATCAAATACACACACATACACCAATTGAACCCAATTGAGCCATCACACAATAATACACAATTTCCGTTCAACTTAGCATTAATATTTCAACATTGATTTTACAATTGTTTCTCATTCCTTCACAGTCTCACTTCACCACAACTATCAAACCAACCCAACTATCACAGACACAAGCACTCGCACACACAATAGAACTAAACTTCACCGCACTCAATCAATCGCTCGCTCCATACACTGCTGCAGTAGGAGCTCTGGACTTCCTTCCAGAATGCCGATTCTCTTTCACAATTGTTCCTTTTCACCCACTTTAGCCGACCGGTTGAATAACCGCCTCCATAGTTGCACCCCATTCATTTAATACTATACGTCTATTGATGACATCCTATAGTAAAGTCTATTATAACTGGTAATATTGACACATTAGCATCTCAAGTACAATAGATCTATGAAAATTGGAGAATTTACCAAAATTTTGTTATTATGCTCACATTTTCTATAGATTCTATGACTACAGGTGTCCTTGGATGAATATAAATGGGCACTCATTTTCCTATCTAAACACCCGTTGCAACCATTTTTTGGTACATTTACATCATTGAGTCTCCCAAAACACACACGTTTAGCAACTTGGCTCAAAATGGCCATGATTCAGTTGTTGTTTTGACAAGCTTTGAAGGAATTGGACTCCCTTTATGAGCCATCAAGTTGGCACTTGGAACTACAAGCTTTTTTGGTTTTTTTTGGTCTAGTTTGAAGCATATTTATGTGAAAAAAGACATAAAAAAGAGAGTTTGAGTGAAATTTGGTAGAACCCCCTATCAATGCAATAAGGGGTCTTTTTAAAAAGGTAGAATGCTTAAAGCACCTTGTATTCCCATTCCTAGAGTCTAGTCAAAAGTTTGAGTAGTTGATCAATGGATTCTGAGAAAAATTAGGGTCAGAGAGTTAGCTAGTCCTAGTGTCTTGTCATGAGCTAATACTAGTCTTGAAAAGTGCATGTGGCAAATAGGCTAAATGAAAACAATCTATCTTAGATTAGAGAATCCACAAAAAGATTACTATCTAATTCATATAAATCAATTTAAATTAGTCATTTCCTATCTTTAGACATCTTTTAGAATATTGAGCCAAAATGCAGTTGAGACAATAAGAGAGGCGACCAGAGCACATAGAGAGGTACTCTTTTCTTAAGAGCATGCCATAAGGTCGATATTGGAGCATATTATTTCAAGATTCTTTGATACCAAAATGATTTTTCTATCAAGTGGAAATTATAACGGAATAATTAATTTTAGCCTCCTTATGAATATTGCAAAGAAGGAATAATTAAGCTCGCTTTTTGGTTTTGGAAACTTTCTAGAAGTTATTCAAAAAAGATTGTTTTTTTCTCAAATATATAAGATGACTCCAAGGGAAGTCAACCGCCTTTAAACTTGTTCATAAATTTAAGAAATTACTTATGTTGCGGAAAAATCTCACTAGAATTCCACATAGGTTAATTTGTGCTAATAAAGTGCCCTGTCAAGTTTGAAGTCATTCTGACATTGACAAGTACCAAAACCAGCAACAACATTGAATTTCAAGAAAATGTACAAGTTGGATGAATATAAAAGGGCACTCATTTTCCTATCTAAACACCCATTGCAACCATTTTTTGGTACATTTACATCATTGAGTCTCTTTAGTGGGAATCTTGGCCATTTTGAGCCAAGTTGCTAAACGTGTATGTTTTTGGAGCAACTTAAGCTGCATTTGTTGTTGTTTTGACAAGCTTTGAAGGAATTGAACTCCCTTTGTGAGCCATAAAGTTGGCACTTGAAACCACAAGCTTTGGGGGGTTTTTTTGGTCTACTTTTAAGCATATTTATGTGAAAAAAGACATATGAAAGAGAGTTTGAGTGAAATTTGATAGAACCCCCTATCAATGCAATAAAGGGTCCTTTTAAAAAGGTAGAATGCTGAAATGGCACCTTATATTCCCATTTCTAGAGTCTAGTCAAAAGTTTAAGTAGTTGATTATTGGATTTCTATCTTTCGGAGAAATTAGGATCAGAGAGTTAGCTAGTCCTAGTGTCTTGTCCCACGCTAATACTAGTCTTAAAGAGTACATGTGGCAAATTGGCTAAATGAAAACAATCTATCTTAGGTTAGAGAGTCTAGAAAAAGATTACTATCTAACTCATATAGATAAATTTAAATTTGTCATTTCCTATCTTTTGGTATCTACTTTTAGAATATTGAGCCAAAATGCAATTGAGACAAAAAGAGAGGCAACCGGAGCACATAGAGAGGTACTCTTATCTTAAGAGCATGCCAAAAGGTCAACATCAAAGCATATTATTCCAAGATTCTTTGATACCAAAATGATTTTCCTATCGAGTGGAAATTATAATGGAATAATTAATTTTAGCCTCCTTATGGATATTGCAAAGAAGAAATAATTGGACTTGCACTTTGGTTTTGGAAACTTTCTAGAAGTTATCCAAAAAAGATTGTTTTTTCTCCAAGGGAAGTCAACCACCTTTAAACTTGTTCATAAAATTTAAGAAATTATTTATGTTGCGGAAAAATCTCACTAAAATTTAGGATAGGTTGATTTGTGCTAATAAAGCGCCCCGTCAAGTTTGAAGTCATTCTGACATTGACAAGTACCAAAATTAGCAACAACATCCAATTTCAAGAAAATGTACAAGTTGGCGCGGGTTCACCGGTGTACCAAGAGCTTATGATGTCCAAATGGTACAAATAAGGGGTCTTTTCTTACTTCCACAAACCTTCCAAACAACCTTGGCTAGTTAGTTTTGTTAACCCCTAAAGTTTAATGACTATGTAATCACCAAAAACGCTCTAAAACTGCCATTTCTAATACAACTACCAAATTCTTGGAAAAAAACAATTTTTGACACATGTAATTGTAAGATCTTGTAGTATGATATTTTGAAAACATGTGGTAAGAGTTTCAGAAAATTCCACCGTGTGCATCATAAGATATAAGCATTCAAAGTCTTGAAATCCATTTTTTTCAATCCTACGAAAAACCGGGCAGCTGCACTTTGCAAGCTCACTTTTCAATGAAAAAATGCCGATAAAGGTGGTGCCTCTTTGAATTCAGTTTCCTAAATAAGTTATCTACATGCTTGAAAAATTTCACATCATTTGGAATTGTACAACATATAGGAAAGAAATAGTAAGTAGAAAGAAGTAGAAAATGATTCAAAATACTAAATTGTTAAAAATTTAATCATGGAATTTAAAAATGCCAATCCCAACGGTTGTAATATTATAATAATCAATCTACATTCTAGGATTTTTTTTTTCCAAAAATATTGACAATTGAATTAAATAAACCACTTTAAAGGTTTTTTTAAAGTAGACAATCCATAACTCCCCACAAACCAAAAACCTTCATAACTTTTGACTCATTGATTGATATGGAATGACTCAAAGCTTTTTAAGTATATATAAATGTAGAGAACCAATTTCAAAAAAAAATTCCAGAAAAAATGATGTTTTTTGATTTGCCCAAACTGCCCAGTTACAAAAAAAGCAACATATTAGGTCACAACTTTTGACTCATATTTTGAAATGTCATGAAACTTGGTAAACATGAAGATATTCCTTGTCCCCACCTTTTATTAAAATTTCAGCCTCAAATATGGATATCTCTAGTCACACGTACCTGCCCAAAATTTCTATACGGCCAAAAACCGCATGTTTATCCTTTAGGGGTTAAAAAATTCCAATAATTGAAGTTTTTGACTTTTCTTTGGAACTATTGTAAGTGGTCTTTACGAGCCTGAATGGCTTGAAAGTAGGGGGCGGATGATTTCTATACTTAATGTGGGCCTTTTGAATACAATGGCGCAATTAGTTTTTGATTTGGAGTTGTTCTCTAAAAGATAGAGAAGGTCCAACAATAGGTTTGACTTTTTTAGCGTAATTATCGATAAATTAGGGTAGTTTTAAGAAATATCTAAGGCAAATCAAAGATTTGATTTGGAAAAGATCTCAAAGACTAAATGAGGTTGGATTCTAGAAAAATCTAGGATTTACAAATGGTTACTTTTTGATAGTATCTTAAGATAAATTGGGTAAATTTTAGAAATATCTTGGATTAAATTGTGGTTTTTATTTGAAAATATATAAAGGCTAAATAAAGCTAAAGGCTAGAAAGATCCACGATTAAACAAATGTTATTTTAGAAAATATATTTGGATAGTTTATGGTTAGTTCAAAAAATATCTAGGTATTTTTGACAAGTATCTCGGTTAAGTAGAGAAATATCCATCAATAAGGCAAGGGGGGGGGGCCTTGGTCAAGTATAAAAGGCCTCTCGTCCATGGTTTTTGGTAGCCTCAATTTTGTACTCTCATTCTCTATAACCACACTTTCTACTCATTTTTGCTATGGGCACGTTGTCGGAGCATCTATTTAGGCCAAGACAAGGCCAATTTCATTGATTTCAATTCCCTCCCATGAAGGAATATTCTTTGAAGGACACCAAGGTCCCTTCAAAGTGAATCTTTTCTATTTTCTTGAATTTAGGAGCTTTAGTCTTCTAAAAAGTTTGCTTTCTAAGACTAAAGGAAGGAATAGACCCCCAAACTCAACTTTTCTTAAGTTTTGAAAACTACTAATAAATCATGGAGTTTGCAATAAGAATTGGTTTCAAGAAACAAGGCAGCAAAGCTTCAACTTTGCCAAAAGTTTATATATCAAACCAAAAACCCACCAAAACTGTTGTATAACAAAGTGTGGTTTGATCATTTCTAATTTTTGGTTAAACATTATCATATGTACCTCATTTAGAAATTAAACTTCCAAAGGATACCTTGGATACCTCTATTTAAACCAAATTTTTCTTGAAATTGCCCTTGCACAGCAAAGCTTTCACTTTGGAAGGTTGGGCAAAAAAGTATTTAAGCTATAAATTTTGGCCAATTCTTTCTCTTTTCTTATATTTGTATAGTTGCAATTTAGAACCATTTTGGATATGCTTATTGCCTTTATATTAGAATAGAAAACCTTAGTGATAGGTACAAAACTTTTAAATCCCCAAAAATACATTTTAGTGTGAGAGTTGTAGTTTTTTAGTTGGAATTTGCTTTAATTGATAGAGAGAATTCACTCTTTCCATTTGGCCAAGGGCTATTGTTTCAAGTGAAATTTCAAACTTTTGGCTCTCATCCAGTCATTATTCTATAGGCACAATTTGGTTGGTCAGGATTTTGACTTGCCTAGTATATATATAAAACCCATAGGCCTTTTAATCTTTCCTCTTTCATTTCCCCCTGAGACAGTGACATCTTTCTCATATTTACTTGTTTTTCTTAGTTGGTAGAATCTTCCATGATTAGATAGAATTTGCTTTAGAGAGAAACATTTAACAACCAAAAAAACATCAAGAATTTAGAAAAATCCTTAGAGTTTGACAAATATCCTCTAAAAGTCCCTAAATTGATGTACTTAGTGACTATAGCTTCGTGTTAACTTAGTTTCAAGTTTAGAACTAGTTTTAGATAAGACCAGTTCATCAAACCAATTATTTGAGAAAACCAAACCAAACAAGGGTGGAAGATAGGCAGCAAGGGCCCGCACCATGGGAACCGGGAACAGCTATTGGGAACAAATAAGGAGAACGAAAAGAGGTCAATCCATCCATTTGCTGCCACATGGACCGCTGATGGGGCGTGGTCACAAGGGATCCAACCAATTGTTGCCTGCTACGTGTCACAACACAAAAGAAAGCTCGACTTGCAATAAGGCCAATTTGTGAAGCTCAATTGGAAGAGACAGGTGGAGCCAAATTAGAGAGACAGGTGGAGCCAAATTAGAGAGACAGGTGGAGCTAAAACAAAGAAATAGATGGAGCCAAAACAAGGAAACAGGTGGAGCCAAAACAGAGAAATAGGTGGAGCCAAAACAAGGAAACAGGTGGAGCCAAAACAGAGAAACAGGTGGAGCCAAAACAGGGAAACAGGTGGAGCCAAAACAGAGAGACAGGTGGAGCCTAGACCATATAGGTGAATTCAATCAATTAGAAACTGGCCAGTTTATGAAGCTCAATCAGAAGACACTTGGAATCAAAATAGAGAGACATGTGGAGTCCAAACCATACAAGTGAGTTCAATCAAGTAGAAAGTGAATTGATTTAGAATAAAATTGAAACTGAGAAATAGGGAATGTAGGATTGAAATTTAGGAATTAAAATCTATTATTGTGATTTCAAGACACTAAATTAAGTATAAGATTTCTTTTAAACACCATCATAATTGGAATCTAAACCAAACAATTACAAATTCTCTCACATCAACATCCAAATTCCAACAACCAAATGAATGAGTGAAGTGACGAGTTAAGAGATTAGGAAGTTGGAAGGTGAGAAATTTCAAGAGAATCTTTGCATTTATCATAGTTGATCCTTATAAATTTGTCACTTTGTCCACAATTTAGATTCCTTTTACTATTCACCTAATTTATTGGTTGGTTATTTATTGGGATTCTATTAGGGACTAGAGGCCTAGAAATTTAGATTAGTATTGTCCTATTTAGGCCTAATAAGCCAAATAGGACAAATATAATAAATAAATAAATAAATAAATAAATAAATAAATAAATAAATAAATAAATAAATAAATAAATAAATAAATAAATAAATAAATAAATAAATAAATAAATAAATAAATAAATAAATAAATAAATAAATAAATAAATAAATAAATAAATAAATAAATAAATAAATAAATAAATAAATAAATAAATAAATAAATAAATAAATAAATAAATAAATAAATAAATAAATAAATAAATAAATAAATAAATAAATAAATAAATAAATAAATAAATAAATAAATAAATAAATAAATAAATAAATAAATAAATAAATAAAATAACCAAAAGTCCAAAATTAATAGAAAAAATTAATAAAGAATTAGGAATGGGAGTTTAAAAACTTACTTAATTAGAAATATCTAGTATTAAAATTAGTTTCTAAAATTCAATAGGGTTGACTAAGATATTTTAAAATACCAACAAAGCTTTATAAGAATTAGTATAGGAAGAATTAGGAAAGGAAGATTTCAAAAAAAGGTTTTGAAGCAAGTTCTTCATCAATTTAGGCAAATGAAAACATATACCCATTATAGAGGATGACAGCTACTACAAAAAAATTGCGCTTGTCATGTGTGATGACAAAAGTATGTCAACCCTTGATACCAAGGTATATTAGTTTAGACATTTCTTTTGCATTTTTTTTGTAAATTAGATATAGGAATGAGAAGTAAGAAGATGGAAGTTAACTTTAATCTCACTTACTAGAAAACAATTCAAAATTAAAGAAGTTACAAGTAGATGAACTTTATACGATAAAATTAAGTTAGAAATTACTCAAATTAGTTATTTCATCCAAAAGAATACTTTAAAATTAGATTCCTTTAGGGAATCTTATATAGATTCTAGAACTTATTAACATTAAAAACCTAAATCTTTTTTAAGGAAAAAACCAATGGATAACCTTTGGACTAAATTTAGATGAAGTTTTTTACAATTTGCCTAAATTATTTGAAAGTTGGAGCTTAACAATAAGAACTTAGTAGGAGTTCAACCCAAAAGTTTTCCATTTATTTAAATTAGTCAGCTCTTAGAATTAGATGGATGAAATTTCATAGGCTAGTTTTTAGTTGAAAGTTCATTGTTCAATTACTTTGGCTAGGAAAATAGGATTTTAGACTTCATTCCCACTTTAGAAAGGGAAAATAGGCCAAACAAGGTAGTCTAGTTTAGTTTTAATTCAAATTAATTTTTCTATTAAAATGCAACGCTTAGCCTTGTTAGCCAAAGCTAATTGAAAGTCTTAACTATTAATTTATTTTCTTAATATTTTCAGCTTGTTTTAGGAATTAGGATACTCTAAAAAGCATCCATTGCTTGGAAGGCATGATTTGGACAGACATAGACACCCATAGGACTATTTACTCTATATTCTATGAGAACTTATGCGTAACTTTCTAGTTTAAAGATGGAGTTAGAAACACTCACACCCTTCAAATCTTTCTATTCTATCTTGTGTTGTTTGAAGTTGTACTCTAACCTGGTTGAGTTCTTGTTGAGTTTGGTTGGAGTTTTCTTTGACTTTTTATTTTGTTTTACTAATCTAAACCCCACTCTAAAACAACCCCCCACCCTACCTTGACCATGCCGCTTTGAAGTGCCTTTAGAGTGGAGTTTTAAGTGTTGTACCAACAAGTGTTGCATTACCTTTTTTTTTTTTTTTTGATCCGAACTTGTGTTGGAACCAACTTTGTCCCAAGACTTATATTTTGGGATTTGTGATAGACAATGAAGCTTTGACCTTCAAGCTTTTAGAAGTTAAAAGTAGTTCTCTTGTATACAAACTCACAACAAACCTTTGACCATATATATAGCAAAAATTCTTCAAAAAGTGGCCAAATAGTAATCTAAAACTTCCCAAGTTAGGCTCAAGTTGTGGTCTCTAAGCTTAAAAGCTGAATTTTCAAATATCCAAGTTGTAAGTATTTAGCTTGTTTTCAAATATTTATTTGTTATGTTGAGAAGTTTGTGTTAAAGAAAACCAACCCCAATTTTATTAAAGCCCAAGTTCAGCCAAAGCCTCAATTTGATCGGAATCCCAGTTTCACCAAAGCTCCAATTCCCTCGGAAAGACCAGAAACTCCAAAAGACCAAAGACTTGTAAGACCATAATCTTCATCAGCTCGTAACCTCCCAATATCCTAGGGCTTCCAATTCGAGCCGGGTAATGGTGGCGAGAAGTAACGTCCAACCAATTGATGGACGCCTCGTGGCAAAGCCGGGTTTGGGAGCAAGGATTGGTGGCTTCCTGCTGGCTGCAGTCTGGCTAGTATGTGCCGTCTATGCGATCTAGCTGGTTTGTGCTAGTCTATATTTTTCAATGAATCTCCAAACTGTGGACCGTCAAAACTTTAGACTATCAAAACTTTCACCCTCGGGGAGGATACTTGGTTCTACTACGACAAACCACATGCGAACAAGTGGTTTCTAATAAACTATAATTTCAAACTAAAATTTTGAGCATTGTTTGATAATGACTATAGTTTTCTATTGCCAAAATTTCCAACTCAAATGAAATATAGAATGATTTCTAGAAGAGGTTGAAAATGAACCTAAAATGGCATATTTTCCAACTCAAATATTTATAGAGAACACATTTAGATGACCGTTGCATCAATATTCAACTCAAAATGAACTTTCAATAGAGAGTTATTTTTAGGAATTTTTTGTTCATTCTTTAGACAATTTTTTAGGATATAATATAGGGGTGTGAAAGTTATTTTTCAATTCTGCAGTGTATCTATTTACTTCAAAAATTTGTAACTAATTATCATTAGCAAATAAAAATATCAATAATTCAAAACATAAACTTTCAAATTAGGAAAATATATTCATATTTTTTTTGTTTTCATTTATTAAAATTTTAGGATATAATATAGGGGGTACAAAGTTTTGTTCGCACGTAGTTTGGACTAGATACACTAAGTGCACCCCCCGTGCTTTCACCAAAATTTGATGTTTAAGCATAGTTGAAATTCATATAAGGAAATGTGTAAAGTTAAAATAAATTTGCAAAACCTCTCCAGATGTACCAAAAGCCTTAAATTGCTAATTTTACAAAATGAACGTTCTTTACTTCTGTTGATGATGATATCAGTATTGATTCAACATTTCCTTGATTTTGCAGCATTTCCTAGCTGTGAAAACTGTAGATATATACAAGCGTCTCTAGCACCTCGGCTGGCTCTCCAAATACCACAACGCAAGTTGACATGACAAATCACCCTCAACAACGGCAACCCCATTAATTGAGCCTCTGGACTTTTCTCAGGAATGGACTATAGTTAGAATTAGAATTTCAATTTTGGCCTATTAATGATTTTTAGGTTAACTTGTAGCTTTTATCAATGGAGAGAGTAGTATGAAGTTATATGTAGTATTCATTAATTGTGAACGGGATCGACTAAATGGAGATATTATAAGGTTTTCAGTTGATTGGTAGTTGCAATTTTTGTAGAAGCATAAGGTTATATTCTTTGGGTATTTCAATTGCAGTTTAGTTGTCCTTAGTATTATGTAAAGTTTTTAGTTGGATTTCATTTTGTCATTTTTGGTGTATCTTGGATGTTTTTTATTGGCTAGTTGAGTAGTTGGAAACTTGTTTTTTGTTTTGTTGTTCAAATTGGTGATTTAATGTTTGTTATTTACTCTTTATGGTGCAATCTTTGCTTGCACAATGCCAAGTCGGAGTAAGTGTGTTGTTGTGGTGAGTTGCCAATTAGTCCAATTGGGATTGTTAGTGGTCTAAATTGGACTTTTAGTTGGCAGCTTGTGTGTTCTAATTGGGATTTTTGTTGTGCAATTAGGTTGCCAAGTTAGGAAGTTGATAGGTAACTGCTTATAAGTGCCTATTAGTTTTTGAGAAAGTTCCATTAATTTGATTTGGATCCACTTTGTGAATGGCAAGTGCAAGTCCCAGCCCCAAGTGAAGTGCAATTTCTTTATTTTCTTTGTGTTGTGTGATTTGTACTAGTGTGTGAGAATGAGTGTGTTGAATTTGATGATGGATTTGGAATGATGGAAACGCTAGTTGGTGGAAGTGTCATATGGTGACAAACTTTTGATCAAGTGAATGAAGAAATTATAATATATTGTGATTTCTTCATCAAATGAATTCAATTAAATACAATGATATGTTTAACCTAATTGGTCCTCTGGTGATGTATATGGATGCTTATGGTTGTGAAATTGATTGAAGTAGTGAAAAAATGAATTGTGAATTCAAATTGAAAATTTATAAAGATAAGTAATTGCAATTGTGGGATTCCAATTTGTGTATGCATAGTATGAATGATGATTTTCAAGTCGAACTGTTGAGTATTATTTGAATTAATTGGATATTTTTGCCAAGTAGAAGCAAGTGAAAATTGTATGGTTAATGTCTATACTATATGAGTGAATTTTGATTAGAAGAATGAATAGTTTCAAATTAAGGAATGTTGTCTAGAGCATTAGAGAAAATATCAGCCCTTTGGAAGGCTACTCCAAATTGATAGACCAAGCTATTTCCAAGCTTGGTCTGTCAATCTAAAAAAGTCCCCCGGTGAACAGTCAGATTTCATGAAATTTTTAATTATTAGATTTTTAGATTTTTTTAAGATTAATTTTTAGATTTTTATTTTAATTTTAGTTTTTAACTCGTAAAATTTGGTTTATGCACCACTGTCACTGCAATTTTAGCTATGTGGGAATAGGGGGAAAATGAAATTTTCAACCCCGAAAAATCAAATTTCAAGGTACTTCAGAGAGCTGTGGAGCAGCCTTCCGGAGGCCTGGAATTTTCTCTAATGGCCAGTAAGGGCTTGGGTGTTTGAAGATTTGATTTGTAATTGATTCATGAGAGAAAAGTATCATTGATTTACATTAGTTCAAGTTGGGAATGTTTGTCTGAATGTGGTCTTATAAATAGTTTCCAATTGGCCAATTGGTTTAGTTTGTGAGTGAATATCAATTATTCCATCATTGTGCTCATCATAAAACATTTGTCATGTTGATTTTAAAAGTGGAAAGTAATAGGTGGAAATTTAAATACAAATTTTCCTATTTATTTTTGCAATTCTTCAAAAGTCTTCATAACCATAGAGTATTTATTATTTTGATTTTATAAATAAAAAAATAAAGAGTGGAGATTTAATTACAAACCTTCCTACTTATATTTGGCAATTTTCAAAGAGTCATCCTAATTATAAATTAATCATTTGTCATGTTGATTTAATTATTTTTAGATCTAGATTAGAGATTTAAGTAAGAACTTATATCCATTTAAGTTTTGCAATTTTCAAAAAATCCTCCTATTTATGAATCATTTGTCAAGTTGATCTAAAAATAAAAGTTGAATGGTAGAGATTCAAATAAGACCTTCTTTTTTTTAACAATTGAAATATTTCCAAAGAGCCATCATAATCATAATAAATTTGAAAAAAAGAAGTGGAGATTTAAGTAAGAACTTCCTTATTTATTTTTTGCAATTCTCCAATTTTTTCACTTTGATTTATAATTAAAATATAATGGGAGGAAATTAAAAAAATGATTTCTTCCATTTATTTCTTAGAATCTTCAAAAAATCATCCTATACATGTATTATTTGTCATGTTGCTTTAAAAACTAAAATGTAGGATGATGAATAAATTAAAATATATCCTTGTAATTTTTGCAAATGTTTAAAAAGTCCTCTCAATTTGAAATCATTTTCTATATCGATTTAAAATATAAAAATAAAGGATGAAGACTTATTAACCAAGAACTTTTCTATTCATTCTTCACAACTTTCAAAGAAAAATTCTATTATTTGTCACTTTGGTTTTAAAGTAAAATATGTAGGGTGGTGATCAAAATAAGGATATGCCTAATTATGATTTGCATTTCAGAAAATCATCCTTCCCATATATTATTTGCCCCATTGATTTAAATAAAAATAAATAAAAAATGAATGTTTAAATAATAATTTATGTATTTATTTTTTGAATTTTCCTTGTTTCCTTCTAATCATGAATTAAATGATTTCTTGTAGGAAAATGCAATATAGAAAAATTACTGTATCTAACCTTGTATTATTAATAATTAAATGAATGTGTTTAGGACTAAAATATTTATTTATATTTTATATTTACAAGAAATAAATGTATTTTTAAAGATCTAGCTTGCATTAATTTCATTGCTAAATTATCTAATAGAAAGTCTCATTTTTGCTTTACTTGGTGATTAAACTGTACACAATGAAGAATTATACATTAACTCCTGAAGGACTACCATTCATTTTTTGGCAACATAGAAATTTTGGGAAGGCTAGTGCAAATGAGGATTTCTATATTTTTGGCTAAAATTTTAATAAAAGGTGTGTACAATATCTTTCATGTGCACTAAATTTCATGACATTTGGAAATATGAGTTGTGAATACGATTTTCTTTTCTTTTCAATAATAAACTCCTAGGAGTAGAGTTTGAACTCTAGGAGGTAAATTTACTTCTATCGGAATCTAAAACACCTAAAGGATCCAACTGCAAGATTCTTCATGTATAAATTCTATACATCTTATCAATTAACCACTAGTTTAGAATCACTTATCAATAATTCAATTGGAATTAGTCTTTTAGGATGAAAGCACACTATGGTTGTCCAAAATCTTAATCACGGCAAAATTTCTCTACAGGATGAAAGTTTTGAGTCAATTTTACTGTAGATTTGGTCGTTTTTTTGAAGAAAAAAACAAAACAAAGTCTTACATCTTGTATACATTGAAAATTGCATAACAGAAAGTGACTTTCATCTATTGATTCAATGTATGGAGTACAAGCATAAAATGTTTATACAATCACAGATTCAGCTTTAGCATTGTTGTAGTTATTGTATTAAGTTTAGAAACTCATTTTTGCAATTTGAAGAGCTAAATCCAATGTTTTTAATGTTTAAATACAATGCTTTAGCACTTAATTAGGATTTTGAAAATTTTATAAGAATATATTTTTAGAAATGTGTGATTTTAGTCTGAGGCCCAAACTTAAACTTTAAAGTATGTAATTTTAATTTTAAATTTGAGATTTTATAAGAAGGCCTTTTGATACAGATGGATCACCATTGAATTTTGGTATGAATAACATTTTGGCTCCATTTTGTACCAATTTTGTACCAATATTTGTGTATTCAATATCTATATTTATATATTTTATATTGGTTTTGATTGGTTTGTACATTCAACAGGGGGTGGCAGTAGCATGCGATCACCCTTTAGCTTTTTGCTTGGACCATTGTATTTTGCTTCACTTGTCCAATTGATTTAAAATTCTTTAAATTCAAGGCTTTTTTACTTCAATATCTAGTACAATTCTCAATTAGATCTTTTCCAATCGGTGCTTGTCTTAGCCTTTTCTTTGTTGTTCCAGGTTTTATTCTGATTGGCTTATTCTTTATAATTACCCAGTTATAAACTTTAATCTTTAAATTCAATTTAAATTGCTTCACGTATATTCTTTCAAAATGTAATTTTTTTTATTTTATCTTAACACTCTCAATTGATTTATATTCTCAAAAATTCTATTCACTCACAAAACAACAATTTCACTCCAATTGGTTTCCTCTCAATTTCTAATTTAATGTCGCATTCATTTCTTCATAGTCACTCAACATCCAATTGGATACAATCCGGGTTTTATATTATTAAACTTTCAATTGGTTTCACTCTTATAAATTTTATTAATTCCTCACATCACATGTCTAATTTTTTCTCCATCTCACAATTTCTCTTAGAATCAAACATAAAGCTTTGCTCTTCTCAATTGATTCTTTCTTAACCCCTAAAGGTTCATTGTCCCTTGGGGGGACAAATGGGATTTTGAGCAGGTACCTATGGATTGAAATTTTGTTGTGATTTTCTGAAACTTTTTTACAAGATTTTTGCTAAGCTTTGTGGAAATATAACTTTTTTTTCAATCAATGCCCAGGAAAAAAAGTTATACCCAAATAAGCTCAAAACAAGGGACGGGGGGCAACAAAAAAAATTTGTAATTTTTTTTTTTTTCTTAAACTTTTTTTTTCTTATAGATTATATTTTTTTCTATCCGAAAAGCTTTGATTCATTTCATTTGGAATTGTTACAAGAAAGTTATTGACAATATTATTTTTCGGGCAATTAGAGCATCTTCTTGAAAAACATAACTTGTAGGATTCATTTCTAAATGCAATTTTAACAATTTTTCAAAAAAGTTCTATGAGGTTTAGTTTTTTTGCTAAAACAATCTCACCATTGGAATTATTGCTTTTTAGTTTCATACAAAAGATATTAGTATTTTAGATCCTACAATTGGATCTGCAAAAAAAACAATTTTCAAATTTCTTTTGTTTCTTTGCTATAGAAATGGCAATTTTGAATGTTTTTTAGCAGAAAAAGGCCTTGGGCCTTTAGGGGTTAAACATAGATCACTCACAATTATCTACCAATTGGTCACTCAATCACATTTCCATTTCACAACATTCTTTCATAAACTCACCCTTGGAATCGGTAATTCCACATACACATCATACAAGCTTCATTCCAATTAATCTCATATCTAATCACACTCAGTCTCTAATTGATTTTACTCATACATCACCTCAGTTCACAACTCACAATTAGCCCTTGTATAATCACACATACAATTTTCCGATTGCTTTACTTCCAATGATTGGAAGGAGCTCCTGCTACTCTATAACGAGAGACTAAACTACCAAATGAGAATTACTCGCCTATAAGCTTAAGTCTCCAACCAACATAACTACCAATTGGCCTCTATTCTTTTTACATCTCAATTCAACTAAATCTTGATTCTAATTGGTATCTACCACTAGTAAGCCCTTAAACTACACTCTCTATTGGTAAAATCTACAAACAGACATGCAAAACAACCAATTGAACAAAAATCAAAATAGCATTTAGACTACATGAGTAAAAAGTTATGACCTAACATATGTTGTTTTTTTATAAATGGGTAGTCCATGCAGATTAAAAAATCACTTTTTTCAAAAACAAAAATTTGAAATTGTTTTTTTACATTTATATATACTTGTTATTAGGAGTTTTAGTTTGCGGGCAATTATAGATTCTCTACTCTAAAATAAACTTTGAAAATTTTTATTTAATTTAATTTTCAATATTTTTTGGAAAAACAATGACAGGATGTAGATTGTTTATTAAAAAATTTCATCTATTGGGGTTGGCATTTTCATTTCCAAAATTAAATTTTTAACAATTTGGTATGTGCTATTTTTTCCCTATATGTTGTACAATTCCAAATGATTAGAAATTTTCAAGCATGTAGCTAACTTGTGTAGGAAAATGGATTTTAAGAAGCACCACCATTTTGAACATTGTTTTGAAGAAAGTGAAGTTGTGAAGAGCAGTT
Organism: Neckera pumila; assembly: GCA_963969595.1. Taxonomy (NCBI): domain Eukaryota; kingdom Viridiplantae; phylum Streptophyta; class Bryopsida; order Hypnales; family Neckeraceae; genus Neckera; species Neckera pumila. The sequence continues at coordinate 18,321,178 of OZ018412.1, read as the reverse complement.
GCCCCATTTTTTGCAGGGCCAAGAAAATGATTTTAGTGAATTTGAATGTTTATATCTTGCAATCCACATAGTGGAAATTTTTGAAATATTTACCACATATTCTCAAGTTAGTATAATACAAGATCTTATGGTTACATATGTCAAAAAAAGTTTATTTTCAAAAATTTGGTACTTGTATTGAAAATGGCAATTTTTGAATGTTTTTCGGTTAAAGCATAATCATAGAACTTTAGGGATTAACCCATAAACAACACCGTGGATATAAAATGTTTAGTGAATGAGAGAATCCTTCTCGTAGGACAAAAATACATCTATTCATCCTTGAAATTTTAATGTAAAAAAAGGGAGGTCTTCTATAGCAGTTCTCATGAGCACTTTTTCATTTTTGTAAGTCTATGATTCCCATGGTATCCAAAAGGATGATTTCCATGGTTATTAGTCTGTCTTTTAATCCTAAAGGACCAACATATTTAGAGGTCCAAAACTGCTTCAAAATACTTGTTTTTAAAGCAAGGTCAAAATCTTCATCAATACATGTATTTTAACAAATCCAACCATAGGATCCTTTGGTCAACTTGTTTAAGTTTATAGTCCCAAAATTTTAGAATGAATATCCCCACCAATTGCAAGTTCAATGCGTTTAAACTTCCAAAATTAAACTTCTCTAGCCCTTCTAAAGGATGAGGTTTTGTATTTTTAACATTCTTAGAAAATACATGTATGTCCTGTAACTTGTGTATTTTAGTCAATGTATTGAAAAATGGTTTGAAAAAATATGTAAAATATTTTAACCAAAAATACTTTCATATTCATCTTAAAAAAGTTTATAAAATAGAATATAGTACTAAATGAAAGAAAAAACTATCGTAATTTGCTAAGAATTTTTACAAGAAATTAAATTTTTTTAATACCAATGGTAATAAATTTCTAATAACCAATTAGTGTCATGTATTTTTATTTTCATTTGAAAATTTTCAAAACTGAGAGCAAAAGACAAATATATATGTTTTCTTTGTCTTCATTGCTTGCTAAATAAAACTCATAAATTTTCACCTTATTATTTAGAATTGAATGGTTCAAATATTTTTGAGAAGGTATCAATGTATACAATTCTAAAAAAAATAATTAATATTTTTTGCAATGTGTTTTTTGCTGTCCGATTTGACACAACATTTTTTTTTCTAGCGATTTGGAGCAAAATAGCACCGAATTCTTTTGGCCAACAAGCTTATAGAGAAAAAAAAATAGGCAAAATAGGGCATAAGTTGCCCACGATCGTGCGTGGTCACAAGCCTTGGTGTTGATTTTACGTGGAACAATCAACGACCCGTCGACGCCGCCAATGCTACCAGTCTTGTCACTTTTTGCTTTCTCCTCCCGCAGCTTTTTGCACCTCAAAACGTCTTGTGATTTGCAATTGGGTGCCAACTTCTCTCCCAATTTCATCTTCTTGAATGCCACATTCTTTGCTGCATTGAATTACGTTAGCACTACCTTCACTACGTTAAACCATTCCTCGTAGCCCACTCCGCGATCAATGGCGTGGGGTTTTAGGGAGCCAACAACGGGTCCTTACTCCTGCATTCACAGCCACTTCATTTCAGAGAGAATTTCCGGACGCCACATTCATTTCCATTTTTGGTAGGATGCAGCCACATTTGCTGAATTTCTATGGAATTGTGGTTGCCTTTGAATTCAGCAATCATGGAGTGCGGCTGTACATTGTGCAACGTTGGTTTTTAGGTGCTGCATGCAATTTCTCAATTGCGTGGTGAGGTGAACCAGTATCCTCCTTTGCAATCCTGTTGAGCCTGCTTCGTGTTGCTTTGATTTCCAGTTTTGGTAGGATGCGGCCACATTTGCTGAATCTCTGTGGAATTGTGGTTGCCTTTGAATTCGGCAATCATGGAGTGCGGCTGTACATTGTGCAACGTTGGTTTTTAGGTGCTGCATGCAATTTCTCAATTGTGTGGTGAGGTGAACTAGTTTCCTCCTTTGCAATCCTATTGAGCTTGCTTCGTGTTGCTTTGGTCGAATTCTGGCTTGGGAATTGGGTTCTGCTTTGTTGGAATTGCTTCTTGTTTTGGGGATTGTTGGGTGGGAAATTTACAAAGTGGAGGTCCCCAATAATGCATGTCCTAAAAACTATGGCTTGTATGTGGTTACTTCTTTATAAAGTGCAGGTTGTGCAGGTGCTATTGCTGCTGCTGGTGCGAAAATGGGGCAATCAAAATGTGAGGCACCGTATGGAGCTTGGCGGTCTCCATTGACGGTGAATGTTGTTTGCCAACCCTTTTTTTTGGGGCACCATGGGGCCAGATTATTGCACCATTTCAAAATAAATCTCTACTTTTCGCCAAATAAAAGTAATTTGTTTTTGCCATAAATTTCCATTTCTATCTAAAATGTGGATGAAATTGCCAAATTTTGATGAAAAAGTGCCTGAAAATGATTGAAAAGTGTTTTTTTGGTTCAAAAGATGGATGAATGTAGAAATACAATGCTTCATCAAATTTTAAGTGCTTGCCATCTTGGCACTTTCTTAGAAAGTAAAAAAAAAAGGCCGGTTGTTTCTGGTTTTCAAAATCTCTTGGGAGGGGCTGCCACAATGCCAATGGCCGCTTGCTTTGGCTTGAAGGTTGACCTTCTAAAGTTGGGTGAGTTCAAAGAAACCAACATTCTCACCACTCTCTTCATTTGTGCATTTGTTAGGCTATACTCTAGAGTACAGACTTGAAGCTCTGAGTTGTCTCAGTTCTTGTGTAAGTAGCAAAAAGATCACTAAAATAGTAATAATGCCTTTTCTGCTTTGGAGTTTCTTGTTGATGCAACATTGAATTGTATCTAAGATGATAATTTTTTATTTCATGCTCTGTTTTATTCATTTATTTACATTAGAGCATATTTGAGGTCTCTAGATGCCCAACTTCCTTTTTCTATTATTGGATTAGAAAATTTTGATTAATGCCACGTTGCACGTTGCCACTATAGAGTCTAAGGTGATGATATGAGATTTGACAAGGGCTTAGACCAATCGGAGCAGGGGGGTGGATATGATAAAATATCCTTTGTATCCAACATACCATGTTTTCCATATCAATTAAACAAAGAATTTGGCAATGGATGTACTAAATCAAGGACTTGTCCCTCAATCGGACAAGTAGTGGAGCCGTTGGGTGAAGTCTTTGATGTGATGGCTGTGGGAATTTTGTGGGAATTTCAAATTGAAACCAATCCAGCCTCCTAGCATGAACATGCCACACAAATTACTGTCAATGCACTGTCAATGTACATTGTTGATGATTGATGTATGGGACCAGTGGAAACGAGTAGTTCACAATAGAGAATTTGAGTGGCGGAGTGTGGAAACGTATAGGATGATCAATGGCAATTGCTTGATCCTGGTAGCTGTTGGATTGTTTGAGCAGTTTGCGAGGCTGTGAAGAATGGAAAGTTGTAGACTGTTTCCAACAAGACGGAGCTAGAAGCATTGTTGATGAGGCATGCATATCACCGGGATTAAGTGCTGCTGGATCCCAAAACGCCACGATCGAGTTCCATGCAATTATAACACTCCATTGCATCTTTGTCTCCACCGTGAATGAGTTCCCGATTGTTTCCATTGGTGTTATAATAGCATTTTCTTGGTTGTTAATTTTGTGTGGTGTGTTTTCTTTTGGAAACAATCATGTACCAATCCTTTTTTGAGGATTGGGTGGAGCCAGATTCTATACTTGGAATCATTGTCATTGTCCACAGCGATGTTGGTGAGGTTGGCCACAATGGGCGTTCTTACAACGAGCTGCTTGAGAATGGTACCTTCTTTTCTAACCTGGTCTATGTTCCACCTACCCCAGGGATTCTCTATGGATCAACTGAGCCGCTACCGTTGCCAACATTTGATGACCCAGACTGGCCCCTTCCAGACATGCACACTACTGAAGCTTTCAGAGCCAAGTTCCGTGCAGATTTCTAGTCTATAATCAAAGCCACTACTGGAAGCGGCATGGGATGTCTACAGTGGTTCGTTCCTCTGCACATTTTTGTTGATCTGTTTGCCCCAGACAGCAACACGATGAGACAAACATCCACCCTCTATGTTCTCAACAGCCCCTCTGAAGAGTTGTTCACAAGCCTTATGGATTTAGGTTGGAATCAAAAAATCATATTCGGTAACAATATTGTTAAGTGCACTATCTCACAATACACAATAACCTTCAAGTACGTTGTAGCATGTTGTCATTGCTTAATTTGCCATTACTATGTCGCCACTGCTTTGTTGCCATTTTTGACTCATGGCCTGCTTTTGTTTCCACTACTCTGTTGTTAGTGCCATGGCCTTGTTTTGGGTGTTGGAGCTGTTGCTTGCTCAAGTTAAGGGTTGGTCTAACATGTGTTGTGCGGAGCAGTTACCATATAGGGCAATCAATGTTGTATACAAACTTCAAGTGCAAGAGAGAGCATTGGAGTAAGATGGGGTCAGTTGGCAACAAATTGACCAAGTGCAAGAGGAGGAAATGGTGGTTCTTCTTTGTGTTTTTGAAGGTGTGACGGTGGAAAGGTTTGAAGTGGGTAGAGCATGGCCGATGTCTCACATTCACTGAGAGGTTTGTATCACACTGGGGGACTGGCACCAAAGGAGTTCTGCTTCAAGGTAAGGTAGGTAGGTTTTCTTGATATCAACGTCAATCTTAGGCATGAAGCTGTCAATACGATACCACAAATCCTATTGCCTTGGACTTTTGAAATAGTAGCTATCAGCACCTAATTAGGACAACTCCAGAGAACTAGTGATATATAAGCTATTTGGATTATGGTGGAAATGATTCAATGTTTAGAACAACGTAGTATTAGAAATGATATGTTCCCAACACCGTGATAGGATATATTCTAAGGCTGGATTTTGACAATCTAGACATTGTTTTCTCCTAATCTAATGCGATGCCTATTTTCTATCTAGTTCATGTTTCAAATTCAGTTGCCACTCGTTTCCTAGGACCAATTGTATTGACAACTGAGTTTATCATAAGCTTGTGATGACCATAACAAGGCTGTGATCATTGTTGCCATTGCTCTTATGAAAGTCAGTTAAAGCCAGTGTGGAAGTTGTCCAGTTATGAACAATGTAGAATATTCATGATGTCAAAATGTGTATTTTTATTATTTAAAATTTTCACCTCATCAAAATGTTCACCACATCAGATTGCAATGACAAGACAATAAAATTTCTATGCAGTCTACATTACGTTACAAGGGTCATTTCCAACTCTAATTTACACAAAGTCCTCAACCTCCCCTGTCCAAGGTCAATCACATAGACTCAGTTGAGTAGGTTGTCCAAATCTTCTGAGGCCAAAGTAGCTGATCGGGACAAACACGGTGAGGGATTCTCCTTACTGTGGTTGTCTTCTTCAGAATGCTGAGCCCACCTGCTATTAGCATCATCGAGTTGTTGCTTTAGCACGGTGATGGAATTCTGCATTTCAACTATTTTCTCTAGACAATCAGCTCGTGTCTTCCCTACTTCTTGTTTCAAGCCTTGAACTACGTTGTTGGTGCTAACAAAGTGTTTGGTATATCCTAAGAGGCCAGAATCGCTGCAACAAACGAATTCTAAATAACCCTTTGACGTTTGAAATTGTGGTGTTTTCCTAGTGACTGGATCTTTTGGGTATAGATTTCCATCCAACCATAAATCCATGTTGGTGGCTCCAGATTCTCTCAAGGCTGGAAATTCTAATTTAGAGACTTGTTGATCAATTTGCACACCTTTCTTCACAATGGGTGCAAATCTACTATCAAGCTGTGTAGGAACACCCTTTCACTTGTTCGTAACATCTTGAAGTGCCATCTTTCCCAACCAAATTTAAACTCCCGTGCATGTACAACTTGCTCAAAATTCCTACAAAATTTGTGAACTCATGCACTGTGGCATTGTGAATGAGCCCAGCTCATTTGGCAAGAGACAATTCTAATGGCCTGTACAATACTCTCATTGAGAGCATCTCCACATTGACATTGCCACATTCCCTCCACAGTCCCATGCTTGTCTGCTGGATTGTACATTGCGAGTACAATAATTCCAGAGAGTGGCTTCTAAACCTCAACCCTGAGACCCTTTCTATACTAAAACCCTGAGACAAATGGTACCTGCAGACTACAATAAAATAGTGCCTGCACTATACTAATGAATTTGAGGTCGTCATTGCTTCTTGTGGTAAGTTGCCAACATGAACAATCTAGGTACATGTTGCTGGTACATTGTTGTTGCCCGTTGCCATACAAAAATTCACTAAGTGTTGTGATGCCAAGTCAGCTTGTATTGCCAACAGCTCATTGGTGTGTAGGTTTGATGGAAACATCCGAAGTTGACTACATAAATGGAATTATAGATTTTCCAAATACCAAACAATTCATTTTAGACCCAAAAGTACTGGCCATCCAAAGACCCCAATTTTGCTCTAAGATTTTTTGGATTTGTTTGCAGTCGTGTGGTTTTGGTGAGAGGGAGGGAGCTTAGCCTGAATCAGTTGAGGATATCACTCCAGCTAGTTTTAGTGTGCGTACCTTGGTGCATGAGTATGGCAAGTTTACAATCACTGGAAATCACATCATTTTCTCCAATTATACTGACCACAGGTTGTATAAACAGTCTATCAATGGAGGTACTAATCTCTCCAACCACACAGGTCATATTGAATTGTTGTCTTGAATTGTGCTCCTGCAGCTAACCAGTTCTTTTTTTGCACTCAATCCTGTATTTCAATTTGATATTCAAACCTCCGTTTAGGGTTTAGGGTTCATTGTTTAAGATTTGGATGTCTTGATGTAGATGCCATCGGATTTCTGTAACAACAACGATGATCACCTGGGTGGACAGGTCGCACTCCTACGCCTCTTGCTCCGGCATACGAGAATGAAGCAGTAAGATATGCAGATGGAGGTTTCGATGAAAGATTGAAGCGAGTGATCGTTGTTCGAGAAGGTAACGGCATTGTAGCACTTGCACTAGTTTTTTACAGGTAGCAGAATGTGGATGCGTTGGTCTATTGATGTAAACCAACACTTTGCATATTATGAGAACATGCATTAGAACAACTTGGTTTGGGGCTCATAACATATTGTCAATGACGTTCAATCTTTATAGTCCATCATGTATTGAGATAGTTATTAACTTACTCCCTGCTGCAGATAATTGCCCAAGAAGGAATTGAAGCCGTTAATAAGATTGTATCTGTGGATCTCAGTGGTGACTCTAACCTTGGTACGCTTGTTTATATCTATATATTGCTATTTTCTCTCCTCTAGGTCCTGTTTTGGTAGTTGCAGAGCTAGGAGAACTAGGAACATATTTTTGAAGTTGTAGTTGATACTCTCAATCTCCTTTTCTAACAAATTTGTTTCACCTTCTGAAATCGCCATTTTTCGTGTTGGATGTTTGTTTTGTATTGCATAATTTTGCAATAACAAAGAAAGGGCAGCCTAAAGCAATTCAATTGTGCACTTTCAGTAGCCCAAAATCTACCAAACTTGAATTCTTAGTCGCCACTTTGTGCAACACCCACATTTAAAAACTAGCCAGTGATGTCAAATTCAAAGGCAAAAATGTACTCTGAAGCCAATGACTTCACAAAAAAATGTCAATATGAATATAAGAAAAGCCCAATGGCTTGTCCACACTTGGTCTCTGGCGAGAAAGAAGCACCCACACCCACCTCAAAATGAAAAAAACAAACTGGTTTGCCATTGAAACCCAAAAAAAACTTCTAACTTTTGCAAGATTTATTGGAATGACATGAAACAAAGCTTCACACATAGATTATGATGAGTAGCATCCATCCTAAAAAAGCTATGCAAAAATTCCAAATTATAAAGTCAATAGAGGCTGCCCAAGTTCTCAAAAAGCTGAAAGTAGGCTCCTTGGTCCTTTAGGGGTTCAAGGTTAAAAACAAATTCAAACATAAAAACCACCAACGAACTAACTACTAATACAGTAAAAACAATACAAGCATTGAAACAAATCTATTTGCTACAACAATAGCTTTAGATTAAAATAATACAATACTATACAAGTACAGAACAAATAACATAATTGCTATGTACCGTGAACTATACAAGATAATGAATAATTGGGAGGCCCTTCGATAGAATTTCTGTGTCGATTCGACTCTGATCTTGTCAATTGGTGCATCCCCTGCTGCAACATGCAGCTCTCGACACTGCACCCAGAAGAATATAATTACAAACCTCAAAATAGAAACATACAGAATGAGCAGTCGACGTCGCCATCAGTTCCACAATGTCTTCGACTTGGAGTTAATGCCATTCAAGCATTGCAGCTTCCTAGTCCGACGAACTGCCTGTGAAGAATGTGGTCATTGCAAGTGGTGTCATCTTGGCCTCACCATCTTGACTGATTCTTGTCCGGAAGAAAATCAATCTAAAAGTGGACTCCATACATATGAACAAGCAGCTGCGCTATGAGAAGCTCTGTCCCTGTAGCATTTTTTGCGCCTAAACCTTCCTCACATTCACATTAGATGCAGTATCTGTCAAAGCAAGCCATGCTCCCTTTGGTCCAGTGCCAACAGAGAGTCTTGCCATGACGAGCTGGTAACCAGTTGGTGAATGATATCTTCTGAATCCCCAAATGTAATTGTAAATCAATCATGAACGCTGGCTCCAAGCTCCAAAGGTAAGAGATGACCACCTGCTCATGCCAGGGCCACACAAGTGAGCAAGGCACTGAGGAGGTAAAAAATATATTGGCAAAATGGGGAACAAGGAACTGTGCACAGGGTTACAAGTGTTGATTGTCCGAACGTAACCTCGGCTTGTAGATGCCAGTTCAGGGTATAACAAGAGAATGGACTACCAGTTTGGCTGTACATAAATACTCTTGAACAAGTAAAGACCGTCATTTCGTTTTCACGAGGTCTTACCCATTAAACGCCAGCTGGCTGGACTTCACGCCTCAGCCACTCGCTGCAAATTTTGCACCTGCCGTGTTGAGAGAGCCCGATAAACAAGCCCAGCTATGCAGAACCCCACAAACCAAGCATTATCATAGATGAGGGTGAAGATGTGCGCGCAGTGATGGAGAGCTCCAGTAGAGGCCAGGAACCCGGGAATGTTGGGGAGGATGCCTGCACAAAGGGCTACAATAGCTGCCACATTGTACCCATTCGTGTACCAATACAAACCACCTTTATCACAGGAGAAGAGGTCATCAATATTAAGCTCCCGACCTCGCAATCCAAAGTAATCCACCAGCATGATCCCCCCCACGGGGCCCAGTAACGCAGAGTATCCGATCAACCACGTGTAGATGAAGCCCTGGCTGGATTGAAGGAGCCGCCAAGGTTGCAGGAGGATTCCAAGGAGAGCAGTGAAGAGACCACCTGTTCGGAAGGAAAATACGGCCGGGTTCACGTTCACCAGAGCGTTGGCTGGGGCCACCACATTCGCAGCAATGTTGGTGGTCAGTGTTGCTAAAATTACTCCTACGAGGGATAAAACGAGAGGTACGACACCGTCGATGCGAGACAACAACTCAATGGGGTCTGAAATTGCCTCCCCAAAGATCACTACAGTGGCTGAAGTCACAGCCAGGCCTACAAATGTAAACCCTGCCATGAAAAAGGGTAATCCAATTGCTTGGCCTGCTAGTTGGTCTACCTGGCTCTTGGAGTACCGAGTGAAATCTGCATTGACACAAATATCACGATCTCCATAAGATTCCCAAGATTCACCATAACATTGGTATTATCACAATCAGATTAAAGATGGGAGCATAATCAGCAGCAGACTCACCTGGGATGTTCAAACTGAGAGAGACCCAGAAGCCAACATTGGCTGTCAAGGCTGGGAAAAAAGTTTGCCAAAACTGCCCGGCTTTAGGACCTCCAGGGACGAACTGCGAAGGGAGTGACAATATAGGCCCGAAGCCGCCAGCTCGAACGTAAGCCCACGCTAATAATGCTCCTGACAGAACGATGAGGATTGGCGCCCCCAGTTTCTCCAGCGACCGGATACTCCCAATTCCATTCCAAATAATCCCCACCTGCAGATGCCAAACCCACATCATCTTAAACCCTAAAGCCTGACCAAGGATTCATGCTCTGAAAAGGACCAATTCAACTGATCGTCTTGTGAAAATAATAGAATTCAGATGTGGCCAAAATTTTATATCACCAAAATCGGTGAAGAACACTGCATGTGTTTGTCGAAAGACGCAGTAAACTGGACTACAAAAAGTCTCCGTGTGACTTACTCAGAATCATTGAAGAATACTGCATGTGCTGGTCAAAAGAAAAATACAGAAAGTCCCTATGCGACTTACTCAAACGTGCTAAAACACATTAACCCCCATTTGAAGTTTTGAACCCCTTGATCCTTCCAGGATTACTCCAAGAACCGACCTAACAGCTATCCATGATCATCACAACCCCATTGCAATTGTTCAAAGACAAACCCGAACTCACATTGGAACCATGGTCTAACGACTCAAATTTCAAATTCTTCTTTCAATTCTGCACACAAATTGTTGTGCCTAAGGTTGTGTATAGACTCCAAATACGCCTTAAATTGCGTAAACGAAACTCAAAAGCATCGAACAATAATGACAATGTGTAATAGCTAACGAGCAAAACCCTAAACTCGATACTACTCCCCCTACGAGCAAAACTTCAAAACTCCATAACTTGTTCAGACGGTATCCAATTCCTACACTTAAGAGTCCATTGCAATGGCCTATAAGAACCCCACAGAAACGAAAATCATCAACAGAAAAAATTGAACCCCCACCTTACCTGCAGCCCCCAGAACGCCAAGAAACACGCGAACTCCCCCACACTGATCCCCAATCCCGGCACCGCAGGCCCCTCCATCCCCCCTTGCAGAAGGGCATTCATCAGCTGAAACACCGCCTGCCCTCCAATCCACGTCTGGATTCCAAACCACCCACACGCCACGAGCGCCCTCAGCAGCGACGGCACATTCGCCCCTCGAATTCCAAAACTCGCTCTCGCCAACACGGGAAACGGCACTCCGAATTTGGTCCCCGCGTGTCCGCTGAGCACCAACGGCACCAATACCACCAAGTTCCCGACCAACACCGTTAAGATCCCCTGCCACCACGCCATCCCGAGGTCGACCAAACTCCCTGCCATGTAGTAAGTGGGCACCCCGACCACGAGTCCCACCCACAGAGAAGCCATGTCCCCGAGGGAGAAGATGCGGGCGTCGGGCATGGTCGGGGCGAAGTCGGCGTTGTAGAGGGAGGGGTCAGGGTGGTGGGGAGCGCGGGGAGCGATGGGTTCGACCAGCCCCGAGAGGAAACCACCGTAAGCGCCGTGGGCATGGTGGTGGTCGGGCTTGAGGAGGTGTTCAGTGGCGGAGATGTTGGCGCGGACGTCCTTACGGTCCATGGTGGCCAGGCGGCCGAAGATGTTCACCATGGCGCAAGCCGAGGCGGAGGGGGAAGCGATTACAAGGGCGCCATGAGGGATTGTTGGTGCGGGGAATTGGCGGAGCGAGGAACGCAGTCGAGGAGGAAGCCCCGGGACGAGAGTGGCAAAGGGGAGAGATCAGTCAGGGGTCTGGGGTTTGGGGTATAGGGAAGGGGGAGTTAAGGAAGTTACTGGTGGTGCTGGCATCAGGACCTCGTTTGGGGTTCCTTGGGGCCCTCCGCACCCACCAGTGCCCTCGTTCCCCGCCGAGGTTGTGCGGAAAAGGTCCATTTAACCCCTAAAGGACCATTGTCCCTTCAGGGGACAATGAGATTTCGGGCAGTACCTATGAGCTGAATTTTTTTCCTGATTTTTGAATTTTTTTGGAAGATAGAAAAACTAATAAGCTTCGTGGGAATATAATCTTTTTTCCAAATCAGTGCTTGGGAACAAAAGTTATGCCCAAATAAGCTTAAAATAGGGGAGAGGGGGCAGCCAAAACAAATTTGCAAAAATTTGCAAAAAAAAATTGAATTTTTTTTTACCATAGATTACTTTTTTGCCTATCTGGAAAGCTTTTATTCATTTCATTTGGATTTTTTATGAGAAAGTTATGGACAATCTTAGTGTTTGGACACTTAGAGCATCTTCCTGAAAAAAATAACTTGTAGGATTCATTTCTGAATGCAATTTTTACAATTTAAAAAAAAAAAATCCACGTGGTTTAGTTTTTTTGCTAAAACAATCTCACCATTGGGATTAGTGCATTTTAATTCTATATAAAAGATATTAATATTTTAGATTTTCCTTCTGTCTCATACCAACTTTTACTTAACAATTTCTTAATAATGAAAATTAATTCTTTTTTTTTTTTTTTTTTGCTACACTCTCAATACAATTCTCCACTATAAAGAGTTAAAGCTCAAAACTTTGTAGTGCAAAATTTAAAGTTAAAAATGTTCAAAGTCAAAAAAGTTAGACCCACAATGTGCTGAAAAACTTGTCTTTTTCACTTTAAACGCAGATATCTTGTAATCTATGTTGTCAAAAATAATGAAATTTTTTCCACACACTCTCATACTAATTAGGTGTAAGATCTTACGGTTGGATGTGCAAGAAAACAATTTTCAATTTTTTTTACTCTTTGCTATAGAAATGGCAGTTTTGAGTGTATTTTTGCAAAAAAAAGGCCTTGGGCCTCCTTTAGGGGTTAATTGCTCTTGCTGCATAAAACATTGTACGTATGACCAAACAATGCTCCTCCGCATGTTGCTAGTAAACAATGTTATATGGGGTGAAGCGTTCTTTCTAGTGAACAGTAATCCCCTTTGCTGTGCTTATCTCATTCAAGGAAATTTGGAGGGCCGTCAAAACAGAGGTCAAAGCCGGTAGCAGTTCCCAATCCTTGCAGCTCGTAGTGAACATGGAGGTCAGTACACTAAAGATGGTAAATAGTGTTACCTACACTAATTGAATTTTGAAATGTTATAATTTATTATTCTTCATGAATATTTCTACCAAGAGTATAGGTATTGATATGTTCCAAAGTTGCGGTTCTCAATGAATGTAGATGGTAAAAATTCTCATCAAGAGTAATAATTTATGGCATTTCGAAAGCAAGTAGTGTGGGTAACACTAAATACCATCATTAGAGTAGCAGGACATCACCTAGGGCAACGCTGTACATATATAGCTGGGATACACAGCAATTTTAAACACAATTTCATAGAGTTCAAGTCACTATTGAATTTTGCCACATTCCACAGAAAGCGACCTCTGTGGCGACGGCCCTCCAAAAATTCTTGAATGAGGTAAGGAGAGCAAAGGGGGATTCCAATTCTCTGGCAAAAACGCTACTCCCAACAGCAAGAGCAAATGGAACTTTTGCACAGAACCTGGCACGGAACGAGGGCACTAGTGCTATAGTGGTGCGGAGGGCCCCAAGGAATCCCAAACGAGACCTTGATGCCACCAACTCCAGAGCGTAAGGGCTATGGATCGTTTTTGTATTCTATGCACTACTTTCGATCCCTGATTAACCTAGGATTCATGATCGAATATGAGTGTTCACATTGGAGTGAACACATTAGTGCTCATGTCCAAAATAAGAAAAGGTTTCAACTAAGTCTAGTAATATTAACTACTGTAGACAACTGAAATATATACCCTCCAATGCCTTGTAACTCCACATTGACAATGAGATACAAAAAGGATATTTCATAGAATTTCCGGAAAACAGGAATATTGAGGACGTAGTTCTAACTTCCATGAATCAACCGACGTTGATGAACATTAGAATCCGTTATATATGACTTGGCCACAGCCATGCTACCTGCAGACGATGCAAGTGCTGGAGCGCAAGCCTTGTCCTACACTACCAGCTTCGGCAGCAATCAGTGATAACTAAACTACCGTAAAACAGTCTACAATGTCTTTATAACTTCACTAGGAATACAAAAAATGATATTCCATAGTCTTTCAGCAAAACAAGAATATCTAGTGCTTAGTCCAAACTTTCATGTTGAATCAACTGACGTTGATCAACAGTAGAAACCGCTGTAAAAGTAACTGGGGCACAACATTGCTCCCATCAGACAGCACAAGTGCTGGAGCTTAAGCCTTGCACTACAACACCAGCTTCAGCATCAATCCGACACTCCCTTTTTGGACGCTTAGGACTTCGTTCAGCAATCGTGGTACCCTCCACGAACACCACTTCTTGCTCCTTCTCACTACTCGTTGTCTTGGGAGTGCCACTGTGGTTGCCATTCTCTGCCAACAAAGCTGTCTCTGGAGCTTCATTTTCTTCCACATTAATGTCATGAACCTCAGGCAACAACCCCTCAATATCGCAATCCCTCATCAGAGTGTCTCGAGGACGGTCCTTGCCCAAGGTTGGAGTTGGTTGGGGTGGAGTTACCACGGGATCCTCCTTGGAAGCGGCGATTGTCTTTCGGGGTCCCCTGCGTTGCTGATTCTCTTTGGCAGTTTTTCTATATTTGCGAGTGGTTGGTGGTGCAAGTCCGGAGGCTCGTTTGGTGGGGTTGCCGGTGTCGAGGGTGATCACGTCATGTCGACCTGCGCTGTGGTATTTGGAGCGCCAGCCGCGGGAGTAGAGGCGCTTGTATAAATCCGCAGTTCTCACAGCTGGAGAATGCTGCAAAATCAAGGAAAGACCCAGTTGAATCAGTAATACCGTCGTCAAATGAAGTAAAGAACGTTCACTTCGTGAAATTTGCGGAAGATCATGGCTTTAAAACTTTCCATGCTGGCGCCCTCACACGTAAATCTGTAATAGTCCTAATTTGAGAGCTCTTTGCAGTTGAAGGTCATAATTTTGAATCTCGCCATCATACTACTAAAATCATAACTCCCTCTGTAATATCACAAATGCTACTAATAATAGGGGCTCATGCTTGCTATGCTACGCATTCATTGTATCACATATTAATAAAATTTTGATATATTTGAATAGAATGCATTATAAACAAAATTATACAAAGATTTTAGTAGTTTTTATTTGAAGATTTATTGAAATTTTTGTTCTGCATTTATCTAATACATTAAAATTCTAATAAAATTCTAATGATGAATGCGTAGCAAGCGCCAACCGCTATTTATATTGAAAATTACATCACATCCAAGGAAGCAAGGCAAAGCGATCATCAACATACAGGAAAGTAAAGTAAATTATTTAAGGAATGACCGTTTATTGATTAGCAACGTGGCCAACAATAAAAACAATCAAAGTAAGCATAAGTAATGGAAGAGACTGCCAAAAATGGTGATAAAAAAATGAGCCCAAAGTTCTAGAAACTAGGACAGGTATAGATTCATGTTTCTGGCCCCGTATCCTGAAGTGGCTTAGAATACCGCCAAATTAACGAAATTGATGCTTAAGTAAGGCGGTAAACGAAAGCATGGTTAATTGAGCAGCAAGGTGCATGAAATTTGGTGTTGGTAATGAAATCCTTGGAACATCAAGCATTACCAATAGAGCAAGAGGCGTATGTTTGTGTATAAATATATTACCATTTTCTGCGTTACCTGCGCAGGAGTACCGTGGACTAGCTGGTCCATCTCCTGCTGCAGCTTACAGACTTCGGACCGCATGTAGGCTTCGTTCAACTCCTCCAAGCCAGCCCCCTGGCCCACAGCAATTGTATGCTCAAGCCCGTGGATAGTGCTCTCCAAGCTCCTGACCTGGATGCAAATTAGGAAAAAACGAATTGTTACTAGCGCTCCATGTATGAGCTAGCCTTGACTTCCAACATAGTTTTTCAAAGTGCATCAATTTCATTAAATTAGCGAAATTTCATGAAAGTGCCTTTTTTTTAAAGAAGGCACCCTGGAGCGTAAATCTGTACTAATTTTAGTTTTTACAGCTTTGTGCATCTGAATGTCACAATTTTTGGATCTCTGAATAGTGCTAACTATAACGAAATTTACTTTAAAAGCTGAAGCTTAGATTTGACGTACAAAAGCAGTACTATTTTAGCAAGAGGCACGCGCAACAGGACATGAGTTCCTTTACTGTACTTATTGTCACAGCAGGGTATTACAGAGGCTCTGAGTGTGAAGTTCATTAACAACTCAAGCATGAACAAACATTAAACGTGTACAAACAGACGCAAATGCGTGCAACTTGAAAGAATCCTAAAAACTAGAAGCTACCTTACGACCAGGCCATCGTTTCAGCCCAAACTTTCGGCACGCTTTCTTCAGAGTTGTCTGCGAGACTCCCAGCTTCTTCGCAGCATTGACAACACTCAGATGGAAGTACGCAGACAAATCGGACATCTTCAGGTGATGCGTTCCAACTCCCTGCAGCCGCTACATGGCAAAACAACAACAAACATCATAGAAATCAATACAAAAGAAATTTCACAACATTCGCAACATTCACATCATTCACAACATTCACAACACTCGCAGTCAACTTAATTAACTACAGACCAAATTAGCATGGGCAGACATTCCATTCCAAAGTTAGACACAGACTATACTGAACCTCACCGTCTTGCTCCGTCGGTTCACCAGAAACACGAGCTCGGAACCCCCATTGGGCAGCTCGCTATCCACTCCTTCGCCATCTCCGCTTTGCGGCGCCATAGAATTGTGCACATTCGCCGACGAGTACGACGACGACGAAGACTTCTCCTTAGAGTTGCCATGACTGGTCGCGCCGCTCAACGATCGCTTCGCATTATTCGCACCATCAGGATGGTTGGGGGAACCAAGATTATGCGCTTGCACGCCGGGGTCAGGACGGTTCTCCTTCTCAGCTTCGAGGTTGCAAGCCGGGGAAGCATTCGCGACGAGATTCGCGACGGGATTCGTGAGTTTGGGCGCCTTGTGATCGCCACACGACGCAGGAGTGGGGAGCGCGGCGCCGGGAGTTGAAAACGCTCGCAACTGCGACGCCAGGAACTGCGCCAGGAGCGCGATGTTGGTGGTGGCGCCGTGCGGACACTGGATGTTCTGGTTGGGAAGCATTGGCAACCGGCTCAGCAACGCGGATGCGAATGACTGGAAACCTGCAGTGGGCGCAGGCGACACAGGGGAACGAGTAGTGCTGGATGCACTCACTCCTGTGGCGCCGGCGACGCCAGGGCCTTGCATGCGGTGAGAGGAGCTTCGCACTAGCATGTTGGCGAGCTCGGCTGGCGACGGCGTTGGATTGCAGAACTGCTGCTGCACCGCGCTGGGACCGCTGGCTGGTTTGCCTGCGCCACCCATGTTGAGTTTGCCATTGGGTCTCGGTAACGGCGGCAGACTGGCGCCCGCGCCTGCGTAATCCGGATGGAAGGAGCATGATCTTTCGCCCGGTTGGAATTGCAGGGAAGGAGAATCAGCCGGTATGTGAAGTTTCGACGCTCTTGCGTCGGTCGTTAAGGCGGATCTGCAAGGAGGTTTGTAACTGGGGAACGGGAACTTCGGCGCCGAGCTTGGGGCGAGGAGGTCGGGGGAGCTGCTGGGAGCTGCGACGCTGACGTTGCAGTTGCTGGCTATGGCGTTGGTGATTTGCGGGGTGGACTCGAAGTCTGGTCGTTGCATGGGGGTGCCGCTGCTGGGCACTGGTGGTGGGGGAGTTGGTTGGGTGGAGTTCACGATGGCGAGAAGATGCTTGTCGCCCATGCAGATGATCACGTCGCCGAGCGTGGCGTCCACGTCCAGATCCTCGGGCTCGGAGCCATCGCTGTACGCCAGCTGCAAGCGCTGGATGCTGTCGTCGTTGTCGATGAAGGCCAGACGCCGCGCGTTGCGCTGCCACACAGGGAACCGAACATCAGCAAGCACCACTCACAAAGACATTAGGCTCTTCAAAATCGACCACAATTCCATGTCAACTCGCTCTATTCTGCAACCGCAACGCAAACGACTCGTTACCGGTCAATCCTCAGACCAAGCACAAATAATTTCCAGTGCCCTTTCGGAAGACCTTCATCAAAATCCCACCAAAAGTCAGCACGTACCCCCCAATGTACCGATCTCCACACCATTTCTCAAATGCGTCCAGGACAACCGACATGACAAACACATACATCAACCACTCTTAACCAGTTTAATTCATCGCCTACTGGGCTGTCACCGTAGTTACGCACCACATTGATTCACTAACGATCAACATTCTCTCACAGACGGGTACGCACACAACTGCACATGCAAGCGCACATAACGCATCACACAATTGGTAACAACACCCTTGCATTACGAACCTCAATGGCAGAAGCAAACTCCTCCAGCGTCTCGTTGACATGACGCGCCGAGCTCCACTGGTGACCCCTCACAGACACCGTAAACTTCACTTTTTCCACAACTAAACCTCCCTCACCTCCCTTTCCGGCATTTCCGTTTCCGCTCCCCCCATTTGCAACAACAACAGGTGCTCTCGCAGGTGGATGTACACCCGCAGAAGTTGCAGTTGCATTACCATTTCCATGAACGCTTACGCTTCCCTCTCTCTCGCCTCCCACCATCGCTCCACACTCTCAACACCAGCTACAAAACCTCTTGGATCCAATCACTCCCAACCGATGGCTGATCTCACAGAAGGGAAACCATGTACAATTTGGAGGCAACAAAACAGTTGGCGTCCCGCTGGAGAATTCAATGTGACTTGAAACTGTATGAAACTGTGTGTCAAATTGCTGTGTATCCCGAGATGATGAGACAAGGCGCAAGTGTGGAGCGTTTCAGAGACTGTAATATATGGCGGGGTTTGCATGGGCGCAGCCATCGCTCGGATCGGAGCTCCCCCTGCCTTTTAGGTAGTTGGCTCTTCACGCTCGAGCTGCCCGAGGCCATGGTGGGCATGTTCGCCCTAGGTACATGTGGGAGAGGAAATTGCTTGATTTGGGAGAGAAATGTAAGAGAGCTGGAGATGTGGGGAATAGGGGGACGAGGCTGGGTCTGTGTAACCGCATTGTGGGAAGGTTCCACGGTTCGTCTTCCCAAACGGGGTGGGATGATGGGGATGAGGCCGTCGGGGGTGGACGTGCTGGGAGCTCGGACGTTGAACTTGCCGGGTATGGCGTTGCCCTTGCCTGACCTCCTGCTACTAACCTCCATAATCACTACCAGCTTCAAGGATTGGGAACTGCTCAAACTGAGTGACCCAGAAGCCAACATTGGCTGTGAAGACTGGGAAAGAAGTTTGCCAGAATTGCCCCGCTTTAGGACCACCAGGGCCGGACTGCGAAGGGAGTGACAACATGGGCCCGAAGCCACCAGCTCGAACGTAAGCCCCGCTATTAATGCTCCTGATAAAACGATGAGGATTGGCGCCCCATGTTTCTCCAGCTCCCGGATGCTCCCAATTCCAATCCAAATAATCCCCACCTGCACTTGCCAAACCCACAATGTCTTAAACCCTAAAGGACCAAGGATTTATGACCCACTCGATTGAGCATGCTGTGAAACCAGTCGAATTCAGATGGGAACAAATTTCAAATGACCAGAATCAATGAATACAGAATGCGTAACTCCAATTGAAGGGGGTTGTGATGATTCGACTAACGCAATTGATCAACGGCAAGCCTAAAAACATGCATCGAAACCTCAATCTGTCCACCACCTAATCACTCCAATTTCGTAATAGATCATTCTTTCAATTCTGTACACGAATTGTTGTGCATACGGTGTCTTCCCAATTGTAGCGTATAGGCCCGAAATACACCTTAATTTGCGTAACGAAACTCGAAAGCATCCAGTAAGAATGACATAGCTTAACAGCTCAAGAGCAAAAGCCTCCACGTAGAATTACTCTCCCTACGAGTAAAAATTCAAAAATTCATAACTTGTTCAGACGGTATCCAATTCCTACACTATTGTGTCCATCGCAACCCTCTCCAAATGGCCTACAAGATCCCCACAAAAAAACCTCAACAGCAAAAATTGGACTCCCAACTTACCTGCAGCTTCAGAACGGCAACGAACACGCGAACTCCGCCACACTGATCCCCAATCCCGGCACCCCTCCGGCCATTCCGCCCTTGCAGAAGGGCATTCACCAGCTGAAACACCGCCAGCCCTCCAGTCCACGCCTGAATCCCAAACCACCAACACGCCGCGATCGCACTCAACAGCGTCGGCACATTCGCAAAGCTCGCAAAGCTCGCTCTCGCCAACACGGGAAACCGCACTCCGAACTCGAGCTCCATGTCCCACCAACTTGAAGGCATAAAATATTCAAAGGATGTGGGTCGTTGGATCTTACTCATCAGGCCAGGGGAGGATGGACCCCATTATTGTCCCAGCTAAAGGGTAAATGCAAAAATTGCCCTCTAAGGGTAGAAGCACCAGTAGTCGATCATTTCAGGAGTTTTGGAGCAGATTGTGCGCAGCATGAGGTGGTGGAAGTTTTTCCCATACAGAATGATAGGAAATATGGAGATTGCAAAATTTTCAGAATTTTATTACAGTGAATTTAGGAAGCCAAAAAGTGCTTTTTGCTAGTAGGCAATGTCTTGAGTCTTCCAATCCCGCTCATTCAGGATGCTCACTACTTCGGGACATGTGTCCTAACCATATTAGTCCCAACCTTAAAAAGGAAAAAAAACAAACACTCCAAGCCTGATTTCCAACCTAAGGTTAAAAATAGTGCACCCTATAGATTGGATATTGGGCATGGTCAACAACTGGTGCTTCTATCGTATTTTTTTCTTTTTTTTTCTTGGCACAAGTGTGTTGAAGAACACACTGCAAGGGTTTTGGCAGGTAGAAAGGCTGCTTTCACACCAGATAAACACAACCTATCACCACCAGGCATCAAACTTGCAACCATGCCATTCGGTTTGGGTATCTTACCACCATTAGGAAAAATGGCAATCCTCAAAGGGGTTGCTTCCCTTTGAGGAGTTCCCCTCAGGGAGGTGCAGCTCCTTTGAGGGGAACGCCTCTGTTTTTGAACAGGGGGGTTCATTTTTAAAAAATTTAAAAATTCTTAATAATAATATAATAATAATATTATATTATAATTATAATTAAAATAATACAAATAATACAAATTAATAATAAAATAATAATATAAAAAATAAAAAATATTAAAACAATAATTAAAATAATAATAAAATAATTAAAATAAACTAATTCTCAAATTAGGAAGCTGATGTGGTCGCCATGGTGCCACATCAGATTCAAAAAAAAAAAAAAAAAAAAAAAAAAAAAATTAAATTAACTATTTTTATGTTTTTTTAAATATTAAAATAAGGTTCAGTGCCAGTGTCGGGCGCTGTCCAGGCTCTCCCGTTCGCTAGAGGGGGATTTTTTTTTTTTTTTTTTTTTTTTTTTATTATTATTGAAAAAAAAAATAAATCAGTTGCTGTTCCCTCGTTCCCCTCACTCACAGCCCCTTTGAGGGCTCCAATTCTTCCTAATGTATCATCCAGTTTAGGGTCATCTCGGACCAAATTGCCCTCTATTTTGGGCCGGGGGTGAACCGATCCCCTCACTTGTCCATTAGTAAAAATCCTGAATTTTCATTTGCCACTTATGATAAAATTTGCAAATTCTGAATTCATATTTGCAATCAGAGGACCTAAATTGGCTAAGGGAAGTGAAGAACATAGATTTAACATGGCACAAAATATGGGGCTTTTTTTTATATTTCTTCACAAGGCAAGGGTGTCAATCCTCTTTGGCCTTCTACTCAAATTCAAGTTGAAACTCTTGCAGTAAAGGTTCCTTCATTTGTGTTAAAAAAAAATTCAAAAGACTCCAAAAAAAAAAATTAAGTCGAAAGAATTCATAATGAGTTTTATGCTAAGGTGAAAACACTCAAAATTGTCATAAAATAAGCAATTTACTATAGTTGGAGGCACCTTTTTCAAAAAAAGAACATTGCAGTATTATTAGCAATTGAGAATTTTGAACTTTCAAATTAGAACTTTTGGATAAGATATGTAAATACAATGAATTTAAAGTAGAAGCTTCCTGGGACACTTAAACCATTACATAGCCTAGTTATATAACAAAAATCTAGAAAATCAATATTCAGCCAATTGCAAATTAAGTACAGGACATTTAAGCCGTCACATAGCCTAGTCATATAATTAAAATCTAAAAAAACAGCAACTAACCAATTGTAATAAAATATAGGATAGATAAACCATCATATACTCTAGTTATATAACCAAAATCTAAAAATCAGCATTCAACTAACAACTTGGATTAGGAAAGGCTCCAACCCCATTACCAACCACCGGCCCATTGTCATTCAATAGGATTACTTAAATGCAAGAGAGGCTAACACTCATTTCCAACTATTAGATCTTGATTTCCAACCATCAATTCCACCATTCTTATCTCACCACATGTACTTGGTTTAGAGTGGCAAAGGGAACAAGAAGTAGTTTCTTAAATGATTGGAATTGAAAACTCTATACCTTAGGCATAAGTCAAGACCAACTTTTTGCTTTAAAAATTCATAGTAATTTCGGTTCAAATAATAAAATTACCAAATTTTTTGCAATCCCTGTCATTTCTATAGGTGCACCTTTGAAAATATTTGATTTGCCTTGCACTACCCTAGATCATGTCGGAATTTCATTTCACATTGTTTCTCGAGTAACTTTCAAAATTGGATGAATTAATCATCTACTTCAAAATCTCTATATTTTCAGTCAATACCTCAAATGTTTGAATTGATTTTGAAAAAAATACATTCAATAGGGTACAATTAGTATGGAATGGTAAGATGTTTTTCACTCATTATTAATTATACATACTTATTGGAGGTCAAAAGAAAAGCACATTATGAGTCTTTGAATTGAACTTATCACCTCTAAAGGATTATAGTTAAACATCACTTCTAAGCTAAATTTAGCTTTATAAATTATGTTCAAATATCAACCTTATATTTTTATTACATATTGCTATAATATGTACATTAGTATAAAAATTTCACTTCGTTTTATGAAAAATTGTTATTATTATCATTGTTGTCATTAAAGGTGAAAATAAATTAGTAAACATACCAAAAAAGGTCCAATTAATTTGAAATTATTTCAAGGTACAAGAAGCAACATGAAAATTTTTGAATTCATTATTTCATTTTTTACAACAAAAACATCCTTGGTGATGAACTTGAAGTCAAATTTCATTATCAAGCTAAATTTATCCTATTATATAAATATTATATATAAAAACTTGATGTTTTTTCCTACAGAAAAAATGTATTTTTTATTGATTTAGCATGAATTTTGGTGATAGAAAATCCAAACAATTCTGATTTTATAAATTAAAATGTGGAAACAAAATTATATCAATTATAATATATGAAATAATCTTGATTTTTTTACTATAAATGAAAGTTAGAATAAAAAGTATAAATTTACAATTTAAAGTAAAAAAATTGTAAAAGAAGAAAATGTGAATGATAAACACATAATATTGTGTAATCTTCGCAATTGCATTCATTCTTTCATTTTCTTTTTTTAAGATGGAATAGAACCAAAATTTGTCAAGTTTCAACTTTTTAGTTTAAACATATACTAAAAATGGATATTATGAAAATTACAACCAAAATTGACTAAAGCACATTTACTTCTAGGATGTGTAGACATTTAGGTGTTAATGGACACGTAAAATTTTAAGATTTGTAGAAAATAATTTGCCTTCTACATAACATTGACCCTTTAATGTCTACACGAATGTTTGGCGTCTAATGAAGGACAAGGAGTAGGACAAAAGTTCAACTATTCATCTTTGGAATTTTGTTGTGAAAAGGGGAGGTCTTCTATAGTAGTTTGACTTCCAATGAATGCTATAGCAATTTTTTGGCAATGAAAAGTTATGGTTTCTAGAGTCATCCATTCGTCCTTTAATCCTTAACATCAAGGTGGATGTTTTGCGACTGAGAAATGACAAGGAATCTCCTGTGCAGGACAAAAGTGCAACTATTCATCCTCAAAATTTTGTTGTGATATGGAAAAATCTTCTACAATAGTTTGACTTTCAATGGGTGCTTTTGGTATTTCTTAAGCCAATGATTCACACGGTAATGAAGAAGGATGATTTCCAGGATCATTCCTTCTTAACCCTTCATTTAACCCCTCATCCCCGGAGGGGACCAAAAGTGTCCTAACCTCTAATTCAAAATGTTGTAACTTTTGCCTTAGATGGAAAAATTCAATAAAATTTGTTGGAAGAGTTGCGCTCTTTCATCTAGTTTATGTGATAAAATTTTCAGATCAATCCAAGATGTATTGATTTCTTAAAAGCCAATCGAAGTTCACAGGTTCAATTTGAGTTTAGCAAATTGCATTTGAAGACTGAAACTTCGGGGGCTTATATCTCCTTCATCCAATGTTTGTTTTTAATAAAATTTGTTGGATTATACTCCCCTTGAAGTCTTCTAATTGTGGTAAAATTTTCATGTCAATCCAAGTTGTTTTGAATAAATGGGAGCAGTTCAAAATCCCGAAATTTTTGGATTACAATGAACTTCGGCGGCTTGAATCTTTTTCATACAGTGTTCATCTTAATAAAATTTTTTTTGAAAAGTTGCATATACAAGTCTAGTTCTTGTGGTTAAAATTTCATATCACTCCAAGAAGTAATGAGTGACTGAGAAGCATTTTAGTAGAAGGAGGTTCATGCTTAGATGTGTTTTTTGCAACTTTTCTTGCTATTTTTTTTACATTTGCAAGCCATTTTGCAGACACAATGAGTCAATTTAATGGTAGTTTCTTTCACCAATATGTTTGTATGCTAGTTTTGAATCACTTTATAGTTTCAAGTTTTTTCATTTGAGTAGGTTTAGAAATCGAATTTCACCTCCAAATTTATTTTTAGGAAAATTTCAGCATCCTTTTTCTACAATAAAACATTATAATCTTGCAATCTATGCGGTCAAATGACTCCAAATTTGATACACACCATCTACAACACATACACTACAAGATTGTACAGTTAAGATCTCTATAACTTAGTGACATTTAAATCTGTAAGACTTCAAAGGCAATGATATTTTGGAACTCAAACGGGCCTTAGGCAATGAGGGGTTAAGGGTTAACACTACCTCAAGTTGGACTGGGCCTTTAAAAAGGTCACTTAGTTATTTAAGGGTTAAGAATAACCCGTAGGTCATAAATAAAAGAAGATGTGGAGAGGAGTCATAACAGAAGTTGCACTTGGATGGAAAAGAGAAGCATTCATTTGTCACAATGACAATGATGTCAAAACGTATCCAATTCATGATAAAAAAATTTCCTGCTAATAAACCATTTGAATTTGATAAAAATGTTACTTGAGGTAAGAATTGCTTTGAACCCTACAACATCCAACCAAGCTAATAAAATGCGATGAGGGCAGAAAGTCAACTCTCCACGGTTGATTGTCTTCGAAAATTCAACTCACTGCACTCGCTAAGGATTAAAAAATTGTACCCTCAATATTCTGGATAATCAATCCAGTCAAGCATTTAGAAAACTATTGCTGTGTTGGCCTCGTCCAGTTGTCTCCAATTTAATGTCATCATCTGCTTGTTAGGAATGCTGAATTTATCGCCAATCATGCAAAAAGCTTCAGTTGTTTGACGAATGCGTACTGAACTGCGCCGTAGTAGTCTTTATAGACTGGGGAGCGCAACACATAGAAACGTCGATGTCGGCTACCTCCATGGCCCGACATACCCACTCGGGAACATCACCTTTTGGAAACTGCACAAGAACCACGCACAAGAATGCCGAGACATTGAGCATCATCCTCTATTACCGCTATCGAGGTCAGCTACTGGGTGGATTCATAAGATCGTCACGAAGGCGAACAGTCTCATACTTTTCAAATTCACCTTAAGGAACCAAAGGATGCTTCAAAACCACAATTGGAACGTTGTTTGGAACTCTATTTATAATAATTAAGGTTCAGGATGTTGTTCAGATTGCTTCAAGCAAGGAAACTGGAAGTTTTGCGCACCTGTTTTTGCAAGAATGTCTGAACAAATCTGCAATGTCAGCCAACATCAGAGAGTTATTGATTTGAAATGAGATCGGCTCGAATAGTATGGGTGATTTGGGATGCAGATAGTTAGGGATTTAGAAATGATTTGAAGGGTTGGATTAAGCGAAAAAAATCTAAAGTTTTTAATACAATGAAAGGCTCCGGAGCATATCTTGACAATTTCGCTACCATCTAAGACTTCCATTGGACAGACCCAAAAACCAACATCCCAGATCCACAAATATTATATCTGATATCTAATATTAGCTTATTACACTGATAGCCTGCTTCATTTTGGCACTGATCAACTATAGTATCTTCGAACAGAACATTGTACAAACATAGGATTATCTCAAATCTGCCCAACTGGTACACAACCACGTTCCACCAAGGACCTTAAAAAACACCAAATACATGGATTCCATGAGTTTGAGGTCCTTAGATAACTTACTCTGGGAAACGTCCTTCTAAGATTGAATTGTGTAGATTCCGACTTAACTGCAAGTTCCAATTTCAAGTTCAGATTCTTGTCAACAAATAGGAAGCAGCTATAAACTTGAAGAGATCTACCACAAGGCAGAAAAAGAGATATATAAAATGAAACATGCTATATCATCGAGAAATTTTAGCATTGTCAGAGCCGAGAGGCTTATATGATCCAAAAAAACATTGGAGTGCCGCATGTCTAAAGAACATGTTGACGCAAAGACACAGTCACGATCAGATTGTTTAATATTTTAAACAAACCTGCATCATATAGGCAATATTGTGGTAAGAAACAAGCTGAGAGCCCATTGCATCCTTTGTCACAAGTGTGTGCAAGTAAGCTCGGGTATACCGTTTACAGACCTGCACCCACACCATTCAAGCAGTTGTTATGTACAGACCTTCAAATTGTACATTCACGTTGAGGAGAGCATAAATAGGAGCAAACTGGTGAATCCAGTGGTGAGAGGTCCCACTACAAGTCAGACACTTGGGTCGGATTTTGTACGAAATTTCCTAAATTTCGTGGACGTGACTGGCATATAATGGAATCCAATAATCATAAATGAGACCATGAATAGAAGTACTATAAAAAGAAAGAGCATACCATGCAAGAACAGGAAGAGTCGAGAGGTCGATAATCACTGGCCATGGCTGCATGCGTTAGCCTCAGAACACCCTGCTCGCAAAGAATCCATAAAAGGCACTCTTTAGCATATTGATCAATGAGATTAGTTGACACATGTACCAGCAACACATGAAACATAAAGCTGTAATGGAAGTAAAAGTATGCAAATATCTCTGGCGACGTCAAAGTCGCGCAGTTTAAAAGAAGCATAAGCAGTGAAATTTGGTCAACACACCCTTGACCTCCTAAGTCCCTACAGCTTACGTTGATTGTTATCGTCACATAATCGGAAGTGGTTAACAATAAAGAACATGTTAGTAGTAATTCATCCTACTATTCATTGGTCTTTCCAGCGAAAAGTTCAGGTCAAGTAGGGGTTGACATACCTCAGGTACAAGCGCTGAGCCAAAGCGAGCTGTTCGAGTTGGGTACACACAGTCGTACATGTCGGCCCCAAGAGCGCTACAGACCACAATGTCCAGTGGAAAGCCTATACCCTATTCAGACAGTCATGTAACAGCAAGGGCATTTAGAAAGATCTTCTCTAGTCTCACATGAAGTGGATCAGAGTCTTACGAAGAATACGATCACATAATCAGCCGTGAAAATTACTGAAGCTATACAGCGGAGGTAGGTTGTCAACTTCAGAGAAAGAAAGATGCTGCAGCGCATGCCTTCTCTCCACTTGACTGCAAACTGACGCAGTAGTCATAAAAAAACTGAGTCACGATTTAATATTCAGAATGATATTTAATCTTCTTAATCATCATAATCAATTTTATATTGAATTCAATCAATTAAATCAATTTACTAATCAATTTAATCTACACAATGAGACGATATTTTTTCACTGACAAGATCCATACTTCGTATACCACATTACATCGGAGTGTTTTACCCTTTCCATTCCTAATTCTACGAAAGAGGATACAGAAGCTAGTTGATGTGCTTACCATAACATATCGAGGCTTGTCCTCGGGAAGACCTGCGGTACATTGTGCAACAACTCTCCAAAAGGAATCCTTCGCCTCTCCTCCTGACAACCCTCCAATTGCGTACCTAAGTAAATAGGTTAAAAGTAAGTTAATCAAAGCATAGGCAAATATTGTAGCAAGAAGATTGATGACTTTGGGACAACATTCAAGAGATTGATAAGAGCCATTCTATTTGGCAGCATACGATAATAAACCCGTTAATCTGGAGAGCGTCGAGCAATAAATCCATGGGCAACTGTTCAACTGCCATATCCAGCATGAATGTAAAGGATTGGACAGAATTAGAGAGACCGATAACAAAGTCTACTTCGCAACAACCGAATGATGATAGTGACTCACATACCCAGGTAGGTTGCGTGCCACTAGACCTTTCAAACATAAGTCTCTGCAAAAAAACATAGAATATCAGCTACAAAAATGATACAGGTGCACACTTGCCAAAGACCATAAGTGCATATCCTTGTTTCAACCTCTTAGACATGAACAACTTACCTAAGACGTGGATCAAGACCACCCTGTACTATTCCGAATAGGTTCTGTTCATTTGGTCTTGAGTGAGCTGATAGATTACACAAATATGAAACAGAAAATGGGTCAAATACACGAGACAAAGTGCTTATGCAGAAGCCATAAGATATTACAATGAACATCAGAAGCGACTTTTCATATGATACATCAATACACACATGCTTAGTCAAGCAATGCTCTATTAACATAGACGGAGCTAAGATTGGAATACTAATCGCATGACAAAATTGAAAATTGAAGATATAGGGATTGAACCTGCAATACAACGATCAATCCATCGCAAGGTACGGTGCATAGCCTCTTCTACACGCGGGCCAGTAGTAGTTGTTTTCACCACATCATCTAACGCCATGATAATGTCCGCGCCTATTTTATTCTGCAGATATAATCTTCAGGCATTTACATTTTTGAAGTGTGCAAAGCAACGTATCTCTAGTACTGGAATAGCCCCCGAGTTAAATGATGACATCCATATAAACATTGTATCACTACTAGGTACCAATCTATACAGTGCACTCAAGAATCAACCTTGCCAATAGCAGTCAGGTTGCTGATCGAACAGTCTCACGACGGTCTGGAGCTTCAGTTAGTTGTAAAGTCATATTCGTAACGATAAAGTAAGTCATGAGGTGCTAGTCAAATTTTGCTGCCACTACGAGTCCGTTTGGACAGTGCAATAGACAAGTTTGAGAAACCAACATATTTGAGAAATAATAGACCTGTGATAAGACGATCAACTATTGACGAACTATAGAGTGAATATCTACAATTACCGATAAAGAAAAAAAAGAAAAAAATAATTATTCAATGGTTTCCACAATGCATCATCTATTCAGCAACGAAGAGAAGTACCTGTATCTGAATCGACTCCTCTGGAGTCAACAGCATAGGCTTTCCATCCACAGGAGACTGATTACAGCAACAAATTGAAAGATGATAAACAAATAGAATGAGGTAACCTCGCGCAATCTGAAAGAAATATTCATAATGTATACTGAAGAATGCCAAATATATTCTCAGAGGTGTACTGACGCGATGCAAAATGCAAATCGCGTTCTCAAAGGGGAACTATACACACAATCTGTTCTCGAAGGGTCTCAAACCCACAAGCAGAATATCTCATACACCAACTCCACAAGCAGAATATCTCATACTCGTCTATCTATTTTCGTAACGACGTGAGACAGAAGGGATGAGTGGAATAAGACCTGAAAAGTAACTCCCTCTTCCGTTATGTCTGCTAGGTGAAGAAGTGAAACCTACAAAATATTCACAAAAAGAGCACGAAAGGTATTAGTATATCACTGCGCTAGTTACTGCAAAATCGTATAATAGCTGAAAGCTGATGCAATTAACACTTGTTCAACAAGCAGACAGAACTCGCTCATGAAGGTCGGTAATAATGACAACATCCTTGGCGCAGAATTGGAACATGAGGTAGAAGAGGAGCGTCAGCTCTAGTAAAGACAAACCATTTGAAAGCCGCCTGAATCGGTCAGAAGTCCACGGGGCCAGTTCATAAAATTGTGAAGCCCACCCATTGTATCCAGCGAATCAGCTCCAGGACGCAATGCCAGGTGGTATGTGTTTCCAAGAATGATCTGACAATCCAAATCCTCCAATTGGCCATTTGTCAGCCCCTTCACGGTGCCTGAAATCAACATTTTAGCCGTTATTGTTCAGAACAAATCTGCAGCCCAGGCAACTGAAGAACCAGACATCATAGATTCATAACTCTCAGAATATCGTAGAGCCGCAAATCTCCCTTCCTAATGCCTCACAAACAGAGGATTCATCCGGTTAGAAAATTTGCACCTGGCAGCATCGCTAAGAACAACATTACCTTAGACATCTAAAACCCCTAAGGACCCTGGTACATTTCGGATGCTGTGTCTTTTCACTTTATACATTGTATTTGATTGTTACGATGACCACTAAACAATGTAAACTTGTACAAACATTACATAAATTCTCAATTACATCTTGTTATTTAATTTTGCATCGAATCTCTTAGCTGTTTAGTGTACAGACGAAAGTTAAGCATAAATACATACACCGAAAAAGGACTCCTTGATCTTATAGAGGCTAAAGCTTTTAAGAGAATAAGAGGAAGTCAGAGGACGAAATGAAAACCTTGCGTGCCGACAGGCATGAACAGCGGTGTTTGAACCTCAAAATGCGGCAACGTAAGCCGCGACGCCCGAGCTCGGTTATGCCGAGCAAGCACCTGTCATCAAATTACAAATGACGAAGACAATGTCAAGAAGAGTATAAATCGCCATCGACAGTCAAGCGTCCCAATTGCAACAGAATATCAAGAATTGAGGACACGATTCTCAAAACCCTAAACCAAATCACTTATGAAGCATTCACTCCAGAAAAGTGAAAAAAACAATCATGAGTAGAAGATGAGAGGTACCTCGAACCGAAGTGCCATTGCCGGAGTTGACAGCATAGGCAGAGGTTTCTTCAAATACCAAATGGAACACCTAACTAATGCTCCATTCAAATAGCCTCTACTCCTATTAGCAAATGGCGAAGATTCGGGAATGTCGAGAAAACATCTTAGCAAATAACAACTACTGCTTTCTGCGTCGCTCAAATCCCCTGCAATCTTGTGAAAATTCTAAGAACCCCGGTCGTCGGAAGTATGAGAGCGCAGGGTTCTCAAAAGGCAAGGCAATTCAGAAGGGCGTCAGGCGAGTAGCTGATGAAGTCAGATGCGAAGCTAGCTTTCGAGATCGTTGCAATGACGTACGGCCGGGGGCTGGATTGCAAACGCTAAGTTAACTTACTGCCATCGTTGCATGCAGTTCAGTGCGCGAGATACATCATTATAAGACTCTCATGTGCGCATTTCGTGCGATATTGATCAGCTTTTCTAAGTCTTTCCCGAAAAATTTGACGTCGATGGAGGAGCAAAATTAGGGTTTAAGGATCGTCGAAGGTTTCTGGGCGGTAGGGTTTTAGGGGCACTTCGCTCGAGTGGTTCGTCCAAGTAAGGGAAGAGTTCTGGTCTCACGACCACAAGAGTTCGATGAGATTATTAGCAAACTCAAGAGAAATGCAACTCTAGTTGCTTTGTAATTTTTCAAAGCTCGAATAATATTTTATAAAGTTTCAAAGGTCAAGAGCATAGGGTACCCTATACATAACATTAGACTCACTTTGAAGGATCACTGTTTTAACCCCTAAATGATGGACCCATGACCATTGATTTCAGACCTCACTGTCCATCACTTAATTTGCTACCATTTTGCATCTAGATATGTATGAAAAATTTAATGTTTATTTTTCAAAGATGAAAATACATGTCTTCTTTACTTCAAAAAAAATTTAGATTTTGGGGGGAAAATTAAATTTTTTAAGAATTTTTTAAGAAAAAGTGAAGAAAAATGCTGTAGGAGTGAAAGATCGTCAAGAAGGGCGTTCGAGTGCGTTGTATATTATTATTGTAATACGTTTGCTGTAGGGTAGGCCAACCCGGAAAGAATATTAAATAGAATAATATTTCCAAAAGTGAAAATTTCACGATAAGTGTATATCACAATGACAAACATCATGGTGTAAACTCAATTTCCGTGTCATTCTATAATTAGAAAATAATAGACATTGAAAATACACCCAATGTTCAAATTGCAATAAAATATGCAATACTAGGAATTTTTTCAAACTTCAAATTGTAGTAGAAATTAGAGTAGATGACCTTCATTTTGTTAGTTTGACTCAAACTCAAAAAATATCATTTTGGTGGAGAAATTTCAGATTTAAAGCAAGGAGCAACAACTTTCTAAAATATTCTAAAATAGCATATTTTGTGATCCGTTTTTGTTAATAGCCTCTCATTTTTGTGAAGACACGAATTAGAAAGTGCAAACTCAATTGGATACTCTTCATAACTCAATGTGAAAGGTCACAAGGAAAAGGAAGATGAAAAAATGCTTTTGAACTGCTTTTGACGGAATGGCATCCGCGGCGTTCTAGGGTTAAACATAATATGTCTCAACTCTCATTGGATGTTTCAAAAAACTCCTCATCTCTTATTGGTTGCTTTTGAAAAGTTGTGGTGGCTTTGACTCTTGAAAGTGTTCATTCAAGTGAATTTATTATATGTCGGAGAATACAAGGTGCACACTTGAATGTGCTTACCTTATTAAAACTAAGTACTCTCTTTGATTGCCCTTCTATTCAGGTTGCCTAATTTGACATATTGTAAATGATGAAAAATTAAATTTTAGAATCTACAATAGAGGTACATAATAGAAAATCAAAAATATCTTATTTCATTGTTTTATTGATTATACAAATGAAATGTAAAATGTTGAGGAAATTGTAGAGGGCAATCTATAGATTTTGTAGAGACACGATTAGCCTAGTGGAGTTGTGCTTGTTTTTGTAGAAATGAGCATAATATTGTAATACTTAAATCCAAACTAATTTAATATAATGTGAATTTGGAAATTAGTGTTGCACATTTAATCCCTAAAGGACTATTGTCCCTTCAGAGGACAAATGAGAATTTCGGGCAAGTACCTATAGGCTGAAATTTTGTCCTAATTTTTTGAAACATTTTTTGTCAAATAGAAAAAATAATTAGCTTTGTGGGAATATAATCTTTTTTTCCATTGGTGCCCAATAAAAAAAGTTATGTCCCAAGCAGCTTGGAACTTGGAAGGAAGGGAAGAGGTGGCAGCAAAAAAAAATTTAATTTTTTTTTTTCTTAAATTTAAATTTTTTTCTCATAGATTATATTTTTGTCCATCTGGAAAGCTTTGATTCATTCCATTTGGATTTGTAATGAAAAAGTTATGGACAATCTTGTTTTTCAAGCAATTAGAGCATCTTCCTGAAAAAATAACTTGTAGGATTTATTTCTGAATGCAAATTTTTCAATTTAAAAAAAAAAAATTCCTTAAGGGTTAGTTTCAGCTTGATAGAACAATCTGACCATTGGAAGTAGTGTATTTTAATTCCATTTTAGAGATATTAATAAATTAAATTTTCCTTCTATCTTGTAACTACTTCTATTTAACAATTTTTTGAAGTATAAAACTTAGTTTTTTTTGAATTTTTTTTCCTCGACTCTCAACTCAATTCTCCATTATAAAAATTTAAAACTCAAAATTCTGTAGTGCAAAAGATTATAGTTAACAAATTTCAAAGTCAAATAATCTAGTCCCACAATGTATTGAAAAACTCTTTTTTTCCACTTTAAACGCAGATATCTTGCAATCTGTGCGGTCAAAAATTCTAAAAAAATTTCCACACATTCTCATACTAGTTAGGTATAAGATCCTGTGGTTAGATGTCCAAAAACAACTATTTTCAAATTTTCTTACTCTTTGCTATAGAAATGGCAATTTTGAGTGTTTTTTGGCAAAAAAAAGGCCTTGGTACTTTAGGTGTTAAAAGGAAGAATTAATTAGGAGGCATGTATCTTGCACCAACAAGATTTACTTTCAGGAGTACTTGTAAGAAATACTTGCTGGTTTTTGCTCAAAACAGCCTTGATACTGGAATATTGTGAATTTTTTTTTTTTTAATGAAATAAAATATGGATAATTTGTAAAGCATTTAAATTAGTATGAGTTTAAAAATTTAGATTTAGAAGAATTGATCTCTAAAATTTATACACATTCAAAGAGTGATGAAAAAATACAAGAAAATAGACACTTTGGGATTTGGTTTTTGAAAAATAGTAAATAATTTTTAAAAATGTTAAAAAAAATGTCATTATTTTCAAATTGAATTTTTCAAGAAAAAAATAAAACCCTAATTGTTAGCTTACAAGTGTTACAAACTCAAGACGAACCAGTTTAGGGCATCTACTACCTAAATATGATGTTCTAGCATTGAAACCACGCTAGGGATTCAACAATAAAATTAGTTTGCCAAGAGTTAAATGATTCCCTAATCACTAGTAATTAAAGGAGGTTGCGAGATTTGATTCTCTTTCTCCAAATGTATTTGTAAAAATATGAGCTTACACATCTTTTGTAGATTTCTATGAGAGGTTCCATAAAAAGTTTCGAAATTTTTTGATACTCAAAACATTAGAGAGAATTTGGGGCCTCTAAAGGGTAGCGAGTTCCCATGAGTTCTCCAAAAGCTTTGTACGTAGTCCTCGACTACTGAAATTGTGCCATTGCAGCAAGGTGATATGGCCAAACTTCGGCCTACATTAGATTTAAAAAAAAAAAAAAGAATTGAAAATATATTTTTCTGACAACCCGTATCACTGTTTACAATATGGGGACAGATTGGGGAACAAGCTTGAAACGGCCCTATCTTGGCCCCAAATCCCTTCTAATGGATCCTCTTCTAGATGGTCAATAGCCAAAATCTATGATGGAAATATTTTAGAAAATACCCAGGTTGCTGTAATACCTCACTAAAAATCAATATAGCTCCTTTTATATTAGTAACACGCTTCAACAAATTTCATGGCATTCCAACATTCAGAAGCATCTGAATCAACAAGATTTTTCAAATCCGGCAAAATTGAAGAAAGTTCGTGGAGTTGACCGGTGTTTCGGGAGCACATGAAATTAGAATGAGGCTAAAGTAGAGCCTTTTCTTACTCCCTCATACCTGCTAAAGAGACTAAATTAGTTATTTTTTTAGAAAAGATAAACTTCAATAGTTGGAATTTTACCCCTTTTGGATTATAACTTGGTGCTAGGTTTTGATGAGTTTTTTTAAATGGAAAAGGGGAAAGGAGTCCTTCATATTAAAAATAGCCTTTTGAAGTCAATAGCTGAATCTTTTTTGTGATATTAAATATCACCTTAAACACAATTTTCTTATAGATAATCCATTTGGCCCTAAGTTCACACTTAATTTCCAAATATCCACACGTTTGGATTTCTTTTGTTTCCAACTATCACCATCTTAGTGTCAAGTTTAGTCCCAAAATTTGCTCTCAAGTTGTTAACAAGACTTAGTTTTAAGACTTAGTTTCTACAATTGAAGTTAGCTCAATTAACCATTCAAATTCAAATAAATAAAATCCCTAGTTCTTCAAAAATTGCCTCCAAACCTAATCACTAGAAGAAAACTACATTTAACTTGTCAAAAACTGCCTTTTACTTGTCAAATTTGAGTTGTATTTGACAAAAAATGCGTTGTACTCAACAAAAAATGTGGGCTAGATTTAGTTGAATTTTCCCTTCATAATGCAAAATTTTGCATTCCACCGTTTCAACACAAAATTTGACAAGTAAAACGTAGAATTTTGTATTAGAATGCAAAATTCTACATTACAAAGGGAGAACTCAACAAAATCCTCCCCACACTTTTGGTTAAGTACAATGCAGTTTTTGACAAGCACAACACAATTTTCTTCTAGTGAATAAATAAAAAAGACAAGTAAAACCAAATAATACCAGGGCCTATCTAGAGCCTGAGGCCTCTGTGGAGCATCCAAAGGGCTATCTAGTCCCCATAAAGACCTATTGATATCCATTAAAGGGCTACTGATATCCATAAGGATTGGCTGGTACGATCAATCCGTTGCAAGAATGGGAGCTAGGGGTTGGAAACCAAAGGCTAGATAGTCCAGAGAGTGAGGTTGGATCTAGAGTAAGGTAGGAGGCTCTTGAAGCGAGCAGCTACGGAGAAACAGAAGCCTGTGGACCCAACTAGGCAACAGAAGGAGTCAAAATTTTTATGCCAGAGAGTAAAGTGCGGCAGCAGTGTTTGGGATTTTTCATAGAATTTTTTGAAATCAAATAGAAATAGAAATCGAATTTCAAAGACAAATGGCCGTAGGTCGCTATTTGTGGTCATAGGCTACAACATTTACAAACAAAACAAGCCTTTGAATCGACCCACTTTCTCCAAAAATAAACGTAATTGCTGCTTTCATTGTTCATGTCAGTCCTAAAATTGAAAGCTTAGTTCCGCAAAAGCATCCAGTAACATTGCTATACATCATGGCCTTTGTTCAACGTCAGGAGCCTTCATATTCTACAAAGCCACTATTAAAGAGCATTGCACAAAATTGAAAATAGTACCCGCCATATCGCCAAGTAGCTAGGTCTGACGCCATAAATGGCCAGGCAGGAGTTTGAAAATGGAGCGCGCTTTGGGCGCGCAATGAAAAACAGCTGTCATAGAAACCAGCTTCAGCTGACAGGAGCCGTTGCAGGCGCATGGTGCTCAATTGCTTGTTCCTGCAGGCCGCCTCCGTCTCTTCTCCTTTAGTGTGCTTCAAGCATTTGATGATGTATTGCCGTTGCAGATGAGCCTCACTTCCTCGCCGTGCATGCATAAAAAGGAGCGTCGACAACCTTGAACCTCCTCTTTCTTCTCCACTCCACAGTAGCCGCCTTCAGTTGCCGGACCTCCCAGTTTGGAAACCTCTTCTTCCAGCCCTGTTTGTCTCCAAACCTTCAGTTTAGGTACCTGCTACTGATTGTGGTCTCTCCTTCAGATAGGGTTTCCTATCCCACCATTGGTCCCTGCTGCTCGGTACTTCCACTTCTACTGATGGTGAGCTTGAAGATCGACTTCCTGCACCTGCACAATAACAGGTAAACCCATCCCCCTTCCCTTGCTGAAGAAAGTGTTTCCCCTTCTGTGAACTTCCGCATACGTCCCTGCTCTTTTGACGTCATGCTCTTCGTTTTCAGTTTTTCAGGATTGCGAAGTGACCTTCTCCAAACTGCCAAAGCTCTCCTGCCCTGGTTAGTTTTCCTTGTGCCATTGCTTTTGAACTTTTCCCTTCGAACTACACTCCTTCCTCCACATTGATGCTGTTCTTCATGTTGTCTTCAAAGTGCAGGTTGCCACCCACGTGCAAAAGTGCCGTTGTAACTTACTGGCATTGTGTTCATTGTGGCAGGTGATGCCGCAGCGCCCGCATTCATTGGAGGAGTGTACACGAGGCTGGAGGAGGCATACATGTTCTGCCCGAAATACATCGCAGGACCGCTCTGGCACATGGGCTGCTGGCCGAAACTGGAAGCCCAACGTTGACGTTGCACTTCTTGCAGAGGGGGTAAGTGACTAGTGTCCTCTCCTCTCTTCTTTGCCCATCTTCTTTCCAGTGCAACTCTTTGATTGTTTCTGCAAACTTCAGGTATGATACCACAGTAAGGTGCTTTGTAGCCAACAATAGGTGCGTTCTCTTTGATTGCTGCATGAAGTTTGTCTCCTAGTGCTTGCACGTTCTTTAGACTCTACAGCTCCTTGTGTTTTTTCTTTGATGCAGCAAGATCAGCCCTTGCCTTCTTTGCTATGACCTTGTTTCTCTTCTCTTCCTCTTTTTGTGTTTTGTTGGCCTCCTTCTCTAACATCCGCCTTTGTTTTTCTTGTGCAGCTTCCTCCTTCTTCGCGGCAACATCTTCCAACTGCTGCACATGTTATTCTTCTGTCAATAGAATAGAATGTTGGTAGTCAATCCAAAGCTCCATCCTTGTGGTAGAGCGTTGAGGTAGTTGTATCCTAGGAAGCTCTAGTAAATCTCGGAATGCTTGTTGTACTCCATCTGTTTGTTGATCCTCTGCATCTTCATCTGCTGCGTCCTTTGCTGCGCTACTTTCTTCACCGCCACTGCTGTATGTATGCTGATCTTGCTCATCACCATCGATGTCCACAAAATACTGGATGCAGTTTGGCAAATTTATTGGCACCTCGTCATTGATTTCTTGTATTTCCCATTGTTGGAGTTCAAGCGGCTGCTGAACCTCATCATCCGTGTGTGTGCTATTAGCATCGATTGCTGTAGCTCCTGCCCTGTGGTAAGCCTCACTGGGACCCATTTTTGACTTCATAGCATCTGAGTTTATAGGAGAAATACCTGTTGCATGGAAGCCTTTTTTAATATTCTGAGGAGACAAAGCCCTCTTCAAAGCATGTGAGACCCACTGTGCCAAGTCTTCCTTCATTGGTAGCTTCCCCTTGTGAGCTAACGTCCATTTGTCTCTGTAGGCACGGAATGACAGCTTGAAGGGCTTGAAGCAAGTTACATCCAGTGGTTGAAGGGCATGTGAGGTATGGGATGGCAATGTCAATAAATCAAGGCCTTTTGACATTGCCAATTTGATCACTTCCATTGTAACGTGAGACCCATGGCCATCAAAGATAAGCAAGTGCCTGTTTGTAGGTGATATGCCATACAAGGTGCAGAGTGATAACAAGAAATGAAGCATCCATTCCTTGAAAAGGTAATGGGTCATCCAAGCTTTGGGCTGCATAGCTAAAACTGCCCCAACCTCACCTGTTTTAATAAGGAAATTCCTACTTTTCTTTTTCCCTTTGAAGATGTAGAAGTTTGGTAAGCTCTCCCCTTCTGCATTGATACAAGATAGAACTGATAGCCACTCCCGCTGGTCTGGAGTGACCATATGTACATTTCGTGATCCTTTTTTGGCAATAACAAAACCTCCTCCATCTTTTCCAGCTTGGGCGCCACTTTCATCGCAGTTCCAAATATGGTGGGGTGGGTAGTTGTGAATGTTGTACAACTTCTGTAAATTGTCATAGAAGGAGGCTACAACTTCTGGACAAAGACCTCTGGCTCTTTTCTGGTCTAGAGCTTGGGGTTTCCTAAGTGCTAATTCTTCATGTCTTCTTCTGAAGCACTTATCCCAACCGGGTCCTGGCACTCCGTCCTTGAAAGGGGTCAACCTGTCTTGTGTAAGAATGCCCACCTTCTCCCGCAATTGACCCATTGTTAATGGGAATCCTAGATTTTGCATCTTCAGGAGGTACTCTACTAACTCCTTTTCCTCCTCATCAGTTAATACCCCTTTTCTGCCCCTGCATCTATGGATTACAGTGCCATACACATGCCCTCTTAAGCTTGTAGAGGGAATGCCATGTTCTCTACCAGCAGATCTAATAGTCTGACCTTCATCTACATCAGCTATTGCACTACGTAATTCCTCATTAGTCCAATTTCCATTCATTTTCTGTTTTTGTTTGGACCTCTGGCCTTGTGCATGTGGGGAGGGTAACAGATCGGCACTTGCAATGATAGGCGTTTCAGCTTCTGCCATTGAAGGACCATCATGACCTGCATGGGAGATGCTATAATTTGCTTGTGGACCCAACGTTGGCGCTGCAACAGACTGCCGCATCAAGTCGGTGGGGCCACGGCGCATCAGCAAGTGCTCTCTTCCACTAAGATGCCCTGACTCTGTCCTTCTCCTACTGCAGCGTGGCTGGTCCTCGATTTCCGCCCCTGGATCCGGCGCTCCTCCTCCACCGCGTGGGTACGTCGCTTCTCTTCCACTGCATAGGTCCGGCACTTCTCCAGCATTTGGATCCGCTATTTGTCCTCCAATGCCTGCTGTCGCCAAATCTCCTCCACTCACTCCATCGTTACTATTGGGGTCTCCATTGGGGTACCGCTCTAGCTGTCGACGGATGCTTCTTCGAACTGGCTCTCTGAATGTTGGTGGTGCAACCAAAGCAAAGCCGCCTTCGTCGTTGAAGTCACCCCGATCTCTCATCTCCTTGAAGGCCTGCTCTTCAGCTTGCTGCTCTGCCCAAGCAAAGAGCACAGTATGCTCCTCGTCATCCTCGAAGTTGCTGTCTTCAGCAAAATCCGAAAGACTGCTCCCCCAGCTTCTGCGCCTTTTCCAGCTCTCCTCATCTCCGTCTCTATCCGAAGCACTGTCGTCACTCATCATGCCACTGTCAATGTAAATTAAATTTGTTTGCTTTGCCTTGGATTGATCTACGCTCTCTATCTTCTTCTCATGAATTTTTGAAGTATTCTCTCTTAGCAGGACGTGCATTGCAGTGTAGAATCGCAGCAAGCTTTCATGGACTTCACTTGCAAACAGAGGCTCAACTGCCATGTCTGAGGACATGACTTCTTAATTGTTGTTTAGATTTTATTTAATTACTCTTTATAAAGTTGATCAAAGAAGTTTTAGAAAGTGGCGGCTATTGCATCAATAAACACGACTTACCAATTTTTAAATCACTTGGTGTTGTCTTTTCATTGAATGATTCTGATTGAAGAATGAATGTTTCCATTTTGTGGATGTCAATAAATGGTGCAGAAGGCGTTGTCATTTAATGCATGGCCCACTGTAAATCACTAATAACTCACTTGCTTGCCCACAATTCTATTTTTGATTAATTTAATACAGATTCAATTATGTTAATCACACTATGTATTTTGAAGTCATCACTGTCCTAAAATGAAGCACAAACATTTGACATTTTCAGACTTCCAAAAAAATTATGCAAGACCATCAACCTCTGCATGCTTTCTGGACCTTTTGTAGGGTCCATTCTAAATGACCCTCCACAATTCGAGCCTCCTACCTTAGAGAAGAATTTGGAGTTGCCTTAGATCTATTACAAATTTCAAAATTTTATTAAAGAAAGAGGAAGCTAGTTGAGAAAAAGTAGAGGCTAACGAAAGAAAGGAGGCGTGTTGCAACAACATTTCAAACAAAAGAGACAACTACTAGAGACACACCAATAATTAGAATTATATTCTCCTTGCTTGCATCAAAATATTTAAAATCCTCTCAATTCAAACTCACAAGACAAATGAAGCCATGATGGAATGAAGTGTTGATTTAGGTGGTGGAGGTTTAGCAATAGGAGTAGATTAGGTGGAAATCCAAAAGAATTCCAACTAGCTTTTAGAAGTTAGATTAGAAAATAATTGATTTTGGATAGGGGGACAAGAATTTTACATTAGTCAATTATTTTCTTGAGTTTTGGAATAAGTATTCTATTTAATTGCAAAGTCAACTAGTAGAATATCAATTATGGAATAGAATAGGATTAGAAGGGAAAGAATCAGCAAAAAAAAAAAAAAAAGTAGAAGGAAAGGACAAAAACAAAGCCTTCGATTAGAATAGGAGCTAGCTTTGAATTTCTATTTCACAACTTGCAATAAAAAATCATAAATGTTAAGCAGTGAGTCTAAATTCCAAAAGGAGGCAAGATGACAAATGAGGATTGATTTGATGGAGTCTTTGATCATCTTATAGATGAAATATATCCCGAGGTGAGCCCTTAAATCCCATTTTTTTCCTTTGAATTTCTTAATTAGAAACCTTAAAGTATAGCAAAAGTATAAGTTAAATTCATATCATTAAGATTATAATTTATTTCAAGTTTAGTCTTTAAAACTTGTAGATTAGATCTAGAGGTTTCTAAAAAGATAATATACTTAGAAAATGGAGTTAAAACAAGTAAGACAAAAGTGGATGAAGTTTAGGAGTTAGATTGGATGAAAATTAGTCAATTTCATCCAAAAAGAAGAATGAAAAATTAAGAAATAGAAAGAATTTAGATCCTAAATGTGAAATTAGATGATGATTTTGAATTATAACTTGAAAGTAATTAGCCAATGAAGTTTGAAGTATCGACTGGTGGTCAAACTTCATCCAGGAAAGTTCAAACTTCAAGTAATTTAGCATTTCAAATAAGCAAAATCAAAATATTTAAAGAACAAGTCTTAGAAGTCTAAAAATAATAATGAAATAGAAATAATTCAACGTATTTAGTAAGAAAGAAATGTCAAATTAAACCTTTTTGAGGACAATCAAGGAAAAAATTTTAATTTAGAATTTGGTAGAAGAAGATTAGTAAAGTTCAAGGACTAATTCAAATTTTGAAAACTACTTAAAAACACATATGATAATGTAGGATGAAGTTTAGAATTACAAGTGGATGAACTTAAGGAGATTCTATTCATCCAAGTCCAAACTTTGTGTTTAGAAATTAGTTTTCACTTAACATTGTATTCAAAATTCCAAGCCAAATCAAGATTAGGAGTTGGTAGAAAAGGATGCATGAAGTTAAACTTGTCATTCCAAAAGCACAATAGACCATGCCTAGCACCCAATTAGGATATATTTTCACACATAAATACTAAAACTTGGTTGTGCTTGTTAAATTCCAAAGGTGGATATTCAAATGCTTACACAATTCAAGCTCCATAAGTAGATTACTTTGTCTTTGTTATTCATTTGTTTATATACATGCATTTGAAAATAGTTTAAATTTATTTGATAATTGT
This sequence comes from Neckera pumila, assembly GCA_963969595.1. Taxonomy (NCBI): domain Eukaryota; kingdom Viridiplantae; phylum Streptophyta; class Bryopsida; order Hypnales; family Neckeraceae; genus Neckera; species Neckera pumila. The sequence continues at coordinate 18,278,650 of OZ018412.1, read as the reverse complement.
CAATATTGAATAAATAAATTATCTCAAAAGTGAAATTATGTTTATTAACAACCAACTCTAGTAGACAATAATATGAAGACTTAATCATATCACAATGCAATGGTGTTAAGGACGTTGTAAATATAAGACAAAATAAATGTTTTTGTAGACAAAATTTGATCTCAAATTTCAAGAAAGAATATAAGAATGTAGCTAGATCAAAAAGCTAAAAAATGCAAAAGATGTATTGTCAAGTAATAGAAATAGTGATATTGCTACATTTAGCGCCGCTATAAAAGAAGAATCTTTCTTTTTTAATTGAATTATAGGTTTCTTCAATTGATCTAATCACCATTGCTACAACCACAAAATGTTACACCATACGGTGGATGTTAAGTGTTGTAGCAGTTTGCAAAGAATGGCAAAATATTCATCACAAAGATATAAAGCATTGGTTGGTTGGTGAGATACCAAGATTATTAGCTCTATAGAGGACTTGAACATGGAATCAAATAATACTAGAACTATTGAGGCATTTGGCAAATCAAGCAACGTCCAAATCCATACATTTTTATATTTGCTTAATGAATTTTTTAATGCAATTTTCTTTAAAAATAAATTAGCAAATGAAATTTATTATTTTTTCAAAGAATTTTTTTAATATACTAGACCATTTGGAAGTTGTGACTGAATTGAGCATGCCTATTAGTAGGGTATAGTACCTTGATCAATATTGAACAATATAGAGATTCTTTTTGACATTGGCAGTGAGATCCATAGAGAAGAAAACCAATATTATACCCGCACTAGTACTAAGAAGGGAAAACCAATTCATGTCTAAAGAATTTGTAGCAGTTAGTTTTGTGGACATAAGTGATGAAGTATAAATAAGACATTGTAAGTAATTTTTGCAAGCACATCAAACAATAATTGGTATCATATCAACAGTCCAATATCCATTGGTTATCTTTTAGAACATAGTTTAATATTGGATGAATTAAAGGAATCTTTGAAAACATATTAGTTTGTTTTCAATATATATTTAAATAACGATAAATTGGTGTTAATAGTCACAAAAAAATAGCAAATTCCTTAGTTGATATAAATCCCAAAGCATGTAGAATACAAACCTTTACAATATTTTGGGAAAAGAATGTGGCTTGTATAGCTATTGCAAACAAACATTCAAAATCCTAAGAGCATCCCCACTCCAAGAGCGTCAGAGAAGGGTGCCAAAACCACCTTTGGCGTGCTATCGATGTAGCCTCGGCCCTTGTGGTCCCAATGTGCCCCACAACAATATGAGGAGGTGAGCACGCCAACAATGGGACCCTAAAATTTAGCCAAATCGCATTATATAGTTTATATTTATTTTTGGAAACAAGTGAAAGGTATGAGTTGTACATCAAAAAGCGAGTCAAAAGGATATATAAAGCTCATAGCATGCCATGTGGGAGACTCTTCATTTCACAATTCTTCCCGGGCTCAATCACCCACCATATCAACGTCCATTGGCGCCCCGCCGTGGAGATGCTCTAAATCCCTACTACATCAAAGTTGAGACTTCTAGAGCCATTGCTACATAGATGGCACGGATCTCTTCATGCACTATTACAGAAGCCAAATGCACTAATTCTTTAGAGTCCATATTCAAAGTTTAGAAGGGGTAATTTTGATTGATGTTGTCACCACTAGAAATGAAGTCCAAATCAACAAAAATCAACAAATATCTGTTGAATTGGATACTATAATGACTATTTTCACATTTTTGTTCACTCTGTACGTGTTAACAAAATGGCCACATTATTTCTATTGATTTGAATAATACAATGACCAAATCAATAGATTTTTATAGATTCTTTTGAAATTTTTTGCAATCTTTTAGAATGTCATTAGGGCAATGTTTAAATCACCATGGTTGGAATTCTTTGCACAATGGAAATATTTTATTTAGCTTAAACATTCACAATTTGGTATTTTTTAAGCTCAATGAACTTTGGCGCCCATTTTTGCAAAGTAGAATAATTTTTTCAAAAAACTTGGAACAGAATCAAGCTAACTTTCATTTTCAAAATTTTGTTTGTGAATTTGAATCTCCAATCAAAAGTTATAGACAAAATTCAGAGAAGGGTAACAAGGGACATTTTCTTTTACATTTTCAAACACCCTCTCTAAATTTTGTCCATAAATTTTGATTAGAGAGTCTAAATTACAAACACTTTTTTTGAAATGAAATTTGATTTGGTTTTTTAACTTTTTTAGTTCAAACTTCTTTGAAAAAAGTTATTCAATCATGCCGTAATGGACGCCAAAGTTTTCCGAGTGTAAGAAATACAGCATTGCAAATGGATAAGTAAAAAAACTATATATTGTATATACAATGATAGTAGTATGATGGTAGAGGTATGGGCTCTTGAACACAAGGTCTCAAGTTCAATTTTGGTAGGCAATCACGGTGGCCTACTGACATAGTGGGCTACCACAATGGTCTAATAGATCCCCTAAAGGCCAAAATCCCATTTTTGGTGGGTGGGAGTTGGAATATTGAAAAAGTCATGAAATTGTCCACCAAGTGCATGTTACGGATTGATAGGTTCAGACAATAGCCATATGCAACATGCAATCAAAAAACATGGAGGTACAATGCATCATTTCCACATTTATGGGTACCATACTTTTGGTCCCATCAGGTCTCTTCCGTGCTTGAATATATTTGAACAATCACGCAAAGACTTTGAAACTTTTTTAATTTGAAACTTTAGGTTATCTTCCACAGTTATAGGATATCTACATTTTCCATGGTCACAAGTACCATGCTTTTCTAAATATCAAATTTTTTTCTAAAAAAATCCACCACTGTTGAAAATTTTCAAGGATAATCTTCAAATTTTCATTTTTTGGAGATCCTAAATTCTAGTCTCACCAAACCTAGGCTCAAGGCTTGTAGGCTCACATTTCTAGACTCACTCGCTAGTGTCGTTGAATTGCCAGCTATATAAAATTAAAATTAAACACTTCCTAATATTAATTAGTCTTCTTTTAAATGGGATTTGATTTATAATTGTACCTAATAATTTCAACTCTATGTTTTTATCTGGAATTGCTTCAATTAATAGATCGTATTGTTCTACTAGCTTGGCTTTGAAAATGGAGTGAAGATAAAAATTTTATAAGAGCCATATGGCCTTTTATTTTTATTCAACATAGTGATGACAATCTTGTAAACTTAATTACAAAAGTTACAAACAAACTTGATATCTATACCTTTATGGTAAAGATTAGACTTTTAAGCACACTCAATACAAAACCTTTGTTAAAATGACATTTTCCAAAATGTCTTAAATATGTCATTTCAACTAGAATTAAAGAAGACATCATTTCAGCCCCTCCATTGAATAAACATTTACTTTCCATTGTCATTTCAACCAAGAAATTTGGTAAAATATAGAAGAAACAATGGATTTTGTAGATTTCAAATTTGTACCATATATATGGATTTGTATATTTCAAGAACTTTTGATTCTACAAAATATATAGATTTCAAGTTCTAAATCCAAAAATAAAATCTAAAGTCTTTAAAATAAAGAATAGTAGTAGTTTGAGCTGCAGGGGAGATGCATGTCAAGAATACAAGTTTAAAAATAGTAGTTCCTTCAATTTTCCTAGAATTGGGGTAGTTTGACACCTAATTGAAATATTCTTTCAGTTGCCAATATAAAAATATAAAAATTTGACAAGTCTATAATAATAACTATAATTTGCAATAAGAATTGGCGCTTTGGAAGTCTCCACTTTACAACACCACCACCAATAAATATGCAAAACTTTTAGTGTCACTTTATATTAAAATAAATACATAATTATGATTTGAAAATGCTATCACTCTATTGTACTAGCTTCAATGCAAGATTACAGAGTTACAATAGAGTGATATCATTTTCAACTCATAGTCAGTATTAATCACTTTAAACTTTCATGCAATACCAATCCAACATTTGAATCTACGACAAGTTTATGAGTAATATTTCTTGAGCATATACAATGTTCCTTCAATAACAACGCCCATTTTAACCAATAACAGGCTGACACATAGCACAATTTGCAAAATTCTTGGTTTCACATTGTGACTTCATAATAAAATAACTAATTATGATTTGAAAATGTCATCATTCTATTGGACTAGCTTTATAAGATTACAAAGTTACAATAGAATGATGTTGTTTTCAACTCAGTCATAGTCAGTATTAGTCACTTGATTTCATGCAATATCAACTTTTCCACGCTCCAACCAACATTTGAATCCACAACAAAAGAAATGAATCAAATTTTTGGAGCCTACGCAATGTGCCTTCAATAATATATAAGATCTAAAATTTATATATTGGATAGATTTGAAGAGCCAATGTCTATAAATTAGATAGATTTCAACATTAAACTAATATCTACATTCTTCATTATAGACTTTTGTGTAAATTGAAATCAACTCTTGTTGGTTAGATTTCAAACTTGAAGTAATTTTTTAAAATAGGTTGATTTCTAAAATTGAGATTCTCTACAAATTGATTTGATATAATATTGCTTGCAAAATACATTATAATGACATGTTGAAATAATAACATCCAATTTCATTTAAACTCAGTGGTTTTAACGATGTCAAAATAAATAAATGTTCATCCTAAATGATATCTAGATAGATGTCATTTCAAAGCCCTTTTAGAATTTTGGACTAGAAAAGCTAAATAAATGGATTAAAGAAAATACTTGGAAATTTTACTTTTCAGTTCTCCAAGATATCAATTCTAGCACATTTTGAATGCAAGTGACATACTTCATTTGCTCATCAAGGTAATATGGCTCTAACTTACTAAGAAACAACTAAAGACCTCATAAAGAATAAAGTCACATCTCTAATTTCAACATATGAATTCAAGTCTATGACTTACATTGCAACAGTGAATTCAAGTCGAAACCACCTTGCTTCAAACTTTGGTGCTTATAAGTAGGGAATAGCTAAAGCACAAGAAATAGAAGTTATTTATAGATGTTGTCTATGTGGATGCGCTTTGTGCAAGTGTGCTAAGGTGTGGAGGTGTAATTTGCCTTAAAAATTGGCAAGACTGCATTTAAAAAAAAACATTGAATTTGACATTTTCAAATCACAAAAAATACAAAATCACCAAGAATTTGGTTCTTTCACTATGGTTTTCTACTTGTGATTTTATTTTAAAAGGTTCATTGATAAGCCTATTTAAATTGCAGATTTTGAAGTTATAGCTTCTTAGAATTATTGAAATTTTAGATTATATGAAGTTCAGATGAAAGTTGCATGAATCTAGCTAGTGCAATATTGAAGTGCATACATAAATAGTCATATGACAATGACACGAGGTCTTTTTTGAGATGTACACAATTTGAATGCATGAAATAGTTTGTGCCTTGCGCCGAGCAACTGCTCTTCTTTATTTTTACTTCGTATAGAAGAAGAAGAATGATCATATATATTGGAAATTACCCATTTAGGATAATATAGTTTGTTCCAAGGGCCGGAGATAGTGAAGTAGGAAATTTCTATGCTAATAAATTCATTCCTTGACTAGGTAATACAATTTAAAAATACACAATCTCTCATTTGAAAATACTTTAGTAAGCAAAATGATGGAATAATTGATATTCATTCACAAACTAAACCAATTGGCCAATTGGAAACTATTTATAAGACCACATTCAAACTAAACATTCCCAACTTGAACTAATGTAAATCAGTGATATATATCTCTCATGAATTAACTACAAATCATTCCTTCAAACATCCAAGCCCTTACTGCCACTAGAAGTCTCTCTTGAAGTAGGTGATATTTTATGGTTGGATTTAAATACTAGAACTAGAGCGTATAAATAGGACATTGAGATTTGAAGCCATTCAAGTGGTATTTATGTTTTTAACATTGTTCATATTTTTTTTGCCTTTGAAATAAAGTTGAATGTGTGCTAAAAATAAATATATGTTGTGCATACAATAAATAATCATCTTCTATGACACCAAGAGTGAATTCAATTATAACATTGATAGTTAAATCCAATTGGGATTGTTAGTGGTCTAAGTTGAAATTTTTGTTGGCAGCTTGTATATTTCAGTTGGGATTTTTGTTTTATAGTATGAGCTCCCAATTTGTCATTTGGGACTTATAGTTTTCTTTTTTTTGTTATTGTGCAATTTAAGTCATAAAAAGATATGAAAAGACCAAAAAAGAGTGAAAGACCAAACTAGAGTTGTTACATACCCATGTAGCCTTTGGTCAATAATAGGGATTTTTCCCTAATAGATCCCTAACTCCCGCTTGTAAATATGTTAGAAACCAGGAGTAGCGGAAATACAAAGGTTTGAGGGGTTTTACCCAAAATAGCCTAAAATGTTGTGCATGTGCTCTACTTGACTAAAAGTGGTCCGAGGGAAGTCTAAATGAGTTTTAGGATAGATTCCCCTTGAGAGGTTTCAATTTTCCCATCCCACCGTCGAAATAGTAGAAATCCCAAATATTAGCCTGCAAGAGTTACGTTCTCAAGATGGGCCAGTGGAGGAATCTGTGGCCGCCGGATTGTGCTCTTGGTTTGGAAGCATGCCAGGAGGTCAAAAGCAGAATCCACCCACCAAGATTCCCTTGCATGTGGAAGATTCTCTAATTGCTGGTTACTTTAAAAGAGATTGAATTTCCATCCAGACCAGCGTGTGCGGGGTGAAGAATTATAAACTTGCACATCTCTTGGGAAACCATGAGAGGTTCTCCGAGAAGTTTCGGAATTTTCCGACTTAGGGAAATATCCCATCCGAACGGTCAACCGCTTAAACTGACAACGAGAAATTCATGGAAATTCCCCAGGTCGCGTTCAAATCTCACAAATAATTAGAATAGTCTCTTTTATGTTAATAATGCGCTCCAACAAGTTTCATGGCGTTTTGATAGCGGGAGGTGGTCCAATCAGCAACATTCCTCCAAATTAATTACGTGGCGGGATTTACGTGAAGTTGACCGCCATCTTGGGAGCATACGAAGTCAAAATCAAGTAAACAAGAGGTCTTTTCTTACTCCTTCAGACATTCCTGACAACCCTAGCTAGTTACTTTAGTCAAAAAAGGCCAACTCCGAAATCTAGATTTTTACCCTTTTAGTGGCCTTAGTTAGCGCTAACCTAGGAGAGGTTTTAGACATTGGAATAGGAGGTATGGGGATTCTTGGACTAAAAATGTCCTTCTAAAGCCATTGGCGCAATCCGTTTGAAGTTCCAAGGCAAACTCCAAAAGATACAACTTTGGACCAGCGTAAACCCAAGTGCCGTGAAAATCTTAGAGATAAGGATGAAAATCTAAGTTAATAAGGTTAACAAGGTAACTTAAGGGAGGTGAGCCCTTGGGAAACCTATAAAAGGTGGCCCATTTCCCTCTCAAACCACCCCCATTCTTGTCTTGGGTGCGTGAATCCAACTTATGTTGGATTTTTTGGCATTTTAGCCAAGGGCACTTCTACGGTGTTTTTTGAGCACTTTGTGCTCCATTGTTGCTTTATTTTCAGCTTTTGAAGGTCTTGGGGGTCCTTCTTTCCTTGTGTTTATGAGCTCTTGTGGTGTCTTGGGTACTATTTGGCTTTATTTTGAGTCGCTTAGTCAGTAACTCCTAAAATGAAGTTGTTTGGTTGAAGTACTAACTTGACTTTGGAAGTTTGTTGAGCATTGTACTAATCCAAAAGCTACCCATCTTTGTGTCTTGGCTATGCCGCCGTAGGGGGCCTTTAGTGCTTTCATTGGTTTATTCGCTAATCCACGTGTTCCGTACTAACCTCTGAGTCTCGTTCTCCTTGAATCGGGGAGTTTTTGAGCTTGCGTTGAAGGTCTTTTGGTGTGCGTCTTCTTCCCTAGGGCAGCGGAGCTTTGACACACACACACCCTCCGTGTGGGCATTTTCTAACAAAATAGGATTTTCCTCTTTAAAAGTTGTCTCTCTTTGTGTGTCTCTATCCCTGGGACGGCGAAGCTTTGCTCCCCCCCCCCCCCCCTCCCTCTATGTGGGCATTTTCTAACAAACTAGGAATTCCCTCTTTAAAGTTGCCACTTGCCACGTAATCCGCCCCTTAGGACGGTGAAGCTTTGACCTTCCGTGGTTCCTAAGTCTTAGAAGAAGTATTAAAAACAGGTGGGACGGTGAAGCTTTAACTTACCTCGGTTCCTAAAAGTCTTAGAGTTGGTGTTAAAACCAACTCAACGGTAGAACTTTGACCACCCCCACCCCACCCCCGCAAGTTGCTTACAAGGTTTAGTTTTCAAAACCTCTTGGAACTAATTTAAGGTTTAGTCTCCAAAATCCCCCTACGGGCCTATAGTGAGTTACCTCTAAATCTAGTTTAATTTCGCTTTGTGGGGAGCCCGGCTAGTGTGCCTGGGCCCCTCAATAAAAAACCAGCCAGCTCGGCAGCCAAACCCGGAGCTAGCCAGCTGTGACCCAACCCAAAGCCAAAGCCCAAGACCTAGCCCGGAGCTAGAGCCTAAGATCCCAGCCGGAGCTAGAGCCCGAGACCCCAACCAGGAGCCAGAGCCTGAGATCCCAGCCAGAGTCGGTAGCTGTGGCCCCCGCCGGAGCCAGCTGCCACAGCCTCGCCTAGAGCAACCAGGCCGTGGCCCCAACTCGGAGCAACTAAGCCGCGCCTCCCCGTCTCATTTTATTTTATTTTTTTGTTGTTTTCCTTTTTAGAAAGAAAAACAAAGGAAGAAGGGGAAAGGCTAATTAGGGGATAAAAGGGGAAATTAAGCTAGGAACTAGCAAAGTAGAATTAGAAGACTGGAATAGTAGAAGTAGGAACTTAGAATAATAGAAGTAGGAACTTAGAATAATAGAAGTAGGAAATTAGAATAATAGAAGTAGGAAATTAGAATAATAGAAGTAGGAAATTAGAATAATAGAAGTAGGAAATTAGAATAATAGAAGTAGGAAATTAGAATAGTAGAGTTAGAAGTAGGACATTGTATGGTTGGGAGAGGAAGTTGTGTTGAAGCACCCACATAACCTGCAAACTCACACAGTCACTCCACGCACAACTCACCTAAGCTCTCTACACACCATAAACCAAAACTTGAGCATTGCAAACCAGGAGGAAGATGAAATAGGAGAGAAGAGCACTAGTGGATAGGCTAGAAGAAATCTCAACTAACAAATTTGGACCTTTGAGAGAGTAAGTGTAAGAGTAAAAAAAAATGTGCCGTTGGTTGTAAGAGAAAAGTCAATGTGTAAGAACTTTAGAGGGCCATGGGATAAAGACGAAGTCAATGCGTAAGAACTTGGGAAGGCCAAAGTGTAAGAGGTGTAAGAACAAAGTCAACGCTTAAGAACTTTGGAAGGCAAAGTCTTTCGGTGTAAGAAAGGGGTGGAAAGAAGGAGAAGGAGGAAGGGAAAGAAAAAAGAAATCCTGCCACATCTACCATTTTGTTCTAAAATCTTCCCCAATTCAATAATCACTCAAGGGACCGAGAATCCAAGAGGAGGGGACATGGCCAAAGGGGGGAATCTTGACCATCTAATTCAGGATCTCCAATACGAGGTGGGCCACTAAAAATCCCACTCTTCTTTGTTAAACCTTGCCTTAATTAGTGTAATTAGAAGGGGGCCGAGAGCTAAAGCAGCATAGACCATAGGTCAGGTCAGATTTAGGTTAGGAAATAGAAACTAGAGGTTTACAGGGTTCCAGAAAGATAAAGTATGTCCAAATTCGAGTTAAAACGAGAAAGTTACATGCGGATGAAGTTTGGCCCACGAACTAGCTAAAATCCGCCCAAAATTCATCCAAGAGATAGGAAACTTACATCGAGAAGGAAAATTTAATTTAGAAAGGAAAAAATAAAAGTAGAAATTAATTTAGAAAATTAGGATAGCGGTAATTAGTGGATGAAGTTTCAAATCCAAGTTATCAACCAACTTTCATCCATTGGTGAATTAGGTTAGTAAAAGTCAATTCCAAAGTCAATTAATAAATTAGGAAGGATAAAAATAACTTGTGAAAGCAAAGAATAAAAAAACAAGGAAAAAACCAATAAAAACCCAACAAACAATTATCAATGGAATAAATTAGATTTAATCGGGTAAATTAGGTTAACCTTTTTTGGTCAAAACTTAGAGTCATAATTAATTAGGGTAACTCAAATTAGACCTTGGATAAAAATATCAAGTGAAATTAAAAGGAGCAACCCATAGAAAACCATGGATGAAGTTTGATGAACCGAGTAGCGATAAAACTTCATCCGTGCATAACTTTTGCTAGGAACATCCGATTCCAGTGAACCTTAGGTTTCTGGAAATGGCGTGAAATCTCCTATCACCTAAAATACTAAAATCAGACAATAGATTAGGAAAACCCAGGACCCTTGCGGCTCAAACAAGTTAGAACACCTCAGTTGTAGGCAGTCATAGGCTAGAATGCTTGAGGCCTCTTTTTTGCAAGGGGATTAGATGTTTAGTGGTTAGAAAAGTTCCATTGCTTGGAAGGCACAATGGATTGACACTTAGAGACCCACTTAGGATAGGATTTTCTGAATAGAATTAGAACCTGGTTGTGTACGATTATTTACCAAGGGTGGGTAAATAAGCGCCCACAGTTTGTCACCCACCAATTCACCAAACACTATAATGAACAAGGATGATGAAAGTAGATGAACTCATCATCTACAAATTCACCTTATTAATTAGTTTTGGCTTAATAATTTTTGTGTCAAATCTTCAACATTGTCGCAGAACTACTCCCGTTAGCCTATCATGTATTGTTCTAGGTTGGCTCAAGGGTCAAGGTAGGGATAAGACTCCATGGGATACGGGACGGGTAAAACGGGACAACAGACAAGAGCTGTCGTCCGAATGATGGGATCCTAAAATTCAAACTCCCGATGACCAACTCTAACTAGGCTTTAGCTTACACTGTGAGAACAAGCAAGTCTCGACCATGTGGGTGATCAATCCCACTTCGTCGCCACAACAATAAATGGGGTTGAATTGTGGTTTAACCCAAACTGCCCGCAACAATGTTTACAAAACAAAAATGAAATAAAAAGACAACAAGCTTCCAAATAAGGCTAGGAATAACAAAGTCACATCCCACACATACATAAAAAAAAATCTAAAACATTTCTCTTCAAATCTTCATGTCTTCATGTCTTCAAGTCTTCTTGTTTTAAGAAAACAATGGGGAAACTCCAAACAACAAGTTCTACAATGACTCTATATTTTCCTCTTCAAAGCTCCAAATCTCAAGTTCAATAAGTTTTTAGAAAGCTCAGACAAAGACAAATACACCCTCCAAATATTGTTGCAAAATGATAGACTGAATAATAGCTATGGCTTGTCGAAATCTCTGCCTTTCTTCATAAATGGCTATGGATCCTCACAAATTCAAGCACTCATAACTTTTGCATCCAAACTCCAAATCAAACATGCAAATTCATTTGGGAAAGGTATTTTCATAAGGACGAAGTCCTTCAATTTTTATTTTAAAATTCTCCCAAAACCTACACACCATGGCTCTGCAAAACTTTCTCCTCTCCAAAACTCACAACCCCCAAACTAACAACAATGAGGAAGAAGATGAAAGTGATCACTACCTTATCTCCCACCTCAATCACTCAAGTAAAGTGGACTACCACCCATGCTTTCATCACATGGCTACCCTAGCACCTATTGGCCATCATTATTGCCTATCTTTTTCATAAAAATAAATCATCTCAAAGTTAAACTAGAAGATAAATTATCTTTATCTTTTTCTTTTATAATTTCATATACGCAAAGTCAAATTAGAAACTAACTCTAAGTATGAAAAGTAGGATCTAACACATGTCTAATAGAGGTAAAATAGAATTCCAAGAAAAATATCACTTCATCTTCCGGTTGCGGTTTCTCAATTTGAGACTCAGAAAAAACCCTCTAATTTGATATACTAAAATCCAAAGCAAAAACAAACTAAATTCTGCAACCATATAATTCTATAAATCAAATCCTATCAAAATAGCATAGAAATAAACATTTTGACATAATGTACGCGTTTGCAATGCGACAACGGTTGCTTGCATTCATACTGACTTTGCAAAAATTACTAGATTAATAGCCCATAAGGTATACATTCACACCTATAATAGTCATTTATTCTCATTGAGCATAGTTGACAATTATTAGACATATTCTATTTTATTGGATCTATCGGCAACCAAAAGAGGACTCCTACATTATTTAATATGCATAATTGAACATTGTATGAAGAAGCCATAAGTATTCAAAATAAAGTCTGTAAATATATCAAAACTCAATACAAAGCTCTTCTAGATTCATATTTCAATGATTTTATGACGCTCTTTGGTCCAAATTATGTAAATCATGCCTGGATAATCAACACCTTCAATGAGGCTGTTTGTTTGTTTGTTTGTTTGTTTGTTTGTTTGTTTGTTTGTTTGGGTTGCTTGGTTTGGTTTGGTTTGGTTTGGTTAGTTTGTAGCATGGACAACTTCCTGACCGTGCGTCCCCCGGCCGCGTGCTTGGTACCGTCGGAAAGCTCTCGCCGAGGAGGGGTGCACCGGCTTGGTTTCGTGGTGTTTGGAGTGGTGGTGCAAAAGTTATTGAATTTCAAAGTATTTATTGATTAAAAAATTAGAAAATTACTTTTACTTTGATTTTGGTGGCTTTCTTAGTACTGGGAGTGGAACCGGGAGTAGAACTGGGAGTAGAATCGGAAGCAGAACCAAGAATGGAACCGGAAGTGGAACCGGGAGTAGATGAAAATTGGGCCAACAGCACAGGGTCACACTAGTGTTTATTATGGATGAACAAATAGTGCATTCACTTCAACATTCAAGTTCTCAAAAATTGCCAATTTTGGCATTGAAATATAATTCAAACCCTATAAGTGTAATCCAATTTATTTTATGATGCAATTTTCTAATTTTCATTTCTTGATTCCAATAGCACAAAAGGTTGAAAACATATAATTGAGGGTGATTAGCATTTTATTCTATTACAGACTCAAATTTTATAGGAATGACCTATTATAATTGTGAACCTTTAGTTGTAGTACAATTACACCTTGAAATAAGCAGTTGCACTACAAGAGGCTTTGTAAGGAGATTGTGACATTAAATCTTAAAGTCGGTATTAAAGTGCACATTTCCTAAAATTAAGACTAGTATATACTTGAGATTCCATGAGGTTCAAGATAGTTAGGTGTTTACTTATTGACAATTTCTTCAAACTTTCCCATGTGACTACCTACTTACCTAGCCTTTATATAAAATTTATGTATATTATTGAATCCCAAAGAATATTTTTTTCTTGAATCCTATGTAATTTAGTTAAAGTATTGAAGAACGTACAGATTTGAAAAGATTCAATCTAAATTGGAAAAAAAAACTTGAAAATTCATGGACCGTGACATTGCTAAATTTTTGGTTACATTGGATATTTAGTCAAGACAAATCCATGGGTGACATTGCTAAATCAAATTTAATTGGAAGAGTCTAGACATTGGTTGTTCGTCAGGACAACTTTTTGGCTCCCAAAAATTACAATAATTTCAATTTTGGAAATAAATTTCCAAACAATTTACAGTTCCCATATTTCCTATCTTTTTGGATGGAAAAATAATTTGTTTGCCTCATATTTGCTTAAGTGATCATCTATAGGTGCTCCGACCTTTATCCAATAAAGTTTACATTTATTACATTGTTTCAAGTATCCAATGGACAATTAATTATGCTTATTGTCACTATATCTTCATTTAATCAGACCTCATTCAGACTCAAATAAATTCATTATTGTATGAAGTCTCAATCTAAACACACCTAATCATTTACTCGAGTTGATGCAGTTCAAGGATTTTTCATAAAAGAATTGATTTTAAATTCATACTCTTCTATCCCAAAATTATCTTTCTATTGGCTTTAATTTTTTGTCCCAAAATGATCTCCTTGTTGCACTTTGTGACATTGCAAATTGGCTTTAATTTTGTTTCCCAAAATGATCTTCTGTTGCACTTTGTGACATTGCAAATTGGTCAAATTTGGTTTTTGATTGCCATTAGAGACTAACAAAACAACCCCAAGTAATAGTTCCCCCTCCATCTATGCAATCATCAATAAAAAAAGAAGTGAAATGACTAAAGGGGTCAATTAACACTATTGACTATTATTTTTTGCATCTCTTTGAATATTCTCTGATTGAAGAAGATGAAGATTTGGGAGGTGGAACAAAGGGCTACACATAGTCTTGAGTATATACTAAATGCTTACAAAACGACAAGCTTACACTAAAAAATCAATTGACCAATGGTGCTCCTTAAAAATGACCAAAAAATACTACTTTTCAATATTCCAAAACTAAACTATGAAAATAGCTCTGAAACTCAAAGCTTCTAGAATGCTAGGAGTGAACCAAATTCTACTTATAGCGCAAAATTGTTTTTTTTAATGTTATTTTTAGCCTTAATCCGGACCATTTTATCCAATAAGAAGATCATTTTGGAACAGAGGTAGTACAGTCTATCAAAATATATAAATAATTCAAGCAATAGTAATTCATTCAACAAAATTTAGCCAACAATCATACAACTATGTTAAAGGTTGATTCAACTTGAATTGATGTAAATATGCATGTATGAAAAGTTAAATTAAATGTAGAAAATAAGGTATTACTATGTGTGTAGTTTTTTTTGTCATGAACTATAGTTTATTTATCAATCCATTTACCTCAGCTTAAGATAAGTGGAAGACCTTAAAAAGATCATTTACAAGCTAAGTATATAGGCATAAATTTTTGAAAGAATTAAGTATGTATGCATTTAAGATTTAACTAAGTAGTATTGAAATATGATACATTTATCTATTTGATTTATTAAAGTTTACTTGAATTTGATAAAATAGTTTGAGGCGCATTTAGATCTAATTGTGCAAATTATTTAGGCATAGATGGTTAAATTCATGCTTCAGATATAAAAAAGTGACTCATGTTCAATATGAAATGTTTATTAGTTCCACCACAATATGTAATATAAATTCAAAGGTCTATTTAACTCAAGTTAAGAAAATCAAAAAAGTAGAAAAAAATAATTAGAATTTTTTAAGTAGAATGCTTTAGTTAGCATTTATTTCATTTTATTTACCTCTATTCAAGCTAAACAAAAGTATTATAGAGGTTGATTTAATTTTGTTAGACTCAAGAAAAATCAACTTTCAACTAAATAGATCTATATTGAGGTAAATTATGAATGTTCAAGTTATAGCAGGCGAAAGTTTTTATAGAGCTTACATGCTTAAATTAAAAATAATTGCAAGAAATACTTGTTAATTATTTGCCTTTGGATTTGTATTAAGAATTACCATGAGCTTTTGGAGAAAAAATTTAATAATTAAATAAGATAAATGGATAATTAGTAGAACACAATAAATAAAAGTTTCCAAAAACTTAGGCCTAAAATTTTTTATCTTCAAGATTTATTCACAAAGCATATTTAAGAGATAGATAGTTCTACATTTGAATTATTGAAAATAATCAAGATGTTCATAAAATGAATTTTTTTTATTTTTCAAAGTTTGATGGAGATAATATTCTACCAAAGAAATGATAGAAGAGTATTTTCTAAATGACTAGATACAAGCATGCAAAAAAACCTTCTTTGCACCCTTGTAGAGGGTATGAATTTTATTATTTAGTTATTTTTTGCACCATTGATATAGCTATAGTGGAAATATAGTAACAAGATATGGACTGAATTAGATTATTTTTTTTGGATACTAAAGTCTTCAAAAACATGAAAATTGAAATAATGACAAATTTGCAATATTACATTCTTTTAAATAATTTTTTAAAACTCCAAAAAATTAACATTGCGATAAGAAGGATTACAGCATCTACCTTCACTATTTTTTTTTGTCTCTGTTGGCCCAATAATCCCAAAGGTATGATACATTACACATCAAATATGCAATGTATGCTATCAAATTAAACTATATACACTATACAAGTGTTTTGTGCAACCATCCTAAATTGAAAATGGAGATGTTAAATGCTTTGAGAAATTCTACATTATAGTTGTTTAAAAGTGAAAAGAATGCAATTGTCAAAAAATTCAATGTAAAATTATAGAGCTAAAGTCTTCATTTTAGTAGCTACATATAAGCAAGGAATCTATTATAATTGACAAATTAACTTCAAGAAATCTCTTACAATGTTAATTTCCAAGGGTTTAGGATAAAAGTCATATGCAAGACTAATAGAACTAAGACATATTAAAACTTAGACAATTATATGAAAACAATTATACAAAGACATTACAAATCCATAGAGAAGTAAGTAGTAAGAGAAAAATAGACATTCAAAGAGGATCTATTTAACAAACGATCAGTATAAGATCCAAAGATTGTCTGACGTGTGCTTCAAATTTAAAATTAAATAAAGACTAAAAACAAACAAAATGCACCAAGGTGAATGCAAGAAACACTTAAACTGTTTTGTCACACCCTAGTTTTTGATTTTTTGTTTGGCCATAACTTGTGTTTTAGCTCCAAATGACTCAAAATTTACAGGGAAGCTACTCATAATCATTATACACCTTGACTAATTTTTTGGTAATTTTCAAAAATAATTTACTATTTTTAAAAAAACCCGATAATTTCTCACAATGGGTGAGTTAGGGTTTTTTTGCACCCTTTTAGTCCAAAAAAACGAATTTTGAGCTGAAATTTGGAGATGATGGTCTTCTAATAGACTTATAGCTACAGTCCAAAGGATTTTTAAAAACAATTATTTTTATGTAGTGTACAAGTCCACAAAAAGAGCTCCTTTTGCATTTTTTTCAAAGGTATGAAACATTATTTTGGTGCGTTTTCAAGTCAAAATCCATCACCAAAAAGTTTTCTGAAGTGGAAAATTTTTAGATTTTTTTTTAAGAAAGTCCTATTTTTTACAAATTAAAATGTCAAAAGTGGTATTTTCTTCACCGGTTTTAGGGTGAATTCTATGTCAAAAATTCCAGTGAAGAAAATACCACTTTTGAAATTTTAATTTGTAAAAAATAGGATTTTTTTTTTTTAAAATTCTAAAAATCTTCCACTTAAAAAACATTTTGGTGATAGGTTTTGGCCCCAAAACGCACCAAAATAATGTTTTATACCTTTGGAAAAAAATGCAAAAAGGAGCTCTTTTTGTGGACTTGTACACCATATAAAAGTAAGTATTTTTAAAAATTCTTTGGACAATATCTATAAGTCTACTTGAAGACCTCTCCAAATTTCAGCTCAAAATTTGTTTTTTTGGACTAAACGGGTGCAAAAAAGCCCTAAATCACCCATTGTGAGAAATTATCGGGGCTGTTTAAAAATAGTAAATTATTTTTGAAAATTACCAAAAAATTAGTCAAGGTGTATAATGGTTATGAGTAGCTTCCCTATAAATTTTGAATCATTTGGAGCTAAAACGCAAAAGTTATAGCCAAAAAAAAAAAAAAAACTAAGGTGTGATAAAATGCAACAAATAGTACAAGTGTTTCTTGCATTCACCCACCATATTAAATAAGAGATCTACTATAGACCTAATATTACATTCCTTGACAATCTAAGTTGATGAAGTTCCAAGAATAAAAGGGTGTATTAAGTGAGCTTTTAAGTATAGTCCTAAACATCAAATTATAAGTAATGACCATTTAAAAAAAATTTAGTAAAAAATTACTAGAAATACATGTATTTCTATGATTTTCTTAAAGAAAATCTCCTTAAAGGTCATGACTTATAATTCTATGTCTAGGACTATATAAAAACTCATTGACAACACCCTTTTCTCTTGTAGCGATTAGACAATCAATTTGTCTTTATGGATCAGGTTTACAATACAAAACAAATAATAATATTAAATGATTAACAAACGAATCAACTAAGATCAATTCAATTTTACAATGTATTCACATATATAAATGAATACCAACAAATGCATACAAAACATAACCTACATAAAAAAGCAAAATTAGGTTGCTCCATACAAAACTCTCGACAATCCATACTATATAAATATTCACTACTACTATACAATGATGCATTTAATCCAGTGCCATGTGAGAGTCATCTTCTGGATGCATAGTGACAGAATGCCACTTTTATTTTGTCAATGGCCTCAATTAAATTTCGTTAAATTTACATGTATAATTTCTGAGACCCCCTCTCTTCCCTACTTGTATTTTTGGAATTCATTTTCCAATGAATCCCATACGGGATATTTAAGTCAAATTTTGTAACCGTATTAGTATTTGTATGTTGTATTCTATACTTCGAAACTATATTGATACCCGTATTAGTATTTGTATGTTGTATTCTATACTTCGAAACTATATTGGTACCCATATTAGTATCCATATTCCATATTCTATATTAGTATCTTTATCCCATATTTTATATCCGTATTTTGTACACGTTTTTGGACGGCCAAGATCATCCATTTGACACATCAATGGCTCTGGAGTGTTTAGGGGATCAACAATATTTAAGGAGGGAGAATTTTTCCTAAATTCAGATCAATGGCTCTTGATTTTCTAAGGGAGGGGAAAGGAAGAATTGAAACCCAAACATCATGTTTGCATCTATTTGGTACATAGTGTATGGGATAGATCAATGCAACAATTCAAGGCCCGGTTCAGAGATTGAGTTGCATGCACCTCCATGTAGACAAGCATTGAGTCATGAGGTAATTTATCTGAGGTAATGCAACCTAGCTAATTGATAAGGCAGCCTTATTTCACTATTTTGTGTAAAATACATCATCCATTTTGAAAACGAAATTGGGCAAAAGTGCAAAACATTGAAATACTTATACAGTTTGGCGTTATTTATTACATATCTACCACAAAATTGAGCATAATTTTTAAGGAATTCTTTTGTACTTAAATTCATACTAGAGGTGAATAGTACATTGCCTAATCAATACATAAATTCGTGTAATTTAAAAAAAAATTAATCATATATTATTCAATTTCTTTAATTTATTACACTTTAGATTTCAACGGATTTTAGTATTGTAATGAGTATAAAATAATGATTATCACTTGAAAATTTAGAAGCCATGTTTATATATTAAGTTTACAGCTATTTATCAAAGGGATTCTTCAAAAATAAATCCTTATCTTCCTTGTGCATTAGAGAAAATCTGGTGCCTCCGGAGGGTTGCTCTACAATCCTCCAAGGACCCGGTAAACAATGTTTTTTCTTGCTTAACTAATTGTATTTCCACTATTTCCGTTTGCCTTCAATCCCAATGTCAGATGCTCGTCAGTGGCTGAAAATCCAAGTAAAAAGTGTTTAATAATCAAGGTTAAGATGTATTAAAGCACCATAAACTTGATTGTTAAACACTTTCTACTTGGATGCATCTTTTTCTCAAACCAAATTGTAGAAAAAAGTGCAAACGCCCCAAAATAGTCGAGTAGCTTACTGTAAATAATTTTTTTTATGCCAATGTGAAAGACTTATTTTGTGGACAACTGAAGTGTTTGAAGAGGAGAGAAGAAGATCTTTATAGAAATGGGGTAAGGTAAAAGACCCCATTGCAGTTAAATGGCCCATGATGGACACCTAATGACCCCATTGTGGTTTTTTAGACCACAATCAATGCCTTACATGATAGTTATGGAGTAATTACTAATTAGTGACCTCAATAGGTACTTCCAACTTTTTAGTGTAAAATTCTTTGTAAAATCTGATTTTTTAGGTCTTCCATGTTTGAAAATGTTGTGACTGCGTTGGGTAGGAAGATGACCATATTGGATTCAGATTTTGTTGGTCATGAGGTGGCCTACAGACCTCAATGGGCTGATCACTTTAGAAATTCATAACTAATTCATATTTGATCCAAAAAATATAATTTCAAATGTCTTCACTCTCTCTCACACTTATCTTCGTGTGGGAAAAATTTGAGAAATTTCAGCAATGGCATGAGGGTAGACTCCAAAGTTTGACCACAATGGGTTGGTTTACCTTAGTGGTAGGTGGAACAATGCATGTGGGATAAGTAAGTTGGATTGAGTAGAAACTCCACCTCTCAAAGTTAAGTGAAAAAAAGAAATTGTATTAAAAGCAGAATTTTGGGCCTCATTTAGGCATAGTAAAATAATTTTTTTGAAAAAACTTTAGACTAAGAAAAGTTGGAGAAACAAGCTAAGTTTTATACCCAAAAATCCTTTTGAGATTCCAAGTCTCCACTCAAAAATTATGGACAAAATGTTGACCGGATGTTTGAAAATGTTAAAGAAAATGTCAAAAAATGTCAAAAAAAATGTTCCTTCAAACATCTGGTTTGCATTTTGTTTATAACTTTTGAGTGGGGACTTGAAATCTCAAAAAGATTTTTGGATATAAAACTTACTTGTTTCTCCAACTTTTTGTGGTCCAAACTTTTTTCAAAAACTTTATTTCACTATGCCTAAATGAGGCCCAAAATTTTTCTTTTAATACAATCTCACTTTTTTCACATCTATACCTTAAATTTGGCTGTTTGTTTGTTTGTTTTGTTTGTTTGTTTTGTTTGTTACGTTGAGATTTCCCGGACTGTGTATCCCCCGGCCGCGTGCTTGGTACCATCGGAAAGGGCTCGGCGAGGAGGGGTGCACGGGCTTGGTTTCGTGGCGTTTGGAGCGGTGGTGCAAAAGTTATTGAATTTCAAAGTATTTATTGATTAAAAAATTAGAAAATTACTTTTACTTTGATTTTGGTGGCGTTCTTGCTACTGGGAGTGGAACCGGGAGTGGAATTAGAAGTGGATGAAAATTGGGCCAACGGCACAGGGCTACACTAGTAACTATGAACAATGGAGCTCCTATTCATCCTAAATTATATATCCCACATGCAATTGTTCCCCTACTACTACCTCACTTGTATAAAAAGGTTCCTATTTTCATCTCTAAACACACAAATTCAAAAGCCACTTGTATTGATTTAATTAGACTTGATTGGATATTTTGATTTTTAATTTTCAATTAAAAACCTTGTTTAATATTGGGTTGTTTTTTTTTGAAATTTGGAGTTTATTCCAATAGTGAACCAAAAACAAACAACAATCAGCCTGTATTGGCTTTTCTTTATTGTGGAAGTTGGCAACAGGCCTACTCTTATTGACTAGTTTTGCGAAATCACATCATCTGACTATGAACTTTTGACAGTTTTCATAGGAGACCTACTAGCGTTTTAATAGACTGGATGGTCACTTTGGAGCAGCCCTCCAAAGGCTCTAAAATTTTTCTAATGGATATAAAGAAGGCTTTGTTGTGCAAGGTGATTGCAAAAAACATAGTTTCTACTATTTGTTGCATTTTTATTTTTAGCCTTTTAGTACTATTTGTACTACAAGTCACCTTCAGTACTATTAGAGCAATAGCTCATGAAATCTGGACGGTAAATTGGATTTTTGTTCTACTAATTTTGACAACACATGATGTTCATCATTGGATGGCAAGGCTAGATGGCAATACATAATTCACCATAAAAACAGTCTACCGATTGCCAAATTGGAGATGCTATAGGCCTTTATCAATACTACTAAGTCTTTTTGTGTACCCGGAAATATTATTTTGAGCCATAGGCTATTAGGCTACAATTTATGCTAGAATATTAGATTTCCACATTTCTATTTTTTTAAATTAGAAAATGACTTGAAAACTTTATTGTAAATGTGGCTATAGTTGCCAACTTAGAGCAAAGAAGAAAGATTAGAGCTAAAATTTAAAAATCATTTTTAATTCAACATAAATTCATCCTGAATATAGCGTACTTTAGGCCAATGCAAAACATTCTTGGAACATGTGTTTGGAAATCCCCCTTGTCTGGAAGATATATTTCTATTAGAAGTGCTAGCCTACCATTGAATTTGACATTGTAATTCTTCAAAAAAGATACTCGATAGTACTAAAACCCACCAAAACCATGTGTGTGACATATATTCAAAATTCAATTTTACTTGTTGAATTAATTTTGAAAAAATTGAAATAATTCAAGCACATTTTCTATTGCTTTAGGAAGCTTACTTCTAAATTTTATGTTCACTTTATTATTTTTGAAATACTTATGACACAAAACAACTTCCGCATTGAATGTGTGACGGGAAATAGGACATGTGTTTCTTGCAATCACCTTGCATTCATTCCTTAACATCCAAAAATACCTTCTATCAAGTTATTTAGGTGAAATCTCATCTCAAAATGCCTTGTTTTTATTAATGAAAAGTTGAATGCTTTTATTATTTTATAGCAGTTTAGATAAAATAACATCTATTTTCATGAAAATTTTCATTATGCATAACTTTTGGAATAAATTTATTTTAGGCCTCAATTTTTGGAAAAACATTATTTGCAGTCTTCTACTCCATATTGGAGTACTAATTATCCATATTTTATTCCAAAAACTTATAGTACTGAGAGTACTTGTCCCAAAATGCAACATAATCAGTAAGCGTGTAGTGCTTAGCTTCACACAACAATGCTTACATATGAAGGTCAGATGAAACCAAAGCCATCAAACAGCATTAAATTAGCAATACCATCATCCTCAAACAACTCTCCTAACTTTGCATCACAATCAAGATCCTCTTCAATAGAATTAATCATCCTCTCTTTAACCAAATAACAAGCCTGAGATGTTTGCCTCCTTGGCTTTTAGCTTGGAAGCTCTGCTGAAATGGTTTGGATGGGCCTCACTTTTACCAACCTTGCACGATCATCTCTGCACGATCTCCTAAAGCTTTCCAGGATTCAAACAACCACGAATACAAGTGTTCTCCAATAGCGCCAATGATCAAGTGCAAGTTGAATCCGAGGCACTTTTTTTTTAATCTACGATAGAAATGCTTGCAACTTGTGCCAAATCATTTTCTGATTACTTCGAAGTTCCAAAAGCTCCATTACATCATCACAATACAGGTGAAGGATGTCAATTACATATATTTTATATATTACTATACAAGACCGTTTTCCAGTATCCATATCCGGCCCAGCTTCTAGACCTCCAATGCCACGTTCCAGATTCAACGCAAACCGAACTGTAAGTAAAATGAGATCATTTTGGTCAAGTCTAAACTGTACATGACATTGTAGATCTAAGAGCCAGGCCAGAGATGGACTATCACTATCATTTTGCTGCAGGTTTCCGATTTGCCGAAGAATACTCGGTCCTGGCCCCGTATCATATATTTCCATATGCGTCCATGTGCGTCCATCTGTGCACACAGTAGGAGTGCAGGAGTGCCGGACGTTATTCAACTAAGGAAACCTGGGCCGGAACGTTATTAATACAGGTGAAGGATGTCACTTATGTGTAACTTATATATAACTATACAAGGCAGTTTTCCAGCTTCCATATCCGGCCCAGCTTCTAGACCTCGAATGCCACGTTCCAGATTCAACGTAAAACGGAACTACTGTATAAGTAAAATGAGATCATTTTGGTCTAAATTGTACGTGGCATTGTAGATCTAAGAGCCAGGCCAGAGATGGACTATTACTTCATTTTGCTGCAGGTTTTCGATTTGCCGAAGAATACTCCTCTGTATCGAATATATTTCCATATGCGTCCACGTAAGTCCATCTGTGCATACGAAGAGTGCCGGAACATTATTCAAAGGTACTCTTTAAGACCCAACGGTATTCCATTATAACAATCTCAAAATGACCATTCAAATTAAGGGAGTAAACCCCATTTGTACCGCACTGTATGAGAAATTTACATTTCAAACTTTAATTCAACTTTACTCTACTAGCACATAATTGTGGCCAAATAGGCATATGGCACTAATAGGGCAGACCTATCCGATAATCATTATAACAATATAACCCATCCCTGAATATGAAACTTCAGTGCCACTAAGAAACAGAATGGCAGTAAATAAATTACAACGTAGCAGTCTGAAGAAGAATCATCTATACGGCATTTAATGCATAGCATTATGTTTCAAAGACATAAATATATCGCATTTTGCGTATGACGTTTCAAGCATATGAAAAACACAAAAGAGAACCATGTGCTGTAGTACCTGCAGGTGCACAATTGCTGTTGATGACGTACTCCTATAGTAGCATATACATGGCATCAGCGGTCTCTTTTTCAACGAGTGCCTGTACTCAGAACTGCATCAATTACAAACCTGCACTTTACATGTCAAAGAGTAGGACTCCGAAGCTAGGGTCTGGGACCCAAGCACACTGGGACCGAAATATCTAAGATTCTCACAAAAATCTTTCCTCATGCATGCTTCGACTCATTCAACCTCCTGGGAGCTTCAGTAGTGAGATTTATTGCTGATCTTCCGGAAACAAATTTGCAAACATGTGTAAGTCGATCTGGCATCTTTTATTACTGAACATCAGACTAGACCCACTAACAAGAAAAGATCCGTCTACAATCCAGCACCCCCAGAACCGTGTACTAGCTATTACTATACCTCCACATTCTACTCTGACTGTCGAACTCTGAACAGAAAAACAAACCCTAAATTAGGGCAGGGTTCGTATATACAAGGGTTAGACAACTAAGACAAGGGTTCATGCTTACAAGCCACGATTTTGCACTTACCTGTGGACAGCAACTAGAATCAGTATACCAGCGAGGACGCTAACTCCAGATACAAGTTAACAACGCTAATACTACCTACAGATCGATGTTATATTTTGTTCTCCATATTTATCTTGGTAAATGATCAGGGGCTGACTGCTGACACTGTGCCACTCGAAAAGAAGCCTGTTGAAATCAAAACGACGCAAAGAACGATCGGTCGGTCGGTCGCAACCACTGGCGGTCCAAGAGCAAGCATCCGCGGATGGAAAGTTGGTTGGAAATTAATTAAGAAGAAGTTGAATTAGAAAATCGTGAAAACTCCTACGTACTGATCAAAATGACTTCATCTGCATAGCAAACTCGCTCGCTCGCGCTGTTTGCTCTCGTCGTCGTTGCAGGCTCAAGACTTATACACAGAGATGACGTACTGCGCGCAGGGACCCAACCTAACCCACTTCCCCAGTATCGACCGGCACCCTCCCAGTCTGACCAAACGCGACTTTCCGGCGGTGATGAACGCAGAAACAAGAAAATCTTAGCCTCTATTCCATCCATGGTCGTATTCGGTACCAACAAATCAACAAGGGCTCAAACCATTTCATTGTTTTCAACCAGTTTTTCATGCACCTCCACAAGCTAGAGTAACAGTCACTGCATCCAAATCTTAACTTACCTAAGGAACGAAAGACCTTTCAACTTACAGTCGTGGAACGCGTCTTAATTGAATTCCACGTTTGATTAAGATAGGACTTCTCTTCCTTGTTGCGAAACAGACAAACGAACGAAGTGAACCGACGCAAACGCCAAAGAACTGCAAAGAACAGACACAGACATGAAGCGCCAACTTGAATGAAACTCCAGCTAGTGGCCCCGGCCCACAGGGCATTTACCACTTAGCCAGCCAGGGCCAAGCTACTTAATTACTGTCTACCCACCAAATTAAAACCATGATGCTAAAAAAGCATATAGGCACTCAGCTAGCTAGCCCTCCCTTGCTAGGCACAAAAATCAGCCAAGCTCGATCTTACATTCATTTGTCCGCGCATAAGCTCCACTCTCGATCGAGTCGCGAGCGTCAGTGTCGGATCGATCGGAACCCACGCACACCAGGAGCTTGCTAACCTTGCTTAACTTCTCTTTCAGAGGAAATCTCAAAGCTTCACTCACTGCTGGAGGTTGGAGGTTGCAGAACTCGATCGATGCATGAAACAAGCTAGAGCATGCACTTGCAAGCTTGAGCTCCCAGTAGTGAAGATCGCGAAGCTGCGCAAGCTTTAAATTATGGCCTGCAGAATGGCGGGATGTTGGTGAAAGAAGGAAGCCAGGCTGAGGGAGCCGGTCGGGTGCCCCAGCTTGGGATTGTGGGGAATTCTATACTGTATAACGTATATATAGCAAAGCGAACCTCACTTCTTTGCTCCTGGCTTACTACTGTAACTTACTCAGATGTCAAGCTCCTGCGGCCTGCCTACTCATTCAATGCAGGTGAATATCAGATATTATTATAGATATTTGAGTATCATGCACTTTGTCTTGTCTTGTTTGTTGGTGCTTGTTGGTGAACTTGAATTGCTTGTTTGATGATACCATTGGGATGCACAGGTTGAGGGTGGGGCCGGGGGGGGGAGTGCCAGGTGTCACCTGGTTATTGGTTGGAGTGGGCGCTGTTATTGAAGGCCTGGACATTGTTTGTAGGCTCTCCAAATATAATTCATTCTTTTGAGACTTAGACCTCGATACTTCCAACAAGTTTTGGAACAACCCCAACATTACAGACAAACAAATATCCCAATTACTGAAGTTTAGATTTGGACAATATACGGGCAATGCCCGTAAACACCTTATTTGGCCTAATGAACACACCAATATCAATTGTCCAATTTGCAATACACAAAATATAGATACATAGCCACACCTCTTGCTAGCATGCCCAGAAACAAATATTAAAAACCTCCGAATAAAACGCCATAATAATGTTGTTTGGGCACTATACAAAATGATTATGAGTAACAAAACCTCAAGATGGTTTAATCTCATCAATGTAGGAAAAACAAAAGGCAAAACACAAGAAAACATTGTCCCTCTTTGGCTACTAACCTACTAGTGTGAAAATTCAATACTCAATTGTAGTTGTAGAGCTGAACAAAAACCAGATATGCTACTAGTACTAAATTGCCCTCACGACAAATCACCCCCAACCCATCCCCAACCTAACCTAGTTATACAATTCATTGAATTCACATACTGCCATGATAGATTATCACCAAATATCATTACAAACAAAAAAACAAAGTACAATACAGTGCTAAACAACATTAAATGCCAAGGATAGAATGTAGCACCACTCTTAACAATTACTGCAGGCGCAAGAGGAGTTATGCATTCAAGGTTCAAAAAATTACAACATGAAGATCAAAACATGGAAAATTTCGTTAAAATGGCGGTATTCCATGTGCCATTTTGACGGCATGCCATTTTGACCATCTAGGACGGATATAGATTTCAGAATGGCCGTTCTAAACCATCTAGGACAGGTATAGATTTCAAAACGGCCGTTTTGAACTATCAAAGTGCCAAAGTTATGGAATGGCGCCATTTTAATGAAATTCGCTATAAACCTAAAAACTAAAATTAGCTCCATAAGCAAAACATTCCAAGAAATTCACCAAAATGCAATACAATATCTTATGCATATTATTCTTACCAAACGCAAAATAGAACATCATCAACCATTACCACTAGATCCCCCATAAATTTGCCTACATATATAAGTACTCAAACCCATATATAATTCATCGAGTAAATAGAAATACTAATAAATAAATATATAGATAGATAGATAATAATAAAAAATACTAAAAGACATCTAAACCCTAGTTTTGTAGCTCAATATTAGGAAAGCGTCCACGGCTTAAAAACCAGTCAACATGAATCGAATCCGAACTAATACATATATCACTATCAACCTCTTTAAAACACCTCTCAGAACATACCCTAACTCAATAGGGTGACTAATTGCTCAAGAAGTACATATATCAATAAACATGGGCCACTACTTACTTGTTACTAGTTACTAGTTACAGGTCCATATCATAGAGTCTACCTTTGAAAGGAGGCATCAAGGATAGCACTCGCTATCTAAGCCTTCATGGCCTAGATAGTGGAACTATCTCCAACAGACTCTTTATTCACGGTGGTCATACATGACCAAAGATCTTCCTCTTCTTCATTCTTTTGTGGTGGATTCAAATGTTAGTGGGAGTTTGTGGAAAAGTTGATACTGCATGGAAATAAAGTGACTAAATGGTCAATTTCGTTAAAATAGTAGTATTCCGTTAGTTTAACACTTTTAACAGTTCAGACCGTGCAATCTACAATGCCAAGTCTAAAATCTATACTCGGCTTAGGTTTCTGAAATTTGTATTAGTTGTAGATATCTGAAATCTATAAAGGTCCTAGATTTTTTAGATCATGCGGTCTGAAACCTATATTAGTCCTAGATTTCTGAAGTCTATACCAATCCTAGATACCCCTTTTGCGGTTTAGACCATGCGGTTTGAAAATGGCACATGGAATATTGCCATTTTAACAAAATTGACCATCTAATCTAGTGAATATGGATTGAAAATGAATGAACGACATCATTCTATTATAAGTAAATTTTCATAATCTTACAAATATAGTACTCCGCACAATAGAATGATGGCATTTTCAATCACAATTAGTTATTTTAATACAAAGTGACACAAAGAGTTCAGCATAGTTATTGTCATTACAGAAAATCTGGACTCTCCAGAGGGCTGTTTGGGAGAGTCCAGATTTTCGGCGGGAGTGCAAATACAGGGGAAAAAAAAAAATTTAATTTTAAATTTTTTTTTTTTTTTTTTTTTTTTTTTTTTAAAAAAAAAATATTTTTTTTTAATCGGCAGTCCGACGGCAGTCCGACGGGGCACCTTGGCTGACTGCTCATCTTACACTGACTGTTGCAGCTTTTCGGCTAATTTTTTCTCTAATTGCACATTGGCACGCACCCCAACCAGCCCTGTAGTGAGTCCAGATTTTTTCTAATGTAGTAAAGTAGGATGCTCTAAAAGTGACCATTTAAGGGCTGGTTTGCCTTTTTCGTAGGTTTGCATGAATAGAAATATTTTTCACTCATTTTTCAGAGAAAGAAAAATGGATGAAGAATATAACATAAGTGGTTTCATATTTTTTGAAGCATTTTTGAATTAGTTATGGATTTCCGAAGACTTCTATTGTAGGTACCTATTTATGACTCGAGGTCTTCCAAAATGCGTCCACTTACAACTTCTATAGTGATTTGAGGGAATCAAGGCCAATGATTGGCTCTTGCAATAAAGAATGTTTTTTTGGGGGGTCAATCAATGACTAAAGTGGTCCATTTAAAGACCAACTCATATCTATTCAATACCATTTTGTAGAGTTGATTTGAAGAAACCGGTCACTTTTAGAGCATCCTAATTTAGTGAACTAGCGGTGTAAGGTGGGAATTTCAAAAAGTCCCATTTTTTTATTAAAAATTATAAATACTATTAAATTGGACTTATCAATTTTATATTTTTATATTGGCAATTAAAAGCTAATTTCAATTTAATTAGTATCAAACTACCCCAATTCTTAGAAAATTGAGAGAACTATTCTTTTTCAAACTAGTATTCCAGGCATGCATCTCCCATGCGTCTCAAACTACTAGAATTCTTTACTTTAGAGACTTTCAATTTGATTTGATTTTTTAGCGTTTTGCATATAGCTCCTATTAGTAATTCAATTGGTAATAATTGCCATCTATATGTCAAGATTTATTTTGTGCAATTACAGTAAGTACTACAAAAGCTACAAGCTTTTTTGTTTAGGGAGAAAACTTAGAAAATCTATGTGGTGAAGAAATTTTGCTTATTCAATTTAAGAAGGTTAAATTTGATTTTATAGATGTATATGCATATAAATCTTTGTATCATTCTTATTTATTGAAGAAAATATCGGTATTATAAGTTTTGTTTTGCAGACAATTGTAGCATTGTTTCACAAAAATAAAATTTGATGTTCCTATATTAATTCAATTTATAACATTGTAAGTGGAAAAAAAATGTAGAATGTAAAATGCCTATCACAACATTTTCACCAATTTTGACCTTGCAAATTATAAGCTGTTTGAAGTTAGAAAGAGTCTTTTGGCCTTATCTTGACAAAAGCAATAAATTTGACTCCTTACATAGTAAGTTTTTGCACCAATTGCAGGATCTGGCCAGATTATGGTACGGGCTGTTAGAGTTTTTATTTTTAATAAAATAAAAATAAAAAAATTACCCCATATATCATTTTAGGCAAAAAAAAATTTTTTTTTTTTTTTGAAAATGACATGGCACCATTTCGACCACATCAACCAGCTGCATTCCCACAGTCTGAGAACGCAAGATAACTCTCGGGTTCTTGGCGGCCTCAAATCTCTTCTAATGTAACGCTTCTCTCAGTTCTCTAAGACCATTGAATCACAGGATCATAGCAAACCAACCACGGCATCTTCAAAATGCATGGATAACTTTCCGCATTGGTGATATCAACAACCAACAATTCTCAATGACCTTCAATGTTTAACTCCATCCTTGCTTCATGTGTAATGAGTCCTAGATCTATTATTCTTCCATCAATGACCTGAACTTCCCGCAGAATCACCTTGGGATCACCTCCATTTGGCATTACTATCACAATAAGAACCCCGTGTTTTGGAGGATGTTTTTATAATATTTTGGAACGCATTTTTGTAGACATTAAATAAAACAACCCATGCTTTTATGTCAACAATGATGTTCAATAAATGTTTTTTGAACATCATTGTTGACATAAAAGCTTGGATTGTTTTATTTAATGTCCACAAAAATGCGTTCCAAAAAAAAGTGAAAACATCCCCCAAAACACGGGTTTTTAATAGTGTATGAAAAATATTTTCTTCTCACTTCATGCCCTATTGTCTTGAAATTTGTGAAGTCAAAGTTCTTGAAATTTTTCCTACATATTCCAACTCTTTGTCTCTAATTTTTTACCATTTGTATTTCAAATGGATTTTTTTTCATTGCATAAGAAATCATCAAAAAATGACTGGATGTATATGGCAATGCACTGAAATTCCTTGCTTTGTAGGTTGATTTAGAATAAGCTAGACTCTATATTTGCTTGAATTTTGCTCCTAAAATTTTTTATGAATGAACTTAACATCATCTACTTATGAATGTCAAAATCTTTATTTTTGAATAAAATAAAAATTTTACTCCAAGAAGGCTTGAATTTTGATGCCCTTCTTTTGCAAGACTGGATTTTTTTTCCCACTTCAAATGTTATAATTGTTCAATCTACATGGTAAAATGGTCTGAAATTTTCCATACATTCCCTTATTTATTTAATACACTTTTTGCATAGTTGAAAGTCATAAAAAGGTTTTCATTTTTTTCGGGGCAAAGCATCAAAAATTGACAATTTTGGACTTTTCTTCTTCTAAAATATCCTCCAGCCTTTAGAGATTAATAACAAATTTACCACTAAATACTTCATAATCTCTACTAAAACTATCCTATAAACATCCCATTCAATATAAGTGTGTTTAACACATTACACATATGACCTCAAAGATTGAAGTTAAATGGACTATAAACTCTATCTTCATATTGTACAATTTTTAGTTCCTCAATCCACATTAAGGTAAACCTTTCTATTTGTGCAATGTGACAATTTTTGCCACTTGTGGTCAATGTCTTACATTTACACTTAATTTTTTTAACATATACACTGATAGTAATATAGCAAAATTGCAACCAACTATCCTTCATTGTAGATTTTTTTTTATTGTATTTACTTTTTCATTTACATAAAATTATTTTTCCACATCTACATTCATTGTATTAAGAAAATTTACACAACCCTTATCCGTCACGGCTAACTTATTAATAAAAATTCCTATTAAATGATATTTTTATAAAGCCTAATTTACATATAATAGAGTATGTAGCATTTTATGGACCTTGTAGTAGCCTTATGTGTTATATACCCCCCCCCCCCCCCCCCCCCCCCCCCCCCCCCCTTGAATTAAATGGACCCTATCTTTTTAACTCAAGTAGTTTTCTAAGAAATTGACAGCAATCTCTTTGGGCCAATGGTGAACTTTAAAGCAAATTTTGAGTATTGCAAGGCATACAAATGAAATGTTTGTACACTAAGCGATAATCCCTTTGTGTTTAGTAAGGATAATAAAGATCAAAACAATTTTTTTCTGATGAGGCAAATGAAGATATGAAATAAGACATTACAACCTTTTCAACAATGCATTACTAGTATATATACAATTTAGGATGTAGGTTAATACTCATCATTTACTGTTAGCATTGATTTATGCACTTATTAGTCATTAGAAGATTAGAAGATCAATCCAAATATCTAAACATCAACATTATGATCTTTGAAAAACAACATATATTTGTAAGATTTGCATACTTTATTAACAGACAATAATAGAAAGTAAAATATTAGAATTTGTTATAATAAATTAGTGTATTATAGCATATATTGTGGTATTTGGAGATTTTTTACAACTTGAAATTGTGTTAGACTTGTGCCATTTGATGCAATACAAGATTTCTAAAATCTAAGTGCTAATTTCTAGGAAGTTCTAGACCTAGACAAAATTTATGTTACTCAAATTTACATTATTAAAGTGACTATTTTTGTCTCTTTGGGGATGTAAGGAATTAACCAAAAAACTCAAATCTAGATTTCAGTTTGTTGTATATAATAAAATAGTATTTAAAACTTCTTGTCCTTGCAACTTTAAAAATATTATATTCCTTGCAAATTATAGAAAAAATGTGGGTTGCAGCTCAACACTCTTTGTATAAAAATCAATAATCTCATTGGCTAAGCTAAAAATTGTTATGCAAGCTACGTATTTTAGAAACAAGTCAAATACTTTACGAGAATCAAGATTTTGCCTCGTATTCTCATATATAATATGATGAATACACTTCAAGCATTTGCAAGAATACGCATTATAGTTTATAATTATAAAAATAGAAATCTATAATAAAGTAATATATAGCTAATTATAGATATATTCTATATTGGCAAGAAAATTACGCCATCAACCAAGACATGGATCCACATTACTTTGGATTCACATCTATGTAGATTTTACTAATAAATGACAAGACAATTATTGTTACGATTGGTACAAATAATATATATTTGCTTAATGATTATTGGCCTTAATTTTGAGTTTTAGTTGAGTTGATTGTCTGACTTTTAATTCATGTAGATGCCAAAAAGAGGTTCAAAAGTTGTACTTTTTTACTTCATATTGAATTGGCAAGCAAATTATACTATAAACTAGTATTTGGATTCACATTACTTTGGTCTTTATTTTGCACAAGATTAGTTAATAAGTGACAAGATAATTACTAATACCAATAGTACACTAACTAAATGCTTTATTGGTCTTAGTTTTGAGCCTTAAATGAGCTATCAAAACTATCAAAGATTTTTATTTATACTGAAGTCAAGAAGATATTTAGTTTGAAAAAAATATTTAGATTGTAGTACAATACCTTTTATATGATATCATTGTGATAAAAAAATTGCATTAAAAATTTGTATATGAATCTATATTGCTTTGGTCTTAGCTCCCTATAGAATTTTCTATTGAAATCAAAGTCTAATTCTTAATTCATATTGATGTCTAAAAGACATTTAATTGTTGTATTTTTTATAAAATTAATACGATTTTGATAAACAAATTACAAAAATTACTAATAAGCAAATCCATATTATTTTGGTCTTAATTCCATACAAAAACTGCTAATAAGTAACATAAAAATGCTTCTGACTATTTGATTCTTCACTGCTAATTCATTTTGGATTTTTTCTAATGCATTTTACACCTAAATTACAAGATGTTAAGATGTTTGTTGCTTCAAATCCATTGATAATTTTTTTCCTTTGGAGTACTTCATTAAGCATTTCTATAATTTTTTAAAGTTTCTAACTAGTATCTATAGATTAAATGTTCGATCTAAGGGTGGAGTAATTACACACACGTCTTTCATTGCTACCAATGGTTTTTCAACATGTGCAACCTCATTGTGATTCTTCAATTGAAAAAGCCTATATTAATAAAAAAACAACAAGTTATAATGTGTGGCCTTCAAATCTTCAATAGATGTGGATCTGAGCACAAATTACCAAGTGGGAAATGATAGCTATCATATAACAATAGGAGAGGCATCCATTCCTTATCAGCGCCTAAGTGCATCATTGTGGCTATGTAGGCTGTTATCTTTCCGTGAAAGAAAAGATTAACAATGATTAATTTATGGCATGATTCCTAAAGTACTTGTAGCACATTAGGATTGCCTTTAAGACTTTCAGTGTTGCAACCAGCCTTTGGTTGGAAATCAAAAAGTCTATATGACCAGAATGGGTCGAGTAGAATCTTCAACTAAAAAAATTCATAGTAAATACGTTTTTGAAAAAACAAAATCTGAAAAATTATAGAAACTTTCCGAACTCTATTTCTTCATATAAGAATATTTTCCCATTAAAGAAACCTGCCCCGCACATATGCGTAATTCCTTAAGTGATCAAAAATGGGTTGCCTCCCTTTGTAGCTACTAAAGATAAGGTTGTCAAAAGGAATTGATAACTAAAGAATGTTGCCAAGCTACCAAGGGTTGTAATGACTAGTTACTAAGGGGTATTGGCTACCAAGGGGTACAAATCTTATTAGCATTTTTAACTTCTTTATGGCTTGTGTTATGTCCTCATAGGTGCCATAGAGAGCTAGTTACTTAATGGAAGGTTGAAACTTGCTAGTATCCACGCTTAGGATCTTAAGTCTATGAGCCCAAAAATCTAGGTACCTATATTATCAACATCCTCTATATATAATCATAGGACATCTATGTTGTAGGTGCTTATGTTGTAGGGACCTTCTATGGTTATAGGGTACGTTAGAAATCCAACCATCAAACTTAATGTTGTCGATGCTCCATTTATTCTTTGACGTCTTTGATCACATCCCAATTTCTACCACACAAAACTTAAAATGCACAATAGAGTGCAAAGGTAATTGTTCAAAGTTGAGTTCCTTCAAATTAACAAGAAAAAGCGTTAGGGACAAGCCTCCCAACACTAGCGTTAAAGAGGGCAACGTGATGAACC
This sequence comes from Neckera pumila, assembly GCA_963969595.1. Classification (NCBI taxonomy): domain Eukaryota; kingdom Viridiplantae; phylum Streptophyta; class Bryopsida; order Hypnales; family Neckeraceae; genus Neckera; species Neckera pumila. Next base: position 18,243,862 of record OZ018412.1, on the reverse strand, counting down.
TTGGTAACCACTAGTGTAACCGTCCTCCAACTCACTACTTCTAAGTCTATGTGTCATTAAGTCTAGCGTTACGACAAAGTTGTAACCCCCCCCCTTTGTGATCTATTCATAAAGCACGACCATGTGATCCTGTTGCCTCAGGGTGTCAAATGTAGAAATCCTTGACTACTTGTGGAGCGTTCCACAAATTTGCCACTACTTCCCACGAATTTTGTTCCGGTTTGTATCCTTTCCATGCCACCAAGTATTGGATTTCTTCCACTATAAGATATCCGGGTTTTTTTATGTCGGAGCAAAAACATGTAATGTCCAAGGCCAAACATACTATGTCCGTGGAGAGGGATTGCGGTTTTAGGAGATTTCCAAGGATGCTCTAGATGACTATGGCAAATTTGAATAAAAACAAGTTGGTGTTACCATTGACATTGGGATTTTTTATGACAATTTTGAGACTCATTAATGTCCAACGAGCCGTCTGCAAAAACATGGACTGCCACGTCAGCTTTGGGAGAAAAAAATTTGCGGGGGATAAGTCTGCAGAAATTACTTTTTTCTTGGATAAAAGTCTGACCGAGGTTAAAAAAAAAGGGATCAAGCAGCCACTAGGCAGCTTTGGGGGAAAATAAGATGATGTGTCATATGACATGGCATGCCACGTGTAAATTAACCCCTAAAGGTCCAAGACCATTTTTCTGCCAAAAAACAATCAAAACTGCCATTTCTATAGCAAATAGTAAAAAAAATTGAAAATTGTTTTTTTTTTCACATCTAATTGTAGGATCTTATACCTAACTAGTATGGCAATGTGGAAAAAATTTCAGAATTTTTGACCGCATAAATTGCAAGATATCTACGTTTAAAGTGAAAAAAACAAAATTTTCATCACATTGCAGGACTAGATTTTATGACTTTGAACATTTTTAACTTAAATTTTTTGCACTATAGAGCTTTGAGCTTTCAATATTTATAGTGGAGAGTTGAGTTGAGAGTCTAGGAAAAAAAATAAAATCCAAAATAACTTAATTTTCATTATTAAAAAAATTGATAAACAGAAGTAGATACGAGATAGAAGGAAAATCTGAAATATTAATATCTTTTATATGAAATTAAAAAGCACTAATCCCAATGGTGAGATTGTTCTAGCAAAAAAAAACCTTGTGGAACTTTTTTTTTGAAAAATTGTAAAAATTGCATTTAGAAATGAATCCTACAAATTATTTTTTTCAAAAAGATACTCTAAGTGCCTCCAAAACAAGATTGTCCATAACTTTCTCATAACAAATCAAAATGAAATGAATCAAAGCTTTCCAGATAGACAAATCTATAATCTATGAGGAAAAAAAATTTTAAGAAAATTTTTAAAAAAAAATTGCAAATTTTTTTTTGCTGCTCCACGTCCCCTGTTTTGAGCTTATTTGGGCATAACTTTTTTTTCCGAGCACCAATTGAAAAAAAAAATTATATTTTCACAAAGCTTAGCAGATTTTCTATCTATAGAAAAAGTTTCAAAAAACCAAGATAAAAATTCAGCCCGCAGGTCTCTGCCCAAAATCCCATTTGTCCCCCAAAGGGACAATGGTCCTTTAGGGGTTAACTAACATGGCATAAAATTATGCTGATGTGGCATGCCACATCAGTATAGCGGGGCTTGCTCTTTGTGTTTTCTACCCCTCTACCACTTCACTTGTATAAAGAGCCTGTCTTCTCCCCTCCATAAATCCACATCAAGTAGCTTTTGAAGCCATGTGACATTATTGCCAATTATGATGTATTTTGAACGACCTATTGTGTATGGTATATGATGTATGATGTAAAATGTATGGTATATTGTATATGACATGTTATATTGGACATTATGACATGGATGTGGACGTCATATTAGACATGTTAGACTGGTCATACTAACCCCTAAAGGACCGGCATGCGTTTTTTGGTTGTATAGAAATTTTGGACAGGTACGTGTGACTAGAGATTTCCATATTTTAGGCTGCAATTTTAATTGAAGGTGGACGCAAGGAATATCTTTTATATGCACTAAATTTATGACATTTGAAAACACAAGTCAAAAGTTATAGCCTAATATGTTACTTTTTTTTGTAATTGGGCAGTTCATACAAATAAAAAAAATCACTTTTTCCAAAAACAAAAATTTGAAATTGCTTTTTTAAAGTTATATATGCGTGGAAAGCTTTGAAACATCCCATTTTGATCAATGAGTCTAAAGTTATGAAGTTTTTTAGCTTGTAGGCAGTTATGGATTCTCTACTCTAAAATAAACTTTGAACTCCTTTATCTTATTCAATTTTCAATGTTTTTTGAAAAAAAAAAGTCATAGGATGTAGATTGTTTATTACAACATTGCAATCAATTGAATTGGCATGTTTCAATTCTATAATTAAATTCTTGACAATTTAGTATTTTGAATCATTCTCTACTACTATTTACTTACTATTATTTTCCTATATATTGCACAATTCCAAATGCAGTGAAATTTTTTAAGCATGTCGCCAGCTTGTCTAGGAAAAAGAATCCAAAGAAGCACCATCATTTTGGACATCTTTTTATAGAAAAGTGAGCACAATTGCCCTGTTTTTTGCAGGGCCAAAAAAATGCTTTTAGGGAATTTGAATGCTTATATCTTGCAATCCACGCAGTGTAAATTTTTGAAATTTTTACCACATGTTTTCAAATCAGCATACTATAAGATCCTACAATTTCATGTATCACAAAAAGTTGTTTTTTGAAAAATTAGATGCTTTTACTAAAAATGGAAAATTTTGAGCATTTTTCAATGAAAACATAGTCATGGAACTTTAGGGGTTATTATCATGCTGAATAATGCATCCGTGACATGAACATCTAATGTGACATCATTCTATTCTCCTTACTCATACTAAACATTGCTAGAGGTATTCATGATGAATTACATTGATGTCACAAGACATCTAGATGTCTAAGGTGATGTCTCAAAATATGTCTATGAAAAAGTCTGGGCGTCTAAGTTGATGTTTCAAAAAACATACAAATGTCTAAGTTGACGTCTTCAAAGATAGCAATAAAAGTCTTCGACAACAAAAAATTATGCTAATGTGGCATGCCACATCATCCTTGCTGGATGCCGTGTTACTTTTCCAGCTGCCACGTCATGTGCCATTCTTCAAGCTCTTGATGAAGGTCGGACACATGAACTATTGGTGGATTACAAAGATTTTTGAGACACTGTGATTGCAGTCTATAGTGACATTGACTGCTAAAATAGCCCGAAGGATTGCTTGGAGAAGATCAAACAAACGGATTTGGTATCAACCTATATTTCAGCATTCAACAAGCATGCAGGGCAATTGGATTGGAATGAATCCAGCTAGGTGGCGAGATTTTGTGGCGGACTAAAGGGTGAGATCCTGGATTCAATAGCTACCGTAGAGACACAACCGCAGAGGCTCCAAAAATGGATGGCAATGGCAATGCAAATTGACAAGCAATTGTGGGCTTGGCGCCAAGGTCAACACTTGTCCCTTCCCTACTCCAATTCCGAAGACCAAGGGGGATTATCACCAATGGAATCTATGAATTTAGGCCCCTTTCTAATGGATATCGTTGTTGTACGTATAACAACGGGTGCCAAATGCTTGGAATACCAGCGGCAAGGGAAGTCTTGGGGTTGTGGGTTAATAGGGCATGTGTGTGCCAAGTACCCAACCAATCCTTCAAAACCATTGTCAATTTCAGCAATGGAGGAAGCGGTTGCAGAAGGTAAAGATTTGAAAAAAAGGAGCACCCAAGACTAAGTCCATGAGGTACAATCCAAACTATAGTAGCCACAACGCCAAGGTGGAAAATGGACGGGGAAGAGATGGGTTTTTTGCAGCAACAAGAGTTTTTGATTGAAGATCAGAGCTAGCTACAATTTGAGGTGCCAAAGGATTTTGAGGGGGTGGGTGGGAAATTTGCCTCAAGTGATGATGTTCAAATTGCAGGTCCATTGCACCTGAGAACACTAAGAGATCCCGAGTTGCACTTGACGGTAGAGGAGACAATCAATTTCGTGCCAACTTGTAGACTTGTAGATTAGGGGGCTACAGGAATTTTCATTAATCTTCAATTTGCCCAAAGCTGCCCTAACATTGCCAATAAAGTTTTACTCCTCTTTAAATGTAATTTGAGAATTAGTTTTTTTGGCAATTGTATGCCATATTTCATTAGTTACATACATGTCAAACTTCAAAAGTTGATCATTTTTGCAATAGATGCCTAAATTGCTCAAGGTATCAAAAAAATTCAGGACATTTTAGCTTTGGTTTGGGGACCTAATCGGAAAAAAAATTATATTTCTACAGGAGGTACATGTTTACACCTTGTGGGGAAATTTTGTAAACATCCAACCAAAAGTGACTTCATAGAAACCCACCAGACTTTGAATTGTCCATTCAACAGACATTTGGCCTTTAGTGGTTAAAAAATGTCACGCAATCAATGGCACTTGAATTGAATTAATTATTAATAGTTTCATGGTGCATACACTATACATCTACATAGTAGAAGGTAGAGAAAAGTTATGAAGAAGGATGGAGATTGGAAAAAAGTGGACACCTAAAATTTCACATATAAGATATATCCACTTAAAAAACAGCATTCAGAATGAATTTACAAAAACATAGGGGATTGGAAATATGCACTTTGTAGCTTTTTATGTAATAATACGATCATCTTAAATACAATAATTGTGGTAAATAGCCCCATATCAAATATCCTCTTAACTTAAGTATATATCTTCAATTACAAGGAGTGATCTTCTAGATCGTTGTATTAGTAACTAAATGTAACATACTACAACAATTTAACCAAGTGTTTTTCCACAATTTTTATAGTTGGAATCTATCTATATTCTTTTATGATTCTTCAAATAACTATATTTTATTTAAAAAATATTTGTCCAAAATCTAAAAGATTAAGGGCATTTTGATGGGATCAATTATATATAGCTTTTGATAGTATGCAAACTTATATGGGATTATACAAGCAACCAATCCAATTATGGTTTGATCTCCAAGCATTTAAATTAGACTCATGACTAATTTAAAGATTGAATAGGGCATGTCAAAGTTATCTTTTCTATGAGCATTTCAATGATCAAAGTTGATTAAAATCTTAAAGAAGATGATTGATTCAAAGAGTTGATTTGGAATGGGAGGAATTCACTGAATGAAGGTGGAATGGCAGTTAATGCCACTTTTGAGGTGATTGTGTAAGAAAGTGTACAAATGCAAGAGTAGGGTAGTTTGAGAATAAACTTTGCACATGCGGCACATTGTAATTGATCGGAAATGATCTTTATTTCCTTATATTGCATGAAACGTTTTACATAAAACACAAGAAATGTTTCAATGATCAAAATTACACTAAAAGACTATTGTGTGCATCGCGGTCACCGTAAACCAATTGAATATAGATAGGAGCAGATGCATTTTTTGCAGTGCCCTCATCATCACTCTCCACCAACCAGGTAGGACTCGAGGTAGGACATGCAATTCCATCTTCAATATCATCTAACACAATGGCATTGTCCACTAACTCCACTTGCTATTGTGCCTCACCCAAAACAATTCCTACAAGATCCCCAAATTCAGGGCAATAATCAATATTCTTTTCTTTGTAGAATAATATATTCAAGCATTGAATAAATATAGTTATGTGAATAAAATCTTGTACTCCCTCCTTGTCCCCAAATGATCTTCTAGTTCCCCTTAATTTTATTGCAAATAAGTTTAATACTGCACTTTGAAAAGGCCTATAAAACTCAAAGTTTTAGGACAATAAGAGTGTGTTCAACTCTACTTATAGCTCAAAATGGGTTGAAATAAGTAATGTTATTTTCATCAAAAAAATCCTACACATATAGTCCAACCAGAAGATTGTTTTGAGATAGAGGAAGTTTTATTTTATCGAATTTCTATACCTTTTCAATAGCTTCTCAAACTTCCATTACATCAAGTTCAAAGTTGTGATTACGCACATATTGATCGTCAATAATATATCAAAGAAGAAGATAATCTTCATGAGAATTCTGCAAATGAATTTAAAATCCATTTAAAATAGGATAGTTATTCTTTCATATTGATTAAAAACTAATATCAAATCAAATATATTTTAGTTAAGTTCAATAGTTGAATGTCTTTGAATAATATAAAATAACATATCAATAATAAGTGCATGTCATAATGTATAAAAAAAATTAAGTTGAAAATATATAACTAGTTAAAATGACCATCAATGAATCTTTCATAAGATAAAAATCTGATGTAACTTCAAATTATTTTATATCTTCTTTGATAACATGATTGAGTATCAACTTTGAAATGTACATTGTTTTCGGTGTATTTTTTTTCAATATTCATCTTTTTACAAGTATTGTCGGAGATGTACAATGATACCACCCCAAATATGTTCTTTAGATATTGTAATATATTAAATAAAAAATTAAGTACTTTGATTCAACAACTTTTATAAATTGTTGTCCATTCAATACATCAAATATCAATATGGTGACAATATGATTTATATTAATCATCACCATTGTATAAAAAACAATTATCATTCATATTTCATTAAAAAAAATTCTTGTCATTTCTACTTTTAAAATGCATTTCAAAATGTTAAGTTTAAATCACATTTAAATAACCTATATTTAAATTTGATGTCCAATTTTCTTTAAACCTTATTGTGGAGGTGCAAGAGGTTTTTCTTCAACTTTCTTCCTTCCTGTTAGAATTGTCAACTTCCCTGCTATTAAGTTTTCCGCCGTGGTTGCAATGTAACATTATTAAGCAAATTCAACTGCGGTCTTTTAAACCTTCACAATTGATGATGTAGTTGTTTATGTATAATATAAATCCTTTTTGAAATCTACAATTATAATCAAAATTAATGAATTACTCTTAAGAAAATGAAATTGCATCAAACTAAAATGGAATTGCATCAAACTAAAATGAAATTGCATCAAACTAAAATTGGGCACTAACATATGTAGGAAAAGGAGGACGCTAATCAAGCCGTCCCAAATAGCGAGCATTTTCAAATCAACACAATTATATATATAAATGTTTGAATCGAGTCAGTTGAATAGGTAAATTGAATCAATGCAACTTACTGATTTAGATGTTCATTCCTACTAGTAAGAATTAGAAATAGCTAATTGAATTTTTAGGGGTTGAATATGAAATTAGTTTTGAATACTTGAACTACATTAGATAGAAATGAGCTCTTCCATATCTTCTATTATACGTAAGTCTGAAGATATGAAGTAGGGTAAGTATTGATCATGGGATAGTTAAGATTTTGAATCAATTTTCTTTATGCAAATCTTTTGACCTCATTTGATTTACTATTCTCAGATCTAAACTATATAACAAACACAATGAATTGACTACATTTGATATTAGATGAAAATATCAACAAATTGAATTACATATGCTAATATACATAACTTAATCATTTCATTAATTACAAAGTTTAAGAGTATTTTCAAAAGAAAACTAACATAGATAATTAAAATCATTAAGATTGTTTTTTCATACTCATATTTTTTTTAATTTAATTTTTTTAATTTTTTTTAATGAGGGTCATAAATTAGCTTTAGCTTAATGGATTGGATTTTTTTAGTGCAAAATTATAATGCAAAAATGGATATTTTCAGTACAAAACTAGAACAAATTGAGCAATTTATGCCCTTATTGCACTCCTTGTGTACCATACGTGCAGGGCAATTTTAGCAGGATACTCCCGAAATAATTTAGTTTTCAAATTTGGCACTTTTGGTAGGGAGATAGGAATTTTTTTGTTTTCAGCACTTTATGAAGACGCTCCTAATTTTGGATTGATTCTTTCTATTTGTGCCTAAATGTGTTGCTTTTTTTTATTTTTCTAAAAAACAATTATTTTAGATTTTTACAAATAGATGTAAATCATTTTTTAAATTTCGACATCTTCCAAATTTTTCTTAGTTATTTACGAAATTGACCTACACATACAATACAGTAGAAGTTGGATACATACTACAGTGTAAAATTGCCTAGATATCGTACAATTATAGTTCATTGCTACAACATTCTTTGGAATAATAGGTTGTAATAATGAAGTCCTATTTACAATCTTTGAGGCCTTTTGCATTGAAGGGCCATTTTTTGAAGCAATGCAAGAAGTATGTTGAGGAATACTACAACAAACAACCATTCATTGCCTTTAACAAGCTTTTTATACTGTGATTATATTTGTAGACATATTCTATGCAATAGCATCTTTATATTTTTGTTACATTGATTGGAAATTCTTGTAGCAATGTAGGAAACTAGATGAAGAGCACTGCAATCAACATATATTTGTTTTTTTGCTATTTTGTTGAAAATACTTTGAAAAGTACTACCATTTGACATGATGATATTTTAAAAATTCCAGAAGTCTTTTGCTACCAAAATTGATTTATAGTAGCAATCTTGTATTCAAAGTTGTGAAGTCCAAATTTTGATCACCAAAATTCATCAAGCTATCAAAAGCAAAAAAGATACTCCTAGTAGTTTGAAAGATGGAAATAATAAAATCCTTCTCGTATTTTTGGATTTCCAAGAAAGTCTCTTGCTCCTAAATAACTACATTATACCTCTAGATTTAAACCGCATTAGGCGCCCTTGATTTGGCTTAGATTTGATAATATATGGCTCCACTCTAAGGTCCTAGCTTCAAGGGAGGGAGATATGATTAGATGGCAAGGGGTTGGCCTTTCCTAGCTATGATCTTCACTAGGCCGCTTTTCTCTCCTCTGTTTTGTCTTTTTGCTCGTTCTCTCTTCATTTGTCCAGCCTTGCGGCTTGGATGTTTTTTGTATTGGGTCATTGCAAGAATGACCTTCCATTTTTGTTCCACTTTGGCCGTCTCAGCCATTTTTTTGAGAGTACTATAAAAATTAAAAAACATTTTTTTTAAAATATGAAAAATATGAGAAATGTGTATACATATAAGAAGAAGGTACCCTATGAAGGAAAAGCAAAAAAATTCCTTAAGTAGGAGAACTAGAAAATTGCAGAATCACCAGAAAATACAAACTTTGACATTTTAATTTGTAAAAAAATATAAAAAATAATTTTAAGAGAAACAAAAAAAAACCATTTGGGAAGACTTCATGTTAAAGAGACTTCACCAAAAAAATGATCCTGAAACCATATTCAAGTTCAGAATTGCGTGCGCAAGGGAGCCTTCTTTTGCATGGATGTAGAGGATATAAAATAATATGTTTTTTAATGCCGTTTGGTAGAAACATGAGTTCCTACTATGGAAATAGACCATAGAAATTTCAGCTCCAAATCATTGAATTTGGGGACTCCTTACGTAGTAAAACCCCCAAAAAATTCAAAACGTGACATATTATTCTAAATGATTTTTAAATATAAAATGATTTTTGGAAATTTCTAAAAAATATGAGATGTAATGAAACTCAAAAGAAGAATCTCCACTAAAAGTTTCAAATTCATGCAAGTCACGCTTCATAAGTTATTGCAAAAGGAAGCTTCAACATTCCTTTTGTGACAATGTTTTAGTACTTTGCAGTACCATTCTTTCTTGCAATCACCCTATTTTTTTTTTTTTAAATGTAGTGGTTTCCCATTTGTTAAAAATTTAAAAAAAATTTAAAAAAAATTTAAAAAGACCGCATTAGTCTCCCTCTCTTTAAAATTCTTATTATTATTGAATACTAATCAATTGTAGTTTTGGCCTAATCCTTCAAAATATTGTAAGAGATATATACTTTAAGCTTTGGTATTGGATAATATAAATGACCTTTAAAAAATTCAAAAATTTCATCATCACTTTGACTTGATCAAACATTATAATTTCCTAATTGAAAAAGTAAATCATGAAGAAATTTTGTACATGTACATTGTAGCGAGTGTAAATTCTCAATGATGACGTTTTAAGCAAATTGATTACTTGTGTAAAACAAAAGATTATCCAATAATAATTATTCTATACTAGCAAGGATTTATGTCATATTTTAATAATATTTGGTCTTGAATTGAATTGTTTTGAAAGTCTTGTATTTAGGAAATAATTTTTACTTCTCTATAATGGATATTTGAAATTTATTCCCTTGGCAACCTTTAAGTTGGAAGTGATTTTTTTGCACTGAATTGTATAAGATGTACTTCAAAATTTTGATCAACCACAAGGTCACTTTTTGAAGTTTTGAGTTTGTAACAAAAAAAAAATATTTTAATTCACCTAATTCATCTATGTGATTTATTATATAATCTCTTACAATCATAGATTTGTCACTACAAATTTTCTTTGGTTTCCTTTTAATCTACATTTGAAGTCTTTCAATGCTCTTTTGTTACCTTTGAAATCTTATATTTAAAATTAGATATGATATTGTATTTCAATGATTTTTTAATTCTCAAGATTTGTGAAATGTACCACGTACATAGAAGTTTGATAAATTCAATTTAGCTATTGTCTCCACTAATTAGGATCATTGGGTGAGGAAAGTTTGTGCATTTACTTGTGCATTAGTACGTGAATTAAGTGATGATTTTGGTGTTGATGATCTTTGGGATTCATTTACATTTTTCTACAACTATGAATGTAGGATTGAATTTGAGGTTAAACAACATAAAACCATGGAATTTTGACTCATTTTAATGCTTCATTTTGCACCTCAATATCCATACTCCAATTTTTGTATAATTGTACACTCAAAACTTGAAATTTTTGTCTCCTAAATCTCAAGAGGACAAAACAAAGTCTAAAACCTTTAGTTATTATTAAAATGGTTGTTACTAGTGGTGAAGAAAGCAAAAAAGCTTCAGATATTATTTGAACTTTATTTTTATCATTGATAATAGCTAGTAATTTTTTGTAGCATTTTTTCAAATATAAAAACTTTAATTTTGAAATGAACATGAAAATGAGGTATATCAAAAAAATATATTTTTGAAAATGTTACAAGAATAATTCATGCTATATTTCATATGAAAGCTCCATTTGTATGAATAAAAATATGCTTAAAAGAATACAATGACAATCCTAAAAATGAAGCATTTAACCCCTAAATGTTTTTGACTATGTTTTCATCAAAACCACTCTAAAACTGCCATTTCTAACAGAAGTACCAAATTTTATAAGAACAAATATTTTGAAAACATGAAACGGTAAGATCTTGTATTAAACTAGTTTAAGACGATGTGGAAAAATTTCAAAATTCATCACCATGTGGATTGCAAGATATTAGCATTTGAATTGAAAAAAATCCTTTTTTGGTCCTTGCGAAAATCCGGGCAGCTATACTTTGCAAGGTCACATTTGTATGAAAAAATGTCCAAAATGGTGGTTATTCTTTGAATTCATTCTTCAAAGCAAGTTGGCTACATGCTTGAAAATTTTCGGATCATTTGGAATTGTACAACATATAGGAAAAAAATAGTAAGTAGGAAGAGGTAGAGAATGACTCAAAATACTCAATTGTCAAAAGTTTTGTTATGGAATTGAAAAATTCCAATTCCAACGGTTGTAATGTTGTAATAAACAATCTACACCCACTGTTTTTATTTTTTTTCAAAAATATTGAAAATTGAGTTAGATAAAGGACTTCAAACTTTATTCTAGAGTAGTAATTCCATAACGACTCTCAAACTAAAACTTCTCATTACTTTTGACTCATTAATCCAAATGGAGTGATTCAAAGCTTTTCTAGTATATATAAATCTATAAAATTAATTTCAAATTTTTATTTTTCAAAAAAGTGATCTTTAAAGAATTTTTTTGAGCTGCCCGGCTGCCTGCCGAGGACTGAAAATTACATATCATGCAATAATTTTTTCCCTATATAGTCAAAAGTTATGAAAATTGTCGGGCTTTGAAGCTACTCCTTGGGCACATCTTGTGTGGAAATTTCAAAGAAAAATATGAAATTCCATTCATAATGAGCTACCCAAAATTGCTACGTTGCCAAAAAATGGTGTCCGATTCTTTAGGGGTTAAAACATTAAAACAATATCATCACAAGGAAAATATAGTGACCAATAATCATCAACTATAAACAATGAATGAATAGACCAATCTAGTTTATTATTTTTAATTTCTTACATACCTTTAAATATTGATGAAAGAATCAAAGTGCATTTCAAAAGTTGTAAAATTATATTTTTTTAATAGGATTGTCCTCAATTCTTAGAGGTTCCAAAGACTGCAATGTGAAGATTTGTAATTTCAAAATGTTAAAATTCCAAACATTCTAATATAAATTTAGTACTTTGAAAGCACATGAAACAATCTTGGTTATGTAATTATATAGATTCAAATTATCTTGCCTACTAGACTTTGAGCAAGTGAAACCTCAAGATCACTTAAAATTTGACAAGATCCTACATATATAAAAGCACAAAGCTTAAATATTAGATCTAATCATAAAGTCATTATTAGAATAGTGTTTTATAAAATTTCATTTTTCATCTAATTTGATCCTTTTGAACTACTATAGACTAAATAAAGTGGACTGATCATGCTATTATTTCTATATATCACCAATAGAAAAATAAAATATTTTTTTCTTAAAACCTTGCTATCCTTGGGTGGCAAATGGAATATACCAAGCTACCTTTTAGGTTCAACCATACTTTCAGGCTCTTGAATTTTAATAGTTTTACTAGAAGAACCCCATGTTTTAGATGATGTCTTGTAATTTTTTCAAACGTATTTTAGGTAACATAAAAAAAAACCACAATAATCACATCTAATAGAACATCCAGATGTTATATTGGACATGATTATTGGAAGAAAAAATTATTTTTTTTTCAACACCACCTAAAATTTGTCTGAAAAATTTACAAAACGTCATCTAGAACGTAGGTTTCTTCTAGTGTTTTCTACTATGTCCAATCCTTACATGTATTCCCTAAGCAATTGTATGAGGGCACTTGATTTTTAGAAGCTAACTGAGGTCATGCCTACATCAAGTTTTAAAGCCAGCTAGTAGAAGTTGTTTTTTTGGCACACTACTATAGATGAAATTAGAATTTGATGTTATATAATTACAACAATAACAAGCAAAGTTGCACAAAATGATGAAGTGAGTGGAATCAATAGAGTGGCATGAACATTAGACTCTTAGAAGCTTAACTGCAAAGTTAGAGTGAAGTTTTGGCTTAAAGTGTTAGCAATGGGGGCTATGCACATGAAATTTCACACATAGAGCTAATGATAATACACAACTATTGATGCAATTTCACCATCTGTTGCAGTACAAAACATGAGAAAAGTGAGAAAGCTCAAAATGTAAGTTGTACAAGCTGGAAATTGGGATACGGTCATGTGTAGTTATTTGCAAGCAAACGCTTGCATATTTGTTTCAAAGCATTGACATACTGCTTCATAGCTTGTTGACCTCCTTTAACACATCAACACTTGCATGCACAAATTTTCATAGTTTGAACAAGCCCTTTGATGTGGTTTGGAACAAGTGTCCACCATGCAGTTTCAATGACTTCTTCTAGCTCCGTAGTGTTTCCATATTGCTTTCCACTAGTATACACAATACACAACAACATCCTCCAAACATTTTCAATAGGATTTAGATATAGAAGAAGAGTAGACCATTATATAAGCGTGAGTTGATTCTCACATATCCAAGCTTGGGTGACATGTGCTCTATGGATTGACGCATTCTCATGCTGGAAAATGATGTGCAATCATATGCGTGCAAAGAAATGGCAACAAATGATCCTCTAGTGTCTTTGTGTATAAGCATGCATTCTATTTGCCATGCAGAAATGAGATTGTGAAATGACCTTTGCTATTGCTTGCAACCCATACCATGGCTGAAATCCCACCCTATCAGCAATGAAAAAAGACTTCGACTTCCGTCTATAGGTCACGTCAATAGTACTTAAAGTCATTGGAACCATCCAGGTTGAATTTCTTCTCATTGCTGAACACCACGTTGTTCCATCTATCACCAAAATCAACATGGTCATGAACCCACTAGATGCATTGTTGCTTGTGCTCATGGGTCAAGGTTGGTGCTCCTTTACGCTTTGTAAACTTAAAGCGCTTACTGTCATTGAGCAATTGCCTTACATGACGACTGAAAACAATGAGATTGAAATGACTAACAAGCTTTGAGGATGAGCTTCTTGTCTTTGACGCTTCACAAAATAGCTTAGCCTTGTCCTTTGCACTCACTTTGCACTTGCATAAGGTTGAGAAAGTTTTGTCCATACCCCTTAGGATCCTTTAGAAATGTGTTGACCACATTTGGTGATTGTTTCAACAACTTTGCTATTGGCCTTCCACTCATTCCCTTCTCACCTGCCTGGAGAATGATCCTTTGCTCTTCATCGCTCAAAGTCTTTTTCCTAGTCATGCTATAACAAAAGAAGTGTGTGACAGACACATATACGTAGCTACACAAAAAAATTCTCCCCATAGAAGTTGCTTGCAGCACATATATTATTGCCGAAAGTTGGATGACCCTATTCCAGTTTCCAGCCGGCATCACTGCCGCCTTGCATTTCAACACTTTTCTCAAGTTCTCGGTTGTGATAGATGGCGCAAATGTTTACACAGTGTTGTATTATCATTTATTACATGTGTGTACAATTTGGTCTAAAATGTACTATGCATAATGAGAAATCCTTTATCCCCCCCAAAATGTCTACAAAATGAGCTTATTTCTTCAATACTATTATGAATTACAACAATGAAAATGATTCCTTCAAGTTTTCTATTGTTATAACTTTCCCAAGCCACTTATTTATGAATAAATTTGATTTTAGGTCATGGAATTTACATGAGTATTTTTTAAAGTATTTTGTCACTTCCAATGGATGAACCCTTTAGCCCCCCAGAAGTGTTTTTAGTTTTGCTAAAAACATTTGATACCAATTTTGTTGATCGTAAATTCAAAAGGATTCAAACTTTTTATCAACAAAAAGAATGAAGAACATTGCATATGGGTCATTGTAACCTAAATAAATTGGATTGAAAGAAGCCTCCATACAATCCATAAAAGGACTTCACAAAACATGAAGTCCAAACAATACACATATTTTGAGACAAAGGAAATAGAATTTTTTCTAGCAATCACTAATAAATCAAAAACCAACAATTGATTCCAAGGAAGCATGGGAAAAACTTGAAAATAAATAGACACTCATTTCAAATGTACAAATGAAGGACACACAACAAAGCATGGTGTTAAAAAATTATTGATTGAGCTTTGAATCATTATCAATTTAGCGTATAATACAATGCAAAAACTTACAATTAACTATATTAAAAATCTCCATTCAAATGCTAATAACAAATAATGAAGTAGATTAATGTAATTGGAAAATACAAGATAGGATGTACCACTTTCAATGTCCCAAGCACAAAATGAGCAAATTCGAAGTTTTCAAAAAAATCTAGACAAATATAGAATGAAATCTTGGTATAAAATTCATATTAGGTATTTTAGCATGTTAATGCTATTTTAAAATCACCAAAATTTTCATAAAACTGTGATTAAATTTATACAAATATGTTAGATTCTTGAAAGATACTGCATATCCCAATGATGAAGTGCACCACACTTTTTTTTTTTAACAAATGGAGAACACCATTGCATTAAAAAAAACCACAATTAACAACAACCAAGTTGTAAGAATGGCCCATTTTAAAATCATATCTAGTTCTTGATTGTTGATTAACTTTATTTATGTCACTTTTGTTGAATTCAAACCTTTTTGGCAAAGAATCTTTTATATACATGAAAGGATGGAGGAAAAAGGGACAAAGGAACATGTCAACCTTCTCATAGACTCTTAGGAATAAGATAACTAGGATATGCTTTTAAATTGATACATGAAGAATATAATCCAATTTGATAAGTCCGCGAAGTCTCATTATTTAGTCAAGTTTACCAAACAAATGCTTTATTTGCTACTCCATATAGGTTAGATTTTTTTCCTATTTTTGTGACTTTTTTCACCATGGTTGGGCTTGATTGCATTCTACATAGTTTCAAACATAATACACTATGCCAAGTCCCTTCTATTTCAAAATGCGAGCTTCTATAGAAGGAAAAAAAACAAGACAAATGAATTATAAAACAAAAATTTGTGCATTATAAATAAATATTGCTAAAATATTTTTTCCACAAATTAAACCATAGTTATATTTGTATTTAATGTTAAAAGCAATGATGAAGAAATTAATCTAATATTGTCTACCACTGTAGTCAATCCAACTATAATATAGTAAATGACTTGGGAAAGTCCCCAGTAGAGGTCTAGCACCCTAGCTCTACACTAATATTAATCATATCAAAACTGCCACCTTTGTAGTATCATGGATGGTGTCGCTATTGCATTGATTCAATCAAAGCTTGAAAAGAACAATCCAATAGCAAAAAGAAATTGATTTTTACATATAGATGATTTTGGGCTCTCCAAAAGACATTTAATGCTAGAAGAGCAATATAACTATGGCATTTGAGGTTGGAGCTACTATAAAATTTGAAAATTCACCCTAATTCATTTTGTTGCCATGCCTAGTATGTAGCAGTGTAATAGTTGTATTTGAAGATGCTCTTATGTACTTGCTTGGTGGAAGAAAGTGGGAAAGCCACAATGTTGCCAATTTACATGACGACTACATTGGATTTGCACTATAATTCCTTCAAAGGACCCCATCCATCCAACATCATGCAATAACAACTCCATTCAAATCACTTGTAATTGTAAAATCAATATCCTAGAAGTCCTTTGAAGATAAGATGCATTATTTCTTTTATAGGCACCTTTTCCACCTTGTGATTATGTATTGTCATCTCATAGTAAAAGCATGAACTCATATTTTTTTAAGTCCATATAACATAATTAATTAAATAATTATTTGTCTAATAAACACTTTACAGATATTGGTCTTCAACCAAGTCTTTTTTTAAATTTTAAAGATAAACTCAAGTTATATACATCAAAGTTGTGCACCTCAACAATGGTGACACACCATCTACCACGACAAGTTTGGTAACCCTTGGAGGCCCTTTCAAATAAGTATGTTCAATTCTATCCTTTGGCCTATAAAAAGTTACCTTTCATTTACCCTTGTCCACATGACATGCCAAATGGCATGGTCAAGGGTGAGTGCATTGTCATCTACAAGGGCAATTGCTTAAGGTACAAAGCCGGCGGGGCAACTATTGGAAGTAGCAACTAAGTACTAGTAGGGCCAATATCAAAGGGACAATTGCTAGTAGAGTGAGTATTGAAGGGCCGACTATTGATAAAGCGCCTAGTACAGAATGCAACCTCTAGTTAGGACAACCTCTTCAATAGTGGACCTCCAATTTTGGGGTGATTGCTAATAGATTGATCTCTTAAGAATTTGGACGGCTCCCTAGACATCATATTAGGAAACTTTTACTATAAATTGGTACAGTAGCTCTTAATTATCACATTGTACATGTGCCACTTAGTTTTGCATCACTTTTATAAGCAATGTAGAAATTGTATGGCAATGGCATTGTTACATCAAGACTCAATCAATATATAAAATTTACAATAATATAACTACTGTTAATACATTAAAACTCTATTTATTGTAGCAAAAATAGTAATGCATTTCATTTTGCGGGCAATGAAGGTAGAAAACATACAGAAAGCACTAAACAACAGATGAATTACCTAGATACACCTAATTCATCATATAATATAATCTTCAAAATGCAATCACTCATCATTGGAGGCTTTTCCTTTTATTCCTTGTGTGTGTGTGTGTGAATAATATACATAATTAGACCCATCAATATACCACAACTTTTTGCCTTTCATTTGAAATTAAATATGGATGAAAAGTATCTCTACATTAAAGTTAATTTAAGGTGCAATACACCTCACATAAAAAAAAATAATGTCTTCCACACTCTCTAATTCATCAACAATCACTTATTATCTGTAAAAGTCATCTACTATGTAATATCCCTATACAAGTCCTCAAGAGTTTTCAAATTCTATACTGGCCCTATCAGTAAATTCATCACGTGATTTATTGTGATTTATTTCTTCAAATTCATGTTGTCACGACTACGTTGTTCCAAGGGACAAGGTCCCATGATGAAGGGGAAGCGGAGCTTACTAGTAGAAGACAAGACGGTTATCTACGGTTAGTCGATCAAAGCTTGAACTTAAGCTCGGTGAGGGAGCAATGTCCTTCACTTGACATACGTTAATATAAGAAGTATTTCTAGTGATGAGTGCTTCGTTTCAATGTCTCTTCGTGTTAAGTCTATGCTTGTCTTTTAATGGAAGAACGTGTTATTGTGTGATGACATATCATGATTGACCGCGCCTATATTATCATTCTTTCTCAGTTTAGGTTATATTGAGGAAGATATGAATTTGGGATGGTTGAATTGGAAAGTAGCAATCGGATTTGAAATCCGTTCGGAAGCATTAGCAGAATACTTGTTTTGGAATCCGAGTCCTAACATTATGTCAAGTCTTTGACTGCCCCTGCTTCCATGGAGGAAGGAGTTTGGTTGAACATAACTGACAATGGTAGACCAATCAATTTGAGGAAGTGGTTGCAATTTGTGGAGACAATTGTTTGGGCTTAAGTTATGTCTCAAGAGAGGTCCAACGAGGAGGTGGCACAGCCTGTGCCAGAAGGACTTGGGTCAGAATGGGTGAATTTCATCCAACAACAGGTGCAAGTCGTATTTGAAACTGCCATTCCTCATATTGTCCAACAAATTTCGAAGCGTGCGGTAAGCCGACTTGATCACATATCTACATCTAATCCTACGCGGTCGAGGTCGGAAGGACGTGATGGTGAAGACTTTGAGGGACGAGACTCTAAAGTTGCAACACCGGATAAATTTTTTGGAAAGAAAGGCGGGGAGGTGTACAAATGGTTCGCCCAACTTCGTTTAGTGTTCCGAGGTAAGCCACGAGCATATCGATGTGATGAAGATAAAGTTGCATATGCTTTGTCCTATATGGGTTTAGGGCAGAGCAGAATTGGGCGATGCCAATTCTTTAAGCATTGGACGAAGGACAACCTCACAAATTATTGGTGGATTATAATGCATTTCGAGAAGCAGTTATTGCCGTTTATGGAGAGATTGATCGTAAGGGCACAACAGAGGATCAGCTCGGAAATATTCGACAAACGGGATCGGTTGCGGCTTATATTTCCACGTTTAACGAATATGCCGCACAAGTTGATTGGAACGAGCCAAGTTTGGTAGCAAGATTTCGTGGAGGATTAAAAGAAGAAATTCTTGATTCTATAGCTACTGCAAAAAATCAACCTCGCCAATTGCAAGAGTGGATGTCCATGGCCTCTCGGATCAATGAGCGCTTATGGTCGCGGCGACAGAATCGACGTACGCCGTTCCCCATTTCGCACTCAAAAGATCAATCAAGTCGAGTTCAACCCAATTTAGGGAATTCTGGCCTAGTACCAATGGAGATTGATGCCACTTCTACATCGACGACCCTAGCAAAGACTGCAGCTGATCGTATGGAATACTAGAAACAAGGGAGGTGTTGGGGTTGCGGTTTGCAAGGGCATGTGCGGGCTAAGTGCCCCACCAATCCTTCCAAATTCTACTCCCTTGCCGTTATTGGGGAAGAAGAAGGAGGATCAACCGGGCCGGGAAAAGGCCGAGCCCGGGACTGAAGCCTTTTATTCGGTAACCGGGTACACATCAGACGGCGGCAAGCACAATCTCGAAAGGAGATTTGGTCGATGAATCTACACTTCAACAATTACAACACTCCGATGAGATTGTATTGCCACACTATTTACGTGCCACTACGGAGCCGGGAGCACATTTGACTATGGATGCTCGTGTCAATTCGATTCCGACAACAACTTTAATTGATTCGGGCGCTACTGGCATCTTTATGCATCAAGATTTTGCTGAAAATTGTGGAGCACAAATACAATCTAAGAGGACTCCACGAGAAGTTCGAGTTATAGACGGGAGGGTAATTAACTCTGGACTCATCACCCATGAGGCAACGTTTGAATTGGAAGTGGGAAGTCACCGAGAAATGCTTGTGGCAGATCTCACAAACACGGGTCGCTATCATTGTATTTTGGGGACGCCTTGGCTTACTCGTCATGACCCCACCATTCGTTGGTCGCAACATCAGGTGATTTTTGACTCAGATTATTGTCAAAATCATTGCATTAAAGAAAATTTAGAAAAAAAGAACAATATTGTCCATGTACCGGGCCCTGCACGCCGGCAGCCTATGCCGGCGCAGGAGCCCCGGCCAGCCCGCCAAGCACTGTGGCAGGCCGGCGCAGTGGCCTGGCCAGCCCGGCAGGCCGGCATAGAGGCTGCTCCAGGCCGTTTGGAAAACACAAATGCTGAAAAGAAGTTCCTGCAAAATAAAAAACAGCCATTTTCAAGAACAAATGCTTCTACTTGGGAAAAGGCAGGTGGAGTCGACGCAAGCATTAAAGATCAAAAAATTCGACAAGTGAGTCAAAAGCCAACATCATCATTAGCTATTCCAAGCCATTCTTTTGTATCGGCCTCGGCATTTCGTCTCTCAGCGAAGGAAGCTGATTTATTTATTTTGGAGGTGTTCGAATTGGAAAAAAATAATATTACGAGGGAATTAGATTCCCAAATCCCAAAAGAATACCAAGACCTACAAGAGGTGTTTAGCAAAGAAGCCTCTAATGACTTGCCCAATCACAGTGGATCGGATATGAAGGTGGAGTTCAAAGAGGGACAGGAGCCCCGTAACACAGGATTGCGGCCTATGTCCCCCGTGGAACTCGAGGAACTCCGACGATACCTTGAAGAAAATCTAGGCAAAGGGTGGATTCGCCGATCCAAGTCTCCAGTTTCGGCCCCTATTGTATTTGCACGTAAAAAAGACGGATCCATCCGTGTTTGTGTGGACTATCGGAACTTAAACAAAGTCACGATAAGGAATCGGTACCCTCTTCCGCTAATCCCTGACTTAACTGATCGGTTGGCTGGAGCCAAATTTTTTACAAAGCTTGATATAAGACAAGCTTATCATCGAGTGAGAATGGCAAAAGGCCATGAATTTAAAACGGCGTTTAAAACTCGTTACGGATTATTTGAGTACTTGGTCATGCCATTCGGGTTAACCAATGCCCCTGCTCAATTCCAAGCCCACATGCAAGCTATTTTTTATGACCTATTAGATATTTTCATTGTAATTTATTTGGATGATATTCTCATATTCTCAAAAACATTAGAAGAACACAGGGCAATTTTGCGAGAAGTACTTCAACGGTTGCTGCATCATCGTCTTTATGCTAAAATTTCCAAGTGCCAATTTCATCAAAGTCGCGTGGAATTCTTGGGCATGATGGTTTCGGAAAAAGGATTGGAAATGTGTAATGACAAGGTGCAAGCCATCCAGGAATGGCCCATTCCAAAATCCGTGAAAGAGATTCAATCTTTCCTTGGGTTTGCTAATTTTTACCGATGCTTCATCCATGATTATTCTAGAATTACTATGCCTCTTACTTCATTAACACAAAAAGATCAACGGTTTGAATGGTCCTCTTCAACAGATGAAGCATTTAAAGAGTTAAGATCTCGGTTTACTAAGGCCCCGATATTAATTCACCCTAATTTTCAACTCCCTTTTGTCGTCGAAACAGATGCCTCAGATAGTGCTACAGGAGCTATTTTATCACAACGTGCAGAGGATGGGCATCTACCCCCATGTGCCTATCGGAGCTCCAAAATGCAACCGGTAGAGAAGAACTACGACATATATGACAAAGAATTGCTTAATATTGTACTTGCTTTTCAAGAATGGCGAGTCTATCTAGAAGGTTCACCACACATAATTCGAGTGATTTCAGACCATAAAAATTTGGAACACTTCCTAACAACGAAACAATTAAACTGACGACAAGCACGGTGGTCCGAGCAACTCTCGGCATTCAACTTCGAAATCCATCATCGGCCGGGGGTACTAAATGGCCGTGCTGATATGCTTTCAAGACGTCCCGATATATTAGTAGAGTCATCGAAAGAATCCAAGCCCCTACTAAAATTAGCAACAATGGAGGCCTATGATTTCATCTGGACTGATGCTAAAATCATTCAACACATAAAACGGGCTATGAGAGAGGATATCTAACTTAAGCCAATATTGGCATTCTTTATAAATGACCCCGACCGAGCTCCAGTGAATATTCGTCGACGGTTTCAAGATTACAAGATTAAAGACGGATTACTCTATTTTCGGGATGCAATTTATGTACCAGATGATGATGAGATACAACGACAAATACTACGCTCCCGACATGATGCACCTACGGTAGGACATCAAGGTAGAGCAAAAACTGTGGATTTGGTGTCAAGAACTTTTTATTGGCCAACATTTCAAAAATATGTGCATCGGTACGTTGATGGGTGTGATTTGTGCCAACGCTCAAAGCCCACTTATCATGCCCGGCATGGATTATTGCAACCCATTCCAGCGGCGGAGGCACCATGGAAACGGGTCACCGCCGATTTCATTGTCAAATTGCCTAATAGCAATGGATCCGACTCCATTTTGGTCGTTGTGGACAAAAACACAAAATTGGCACATTTTATTCTGACTACTGAAACAGTCGACTCTTTAGCAACTGCCAATCTATACCTTCACCTCGTGTGGAAACATCATGGCATTCCAGAAGAAATCATATCCGACCGTGGGCCAGTATTCATTTCCAAATGTATGAAACGATTACACGAACTCCTTCGCATCCAATCGGCTTTGACAACGGCTTTCCACCCACAGTCTGATGGTCAGACAGAGAGGGTGAATCAGGTGCTGGAGCAATTTCTTCACATGTTCACAACCCGGCGACAAGATGACTGGTCAGACCTCCTCCCAATAGCCGAATTTGCTTATAACAATGCAATTCATTCAACAACAGGTCTTTCGCTGTTTTATGCCACTTATGGGTACCACCCAGCATTATCCATTAGTACACCAACAACCTCAAGTGTTCCGGCGGCAGAAGACAGGATTTGACTTTTAAAAAAAATACATGATGAGGTGAAGACTATGATCCAAATAGCGGGTGACCAAGCCAAGCTCAACTATGATCGACGAGTACAGCTACAACCATCATTTGTAGTAGGAGACAAGGTTTTACTTCGACACGATAACATCTCTACAACTGCGCCCACGAAAAAATTAGAAGCCAAGTTTTTGGGGCCTTTCCCCATTATTGCTAAACTCTCTGACTTGGTTTATTGACTTCGACTACCAAAGGCTCTTCGTATACACAATGTGTTTCATGTATCACTTTTAGAGAGATATCGACCTGATACCATCTCAGGTCGACAACAAAAACCACCACCACCCATTGTGACCCCGGACGGTGACATGGAGTGGGAAGTGAATAGAATTTTGGATTCCCGACGGGTAGGAAGATGGAGAAAACTCCAATACTTGGTAGCTTGGGAGGGATACGGGCCCGAAGAAAATTCCTGGGAACCAGCTGCAAATTTGCACAATGCTCTTGATGTGGTAGCTAATTTCTACAAGCGTTACCCACAAGCGGCCAAACCAAACAACTCAACGACACATCACCTACATGCCTTAAAAGAGGGGGGTAATGTCACGACTACGTCATTCCAAGGGACAAGGTCCCATGATGAAGGGGAAGCGGAGCTTACTAGTAGAAGACAAGACGGTTATCTACGGTTAGTCGATCAAAGCTTGAACTTAAGCTCGGTGAGGGAGCAATGTCCTTCACTTGACATACGTTAATATAAGAAGTATTTCTAGTGATGAGTGCTTTGTTTCAATGTCTCTTTGTGTTAAGTCTATGCTTGTCTTTTAATGGAAGAACGTGTTATTGTATGATGACATATCATGATTGACCGCGCCTATATTATCATTCTTTCTCAGTTTAGGTTATATTGAGGAAGATATGAATTTGGGATGGTTGAATTGGAAAGTAGCAATCGGATTTGAAATCCGTTCGGAAGCATTAGCAGAATACTTGTTTTGGAATCCGAGTCCTAACACATGTCCGTCTATTGTACTATCTTTGTCAAGTATTCATTTATCAAATTTCATCCAAATCTAAGGTACTTTCCAATTTTGGTGAACATTTTTCTACTACTAATTTCTAACCCTTCCCAAAATAACCTAGAAGTTGCCATACTTTGTTTGACCAAGCATAAATAATGGACAATTACTCCAAACATCTTTAAACTTTGTGACAAGTTTATTCAATTTTTTTAGATATTTACATATCATTTTTCATCCTAATCTAACATATTGTCCAACTTTGGTGGACATTTTTCCACTGCTAATGTTTTGCCAAGTCATGGCTTCCACACCACGGTTGTATTTGGTACAAAAATTGTAGGCCCCATATCTATTGGAGCTAAGTTTTGGGGAAAAAATATTAGACAAATTTTTAAAAAATACCTTCTAAATTTGATAGTCATATTACAAAATCCTAATAAGATTGAAGCTCCCAAATACAATCTTCTTGTCTAATCTAGATTCTAAACACCTCTACTTTGAAGCCTCATATCTCCTTCTTTATAATAGATCTAGATTTGAAAATTGGTATTATGGTAGATCATTTATTCAAAAACTTAGATCTAAAATTGCCTTGTATCACAAAGTTTAGACACTACGGTTTGTCAACAATTATCATGTGGTTATTGTTGTTTTATGGGTTTGCAAGTTAACCCCTAAAAGACCAACATGCGTTTTTTGGCTATATAGAAATTTTGGGCAAGTATGTGTAAACAGAGATTTCCATATTTTAGGCTGAAATTTTAATAGAAGGTGGGCGCAAGGAATATCTTTCATATGCACAAAATTTCATGACACTTGGAAATGTAAGTCAAAAGTTATGGCCTAATATGTTACTTTTTTTTGTAACTGGGCAGTTTGGACAAATAAAAAAAAATCATTTTTTCAAAAAAAAAAATTTGAAATTGGTTTTCTAGAGTTATATATGCGTGGAAAGCTTTAAATCATCCCATTTTGATCAATGCGTCAAAAGTTATGAAGATTATTAGTTTGCGGGCAGTTATGGATTCTCTGCTCTAAAATAAACTTTGAAGTCCTTTATCTTACTCAATTTTCAATGCTTTTTGGAAAAAATAAAATCCTAGGATGTAGATTGTTTATTAAAACATTGCAACCATTGGAATTGGCATTTTTCAATTCTATAATTAAATTCTTGACAATTCAGTATTTTGAATCATTCTCTACTACTATCTACTTACTATTTTTTTCTTGTATGATGGACAATTCCAAATGAAGTGAAAATTTTCAAGCATGTATCCAACTTGCCTAGAAAAAAGAATTCAAAGAAACACCATCATTTTGGAAAAAATCTCATAGAAAAGTGAGCTTGTGAAGTGCAGCTGCCCTGATTTTTTGCATGGCCAAAAAATCGATTTCAGGGAATTTGAATGCTTATATCTTGCAATCCATGAGGCGGAAATTTCTGAAATTTTTACCACATGTTCTCAAGTCAACATACTACAAGATCCTATGGTTATATGTGTCCAAAAAAGTTATTTTTTCAAAAATTGGGTACTTGTTCAAGAATGGCAGTTTTTGAGCATTTTCAATGAAAACATAGTCATGGAACTTTAGGGGTTAATAATAATTTATTGCATGATTACAATGCATTGCTTTGCATCATTTTTGCATTGTTACAATGCATTACTTGCAACTGCATTGTAACAATGCGAAGTAATGCATCATAATGATGCAATAAATTGTTATTAACATGCAAACCCATAAAACAATGATAACCAAATGATAATTGTTGACAAACCGTAGGGTCTAAACTTTGTGATGTGACACAATACTTTATCAAATACAATCCAAAACTCCCCACATCAACACTTCCTTCAATAATAATTACCAAAAAATGTACAACTTAGAACATATGTGCATCACACCTCAAAAACCACCAAGAACCAAGAGAAAGACAAATTTCCAACCCTTGTCTCTAAGTAGCTAATTACAATCCTAGTTAGCTAGCCACAGCTTAATTCCAACCCATTTTAACCCTAACACCAACTACAAACAATCGGTTCTGAACCAACAACTAACACAAACAACTAACAAGAACTCCCAACACTACATACATCCTTTAACATACAAAGATGTCTACTTCAACTAACAGATGGCCCACATCCCAACAATATTTCCAAACTCCTGGGAAGTTGTCCATGCCTTGTATATTACATCACTCCAGTCTTCCTTGATCCTTAGAAATCCAATGCCAAAGCCTATCATATAAGTGTTTTAAAGAAAAAAATAGATTTTCCATTATAATACTTCAAGCACATTTGATACGTAAAGTGTGTATACTTTGTAGGTAGATAATTTGGGTTGGAGTCATAGGCCACCTTCTACTTCTTCTTACTTTGTGATGGTTTTGTGCTTCTAGAAGCATTGCTCTATGATACTTGTCATTGAAATGATTCCAGTCAAGATTCACAAGTACCAAATTCTAGAAAAAAAATCTAAAAAAATGTAACCATAGGATGATAGGATCTTGTAATACTCTAGTTTGAGAAGATATAGAAAAAAATTTAGAAATTTTCACTATGTAGATTGCAACATACTAGCGTTTGAATTGACAAAAATCCTTTTTTTGGTGTGCAAAAAATAGGATAGCTGTACTTTACAAGGTCACATTTGTATGAAAAAATGTCCCTGTTGTTGGTACTTCTCTGGTTTCATTTTTGAAGGCAAGTTGGCTACAACATATAAGAAAAAAATAGTAAATAGATAGAAGTAGAGAATGATTTGAAATATGACATTGTTAATAATTTAGTTGTAGAATTTGAAAAATGCCAATCCAATGGTTGTAATGTTGTAATAAACAATTTGTATCCTAAGATTTATTTATTTTTTAAATTTTTTAAAATTGAATAAAATAAAAGACTTCAAAGTTTATTTTAGATTAGAGAATCCATAATTTCCTGTGAATTAAAACTCCTCATAAATTTCATTTCATTAATGAAAATGAAACGATTCAAAGATTTCTATGTATATATAGCTCTAGAAAAACAATTTCAATTTATTTGTTTTGAAAAAAAAGTGATTTATTCTTATCCACGTGGACTACTCCGCTAAGGAAAAAAATTATATGTCATACAATAGTTTTTTGGCCATGTAGTCAAAAGTTATGAAAATTGTTGGGCCTTAAAGAAAAACTTGTCTCCATGTTGTGTGAAAATTTCAAAGAAAGAAAATGAAAAATTCCATTTGTAGTGAGCTGCCCAAAATTGCTATGTTGTCAAAAAATGCAACTTGGTCTTTTAACTCCTAAAGGACCAAACACCATTTTTTGGCAATATAGCGATTTTGGGCAATTCATTACAAATGGAACTTTATTTTTTCTTTGGAATTTTCACATAAAATGTGCCCGAGGAGTAGCTTTAAAGCCCAACAATTTTCATAACATTTGACTATATGGTTAAAAAGTTATTGCATGATATGTGGTTTTCTTTGATTTTGGGGCAATTCGGGCAGCTCAAAAAAATTCTGAAAAAAATGCTTTTTTAAGAAATAAAAATTTGAAATTAGCTCTTTAGATTTATATATACATGAGAAGCTTCGAATCATTCCATTTCAATTAATGAGTCAAAAGTTATGAGGATTCTTAGTTTGAGGGTAGTTATGGAATCTCTACTCTAAAATAAATTTTGAAGTCCATTATTTAACTCAGTTTTCAATATTTTTCAAAAAAAATAAAAATATTTGGTATAGATTGATTATTATAACATTGCAACCATTGTGATTTGCATTTTTCAGTTCCATAACAAAATTCTTGACAACTTAGTATTTTGAATCATTCTCTACTTCTTTCTACTTACTGTTTTTTTCCTATATGTTGTACAATTCCAAATGATCTGAAATTTTTCAAGCATGCAGCCAACTTGCCTTCAAGAATGAATCCAAAGAATTATCACCATTTGGAACTTTTTTCATATAAGTGAGACATTGTGAAGTGCAGCTGCCCGGATATTCTGAGGGACAAAAAAAGCATTTTTGTCAATTCAAACGCTAATATCTTGCAATCTACATGGTGGAAAATTCTGAAATTTTTTCCACATCCTTTCAAACTAGTTTAATACAAGATCCTACGGTTATATGTATCCAAAAATCTTTTTTGTTCTCAAAATTTGGTACTTGTACTAAAAATGACAATTTTGGAACAATTTTGGTGAAAGCATAGTCAAAAACCTTTAGGGGTTAAGGGTTTTTTTTTAAATCAAAAATTCTTCATTGAAGTTGTAGGTCCAAATCTCCTAATCTCAGCCGTCTTGGCAGTATGCATTAGCATGTGCACAATTCAAGAGCAACTTTCAAGGAAAATTTGATGGAATTTCATGAAATTAAGGAAAATACGATATATAGCCTGTAGGAGAGGACTTATCAACATGCTTGTCCTACAACCACTTGCCTTTATGGACTCATAGTTGCCCTCCATACTCACATGCACCCTTTTTTGTCCAACAAGCACTTGTGCCTAACACACCAAGCATACAAAGTCACCCGATTCATATGGACCAATGGTTGCCCTAGTAAAATACAAAAGTACCCATTTTTGTATCTATTATTATTTTTTTGCAACTTTGCAAGGTTCCAAAATCCGCAGCCGCTGCTATTGTGCTCATCCAAGGAGAACTTGCCTAAGCACTTTATATTTAGTTGTCCCTTATATTCTCTTCTCACTTTCCTCCTCTACTAGAAAACTTGAGATTAGCACCCCACCCACCCCATTGGCGATGCATGCTTGAATCCAAAGTGTTAAGGTTGACATAGTTCTAATACAAGTTAAAACAGTGACGCCCTTTGAATTGAAAATATTGAACTTGAAATCTATGAAAATGTCATTCATTCCTATCTATCACTATGGCCACCAATAGCGTTAATCCAACTACGGTAGCCAAAAAGATTGTTGCTCACCAAAAAAAATTGAAGGACAAAAATAGGAAGAAGATGTGCAACATTTATAGGAAGAGATTGCACATGCTAACCAATATGTCAAGAAGCTTGTTTTCTACAATTGGAAAAATAAACCGTCTCTCTTGACTCTTCTAATGTGTGAAGATTACATCAATAACTATTACATTGACAAGCACTTTCAAGCAAAGTGTCACTATGTACATCGTCACACAAACAAGACAAACTTGAAGTTTAGTATATGCGAGGACTATAAACAAAAATGCATCAAAGTTTGGCAATTACTCTACAAACTGGAGGTTGTGCAGTTTTGCACATGAATGAATTAAGTTCCACTTTTCAATGTGAGAGGGTTGTATATCTTAGTCTCTTTAAATAAGGAGATGGACTGGAGCCAAGACTAGAGCATGGTAAAGAAGATTATCTACGTGGAATTGCCAAACACGGGTGCTAATACCCACAATTTTTTGTCATTTTCCAAAGGTGGATTGAGTATAATCAAGACAAATACGCTCCTCTTAATCCAAAACTTAAGGCCCCCCCACCAATATGCAATCATTCCCTAGCGTCAACCTAAAGTCATCCAAAAAGCACTCGCTTGCACTCTAAACCTATAATAGTCCTAACTCCTAAGCAATGTGTCCAAAACCATCTATATCATGAACAACATCACACAACATAGGAACTTGAAGTTACATTAGATAAAATAATAAAATAGTAAAATAATAAATTATTGTCTTGTCTTGTATGATGGATACATGTCTAATTCACCATGCAAGGAGACACAGTATTTGAATACCAAACCTTCAAACTAGACAATCCTAATATATACTGGAAATATATTTTATCTAAACAAATAAAATATTAAATAGATCTTTTTGAGTAAAGCAAATTACATTCATAGATTAGCATTTATATTTTATAATGTTTTACATGTTGAATTGCGTGTAGATTTAGTGGGATGTGGTTATCTTGTGTACACTGCAATCAATATCTTTTGGAATTGTTTTGGTTTAACTCTTGTTTATTAAGCACTCTATAACTTAGCAAATAAATCTTTTAATGAAAAAAATCAATGCAATCATCCATCAATTCCCTCTTAAATTTTTTGGTTTGTCAAATTTAATGATATTTTTTATTATTAGATTTTTATTATAGATGATGATACATTTAAAAGGTTCTATTGTTTAATTTGCCACTAATCCTACCTTCTATAGTACTTGCGTTCTAAAAAAGCAAATATTTGGATGCGGATTCTCATCTAGAGATATACACTCTTTGCAACGTGAAATCTAATGGTTTATATTTGATACACCTATAATCAACACTTTAAAATTATATAATTTATTCATGTAGTGTCTAAAAATGCATGCAAGAAGAATTTGGAATTGTTCATCTAGTGTCACCAAAATTTAACAAAAAATAAGATAGTTTCATAAAAAAAAGTATAATCTAATGCTTATTTGAATGGTTTCAAGTATAGGGTTACCACCTATTATGCACACTAATAGATTGTTATGGCCATTCCATAAATGATCCCATTATATGGTTGTGCACAAGAAAAAATACAAAGCAATGAGTATATTTGTGATGTGACATTGGCACTTTTGGATGTAAAGCCATTAAAGAATGTTATCAATTGAGGGCCTTGGCATTGTAACAATAATTTTAGTGAGTAAAATGACCATTATTAATAAATTTTAGAAGATAGTTTATGGGCACTTGTAGATTGTAAGACAAATCACTTCAAAAATTCATAGTGAATCTATGTTTTGTTAAAAAATATGAATCTACTTCCATTTACTTTAAATACTATTCTTTCCTATATGCAATAAATAATTGAGACTTCCATATCTTCCAAGGGATTAGAATCTTTATATCAAAAACTTTGGTGGCAATCCTATGGCTTCTTTTTATTAAGGAAGGAGCACTCATTGTCAATTTTTTAAGGGATTTTCCAGCAAATCATGAGCAATTTATGACAAAGCAATTTTTTTTGCATGTAAAAAGATAGGAAATATGGAGACTGGATTTTCTTTTTAATTTTCTTTCCAAAGTTCAAAATTACTATGAATTTTGGGAGCCAAAAAATACTCATGGCCCATTGCCAATCTCTAGACTCTTCCAATTTTGATCAATCAAGAATTGTTTTTTTGGTCACTACTTTGGGACATGTGTCATAATCTTATTAGTTCCAACCTTGAAAAACACATTCTAAGCTTAGGTTGGATTTGTTTAGGTTTATTCCAGCTAAGATCGAAAATAGCACCCCCTACAGATTAGAAATGGGTCTAGATCCACAATGGGTGCTTCTACCTTATCTAGCTTACCAACAAGAAAACCAACAAACTTGGAATCTTTGCGACTTTAATCTTGTTGCACATTTAAACAATAATGTTATTTTTAATGGCAAAGAATGTAGATTATTAATTTGCATCTTGTTAAAACATTTTCAATCCAAAAAACATTTCTAATGTTGCCAAAAGGTGAATGTCTTAATCATAAAAAATTGATAATATCATCAAATTTGAATGAATATGAGTGTAGAATACTTTCTATCCAAAAATAACTACATAGTGAATTTATCAGTAGATGCTCAAAAGAACTTTTATAGTCAAATAAATTATTCTATTGTGGTTAGTTTACTATTTCTGCTAGTTTAGGAATGATAACATTAAGAAGTTTTAATATACCTTGTTTGAAGACACAAAGATGTAATGGACTTTTTTGAGATGTGATTATTGTGCTTTTGGAATGTGAATGTAATGCCATAAGAATGTCTCAATGGTTAAAATAGATTCACATACCTTTTGGGTGTAAATTATCAAAGAAAATAATCACTTTAGGACCTCAACATTGTGACCATTTTAAGCTAGTAAGATGGCTATTCTTGGACTCATTATTTGTTGCTTTTAGATTGAATATGATCATCATGCCCTTTATAGGTGTTAGAGTTTCTCTAAAAATTTTGCGACTAACTAATAACTTGTCAAAAATATATAATTCCACTTCTTTTTACTCTGTAACTATTTTTCCACCAACTCATAAAGTTGAAAAAAATAAAAAATTGATACTTCCTAAACCTTCCAAGAGAGCGGGTAAAAAACTTGTAGGTAACATAAGGTAGGTTCCATCATCTTGAAAATCATTGCACCTTAACTCCTAAGTCCCAAGGTCTCTTTTTCATCAAAGACCACTCAAATTGTCACTTCTATTGCAAAGAGAAAAAAAATTGATTTTTTTTCTTTGCATATTTAACTATAAGATATTACACTAAAATAGCATAAAACTATATGGAAGGGATTTAAAAAATCTTGACCATACAAATTGCTAGATATTTGCATATGCATGAAGAAAACAAGATTTTTGCACCTTGCGTGACTAGATTACAAAACTTTGAATCTTCTTAACTCAATTTTTTTGCAATATGGATTTGAATTTCTAAGTTTTTATACTGAATAATTCACTTTAGAGTCTAGGAAAAAAAATTCAGAAACATCAACTTGATTTTCATTCTTTAAAAATTGTTAAGTACAAGTAGATATTAGATTGAAGGAAAATCTAAATTATTAATAGATCTAAGATTGAATTGAGACATACTAATATTGGCAGTGAGATTGTCCTAGAAAACAAACTTAACTGTGTGGAATTTCATTTTTGTAAAAATTGAGTTAAATGAATCTTAGAAGTTATTTTTTGAGGAAGATGCTTGATTGCTAGATGTACAAGACTCTATAACTTTCTCATCACTGGGCCAAATAGAATGAACCAAATCTCTCTATGTAGGCAAATGTGTTTTCTATGAGAAACAAAGTTTTAAATTTTTTATTTTAGTACTGCCAAACAAATTCTTTTTTAAACACAAGGTGGCGTAACTTTTGCTCCCAAGAACCAACTGAAATAAAAATTGTATTCATGTAAAGCTAATGTAACTTTCTACCTTCAAAAAAATACAAAAAATTACATTAAAAATTGAGATCATAGATGAACTTGCTCAAACCTTCAAATATACTTTGAGAGGATACTTGGGACTTCAAGGGTTAACACATGGTTTTGTTTTTAGAGGTAAATTGCTCACAAACTCAACAAACAACTTTGATGGAATGTTTGAAAAACGATTTGTTATTTCCTAATGGACAAAATTGATAAATTGCTTCAAATTCTTGGAATTACACAACTTTATGGGGATGAATAAATAAATTTCTAAATGAATGCTTTTCATTCCTATTTCTATGTATGCATTCATAAATACAGAAATAAATAGCCTCGTCATTTTTACAAAAATATAAATAGGACCCAAATAAATGAAGTTGAAAAAAAACATCACATATTATTAACACTAGTGATTTCTGCTTTATAGTACAAATTTGCCCCAAAACAAAACATTTAGGGATGTTTATTTAAAATTAAAACAGTTAAGTAGAACACCCCATTTTCAACCTCCACTCTACTTCCAAGCCCTATTTTTTGACCCAAAATCAACTTATTCATAATCCAATTCTAGTAAAATCCACTTATTTTTCGGGATAAACTTCCATTCCTTAGATTCCTATTCTTTAATGAATAAATTTTAGTATATTATGTCA
This sequence comes from Neckera pumila, assembly GCA_963969595.1. NCBI lineage: Eukaryota > Viridiplantae > Streptophyta > Bryopsida > Hypnales > Neckeraceae > Neckera > Neckera pumila. Next base: position 18,210,276 of record OZ018412.1, on the reverse strand, counting down.
CGTTTAACTACTTATGGACTTTGAAGAGTCCAAAATTAATATCAGGAGAAAAAACATCAGGAATTAATCATCAAGAGATAATGCAAAACATCGGGAGATTGATGTAAAACATTTAGAGATCTATAAAAACATCTGGAGGCAATTGGAGATCTCCAAATGTTATTATCTGAAATATTTTGAACATTTTGTCTAAAATTCAATGAATAGTCCAAAAGTAGTTAAATGTGGCATCGGACACTCATAGGTACCTTTTATCCCTTCACTTCAAATCCTTATAAAAAAGGGTTAAATCAATAAATAAAGATTTCTTTTTTTACATTGAGTTCTTCACCAAAGGGCTTATCAATACAAACTAATCAATTATGACTCTAAATAATATAAGAAATTAAATTTCTTAAATTGATTGGAAATAGGTTCTCTTATTATAATACAAGACTTTTAGAGTACTGCCGTCAATCTCACTATCAAGCCTCGGCAACGCCACTCCAGGATTTCCACGCCTAGGCAAGCAAAAATGGCTCCACACCAACACCATGTCAGGTTGAAAGTTGTGCCATTCTTCTCTTCACTTCCTCATTTGCTCGGCAACCAAGGGCCTTTATAGCAGGCAATTTTACATCTATGCCAACTTAGTCAACTTTGATTACAGCCTGAGTATAAGACGTAGAGGCTAGTGAGAGGTGTGTGAAGAAAGGAGAGAACTTTAGCAAGAGTGCCACATCTCACAAGGCAATAAGTGCCTTGCCACTTCTTAATGCTCTCGTCCAATTTTCTAGACTTGATAGCGCAATGCTCTTATCTTGGAGTGAAATCCTAGAACCCCCACAAACAATGTTTTTTTCATGCACAATTTCTTGTCAAAATTGGCTACAACCAAATGATTTTGGCTTGTTTTTTTTTTTTTGTAAGAAAAAAAAAGTCATTTTTTTTTGTCAAAATATCTAGATTATTTATTGTTATGTTTTCAAGATCAATAGTCCAATATTTACCTCGGTATGCCTTAGTTATTATAATGAGCCGGGGTGAATTGACCCCCTTGTTGGGCCCGCCTAAGCTATTCCAGGGGTGCATGTAAAAAAGAGCCCTCTATTTTGTGCCGGGTTAAATCTATGCTCTCCACCTCTCCTAGCTAAGGTAGTTGTACCCATTGTCAACCTCGACCCATTGCCAATCTATAGGGAGCACTATTTCCAATCTAGGCTAGAACTAGCCTAAACAAACCCAACTAGTAAGCTTGGAATGTGTTTTGTCAAGGTTGGGACTAATAAAGTTATTACATGTCCCAAAGTAGTGAGCGGAAAAGCAGTTCTTGAATGATTGGAATTGAAAGATTCTAGAGATCGGCAATATGGAATGAATATTTTTTTACTTCCAAAAATCATAGTAATTTCAACTTTGGGAATAAAATGATGAAAAAATTTCAATCCCTACATGTTCTATTTTTTTACATGCCAAAAAAATTTGCTTCATCATAAATTGCTCATGATTTGCTAGAAAATCAGTTAAAAGATTGACTATAAGTAGCATTTACCTTAATTTGGGGCCTCTGATTGCAAATATGAATTCAAAATTTGCAAATTTTATCATATGTGGCATATAAAAAAAACTCAAGGTTTTCCCTGATGACCGAGCAAGTGAGGGGTTGGTTCACTCTGGCCTTATAATGGGAATTCCACGGTCGAGTCTATAGTAGTGCAATGAGCCTCTTTGCGGAGACCTTTTTGCACCCCTTGTTTTACCCCTAGGAAAAATGGAAGAATGATTTATTTGCGATGCATGATAAAATTGCAAATTATGAGTTCATATATGCTCCAAATTAGCTAGGAGAGGTGTTAACAATTGAACAAAGACAACCCAAAATAGGAGGTCTTTTTTTTTTACATTCACCATGGGCTTTATCTCCGCAAGAGGCTCATTGGCCGTTGCACTACTTTAGAGCATCTCCTGTAGCCTTCCCAGTATCCCCTCCCTTCTAATTTTTGGATGATAAGCAATCAATTATAGTGTACATCAAACTTGACCTTTACTTTTGCCCCCAAATAAACCATATTTGAAGGGGACCTTTGTGTCACTACATGCTATATTTTCTTTTGAGATTAGCAATTGTCTTAGCTTACTTATTGTTTTTTGCAAGTTTTGTGACTTGTGATTGCTTGAAAATATATTTAGTGAGTTGTATTGCTGGGGATGCAAGTGGCCATCCCCTTTAACCCTGGAGTGCCGCGGGCACCATTCCGTGGTGTTCCGATAACAATACTATAAGATGGAGAGACTTCAAGAACACTTTTTCATCCTCTTTTTCCTTGTTGACTTTTCATGTTGGGTTCCAAAGAGTATCCAATTGAGTTTGTAGACTTGCTTGCATTTGTCTTCACATAAAAGAGAAGTTCTTAAAAATAAACGGATCACAAAATATTCTATTTTAGTGTCTTTTGAGAAGTTGTTGTTCCTTGCTCTAAATCTGGAATTTCTCCACAAAAATGATATTTTTGGACTTTGAGCCCAACTAACAAAATGAAGGTCATCTACTCTAGTTTCTACTTCAATTTGAATTTTGAAAAAATTTCTAATATTGAATATTTTATTGCAATTTGAACTTTGGATGTATATTCAATGTCTATTATTTTCTAATTATAGAATGACATGGATATTGAGTTCACACCATGATGTTTGTCATTGTAATATACACACATGATGAAATTTTCAGATTTTTTGAAATAGTTTTCTAATTGATGTGATTTTTCTTCACTTTCTCTTCGAAAATTCTCAAAAAAATCAATTTTCCATAAAAAGAAATTTTTTTGTGAAGTATAAAAGACATGTAATTTCATCTCTGAAAAATAATTATAAAAATTTTCATACATATCTAGTTGCAAAATGGCAACAAACTGAGTGATGGACAGTGAGACTTGAAACCAGTGGTCATGGGTCCGTCATTTAGGGGTTAAATTAGACAGATCTCGATTGAAGGAGCAATTTGTTTGGAGCGCTGCAGGAGATGCTCTTCGACTCCACGGAAAATAGCTACTGTAAGTTACCTCCTTCAGTTCTCCCACTGGCCCACTCCGTCCCTTTGCAATGATGAAAGAATACCAGCCAGTTGTCGCCTGGCCGGGCCAGGCTGGGCGGCAGAAGCGGACGGGCCCCGCCTGTCGCTGCCGGCCGGCCGTCCGCGAGGGCCCTACCCAAGACCAGCCACCTCTGTTTCTGATTCCCGTTCCCGAGAATGCGGGGCCCACAGGGCCGTACCCCCGAGCGACTCCTCCCCTGCGTCCCTGCCGAATGCCGACATGCAGATATTCACGAGATATGATCACAGAAAGGAGATATTTCCATTTCTCTTTTTATTTATATTTCACAAACGGATATTTCCCCCAAACATCGGCTAGGCCAAGGCCCCAGGGGCCACCCATCCACTTCAGCAGTGCGGTCCCGTCCCAGGCCGGCCGTCCTTCGCAAGTCGCAACTAGTAATAAAGTAATTGTCAACCCCCTTCAACGTGCAGCTGCTGTTGGTCGGTTTCCAGGACACGAAAGAGACAGGGACGGAGACCGGAGGAGGGGAAACTTGTGGCTCACAGTCCTCGTGGGGGAACCTGTGGCTGAGAAGGCTCCTGCCAGACCTGCGGCTCACATTCACCGTCAAGACTCGTGGCTGACAGTCACTCCTATCCTGGCTGAAAGGGAGTGCAAGGAGGGCATGCCACGTGTCCTGGTGGGAGGCCCGTCCGCGTTTCTCTCGTGACTTTGCCTTTCCTGACTCAGCTAGGGGAGGGGAAGGGGTTCCCTGACTCAGCGGAGTCGATTCGTGAGAGGCCCCAACTCCACTCACCTTGATGAGTACCGTCCAAAAATTCGGATAGCAAACTACACTGAATAGTGAGTGAAATTAGGTTGCCCCACACTAATTTCTCTCGACATTCTACACTATATCCATACATTAAGTTAGCATGGTGTTTTCACCTATATTTAGGTACCTAATTTGTTTGTTTTGTTACGTTGAGATCTCCCAAATCGTGCATCCCCCAGCTACGTGCTTGGTACCATCGGGAAGCTCTCGGCAAGGAGGGGTGCACGGGCTTGGTGTTGTGACGTTTGGAGCTACGGTTTGGAAGTTATTGAATTTCGAAGTATTTATGGATCAAAAAATTAGAAAATTACTTTTATTTTGATTTTGGTCCTATTCCTGGTACTGGTGGAAAGCCCTTGGCAAGGAAGTGTGGATGGGCTTTATTTTGTGGCGTTTGGAATGACAATGTGAAAGTTATTGAATTTTGAAGTTTTTATACCAATAAAAAAATGAAAGAATGACTTTTCCTTTCGTTTTGACTGTGGCAAACGCAAAAGGCACACTAGTCAATATTACAGTTACATGTGGGAAACATATGTGCTGCATGGGTTGGTATACTAATTTATAATCCATGGCTCAAGATTAGAGAATGGCTTGTGCCTCCATCTGGACAAGCAATGATTTTTGAGGTAACCTAATTGTTAAGGCAACTCAATTTCACTATTTAGTGTAAAGATATCTTAGAGGACCTTCATTGTGAAAAAACTAATCTGAGGCTCTCCAAGATATCTTCTAGTTCTCATGCTAGCCAGGGAAGATTGACCTCAATCACCCCATTATTACCTTACAGTTTATCCCTGGAGAAAACACTCAAATTTTTTATTTGCCATCCATAGTGTACTAGCCATCAAAATGTATCAACCACATACATTGCAAAAAAAAAATCTAAGGCTCTCCAAGATATCTTGTACACAAAATAGTGAAATTAGGTTGCCTTGTCAATTAGGTTGCCTTCCCTGAGATAAATTACCTCATACATCAATGCTTGTTCCACATGCCACTCTCTGAACCACGCCTTGAACTAGTGCACAAATCTACACCAAACACATGGCTCTGAATTGAATGCTTCATTGTACAAAAGCAGTGAATATTTCTATAGTGTGGACTGTTGAGAAATTAGTGTGGGGCAACCTAATTTTACTATTTTGTGTAGTTCCCATGCTAGGGAGGATTGATCCTTCATTGCTCCATGGTTTATCCCTGGGAAAAACACTATAATTTTTTTATAGGCCATCCATTATGAAATTTACAGATTCTGATTCATATTTAGAATTAGAGGCCCCAAATTAGTTGTGAGAGGTGAAGAAATACAAAATTTAGGGAACACAAAATAGGGACAATTATTGCATTTACCCTTGGTTGGGAAATAAGTGGGGCAATCCTCCTTGGCCATTTTGGGGGGGATGAAATTGAGTTTGAGGTTGGAATAATAACAATTTGCCTTGGAGATAAATATAAAAATTTGCCCATGTCTCCCTTCGTTTCAAATAAATTTGTGATTTCTCATAGGAAACTGTGGCTTGTAGTTGTTGATTTTTTTGTGTTTTTTTTACTTGAACTTCAAATTAGCTTTAATTTTGTGTATGTGATTTTGGCCTTTATTAAATTTATTAAATTTTGTGAGCCATGGTGAATGATACTCCCTCTGTCCCACTAAAACACTCCAAATCAAGAACAATTTCTATCCCACTAAAAAGCTCCGTTTTTAGATTTCAATTGTTGGATAAGTGTTGGCCGTGCTGAACGACCTTGTGCAGGCAAGTCAAGTGATTAGGGAGCATTCTTCGCAAAAAAAATTGGCCTTGCCCATATGAGACACCTGGGACTCATTGTGCTTTTTTAGATAGTAGTATTGACAATGGATTTGGTGACCACTTCGACACTCTGAAGAGTTGTTCTTGAAGTGGTGTAGGGATCTTTGTTGTGGATATTTAGGTTGCAGTAAATGTTTCTAGAATCCCAATGTTGCTACCAACATTTAAATCATCAAGAATGATGGAGTTGGCAGCGTTTACAATTTTTTTCAAAAAATGGTACTTTCCGCATGGATTTTGGGTGCCTAAATGATGGTGCCTAAGTTGGAGATTTTGCAAAGATCTAAAAGATAGGTTGCTAGTTTTTGAATGCATGTATCTCTATTAGAAAGACTAAAAATGTAGTTAATCCTTCATGGGGAAGCTTTTTGGAGGTTTTTAGTGGGACAGAGGGAATAAGTTTTAGTGTTTTTCACCAGTGATGAGAAAAAGGACAAGGTGGTCACTTTAGAATTTGGTTTTATAGTAAAACCAGCCATTTTCAACGAGGCATCAATATCCAACTTGTAGGGTGCAACTATTTCCAACCATAGTTGGAACAGGTTTCCAACTAAGGTTTGGAATGTGATTTTCTCTCTCACTACATGAAAATGGGTATTTTATGATTGCAAAAATATGACTGGAGATGACTGGCGACTACTTGCAATCATATTCTTGGAGGCCAATACCTTGGTGAAAAATACAACTGCAAAACATGACTGCCAGTCATTTTGGGGCCTTGGACCTCATGGGCGTATACAATATGCTCATTGGGAATGCCAAAATACTTTGTAGGGAACGGTAGGGAACATGTTTGGGAACGTCAAGTCATATTGCAAGTCATATTTTTGCTAGAGTCATATTCTGCAGGCATATCTCTATGGTCGTGACATTTTTTCTTTTGAGGCAGCCGAAGGGAACTTGGGCAAGCAGGCATATTTTTGCCTTAGTCATTTTTACAGTCATATTTTTTTAACAATCATATTTTGTAGTTATATTTTTTTGTTAGAAAATTTTATTTCTTTTGGGACATACTAAAGAAAAGGTGTGCAATCTAAGATGGCCCTCTTGTATTCCTTTGGGTATAAGTGTGACTTTATTTCATAATTGCCTATTAAAAAAATAAAATAAAATTTTGTATGTTGTGTCTATTATAAGAATTGGTGTCCAATAATTTGGGATGGCACATGTTTATATTTTAATGAATATGTTTTAAATTTTCAGATAGCCTAAAGAAAATTTGGGCAGGAAACATATTTGGAGAGTGTCCAGTTATATTTTTGCCTCAATTATATTTTGTAGTCATATTTTTTTGTCAGTCATATTTTGTAATCACATTTTTTTGGTAGCCATTTTTTTCTTTGGGGGCAATTCAAGGAAAAGGTGAGCAATCTAAGATGTCTCTCTTGTAATTTGGCCATTAGGGTCATTCCTTTGAGTGTAGGTGTGGCTTTATTTCATGGTTATTACAAAAACATTATTTTTTGGGGGTGATGTGTCACCTATAGAACTAGCATAAACTAATTTGGGAAGGCATATGTTTATATTTTAATTAATATATTTAAAATTTTCATAGGACTTAAAAGAGAAGTAGAGAGGAATAAAACAATTAACAACAAGAAATAATTATATATTCTTTTAAAGATTTAGGGGGAAATTAGAGAAGAATTAAAGCCTATGAACAAACTATAACACCAAGGCAGTACCAAATCTAAGAGCCCAGGTTAGAAAACAGGCTTGCCTTATCCCATTGTTGGGACTTGTCATGAGGTTGATTGATTGTGATAAATATTGAAAGCTAATTAGATTGATTAATACAAAGTGAAATCTAATGCATTTAATCTAGTGATGTAGATTGAAGGTTACAATAGAGTTTAGAAAAAACACTTGAAGCTTGGAAAAACTCTAATCTAAAGAGGAGAAAAAGGAGTAAGAAAAATCCATACCCAAGTGGCCATGGAGCAAGTGTAGGTGAGGAGTGCAACTTGTATTGAAAGTCTAAGAGTTTGAAGTAGAAGTATAGGTTCCAAGTTGCTACTTGAAGCTTTGGCATAGTTAGAAGACTAATTTGACCCCCTTATAGAGGTTTGATTATGTATTAGTAAAAAAAACTTGT